>OZ022263.1:136413371-136453371 GCA_963978885.1 Nemotelus pantherinus
CTTCAAATGAGTCTTTTTCTGGTTTAAAAAGACGGATGTAAACGGATGTCATCTTTTCCATTATAGTTTGAGCTGACTTTCCTTGTTTGGCGAGAAACTTCATAGCAGCGGGGTAGTCGGTTATATTTTACACTTTCATCCAGATTGAGTTGCTTGGTTGACGATAGGTCAAAAACTACTGGCTCGATTAAAATAAACCCTGCAATTGATACTTATTATGCGTCTCTAAAGCCATTACGTTTCATTAAACTTACCCCATTTATGACCTACCTACTCATTTCATAAGCTTAATGACCCAGCCTGAAAACATTGTACCTTTCAATCGTACAAATTATTTGAAGTGCAAATATGATCAAATAAATATTTGTTGGCTTATGCTGCATGTATAGGGTAAGTATAGGGCAATTAAATTCCGGCACATCACACAGTTTTTTTCTTCATTGTATATATTATATTTTACACACCGTGCTCAAAATGCATACACTAAATTAAGTTTCGTTAGATTTGAAATTTAAGTCGTTGCACTGAAGAAAATGCAAGTCATGTTTTTGTAGTGTCAGTTAGATTAAGCCAAGCCTACCAGCTGCAAAAGTATCCAGAAAAATAAAATAAAATAATTCTAATGTGGATGAAAACATTATTACAACAATAACATACAAATTTCTTATTTTAAATTTAGTTTAAAAAACACAATTACCACAATAACAGACACAAATCTAATTTGGTCAGATTTCACATCCGCAATTATTAGATAGTTTGTTGTGCATTAATTAAGGAAGAACTGCGCAAAATATAAACTGAATTCAAACACAACTTTGAGACAAGTGGCATTAGCTTTGAATAACTTTTCTTCATCTGCTTTCATCAAATTTACGTAGTAAAGAGCTGGTGAGATTTTCTAGAAGTAATTTTCATTTGGGGGCCAATATTTATTAAAAAACAAGGTTTTGATCGAATTATCAAATTTGCTTGTATTAATTCCATTTCAGTAGCACTCAAACTGTAGAAAGCATGAAAACGATAAACGTAGCAAATCTAGCATAGATTAAAACCGATAAACCAATGCAAGCTGCGGGGACATCTATACAAAATCTTCTTCATATGATGCAAACAATATATTTTTGACCATGTCTTTAATTTTAAAGTGGGTTGTATGTTTAATTTTGGGGTACAATTAACAATGGAAATGTGTATATCATGTGCAGTACCTTTGAATTCGAGTTAGGTTCGCATTTTACGTTAATTAGCACGAACATATGCATGCTGTTCGGATTGAAAATGTATTTAGATATCTTAGTAATTGAACTTTGCAAACATATTGATTTTGTAATGCTGCGCACTGCTTGCGATTTCCCCATTATGTCGGTTTGTAATCAAATGGCTGTTTCAAGGCTATTGAAAAAGTTGCAATTTGGTATTAAATTTACAAGGTCGGGATAGGGAATTATAAATGACATTGACTCGATGCGCACTAAATATGCATGTTCGCACGTTTGAATGAATAGAAACTAAGTGAATTTGGAGTCATAATGCAATTTCTTATATTCGATAGGATGTTTACACAACTTTTTCACTTTCGAGCATTAAACTAAAACAACCAGCATATGTTTTCTGAGTTGAGGTTTTTGGATTGAAATTTCTTCCCAAATTAAAAATGGGTACATTGTCTCTGACAGCTCACGTTTTTTGTTCGAACTGGCTAAGCGGATACTATGACAAAAAGTATTTAGCGTGCCGTTATGCCATAAACCATCAATAGTTCAAAGGCTCAGGCAAGTACATGACTAAAACAGAGAAAATACTTTTTTGGTCAATCATAGTGCTTCTTGTACGTTTTTACTACTCAATCACCAAGTTTAAAAATATTTTACATTTCTTTTCTATGGTAATTCCATAGCTCAGAACTACGTTTTGAAATGAATGCCTAGCTATGAAGGCAAGGAGACATATATGGGGAAAGCAGATATCAATTAGCCGATATCGATTCCATTATTCTTATTTTAAGTGCCACATTATTTCTTATTTTCTGAAGCGCTGGTGTTATGCCCAGTCGTCACTAAAGCTATGATATGACAATTAATGGAGCGCTGGTACTATGCCCAGCCACCCGCTATTAAGACAACACAAACCAAACAAATACAGCCATGAGCATACGGCGGGATTCGAAACCTCAGGTAGCAGATCGCTGCTTCGCGAGCTGGCACCTTCTACCCCGGCACCTCTCATACCCTGGTCCTGGAACTCTCATAACCTGGCCTTGGACCTTTCATAACCTTATCTTACCATATCCGAAAGTATTTTACATTTGATGTTTTGATATATCCCTCTCTCTCTCTCTATATGTTTAAAATGTTCCGAAAATTCAAGTTTTCAATAGAACGGTTAAGCTGTTATGCAAACATTCATCGAAAGATAGTTGCAGCGTATTCCTTTATTATGACCCCTACCATTTTTCTCGTGAATTTTTCCAGATACAGATTTTCTTTTTCAATTTCAAGACTGCTTATGTGTGGTAATTTAGAACACGTGGAGGTTCGATATTTTGAAAAGAATTTTCACTTACCTGCTTTAACTAAAATGTTGCCCAAATATTAATTTTTAATCAGAATTGTTTATTTGTGATATGCCTAAATACTTCCTACAAATTTCGTAATGATCCGATGTTTCTGCCAGGAGTTATGACAAATAATATCTTAGAAAAAAAATGTTGTCACTTTTAGGCAATCAGCGCTCACATAGAATGAAAAATTACCAAACCGTTATCAATGCCAATCATAAAACGTTATCAGTTTTCATTCCCCGCAATTATTTCACACAATAATTGTCTTTCCTTAGAAATATGGAAACAATCACTAAAATGCCCACTGCTGCCTTGACATGGACCGACCTAGAATTTCAGCTCGATCACGTTACGCACATTAAATAATCTCACTAAATCTTTTTTTCTGATTTATGTACACATGTAAAGAAAAGACGGGCAAATTTAGTATTAATTATCTTTGAAAATCAATAAAAATAGGCCGTCAATTATTTCATGTGGCACCAGTTTTACTCTTGGTTGTTTTTAAGTTTCCTCCGGTAACATTTTGAATTCGAAATTGTGTTACGATACTCAAATACTTATATTCATCACGTATAAAATCCATAGCCTCCAGCCTAACATTATCACTCTAAATTTACACAGTTTCTATTCATCCATCCGTGCGTACCAACATATTTCTTCAAAGATGAATAAAAATATAAAAGATATTGAGACAGAGCGAACAGTGATGTATGATCTAGATATGAATGATCTAATTACAGTTCCATTTCTAGCTTCATGCAAATCTTCGTGCTAATTGCCGTAAAAAGCGAACTTAACTCGAATCCAAAGTACTGCACATGATACACACATTTCCATTGTTGATTGTACCCAACATTAAACATACAACCCACAGTTAAATGAAAGACGTTGTCAAAAATATATTGGCTGCATCTTTATGCGAAGAAAGATTTTGGATAGATGTCCCCGCAGCTATCGATTTCGCAAGGTAAATATACATATGAGCAAAACTTTTCATGGGCGCGCACCCACCAATACTACCAGCAAATGAATTTCCAGATGTGGGAACACGTATGAGTTTTCTGAAATATGTTCTCATTACGCAACACACGACTTTATTTTTTGTTGAAGATTACCATAAAAGTAATATATCATTCATTCTAGGCATTTTTTCGATGTAAAATGTGAAATTGAAATTGTCGGTGTTTGACAACGTAGACAACCAAAATTGACAGCATAAACAGCCGTTTGAGAGCCACTGAATTTTACCAAATCTACCGCAAATTCTCCCTCTGGTGGCGAATACCGCAACTAGAGGACAAGTATCCAAGTTTTACCGCAGGGTTGCTTGGCTGGGTACTTTGTGTCTTTTTCCAACTTGGACTTGGATATTGCGGTAAAACTGGACTTGATGCCCCACACAGCTGTTGCATGAATCTCGGCGATAGATGTCGGGCTAATATGTTTGTGTTTTTGTGGTTGTGCGTTTGCTTTTGGGGCTTCTTTTTTTTCTTTTTTTTCTTTTTCTTAATTGTTTTATCTTCTTTTTTATTTTTTTGTATAATTTTGTCTGTTTTTCTTCATTTTTTCAGCCCTTCTACCACCTTTTCGCCCTCTGGTGGTGGGATTTCCCGGGTGTGGGGCATCAAGTCCAGTTTACCCGATATTGCTATCTACTTCTCGCAATTGTATCGCAATTCACGTACTTTCCGAGCTATATATAGTTCTTAAGATATGGTCAAGTACCGACATCAGTGTCTGCTCGTGCGTATGGCACTACTTGCATCGTTGTTTCCTACAGTAGCCTACCCCAGTGATAACGTATATAGATCAATGTGTTTGAAATGTACCGCGTCTTGCTTTGGCATTCGTTCCAGGATAAGTTTTACTTGCTGCAGGACGAGAATAGCTTGTGTTCCAATTTCACGTTTTCAATGTGTGCAGGCTTGAGTCGCTCGACTGCTACAGTTCTGATCTTCTCGTTTGAAAACGCGGTCGCTAACTCGTTCAACGACTTGGTACGGTCCAGCATACGGTTGCTGCAAAGATTTCTTTCCAGCTCCTTGTTTTAAAAACACATGACTGCATGTGTTAAGGTCTTTGAAAACGAAGATACTTTGACTATTGTGATGTGATACTGGTGCTGGTTTTAGCTGTTTCATTCTTTGCCGAAACTTTTTGATAGAAATAGAAGGTTGCTCCGATGATGCGCTGTCATCGAAGAACTGTCCTGGTAACCGAATTTGTATTCCATATAGCATTTCAGCGGCTGAACAACCAATGTCTTCTTTATAGGCTGTCCTTAAGCCTAACATCACAGCGGGAAGTAAGTCAATCCAATGAATTGTCTCATGGCACATTATAGCAGCTTTCAACGTACGATAGAATCGTTCAACCATTCCGTTTGATGCGGGGTGGTATGCTGTTGTTCTAATTCGGTTTGTAACGACAAATTGTAGCATGGCTTGGAATAATGCCGACTGAAACTGCGCATCTTGATCTGTTGTAACTGTTTCGGGCGTCCCAAATCTTGCTACCCAGCAAATGAAAAAGGTTGAAGCTATGGTGTCAGCTGTGATGTCGTCCAAAGGTATTGCTTCGGGCCAACGCGAAAATCTATCGACCATTTTCAGGATATATGTGTATCCGTGTGAAGGTGATAGTGGCCCGACAACATCTAAATGTATATGCTGGAATCGTGCGTTTGTTGAGGGAAACTGCTGTGGTGCCAGTGTTATGTGTCGATTAATGTTAGATCTCTGGCATGCTTTGGAAGCAGATCCTGTAGTTCGACATCGCTGGTTTGTTCTTTAGCAATATCTTCAGCACTTGGAGCGGCTATTTGACACACGGTATCGACATCTGTTCTAGAAAGTGCATCAGCCACGGTGTTGTGCGCTCCCTCAATATGGTGTATACTCGTCGTAAATAGGCTGATAGATTCCAGTTGCCGCATCTGTCGAGGCGAAGCTTTATCCGAGCGTTATAAAAATGCGAAGGTTAAAGGTCTATGGTTCGTCACGAACGAAAATGATCTGGCTTCGAGCATATGTTTGAAATATTTTACAGCTTCGTAAACAGCTAACAACTCCTTATCATAAGTGCAGTATTTCATTTGCGCTGCGTTTAATTTCTTCGAAAAGAAACCTAGCGGTCTCCATGTGTTGCGCTCTTTTTGTTCTAATACAGCACCGATAGATACGTCAGACGCATCGGTTCGAAGTAGTAACTCAGCTCCTTCTTTCGAATGTGCAATCTGCGTGGCATTTGCAATCATCTTCTTGCTTTCCTCAAACGCTTTGAAAGTGTATTGGGTCCAATTGATTGGCCTTTTATTGTTTTTTCCGTTCGACAACAGGGAGTAAAGTGGCGCAAGTATTCTAGCTGCGCCTTTAAAGAAGCGTCGATAAAAATTTATTATTCCCAAATACCTTCGTAGCTCGAGAAGGTTCTTTGGCTTTTTATAGGTGATGATGGCAGTCACTCGATCTGGCAAGGGTTTGATTCCTTCGTTGCTTCGCTCCGAAAACGCACTTGGATATGTTGATTTTCATACCGTATGCTTTGAGCCGTTCGAACACTTATTTTTAAATGTCTTCTGTGCTCCTTTGCATTATTTGATGTCACCAGAATGTCATCGATGCACGCGAAACAAAAACAGAGACTTCGCAGAACCGTATCAATGAAGCGCTGAAACGTTTGCGCTGCGTTGCGCAAACCACATGTCATTCGGCAAAATTTGAACGATCCGAATCGTGAAATCAACGCATTCTTAATGGCCTCATAACGATTTGGCGGTGGCGATTCGACGCGCGACTTGTTCTAAAGTTACCAAATTCAACGATGCTACAATTATGTTAAATCGATTCAGATCGCTTGTGATTCGATGCGTCGCGAATGGAGCCTCTACTTGAACGAACCACAAGGTAGGGCGTCTTTGCTAAAACGGTGGTAATTTAATTATTTCCATTGTTTCTACACAGTGTCTCGAAGATTCGAAGACGCGGCGCGATATTATTGGCGTTGTGGCGTCTGTTTTATCGTCAAATGCAGTAGCCATTTTTACTGTCACTATATCGTTTATTCACTCGAAAGCCTTTTGCGTAGGGGCCACCTATGTGGAAATTAATGGAGCTGTCACTATGTCACTATCTATATAACACAATCTTAGCTAATTCTACACGAAATATAATAACAGAAATACATGAGATAATTCTCAGTAGCAATGCGGCCGTCGTTGCCGAGGTGTGCGGGAAAAGAGAGCAGGCTGAACGCTTGCTAGGTAAAATACCGACATCAGTGTCTGCTCGTGCGTATGGCACTACTTACATCGTTGTTTCCTACAACATGGGATTGAACGAAGCTTTCAAAAGACATTAAATAAAGTGACTTCGAGTCAAGTAGACGTGTTTGTATTTAAATTGCGCAGCGAACAAAGGAGATATTACAATCAGGTGTGGGGTCTAATGGCGAAGAAGCCAACCACAAAAGCCGACCTAATACGAGCTTTGGCAAACAACGGTGTGAAAGTGTCAGCGACCGGGACAATAATCCAACTGCAAAAACTAATGGACAACATGTCCAAAGAGAAGTGCGCAGTAGTCGAGAGTGAGGTGATTGTGCTACGGAGGAGACGCCATTGTAATTAGGCGCTGCCACCCAGACGCCACCAAAACACGCGGTCGAGACACCACCGCCTACTACGCAAAAACGTATTTCAGAAGCTGACGAAATACCGCCGCCAATGTCAGAAACCGATGAGACGCCGCTGCTTGTTGCAAATGATGATGATGATATGCCGTCATCGCTTCCAGATGCCAGAAGTGAGACGCCACCGAAGCCCGATATTAAGATGCCACTGCAATTAGCTGTTTATGTACCGCCGCCAAGATGCCATCTCAGCAAATTGTTTGGGAGCCATCGCATAGTATACAGATGCTGATGTCAGACGCCCAGATGGTACCGCCGCCATATGCCGAGGAAGTTTCACCGCTACCGATGCCCAATGTACAGAGAACCGCTGCCCATATCCCGCTGCCGTATGCAAGACAAATGAGCCAAGCGTCATACGCACAGATGCCCGCTGCCTACGTGCCATCAAGGAAATTTGAAGATGCTATGACAGCCGATAGAATTACGCTCTTTAGCAGCCAGAGTGAGATAGCTGAGCTTGACTTGGAGCTAACGGTACTGAAAAAGAAGCAGGAGATCCGAGAATAATCCGAGTTGAAGAGCCTTAAAAGAAATCAGTCAGATAATTTTCCAGGGGAGACAAGACCTAAACTGACACTTCAGGGTATCAAGAGAATTGTTCCTCCGTTCAAATCGTATGGGGCCAGAATGAATATGTATGATGTCCATAATAGTAGAGGAGCCCGGGATGCTAAATTTGCAGTTACTAAAGCATCGTGGGGACCTATTGGATTGTGAAGATTAGGTTCTGAAATGAAAACTAGCGCACCTGAATCGCTAGAAACACTAATGTTCGAAGAACAGTAGAAGAATCCTGCAGATTTTGAGTGCATATTCTACCGCACGAGCTGCTTATTACAGCCAAAATGTTTCAAAGCAGCATCTCATATAACATCAATGAAGAAAATGCTCAGTGCCTGCAGCACTGTAACTGAAGTTGGTGTTTGGGGCTGTGATCCGAAAAATTTAACTATTGGGGTGTTTCCGTAAAAAGGGGTAAAAAAACAATAACAAAAAAATGTCTATTGGGTAGGCAATAACGTATTTAGATAATTCGCATTGCATTTTAAGGATATATCTATAACCGTTGGATATTCAAAGTGGTCCTACTGTATATATAGCAATTGTTTCGAATGTGTTTTTCGGTGTGTCAGTTATTGTTTGCTTTTCTTTTACATGTTTTGTTTGTTTATTTTTCGTACAAGTTTCACAGTTTTTAATAAATGTTTTTATCATCTTGTTCAAATCTTTCCATAAAAATTTTTGTTTTAGTTTTAGTAATGTCTTTCTTACATCTAAGTGTCCTCCTATCGGTGTTGTGTGGTAATTATTTATTAGTTTGAATTGTATTATTTTATCAGTTGTTCATTTTGGTGGTTTGTATAACATTATTTTTAGGGGCTCTTTATTATTTGTTAGGATACTATTCTGTAGTTGATTGAATATGTTTTTAAATTCTTCTTTATTTATCATGTTATATATTTCATCTCTTTCTTCTATGTATATTTTCGTAATATTTCTTCTAGTTGCTTGTGATGTCAGCTTCTCCAATGTTGGAGCTGATTCCGATGGATTATCGTTGCATCGAACTAAGATCTGATTGTTTTCAAATATAATTTTTGGAATGCTCCCTGTTTCGAATTTTAATTTTATTAGATTTTTTATATCAGCTGGGGAATCGCTCTTCCATATGTAGATTTCATTAGCCATTAGGGTTTGTTTTGGTTTGGTTATTCTTCTTGTTTGCGCTTTTTTAGTGTTTTCTAAGTTTTTTACCATATTTCTTATTAGGGGTAATACTTTCTTTTCTTCGGTAATATTTCTCTGCTTTGGTATCATATCTTTTAATGTATCTGAATTTAATTTTATGCGTGATACACATTCATTTTGCCCTTTCATTCATTCATTCATTCATTTTGCCCTTTCGATACATAGTATTGAAGTCGTAATCGCATAAATCTAGTCTTATGCGTGTCATCTTTGATGATGGGTTTTTATGTGTAAACAATGATATAAGTGGTCTGTGGTCTGCTATGATTGTAAATTTGTTTCCAAATAGATAAGGTCTAAAAAAATTTATCGCCCAATGGATTGCTAATAATTCTTTTTCGATGATCGGTTTGTTTATTTCATGTTTTACTAAGGTTCTACTTGCGTACGAAATGGGTAAGTCATGTCCTATTTCACCTTGTGAGAGTACTGCACCTAATGCGTAGTCTGATGCATCGGTTGTGACAATATATGGTTTACTGAAATCTGGGTACTGTAGTATGGGTGCAGTCATTAGTTTATTCTTTGGTATTTCAAATGTTGATTGACATTTTTCCGTCCATAAGAATTTCGAATTCTTTTTTAACCAATCGTTCAGGCTTTTTGTGGTTTTGGCAAAGTTTGGGATAAATCGGTGTTAGTAATTAGCGAATGCAACGAATCTTCGGACTTCGTCTGCGTTTAAAGATACCAGATAGTTTCTAATTGTATTAAATTTTGCAGGGTCTGTGCGGACTCCGTCTTTTGTAATTAAGTTTCCCAAATACACTAGGTCTGTTCCCGTACTACGATTAATTGCGATTAATCGCAATGAATTGCAATGAAGCTGTTCCCGTACTCCATTCTACTGAAAACTGAAAATTTCCCCTCTTTTAGTAAGTACGATGAAATTTCAGTAGGGTCTGAGCTACTGAAAAGAGTCAAACGGTGTGGTGCGAGTAAATATTCTCAAATATGCGCGGCAAGCAACATATTTTTTGCGTAATGTTGCTATTGTAGTATTAAAGAAAATTCAAAAACTCAAATAGAACCAAAACACAGTTGCGTCCGCTTCGTGCGACGGTCGAACCAAGAAAGAGCGACTCGTCACGTTCTTTATTGATATATCTTCTTCTTCTTATACACTAAAAGGTCGCTTACAAACTATACAGTATTTATATTCGCTTAGGTATAGTACATATTAATAATATTTGAAATCTTACACTACACTATGAAGGTCGAATATTTTTGTGGCGATAATTTATTACCGCTTAGGATGACTTTATAATCACTATTGTTCTCCCACAAACCGAAAACTGACACTTTTGTTTGCCGATTTTCAGGAAATGCAATGAGGGCGTTTCATGAATTCATGAATTCCCCCACCACATGATTCAGTAAAATTCAGGAAAATTCAGTGACTGAAAGTACAGGAACAGACCTACTACTTCACTTCTAAAAAATTGCATTTTTCAGGGTTGATCTTGAGGTTGTATTTTTCTAGCCTATCAAATATTTTTATTAGATTGCTATTATAGTGTGCGAGACTGCAACCAAAAACAAACATGTCATTAACATATAAAAATGCTGCTGCATCTAATCCACTTAGAGCTATTGTTAGCATTTGTTGGAAACTATTCGATGAAATAGTTAGACCGAAAGGTAGTCGTTTGAACTGATAATGTCCTTTGTTTGTCGAAAAGGCTGTTAATGGTATTGACTCCCTTGTCAGTTCGATTTGGTGAAAGGAACTTGTCATGTCAAGAGTGGAGAAATATCTCGCTCTCCCTAGCCTGTATAAGACATCTTCTTATCTTGTTAGTGGAAGCTTGTCATTAACCATTTTTTCGTTGAGTGCCCTGAAATCCACAACAAGTCCCCATTTTGTTAGACCTGACTCACTTTTCTTTGGTGTCAAAAGTAATGGTGAGTTGTATGGGCTCGTGAAGTTTTCGATAATGTTATCATTTAGTAATTGATTTACTTGTTTATTTATTTCATCAATGTGTGTATGGGGCAATCTATAGTTGTTGATATATCTTGGAGTGTTATCCGTGATGTGTATTTTTTGTTTATAAAAGTTATCTGCTGTAAGAGGGTCGTATTCTAGTTGAAAGATATGCTGATAATGTTTAAATATTTCTAGTATTTTTGTCTTCTGAGTTCAAGTGGTTTATGTTGATATGTTTTAGTAAATCTTTAATTCTCTGCTTATCTCTGATGTCTTTATTTACTGATGAATTGTTTTTATCTGCTTTGTATCTAGCTAATGGTTCTGTTTCTATTTTAAAGTTTTTAATTACAAAGTCCTCTTCGTTAGTGTTAAGTAGTTTTATATTTTTAATGCCTTCTGCTGGTATTATTGTACTACCTATGTAGACTCCCGGTGTGATTTCTTAATTATTAACTATCTCTATCTTATATATATCTATATCTTATTAACTATCACACTGTCTTCTTCAATGTTAAAGTCAACTGGGCAAAAAAATTCACATCGTGCGGGTATCGTTAATTTGTATATTTTGGAATCTGTACTGATTGGTATTGTATAATCTTCACTGTCGATATTAATTGTTAACGTATATGTTTCGTAATCAATTTTTGCCAGTTTCTGTACAAAGAAATCTCTTCCTAGTATTCTATCTGTATGGATAGGGAAATCAGGTTCCACAATTTGGAAAGGATAGACTATGGGTTTTTCAACAATGTTCAAGTCTAGATTCGCAATACCTATTGAGTATATTTCCTGGTCTGTTATGCCAGAAAATTGGCATCGTTTGTCTTTTTCTATGTTTTCATCTTCTGAAATTGCATTTATCTTGCAGATTGATATATCTGCTCCTGTATCTATTAATAGTTTCAAATATTTTCTTGACTTTCTACAGTATAGAGTAACGTAATTCTTCAATTGTGTATTTAATAAGTATATCTTTTCTATCTGGGTCCCGGGGTTAACTTTTATTACTCGTTGCTGCTGGCCTCCAGGCCAATGGCGTTTCCCTGTATTATGTTTACTCTGTGTTGCCTATTATTTTCGTAATTTCTACTTGTTCCCTTGTTGTTCCTATTATATATGTTAGAGGAGTGATATGTGTTTCTGTACCTTTGATTGTTGACTTCATCATATCTGTGGTTGTAATTATTTGTATACTTATTTCTGTGATTGTTGTTTTGATTTGTATTATTTCTGGCATTATGATTACTTCTATTACTCCTGTTATGATTTCTATTATTATTAACATGGTTTTGGCTATAGTTATTATTCTTATGTGTATTACTATAATTATTTGGTTTATTTCTATTGTTATAATTCGATTGTTGATTTGTATTATTTCTTCTATTCACGTACACAACGTTTTCTGTTATATTGTTACTTGATTCAAATTCGGTTGCTATCTGAATTGGTGCGATAAATGTTTTGGGTTGAGCCGCAAAAACGGTCGGCTTGAGGGGTTCACTGTACCCATTTTTGCAAATAGTTAAGCCATATGAGTCATTTGACTTCTGTATTGCGCTTTTTTCTGCGGGAGATGAGTTCTAACCTAAGCTACTAAGCTGAATTTCACGTAGTTCATTAATGAGCTCAGATAGCTTTTCGCCAAATTTTTCTACCGTTCCACGTTTTCTTAATTGTGCTAATTGAGTATGAATTTGCTGTGGACTTTTTTTGTTTTTAAATCTATATCTGAGAATTTTTTCTAATTCTTCATAGGTTTTTATATCTTATGTTAAGAGCTGAGTTTTAACTGCTGTTTCTAATTTCACGTTTCTTGTAAAATTCAACAAATTGTTTGTTCCATCTTCGTTAAGACTTTCGTTGATCAGACTAACTATTGTTAGAAACGCTTCTAGTTCTTTGGGGTTTCCCGTAAAAGTTGGTATGGATTTTAATGCTAATTCGATGTTGAAATTACTCATTTTGCTGTCTACTAAACTTTTTAATTTTTCTAATAGTCGTTCTTTTGCATCTTTATATTTTCTAATCAATGTTTCTAGTAACTCTTGACTACTGTCTATGTTAATTGCTTCTTTTTGGATTTCCTCTTTAGTATTTAATTTTTCTAGAATGTATTCTCTTTTTTATTTCTGTTTGGTGTTTTCTTCAGATTTGTTATTATTTTTGTAATTAGACAAATATTTTCTTCCATTTATAGTGAATTACCATGGACCATATGAAACCTTTCTATTTCTTATCTGTAATCTAGTGAAGCAGTTGCGGGCAATTGAAGAAGATAGAGCTCGACTTCAAATGGAGTTCGACAAGCTAAAGCTAAATATTAGAAGCATCGGAAGCCCAGAAGATTTGCAGAACATGAAGAAAACTTCGGCAGCGAAGAAAAAAAAAATTAAGTTGCAGAACAAAATTAAGCAAACTTTGCTTAATTTTGTTCTGCAACTACTACAGGCGTTTTATTCCAAACTTTGTAGCACTAGGCGCCATTGGACCGGCCATACCAGCAGCAACATTAAGTCTTCTAACCTTCTGTGAAGATCTCAGGCTCAGCATGATTCGCTTCTCATGGGCATTCACTGCGTCTTTAAGTGCCAAAAGCAAAGTGGCATCATCTCGGGGCAATTTCATTCCGTCCACTATTATATTAAGGAGCTCCTACTCTGTCAGCGCACTGTGGTGGGCTAGCCCCTGAATAATAAGAACGTAGCAATGTAAGGACTCCGTTTCGTTATTCCGTTCATCCACATGCATCACCGAGAGAGCCTCAACAATTGCCTTAGAGTTAACGTTGTTTAAGGCCCCCTCGATGTCCAGGAAGACAGCAAGCGTATATTCCTTTAGAGCGAGAGATTTCTCAACTTGCTCAATAAGGACGTGAAGAGCGGTCTCAACAGACCTACCTTTGGTATAAGCATGCTGCGACTGCGAGATCAGCATAGGATCGATTGATCTTTTAATATGGTAATCAATTATCCTTTCCAAAATCTTTAGCAGGACGGAGTTAAGACTTATTGGACGACAGTCCTTCGGCTTAACGTGCGTAACTTTTCCTGCTTTAGGAATAAACACCACTCTGGATTCTCGCCAGCTGGTGGGAACATACGAGAAGCGTAGACAAGCGTTATAAATCTCTCTGAGCCAAGGTAGCGATACTTCCATGGACTTCTGAGTGTCAGCCGCAAGGACGCCATCAGGGCCCGGGGACTGAAACGGCTCAAATGAGTTAATAGCCCACCTCAGTTGAGAATTTGATATTCTGAACGGCGGGATTGAACTGTAATTTTGCTCCGTCTGACACGCCACTTCTAGAGGGCAATGATTGCCCGGAAAGTGTGCGTCTATCAGTACTTTGAGAGTATCTGCACTCGAACTAGTCCAAATGCCCTCAGGATTCATGATGCACCCCATAGCTTTTGGTGTCGCTTGAGACCTTACGAAGGCGATTTGCCTCGCTGAGACTCTCCACGTTACCACAGAAAGATCTCCATGAGGACCTCTTTGTGATACGTACGGCATACTTAAAAGCCTTAAGCTGCGTTTTATACATCGACCGGTTATTAGATCTTTTTGAGCAATTGAACTCCCTCCTACATTCTCTTCGCAAGGTACTTACCTCCTTATTCCACCAGAGGGGCTTGGGATTTCCCCTGCCCATGGGTGGCTTACAAGCTTCCCTAGACGCGAAGTTGAGGGAACTAGTAAGGGTGTCAACTGCCTTATCTAGTTCATGATAGCAGTCAATGCTCTTAGGAACAATTTCCAGTGAGGATCGAACTAGAGAATTAAATAGCTTCCAGTCCGTCCTCTTTCTGTTAATAAAGGCTACCTGCTCAGCAGAGCTGCGGCCAGCCACGTTGTACGATATGTACCTGTGATCAGAGTAAGAACACTCCTTTAGAACCCTGCAGTCACGGAGAAGTTGCGAGTGCCGCCCACTAATCAAGGTAACGTCAAGCACCTCCCTTCGGTTTGAGGTAAGGAAGGTCGGTTCGCTGCCAGTGTTGGCGATGAAGAGGTCGTGGGCAAGGATGAAATCAAAAAGTTCCTCGCCTCGACCATTTGTATTGGAGCTACCCCATACTTCGTTATGAGCGTTAGCGTCAGCTCCCAGAATCAGCGGCACACTTGTTTTCCTGGCTTCAGCCACAATCCTCCTGACAATGTCGCAGGGAGGGCTAGTGCCACGATCATGTGCCATATAGCAAGAAGCAAACCAGCATGGTCTTTGGTCGCATTCCACTGCAACAGCCATGTTATCCTTGTCACAGAAGTGATGTAATACAAGGACATTTATGGTTTTCCTGACAAAAATACAGGCACGTGGCTTACAAGAGCCGTCAGGTGCTATCAGTCTGTATCCATTGGTGCGTAACCCGCAAACCCGGTTGTTAACAACCCATGGTTCTTGGATAAGAATTAGCTCCTCCTCTGTCCTAGACAGGCGGAGTAGCAGGGCAGCTGATGCTGCTATGGAATGGTGAAGATTCACTTGGAGTACCTTAACCATTAATGAGCTAGTTAATTAGGGTAAGATCAACGTCCTCCCCCTTGGACATAGAAGCCGTCCCAGCCTCTTGCTCTGCGCCCAGAGTCATGAGGTCCAGGCAGCCACCCAACTCGGAGACAATTCCGACACTAACCCCATCGGCAACGAGGGATTCCAAATCCGATTCCTCATCAGATTTCTCCCTCAGAAAGACATCAGACCCTTTTTCAAGTGGCTCCACTGTCGTTTGGGTCACCATCTTTGGGTCAGGCTTGGCAGGTATCGGATCTCCCGAAGCAGAGCTCTTTGGCCTGTCGCTTCGATAGATACGTAGGGCCAGTTTTTCGACCCCGTACCTGATGATGCCCTTTCGAGCATCCAATGCCGGCAGCGCCTTATCGTTGATGACGAAGAGGGCTTCCCGCCGATTGTCCACCGGCTCACCAATCTTCACAACCCTCCAATCCTCCGTAGGAAGATCAGGGTTGAAGAGCCGAATAATGTCTAGGACCTCCACTGGATCCGAATGGAAAGCAGGAATCCATGTCCTGCATCTTGGCCGACTGGGGATCTACACCACCTTAATCCTGGCGCCTGGCCAGAGTTCCCCCAGCTCGGAGATAGCCTGCTTGTAGAAATCGGCCGATCGTTGGTCTCCACACGCGACCAGCCTGATTCCCTTGTGCCAGCCCGCGTCATTCACCGTAGGTGGAGGACCCGAGCTAGCCTTCTGCAGCTTACAGCAGACTACGAAAAGAGCCTGCCTTATCTTGAGCCAGTTTTCGGAGGAGATGATTCCATCTCCCTTGCTGGCATCAATTATAGCCCAGACAAGGCACTCTTTGGCCATTTCATTAAACGGCCGAGTTATCCCTGAAGGGCTAGTTGTTGTCTTCTGCTTTTCGCAGTCCTGCCTGCCCTGGTACTTCTGCTCAGCCGACCTCTGTCGTTTCTGAGTTGTACCTGCAGGATTTAGATGGAGCGGGTGCTCACCAGTGTAAGATTTTGCCCATTCAAGGGACTTTTTGTCCTTGTCGGACATTGTGTCAGGGGAGACGTTTTGAAATTTCCTCAGAACTTTGAAGGCTGCCCTTCTAGTTCCGTAAGCCCGAGATGGTTTGGCGGAGGAGCGTTGCGTGCCTGAGGAGGAGGTGGCACCGGAGGTAGCACTTGTTGACGGACGGGTTGGCTCATTCGCCGCTACCTTCCCGTCACACTGGCCACAAATGGGCTTCGTGGCTTTCACAAGGCCAGGCTTGGTGACCAGAGCCCCGGAAACGCCGGAAACAGGGGTTGAGGAAGAGCAGATCAGCCGTGGAGCTGGCTCAATTGTCATGTCTCCACAGCCTTCTGCAAGCTTAGTCGCTATGCCGGTAGCCATTGGAGCTGACTCATTCGTCATGTCTCCACGAACTACAGCAGCCTTAGTCTCAGTCTGCAGAGCTGGCTCATTCGCCATATCTCCACTTCTTGTGACTTTAGCTGCAATCGCTGACACAGCCATTTTTGTCTCCCCCTTCACATAAGAGGTTGGATTAATTTTGTTGTCAGGCTTTTGCCTAAGGATTTTTGGTTTTTTATTATTATTTTTTCTATTCATTCTTTAAGGGTCCCCACTCAAAGCCGCTATCGCAAGTCCGATTGTGTAGTCACCTTTAATGATCCCATGGTAATCTAGTGCAAGCAGGGAGGCCATGCGAGGGTTGCCACCAGCCCTTATGGGGACAAGTGGTCAGAGCCGGATCGGTGCTGATCAGGAGTCCAACTCAACTGAACCTACACCACCAACTTAATGGCGACGAGACGAGAAAACGTACTAAGAGGCCTGCCAGGGTTTTAACGGGACGGAGATGATCGTGTTAACCCGGAGCCGTTCACGAAGCGGATTTCACTCCGTCGCTACCGCGCCTGAGGACGACTAGGTCCGGAATGCTACGACCACCAGCCCAAGTGCAACAACGAGTCGTTAGACAAAGAGAAGTCCGAGGACGAAAGCGGTCGTGATCATGAAGAGAGTCTAGATCATTTAGCGTTACCCAGGATGCACCGCGAGGAGGCGATCTAGTTAACATCAACATGATATATAAAGAAGAATTTAAAAACATATTCAATCAACTACAGAATAGTATCCTAACAAATAATAAAGAGCCCCTAGAAATAATGTTATACAAACCACCAAAATGAATAACTGATAAAATAATAAAATTCAAACTAATAAATAATTACCACACAACACCGATAGGAGGACACTTAGGTGTAAGAAAGACATTACTAAAACTAAAACAAAAATTTTTATGGAAAGATTTGAACAAGTTGATAAAAACATTTATTAAAAACTTCGAAACTTGTACGAAAATAAACAAACAAAACATGTAAAAGAAAAGCAAACAATAACTGACACACCGAAAAACACATTCGAAACAATTGCTATATATACAGTAGGACCACCTTGAATATCCAACGGTTATAGATATATCCTTACAATGCAATGCGAATTATCTAAATACGTTATTGCCTACCCAATCGAAACAAAAGACGCTGAAACCATCGCCAAAACATTAGTAGAACAACTAATATTAAAACATTTTATTTTCTAAATATTGAAATCAGACAATGGAACTGAATTCGTCAATTAGCTTATGGAAAACATTTGTAAATTATTAAAAATTCAACAAATCTTCTCAGCACCATATCATCACGAAACACGCTGCACTGTGGAACGTAACCACCGAGTACCAAATGAATATTTGCTTAATTTTGCCAATGATTATGAATGGAACAATTGGATACCGTACTATACTTTCGCGTATTATACTACCCCACATGTAGACACGCAATATTCTCCATATGAACTTATGTATGGAAGATTACTCCAATTACCTGACGATATTGTAGAAGAAAACGAACCAATGGACAATTTAGACAATTTCGCTATTGAACTGAAAATTAAACTTCAAAATAGCATTAGTTTGGCTCGAAAATCGATTGAGAAAGTAAAAAGAAAAGATGGATTAGATACTCATGGTAACATAAATCGAGCAAACTTCAAAGTAGGAGACCTAGTTTTAGTCAGAAACATTAATAGAAAAAAAACTCTAGCGCACCTGAACCGCTAGAAAACTAATTTTCGAAGAAATTGTATTTGAGTGACAAAAAAGTGTGGAAAGACGTAATGCACTGTTTTTTAGAATCATATCAACCATTCCTTATCCAAAGCAACAAAACTCAACTATAACACATATAATTCAGTGCTGGCAACACTTTCCGAACGAAGCAGCAATAAGTCTACCATAACAAGCTCATACTCAAATCAACGTATCCTTTGAATTTCGTTCTCTTCGCAGGATTTCATCGAAAGTTTCAGCGGTTAAACGTTGCATCCAAAAAATGTTCAAAACTCGAAAAATTTAAAAAAAGAATTCCTTATTTTTATTGCAAATGCTTCGCATATGAGAACGTTGTTTGAAGCATCTGTTGGTGCAATATTTACGGAAATGGCTAATGCTGGTTAGCCTGTGTCAACAGCAAAGCATAATACATACCAAATCTGCTTCACGTTAAGTTAAACCCAACCAGTAAATTTCGTTTCGATTGAATCACTGCGCTGGAAGTTATACTGGTGAAAAGAATTTTAGGGTTGCCACCCTCAAAACTTTTCAAATTTTTAAAGCGTTAATATTTCTTGTTAATTTTCATTGCAGGATCATTTCCATTTGGAAATCTAATGACATAATCGCTCAGTAAAAAAATTAAACAAAATTACAAAAATTGTCATAGCTGGCAGCCCTTTCATGATTTTGGTACGAAATTTCTACGACATTTGGTTCACATTAAAGTCCATTTACTGCGTATACTTCGTTCTGATTTCTACACTGGACCGGAAGTTATAGGGAAAAAAGCTTTATTTTGCTGAGCAAATTTGCAAGATTTAGGAGACAAAAATCACCATAGCTGGCAACTCTATTCTAATTTTTCAGCCAAATTTTCATCAAATGTTATATAGAGTAAGATCCAAGTACTGGATGAACCTTGTCAAAATCGGGTGGCTGAATCGGAAGTTATAGGCCAAAAACCGTTTTTTTTTCTCAGTGATTTTTCAAGATGGTACCACTGGCACAGGGTTGCCCGCATTTCAAAATCACTTCTATCAGACCTGGTCCTAGCTTATATCAACATGTTCTGTAAATTTCACTATGATCGGATAATCCGGTCGTCAGTTCTCGTGAACAGAACTTTCGAGTGCTGAAAATAGAGGTAATTTGGTGATGGGTTGCCGTTCTTGTGCAAATCGGAATTTTGAAAATTTTAATTTGACATGATGGACAAAGGTTAAAATTTATCAGTGATTTGATTTTTTTGTCAAAAATCAAAAATTTTTCAGGAAGGTCAATGATTTGAAGGTTTTTTTTTCAAGAGCCTGCCGTAGCTGCAGAGTTACCAGCACTATCTTGAAAATCAACGTGTGCTAAATTTTAGTCAACATTAATACGCTCTGCAAATCTCACGACGAGCCATTGCTTTTCTTAGAAGTAATGACAAATCAAAATTTGAAAAAAAAATCCTTGCCTACTTTTAGGCACCCTGCACCCACACACGGCTCAAAATTTTCAATTCTTTATCATAAACGAGCTAAGAACATAATTAGTTTTCATTCCAAATACATTTCTTTAACAAAAATTTACACTGCTTGGATATATAGGAGTACCTCAAAATTCACTAAAACGCTCGCCGCCGCCAAAAGGTTTAGAGTATCTGAATTTGAGAAAGTCGTGGACCTACCTACTATATACATCTACGTTCTCCGAAAATTTCAGCTCAATCGGATTGGCCACTCCAGAGATTACTTCTATTAACCGATTTGCTGATATATATATATATATATAAATAAAGAAATATGAATTTTCGGCGAAACGAGTTTAATACTATTGTTCTTCGAACATTAGTAAAAAATACAGAATACATATCAGGGACCAGATGAAATACTAGAAAGAAATGGCGTTAATACTCATATATTAACAAATGGAAGAAGTAAAAAATACCACAACAATCTGTTAATATCTGAATAACAATCTGAATAACAGATGGCTGCACGAATTTCGTAAGAATTTACAATGATGGGGCGCATAGACAATTATCGTTCTTATAACAGAACTATTTCACGTTGTGGACGATAATTTTCCGATCAGTACAGTACAGTACGGTAGAGATCTATTGGTCAGTTTCATGAGTAAAATAGATTATGAAACATTCGCCATTTCTTTTGGTGTTTCAGATGAAGAAATTGTATTACCCATGGATACAAAACGTCAGAACCATTCGGGAATCAATATATCCGCGAGAACTGAAGCGATAGTTCCGGTAAATGTAAGCATCGATGAAGATAGCATTGTGCTGAACGCAGAAATTGAGAAGGGTGTTTTCATCGGAAACACTATTATACCAGCCAAAGGCGTTCGACACGTAAAGGTTCTGAACACAACTGATAAAGATGTAGTCATAAACAACTTCAACGTAGAGGTTGAACCACTGAGAAACTACAAGGTATATGCAGGAAAACAACAGAGAGGTGATCAGAAGCGTTTCGACAAATTGCTGGGAATTATAGATAAAGATAATTTGGACAAAATATCCATAGACAGCTTGCTTGAGATAATCAGAGAGTATCAAGATGTTTTTCACTTAGAGGAAGAGAAGTTGACAACAAACAATTTCTATAAACAAAAGCTGCAGATGACAGACAATAGTCCAGTCTACACTTAAAATTATAGGCTACCTCAAGCACAAAACGAAGAGATATTACAGCAGGTCAGAGACTTAGAAGATAATGATATTGTCGAACCGTCAGTAGGCCCATACAATTCACCACTTTTGGTTGTACCGAAGAAGACTTCAGATGGTAAAGCTAAGTGGAGACTTGTAGTGGATTTTCGTAGACTGAACGACAAAATCATCAATGATAAGTTCCCTTTGACCAGATTGGAAGACGTTCTAGACAGGCTCGGTAGAGCAAAATATTTCTCAACTTTGGACATGACTAGTTCATTCCACCAAATCGAACTTGAGAAAGAATCTAGACCCGTCACCGCGTATTCGACCAGTGATGGTCACTATCAATTTAAGAGGCTACCATTTGGATTAAAGATTTCGTCCAACAGTTTCCAACGGATGTTGACGATAGCTTTGAGTGGTTTAAGTCATGAGGCATTCCTATACGTAGATGACATCATAGTCTTTGGGTGCAGTGTCAAATACCACAATGGCAATCTTCGCAAAGTGTTACAGCGAATGCGACAGTACAACTTGAAGTTGAACCCTGGGAAGTGTCACTTTTTGAAAGCGGAGGTAGTGTATTTAGGGCATTTGATAACCAGTGAGGAAGTTAAGACAGACCCATCTAAATTCGAGACGATCAGAAACTATCCGGTTCCGAAATGTGCAGATGAAGTGCGCAGATTTGTTGCGTTCTGCAACTACTACAGGCGTTTTATTCCAAACTTTGTCGGAATTGCCAAAAGTCTGAACTCGCTACTAAAAAAAAACGTTACATTTGAATGGACCGAAGAGTGTCAAAAAGCGTATGAAACACTTAAGAATAAATTAATTGAGCCACCAGTTCTGCAGTATCCAAATTTCGAAGAACCATTCATTTTAACTGATGCATCTAACTACGCATTAGGCGCTGTATTATCACAAGGTGAAATTGGACAGGATTTACCAATTTCGTATGCAAGCAATTCACTGGCGAAACACGACAGTAAAAAACCAGTCATAGAAAAAGAACTTTTAGCCATACATTGGGGCATAAACTTTTTCATCATAGACCACTAGTATCTTTATTCACCCATGCAAATCCTTCATCAAAACTGACTAGAATTAGAGTTGACTTATCGGATTATTATTTCACAATTGTGTACAAAAAAGGCAGCATGAACACGAACGCTGATGACTTGTCAAGGATTGACTTGGATTCTGACTCTTTAAAAGCATTGATACCTCCAGTTTGTTGCACCACGGCCTCTCAGCCGAGCCGCCGTCAATGCAGCATATTTTATTAAGGAATCGTTCAAGAATAGACCCTGCGTGCCTTGAAGTTGCCAACCAGCTCAGTCATGTCGTGGGCATTTGGGTCGGACGATTCCATCGTACTACGGCACGCTGACATAACAAACAAATAACTAACACACACTTAGAGGAAAGGACGGTGAAGATTCACCGTAAGAATCATTACTTTTAAATGATGAATTATTCAAACATAATAATATGGTGATATAAATGAATCTGTATTTTAATATAAATAATGAACATGCGTGAAGAAAGAAAATAAATACTATTAACAATACGAACTACTTCAATATTTCACCTCAACAACTGAATTATTATACTCGCTAGCTTAGGCACGTTGATGCTATGGGTGGGCTTTCATTCACCCTATCCCGGCCGGGATCGGTTCACACCAATCTTTACAATGCAATTCATCAACTTATTGTAATCCAGAGAACTCCACAGAACAGTATAAATTAATAAAAATAAAATTTCAAAAGTAAAATATGAAATGAAAAGAACAACCGCAATAAAATTCAATAAATACCCACACCATTAATTATACTACTTATGTCTAAACTTTTCTCTATATTTCAAACTTTTTGGTTTCAAAGAAAAAAAGAAAAAGAAGCAATCAATTAAACTACTAAGATCGAAATTTTCACCAACCCGCTACTCCAAAATCACCATCGTCATGAAAAATATTTAAGGTACTTATCTGCACAGAGACTTGCTTTGACTGCATTCACTTTCGTCCGCAATGAAAAGGTACTTATCTGCACAGAGACTTGCTTTGACTGCATTCACTTTCGTCCGCAATGAAAAGGAAACACAACCGCCAATATTAACCATAAATTGCTGGTCCACTATGAAAGATTTACGTAAACCGCCAGTTCAAATTCAGATTTCGTTGCTGTTTCTCCTTCTTTTGTGGTTCTTTTAGCCGATACACCATCGAACAGCCATTAGTTTCTCCTCTTAGTGGATGTTGAATTTGACCGCCGAAGACGAAAAATCGCAAAATTTCCAGGATTATTTACATTACCAATTAAATTCCTGCCTCTTTTAGCTTTACGCTTCACAGCCAATTAATAATTATACTTTTTATCGAAATTCAAATTCAAAAAAATTTTCAAACTGGCACTTAACAAATTTCCTGTTCTGCACTCGGCCACAGTTTCTCGAAGAAGAAAAACCCCTTTTCTTTGTTCGAATTTTTCACTGAACCGCTAGAGCGGTTCCCTTCCAAATTCCCCGTCGATTCCAGTGTCCCACACTAATAGGGCATCACCAAGCCTGTTGGTACAAGCATGAGACGCCATGTTTGCTGATATGCATTGACGGGAAATTGTAAGAGCTTTCGCTGAACAGCTGAGTCTGCTTATCTCATCTGTCAGTGCTGATGTTTACCTTTTACGGTTTGTACTTTTGCCTATATTAATTTTCAAAAACTAATTAAAAATTGTTTCAGGGAGGTATATCTTCAATAGTCTGCAACAATCGTGGGGACGACCCAGACCCTGAGAACTCAAAGCCGGGCAATAATGGGTTTGTGTAGACTTCGTTTCTTTTTTTTTTTTTTTTTTTTCTTTTCACGACTTGATATCTTGCAAGTGATACACTCCCACAGATTTTCCTTCCAAATTGCTCAGCTCATAGGACACCTGACCCACCTTGCGTTTGACGATAGCCCTGACAAACTTCGGAGCAAGTTTGGCAGAGAACCCATCAGCTGCACGACTCAGGATATGGTTCCGAACCCAAACAACCTGTCCCAATTCAAGTTTCTTTTCCCGAGACCTCAAATTATATCGATTTGCTCCCTTAGCGTATGCCTCAGCAAGTTTACTCCTGACTCGGTCGTGCGCCATTCGTAACCTGTCATTATTGGAGCGGAGTAACACCTCACCATCCTCAAAAGCATTCAGGCTCTTTAATAAAGCGTATTCGGAGCCATGCCGGATAGGATGATATCCAAACATCAAAAAATGAGGTGAAAACCCAGTGGCCTCATGTACAACATTGCGGAATGCTGCACACGACTCCGCCAAACATTCATCCCACTTTCGATGATCTTCTCCTATATAGGCTCGAATTGCTGTGAGTATCGACTGATTTACTCTCTCGGATGCATTAGCCTGTGGCGAATATAGAGGATTACGGACATGTTCGACTCCATAGTGTACCAGGAAGTCCGAGAAAGCTTTTGAGGTGAATTGGACCCCATTATCAGAGTGAACTGTCTCAGGAACACCAAATGTGAGGAAAATATGTTGGGTTAAAAACTTAATCACATTCTCAGTAGTGGCTTTGGGTAAAGCCTGAAGCCATACAAACTTTGTGTAATGGTCCAGGACGACCATTAGTTGGGTATTTCCAGACTTGGACCTTGGATACGGGCCCATAAAATCTATAAACAAACGTTGTACAGGACGATCTGTCACTCTAGCCGCGCCCATAGGAGGTCTCATGATGGTGTTGGAGCTCTTCATTTGTTTGCATACTGCGCAACCTGAAATATAATCCGCCACATCTTGTCGCAGTCTCGGCCAATAGTAGTATCTTTGCAACAGCTCTACCGTTTTGCGAACACCACAATGAGATCCCAACGGACTGTCGTGCACGCGCTCCAAAAGGACCTGTTTGTAGGCATCAGGCACCCATATCTTTACGCTTGGAATATCCAGGTCATCGTTCTTCTTTGAACCACACGATATGTATATAACCTCGTCGTAAATCATCAGGTTTTCAAATTTATCAGGATTCTCTCTAATTTTTACAATTAAACGTTTATACTCAGGGTCTTCAAAAAAACTTTTTGGAATATTACTTCCCCAATGCTGATGCTCGGGCATGCATACTACCGCACAGACTGGTTCATTCTCAGAAGCGCACGCCCTCGACAGTGCATCCGGTACCACATTCTGAGAACCTATCCGATGTTCGATGGTAAAATTGTATCCCTGTAATTTTAGGCTCCACCGCGCTAGCCTGCCAGACAGGTCTCTTTGATTCATCAACCACTTCAAGCTGGCATGATCCGTGATGACTGTGAAAGGCAGCCCCTCGATGTATGCCCGAAAACGCTTCACACTGTGCACTGCCGCCAAGCATTCCAATTCCGTTACACTGTAGTTGCGTTGCGCGGCATTCAGCTTTGTAGACATAAATGCAATGGGATGTTCCCCACCATCATCATCCTTTTGAAAAAGGACACTGCCAATGCCAGTGGCACTTGCGTCGCATTGAATGTAAAAGTGCCGAGAGAAGTCCGGATTTACCAGCACTGGCGCAGACACTAAAAGTTGCTTTGTTTGATTGAAGGCATCATCAGCTGCCTTCGTCCACGCGAATTTACGTTTGCCCTTTAGCAAATCCGTAAGCGAAGAAGTGATTGCCGCAAAATTTGGTATAAACCGTCGATACCAGCCTGCCATCCCCATGAATCGTCTCACGTCCTTAACCGATTTGGGCTGTGGGTAGGCTATGATGCTTGACACTTTCTCTGGGTCGGTTTTAAGGATACCATCACCAATTACATAACCGAGGTATTTAATCTCCTTCTGGATGAATTTGCTTTTTTCAACGTTGATCGTCAGATTTGCTGATGTTAACAAACTGGCCACTTTGGTAAGTAGCGCCAAGTGCTCATCAAACGTTGAACTGGTTACGAGCAAATCATCCAGATAGACGAACACCCGATCATGCAATTCATGTGGAATTACCTTATGCATCAGTCTGCACATGGTTTGAGGGGCATTGCACAGCCCAAACGGCATAACAGTAAAATGATACAGGGGACGACCGGGGACGCAAAAAGCAGTTTTTTCTCGCGATTTCTCCTCTAGCGGAATTTGCCAAAACGCATCTTTCAAGTCAAGGCTTGTTATAAATCGTGTGGACTGAAGACGAGCCAATAACCCTTCAATTAGTGGCAAGGGATAAGCATCTTTTACGGTGACCTCATTCAGTCTCCGGGCGCCCAAACATAGCCGCACTTTACCTGGCTTCCTGACGATGGTGACTGGCGAACTCCACGCACTTCTGCTCTCTTCAATTACCCCCAGAGACAACATGCGATCTAACTCATCATACATCAGTTTCTGCACGACAGGTGAAACTGCGTAATGACGTTGTTTAATAGGTTGGGCCTCCCCTGTGTCGATGGCGTGCGACAGAAAATTTGTTCTGCCCAAACCTATTTTATTACAGGACGGAAACTGATGTATGACGAAATCTAGCTTCTGCTTATCTGCTGGGGACAATTGTTGGAAACATGAAACCGCAACTTGAGTTTCAATAGCGGAACAATGTGGGACAATTTTAAATGCATCCCAGAAGTCTATGCCAAGATAGACTTGATGGGTCAAACTGGGGCATAACAAGAAGCGTATCATTCTAGTTTTATTATTGAACTGTACCAACGTACTAATATAGCCAAGTACGGACGCCTTCTGACCTGAAGCAGTTCGAACTGCCGTCTGCATGCAGTGAACATACAAACCCAGCTCATCGACTAGTTCAAGTGCCCCTGAACCCAGAATACTAACACTGGCCCCGCTATCTAGTAGACCTGTGAGTCTTCGCCCCTTAATATAGATATCCGCAAAAGGCCGATTGTCGCCAGGTGTGGACACGATCGACTCCACACAAGCTCGTTTCAAAAATTGCCTCTGGGTAAAGTACCGCCACGACCGTGAGAACCGCCCTGCTGAACGCCTACGCCTCCTGAAGGTTTCTTCAAGTTCACAGTTAGTTGATAGTAAAGAGGGTTGCGAATCTGTTGTATTTGGTGAACTTGGTCGATTCGTTTCTTTATTTACGGTCGCCGTCTCAACTCCGGGTCCACGTTGGTAGCGGCCTCGGTCATAACTGGTCGGGTTGCCGGAGAAATGCCAGGAATGCGCGACCTCTCCGCTGGAACCGCATTCCTGCCGAAGTTTCCCGACTGGCATCTAGGACACTTGGGTTTTACTACTCCCTCTCTACCACAACCGAAACAGAAAACTCGCTGTACTGGCTCTTGACAGTCAATAAATCCATGCCCCAAATCTTTGCAGTTCCAACATACTCGATAACTTGCTTGTCCATCAGCTCGTTGACTCCTAACTGGAACGGGGTTGGCACTAGTCTGCAATGCTTCAATTCTCGGTCTGGTGGGTGCCTCTGATGCTGTTAGTCCTTGGTACCAAATGGGATGCCGAGATTGTACGGTTCTAAAGTCTGAGCAACCACGGTCCTCTGAATCCTCCTGTACACGTAGCTCATTTACCACACGGGGTCGGCGATGAGTGTCGCGATCTGCATTCCACCCCAAAAGTTTCCACTCAGCCTCCACTATGCAGCAACGTTTAACTAACTCCCTCGTGGACCTAAAATCAACTCCAGCTAAATGTGCTCTTAGTGCTGGCGCCATATTGCGAAATACCACACATTGAAAATCCAGATCAGACAGTGGCACAGTTAACTGTAAAGAAATACCTTCCAGTGCATCGTAAAAATCCTGAAACACTTCCCCAGGTTTTTGAATTCGTGCATCCAACATTCGCCGAACATCTACATCTGAATGACACGAGCTAAACCGTTCTAGAAACTCCTGACGCAAGTGGCCCCATAAAAGGGGGTAATTCAACTCCCGAAATCGCCAGTACCAATCAGAGGCCGGCCCCTTTAACAATAAATGAAAGTCTGTTGCCAAAGTTTTAAGCGCAACCTTATAATCTTCAGCCAACGACAAGACTCTAAACATAAATTGTCTAGCAGGCAAACTCTAAACATAAATTGTCTGACTCTAAACATAAATTGTCTAGCAGAATTTGAACCATCGAATGTAAGGCTCCATTTTGATATAGGCAAATTAGCTCCTAAGCTATTATTAGTTACTGTAGGTTCCCGAAAGACTACCCTTGGAGGTTCCTGACTGCCGGAATCACCTATATGATCCACCAAGTTCGATTGATTGGTGAATCTCTTTTCTTGCTTTTGCTTCTTTTCTAAACGGTCAGTATTGACCATTTGAGTGGCTTGAGCAACCGAAGGTGATAAGCTCAGGCGTTCCAGTTGGTGTTGGAAGGGTGTATAGCTGGGATCCCAGCTATTAGTTCTTCGACGCATTATCCTAGATTATAATTTGAAATTACTGATTCCAAATTCAAATTAATAAAATAAAAAAAAATCACGAACTTCAATCAACCAAATTACTAAGTTCAGACCAAAAATCCAATGAACTTCTTTAAGAAGATTCGCTCAGAATTTGCGTGAACTAATCTGAAATAAATAGCAAGACTATTGAGACCAACAATAGAGCTCAATAGAAGAAGCAAATACTAATTGGTATGTAAATATTCCAACTGAATGATCAAGATAATAAGTAGTTATAACGTATTACTTTTTAGAGAAACATCAACTTAGTGAAAATTTACCAGCGTTATTCAGAAAGACTTATCTTTTCTCTCAGCCAAAGCAAATCCTCAACCATATGTTTTCAGGTAAATACTGTATACTTCAAATTCTTTTTCAAATATTATGATTTGTTAGCACGATTATATGCAGAGATATTAGATAAATACGCAATGAATCAAACGATAAAAAATTACCTCGTTTATAGTTACTTTAAGACCATACAAGAAAGTAATGATTCTCACGGATCCTCTTCGTGGTAGGAATTAAAGACTGGAAAGGAAATGGTATGAAATTTAACACGAAATGAATAAAGGGGAATAAGGAGTACTTAGGACTTTCAGATTCTTGTGGTTGATCCCAGACGACTAACCCTCCATTAGTCTCGCATCTCGTTCAAAAAAGTTATACATTAACAACACCCCTACAGGTGGACAGAGATCGAGACCAAACTGGCCAGACATCACAGAAAGTATAAGTTTACAGGTGCATAAAAATTCAAATACAGCTCTTTCTTAGAACAATCCTATTCACAAGGAGATATCTTTACAGGACCTTGAGCATGAATACAGCAGCCACAAAAATCTGGATCAAAATTATAGAGCCAAGCTCTGTTCAACAAACAAGGACAACCACAGTAGCACGAGTTGGGCGCCAATGCTGCATTGACGACCGCTCGACAACTGAAAAGATAGGAAACATGCCATTGATAAGATAATAAAGGAAAATGATAAGAAAATTGCCATTGTCAGGATTAGAATTACAACCCCAACCCAAGAAATTCAAAGAGAAAGAAAAAAAAAATATGGCTGAGGCAACAAAATACTCTTGCCGAACATTTGCCACCTCAGCCGAATAGCACATTTGCCAAAAAAACATATAAAAATTAAAACAACTTTAAACCTTTGCCATAAGCCTTTTGATTGGGCGCCATTTGTTGCACCACGGCCTCTCAGCCGAGCCGCCGTCAATGCAGCATATTTTATTAAGGAATCGTTCAAGAATAGACCCTGCGTGCCTTGAAGTTGCCAACCAGCTCAGTCATGTCGTGGGCATTTGGGTCGGACGATTCCATCGTACTACGGCACGCTGACATAACAAACAAATAACTAACACACACTTAGAGGAAAGGACGGTGAAGATTCACCGTAAGAATCATTACTTTTAAATGATGAATTATTCAAACATAATAATATGGTGATATAAATGAATCTGTATTTTAATATAAATAATGAACATGCGTGAAGAAAGAAAATAAATACTATTAACAATACGAACTACTTCAATATTTCACCTCAACAACTGAATTATTATACTCGCTAGCTTAGGCACGTTGATGCTATGGGTGGGCTTTCATTCACCCTATCCCGGCCGGGATCGGTTCACACCAATCTTTACAATGCAACTCATCAACTTATTGTAATCCAGAGAGCTCCACAGAACAGTATAAATTAATAAAAATAAAATTTCAAAAGTAAAATATGAAATGAAAAGAACAACCGCAATAAAATTCAATAAATACCCACACCATTAATTATACTACTTATGTCTAAACTTTTCTCTATATTTCAAACTTTTTGGTTTCAAAGAAAAAAAGAAAAAGAAGCAATCAATTAAACTACTAAGATCGAAATTTTCACCAACCCGCTACTCCAAAATCACCATCGTCATGAAAAATATTTAAGGTACTTATCTGCACAGAGACTTGCTTTGACTGCATTCACTTTCGTCCGCAATGAAAAGGTACTTATCTGCACAGAGACTTGCTTTGACTGCATTCACTTTCGTCCGCAATGAAAAGGAAACACAACCGCCAATATTAACCATAAATTGCTGGTCCACTATGAAAGATTTACGTAAACCGCCAGTTCAAATTCAGATTTCGTTGCTGTTTCTCCTTCTTTTGTGGTTCTTTTAGCCGATACACCATCGAACAGCCATTAGTTTCTCCTCTTAGTGGATGTTGAATTTGACCGCCGAAGACGAAAAATCGCAAAATTTCCAGGATTATTTACATTACCAATTAAATTCCTGCCTCTTTTAGCTTTACGCTTCACAGCCAATTAATAATTATACTTTTTATCGAAATTCAAATTCAAAAAAATTTTCAAACTGGCACTTAACAAATTTCCTGTTCTGCACTCGGCCACAGTTTCTCGAAGAAGAAAAACCCCTTTTCTTTGTTCGAATTTTTCACTGAACCGCTAGAGCGGTTCCCTTCCAAATTCCCCGTCGATTCCAGTGTCCCACACTAATAGGGCATCACCAAGCCTGTTGGTACAAGCATGAGACGCCATGTTTGCTGATATGCATTGACGGGAAATTGTAAGAGCTTTCGCTGAACAGCTGAGTCTGCTTATCTCATCTGTCAGTGCTGATGTTTACCTCTTACGGTTTGTACTTTTGCCTATATTAATTTTCAAAAACTAATTAAAAATTGTTTCAGGGAGGTATATCTTCAATAGTCTGCAACAAGTTATAGATGAAACAGCAAAGCGTTAACTATTAGCAATTACAAGGGGCATGGCAAACAAAACAGAGGATAAAAACAAGGAACCCGCAGCGAAAGCAACCACGTAAAAGTAGAACCTGATCAATTCTATTGTTGGGATTGCACTAGCTTGTCGGATATCACCGATGCTATGAAGTTAAAATTTATCCTGCGCGATGATGAAAATAAAGGCATAGATATCGTACGTACAAAAGATGTTGTAAAAGTATATTGTAGTGATATATCTAACGCGAAACCAGTTTCCGTTAATGCAAAGCTAACAATAAATAGGGGTACCCACAGAAACAAACGTAATGAGAATAATAGTGATAATCCAAAATAATAGTGATAATCCAAATAGACATAAAATCCAAGAAATCTCATTATTAAGCAATGATATTATATTGAAATCTATAGACAAAGAAAAATTTAAGAAAGTATTTAACCTGTTGCAACGAAAAGGTAAAAATAATGCGCATAAGAAGCTACGAATAATGATATACAAGCCACCCGCTAAAATAACGAATAAGGATGAACAGATGAAATTAATAGAAGAATATCACAATTCACCACACGGAGGACATTTAGGAATTCGCAAAACTTTGTTGAAGCTTAAACGAAGATATTGCTGGAAAAACATGAACGGTATGGCTAAATCCCACATAAAGAATTGCACACCTTGTCAAATAAACAAACAGGTGAGACACACAAAGGAAGAAATGATGAAAACTGACACACCAACAACGAGTTTTGAAACCATACAAATAGATACCGTAGGTCCACTCAGAATATCTAACAACTATAGATACATATTAACTTTACAATGTGAACTAGCTAAATTTGTAGTAGCGTTCCCAATAGAAAATAAAGAAGCACAAACCATAGCTGTAGGAGTAGTTAACGAACTTATACTAAAGTATGGACATTTCAAAGTACTCAAGTCTGATTTAGGTACTGAATTTACGAATAAGCTTATGAGCAACATCTGTGATTTGTTATAAAGAAAACAAATATTTTCAACACCATATCACCACCAGACTTAAGGTGTAGTAGAAAGGAATCATCGGGTACTAAACGAATATATGTATTCGTTTGCTGATGACCGACAATGGGACAAATGGGTTCCATATTACACATTTGCTTACAATACAGCCCCAAATGTAGATACAAACTATACTCCATTTGAATTGATTTTCGGCAAACTCCCGTACTTACTGAATGACATAGTTGATAATCAAGATGTAATTTACGATTTAGATGATTATGTCAAAGAGTTAAAGACAAGATTGAGGATGTCGATCAATAGAGCACGAAGTATGATTGAGAAAGTTAAAGTCAAAAGAACAATGAACCAAACAAATATACATTCTTTGAATCCTAAAATAGGAGATTTAGTACTTTTGAGACATGAAAAAAGAAAGGAGCATCAACCACCATATAAAGGTCCATATTGAATTTTGGACACGGATCACTGTAATGTCACTTAAGACATAGCCGGAAACCGTAAATTAATACAAAAGAATATACTAAAAACTTACCACACAATTAACACAAACGACAATGTAGATATATAAAAAAAAATATATGAACCTAGAAATAGAAAAGTTTTGTAATGTTTTAGAAACGTTAAGAATGATACACATTGTGTTAAGTAAAGCTAAGAAATCATTTTTGTGAGCACAAAAAAAAACCCCTTCTAGGACTATTGAACTCAACGTTTGTGATTAGTCTTCATTTCTTTGTAACAAATGAACGCTAATCAAAAATAGGGTAAAAGTGTAATGATATATCATCACCATGCCTGAAATAAACCAAAACATGAATTACGCGATCCACTAATATCATCAATGTAACTAGATATGAGCTAGCAGACCACACGTATTGCAAAGGTCATGTACAATGCACTATTGCTTGCATTCAGCCACAATATCAAATTTCCTAATGTAGACCATGCATATCCACGCCATATGACATATTCAAGTGCGACATATTGTTATTTCTTGTTGTCGCTATGGCACTGGCACGCGACCCAAATACATGGTATATGGTTACGGTGCGAATGAGCATACATGACGATAATTTTTATGCATGTTGATTAAATGGCGCTAGGAATATCGGTCAAGTGCCGTGTGAGCAAATAGGGCACGTGTGAATCATGGGAATATATCGTGTCGTGAGAAAATATATTTCATGATGATTTATTTCAGGGCATGCTGAGTATTAGCAATTAAGTATTATAATAAAATCGTATATAAGGAATTGTAAAATTGATTGAAAATAGATTCGGCAGAGTAGAGTCACTGGAAACGGTTGTTTTACTCGGAGTTTGCTCTTGCGAAGATTTTACTTGCAAACCCATCAAAAGCACGGCAAATGTTTAAGGGCAGCTTAAACATGGTGCCAGCAATAACTGCGGCTTCGCCGCTTTGGTAGGTTGAAACCCTTTTAATCTCATTCTCCACGATTGGGTGAAGTAACTTTTCTTCCACACCAGTAAGGACCCAACGTCAATGCAGAAAGAAGGAGAAGTATCCCAAGGCCCGTCAACAAGCATATTTCCTGACGACCCTAGCATATTTCATTATATACACCACTAATTAAAAATTACTTGAGAAATGTATTTGAATATGTACAGAGTACTATTGTAACACAATACTAAATAAGTAACAAAAAAGCATACATGTCAAAAAAAATATGCAAAAAAATAAAGTTATCCTAACAAATGAAATGTGTTCAAATCATCAAAAACAAAACAAAAAAAAAACCTGTACTCAAAATTATATTTAAGCAAGAATGATCATGAATTGAATAACAAAAAACAAAACAAATATATATATATATTTATATATATATATATATATATATATATATATATATATATATATATATATATATATATATATATATACACTAGCGGTCATGAAAACTGCACCACCATCAATTTCACAGAAATTGATATAACTTTGTTAGAAATTCGAACTATTCGCTCGAACCGAAAAAACAACTTATTCAACACATTAAAATAACTATAATTTCATTATAAATTTGATTCAGCGTCGCTTCCTTATTTAAAAAACATGGAAAGAATCCTTATCATATATTTATTCATTGAATTTTAAATAATATCAATTGAAAATTGTTTATTTACTACACATGCTCCTAACTAATTTTTATATGAAAACGTATAAACATAAGACTAACAACATGAAACTAATCATTTAATAATGCGTCGACCCTCCCTTGGCGTCAATTGTGGCTTTTATTCTATCTGGCATCGATTCCACCAAAGCTTCTCGCAATTCAGGCTTTATTTCCTCGAACCAGGCTTTTTCAAGTGCATATTTCAACGCTTGAATATTGTTCGGCTTGTGCTGCTTAACCTTAGCTTTTAAAAATGACCAAATATTTTCGATTGGATTCAAGTCTGGAGAATTACCCGGCCAATCCAGCGTCTCGATTCCCATGTCGTTGATCATTTCTTTAACCTGCAATAGGATTTTTTAATTTTTTTTAAAAAATTAATTGGTATTTTAGAGTAAACCTCTTAAGGTTTCGTATTAATACTACACTTACAGATTTCGCACAATGGCAAGGGGCGGAGTCATCTTGGAAAATGACTCTATCTGCATGGCCTAGGTGTTCTTCTATTGATGGCAACAAATTATCATTTATTATTTGCCGATATCGTTCAGCATTTACAGTGCCGTGTATAAACTCCAGCTGACCGGGAAAATAATAAGAGAAACATCCCCACACCATTTGGCTTTGAGAATGCTTCACGGTCCTCACTTTGCATTCGTCACTGTGTCTTTCGCCTTTTTTGCGCCTTACATATGGAGCTCCGTAGGAGCTGAAAAGGTTGAATTTGCTTTCGTCCGACCAAATTACTTTCTTCCAGTCCTCTACGGTCCAATTTCTGTAGCGCTTTGCCCACTCTAATCTCGCAGACTTCATTTTTTGTGTCAAAAGAGGCTTCTTTGCAGGTTTTCTTGCAAATAAACCGGCCTCTCGAAGCCTTCGTCTAACTGTTTTAACACTCAAAATTATTCTATACGATGTTTCTAAGTCACTTCGCAATTGAACTGCACTTTTAAACCGATCGGTTGAGCACTGTCATATTATTATTCGGTCCTCGTGACGATTTGTCTTCCGATTGGGACCTGTCCCTGGTTTCCGAACGTAGGGGTTAACGTTGTCTTTTTTTTTTTTTCTAAAAACCGGGTAACCGTGGTACGCGAGCACTTAATTTTACCTGCTATACACCTCGCAGACAATCCTTCTTCACTATAACACACTACTTTCACTTTCTGATCCCGGGTTAATTGTTTGTACTTTCGTCCCGTAGTAAATTTAGATCTTTCCTTAGTCACATGCAAACTGAAACTGAATTGCTGCTACCTTCTATCGACAGCTTATCCTTGTACTAATATCCCTTTAGCAAGTAAATGATTTCTAGAAAACCGGTCTGAGTCCAAATGGGAAAAGTAGATAATTAGAGTCAGTGGTGCAGTTTTCATGACCGCTAGTGTATATATATATATATATATATATATATATATATATATATATATATATATTGTCATCTGGCAATACTATACCACAACGATCGGGCAACCTCAGTTGACAAGTCAGTCTTACATGAACCGTGGTTGTATTCAGACGGATTAAAATAAATTGATTTAATATCGCCCACCTCTTTTATTCTGTGACAATATCAGAAGTGGGATAACTGTAAGATGGACTACCGCCAGTAAGTGAGCTGAGTGAATTGTTGAAGGAAAGAGGACTGACGGTTTCTGGAAACAAGGACGAACTGGTGACTCGTCTGCAGCAGCATGATGGCAGAAGCGATGATATTCGTGAAGTGGACGAAGATCGGGCATCGAAGGAAAATTTTGCCGTGGAGGCTCACTACAGCGAGCCGTGGACACACTCTCTCAACAGATGTTTGCAGTCTTGACTGGCCCAAGTACGCCGCTGTGGCAGCGATCATCAGAGTCACAGGTCCGGCAAGTCGAAACAAGTTCGATTCCAACAGTGTCTTTTACAGTTCCTGGAAATACAACGGCAATGCAGTGGTCTACGTCGGCTATGCAGCCGACTGTGCAGCCGCCATCGATGCAGCCGTCGTCTTTGCGGCCTGCATTGCTGACGAATAATCAACTCATCGCACAATCACTACAAGAGAGCAGTTTGCAGCCGTCGACAAATCATCGTATGAATACGGCAAGTGTGAATCTATCGCCATCGTTATCTGAGACGAAAACGTATCCATCGACTGTACTCTCGACAGTGCACCCCACTGGATGGTGTTCGTCCGTGCCGATAAGCTGTGAAGCAATGACAGCTCGAGCGAATTTTGATGGAGTGGCCTATTCATCTGGACTGGACCATGAGATGCACGGAAGAGGAGCAACAACGCAAGGAAATGAGACACAAGGTGAATTGTATCGTAGCCACAGCAGTCGATATACGACATTGTCTCTGTACTTCCACTATTCGACCCATGTCGTGGTGAAATGACATCGGCGCAATTTGTTGAACGTGTCGAGCAGCTGAGATGTGCATACGGCTGGGACGACCGTGCCCTTTTGTTCGCTGTAAATGTGGCAGTGAAGGGAGTGGCGAAAGCATGGATGAACGGATGGATGAATGGATGGTCAGACTTCGTGTTAGCACTAATGAGTGATTTCCCGTGCGTCAGTAATGCCGCTGATGTGCATGTGAAATTAATGAAGTCGAAGAGGCGAAAAGACGAGTCTGTCATTGAATTCTACTACCGTATGATTCCGGTAGGTCGCAGGGGTGGCGTTGATGACCAGTCAATCATACGGTACATCATTAACGGAATGTCGGACGAGCATCTCCGACGGACTTTGTCGGCAATGAAGTTCTCGAGGTGCGCGGACTTACTGCAATCGCTGTCTGGCATTGATTTACATGGGAATACAGCAACAACAACTAGCAGAAACGCAGCAGAAAAGGTGCAGTTGACCAGCCAGGTAGAAGATGAGGTCAAGGATAAACCTGATAGGAATGCTGGAAAGGGAGGCCCCATATATTTCAGCTGCAGAGAGCGCGGCCATATATCTCGAAATTGCCCTAAGTCATTGCGTAAGAAATAGGGTGGCGTATGTACGATCAGTGACACCATAAGTTGGGACAAGCTAGTGGTGAAGACAATTAAACTGAATGAAGTGATGTATGACGCATTAATAGACTCGGGCAGCTGTAAATCATTCGTGAACCGGAGAATTGCGAATTCATGTAGTGGCAAGGTACTGAAATGTGAGGAAACATTGAGAGGTTTCGCCGGGGGTGAAGTGCGGTGCAACGAAGTTAAAGCCATAGCAGCGGTTATTGATGGACAAACTCTTTTGTGTGAGTTCCGCATAATTGACGAAGGTGTGACGCTATTTGACGTGATCGTAGGCAATGATATATTGCAAAAACAACGTGTCATCATCGAAAATGGATATTGTGTAATGGTCGCGGACAGTCGCGAAAATACTGACGTTGGGAAAAGTGCGACAAGCGTAGTGACAAGGAAAGGTTATGGTCACTGCTGGACAAGTACGGAGGGTGTTTCGGAGAAAAATTACAAAATCTGGGATAATGCGGGTCAACAAAAATTAAAATAGCACTAACGTTACAGAAACCAATTTTCCAGAAACCATACTCAATTCCAATACCAAAACGAAAAGTAGTGGACAACATCATCGCAGAGTTATTGAAATTAAACATCATTCGTCCGTCGGAATCACTATACGCGTCACCAATAGTCCTGGTCCGCAAACAAAATGGTGGAGATCGACTTTACGTTGACTTCCGTCAATTGAACGCGATCACAGAGAAGGAACCATGGGCAATGCCAACCGTAGATGGTGTTTTATCTTTGCTAGCGGGGAAAAAATTCTTTACTACACTTGATTGTATGTCCCGTTATTATCAAATCGAAATTGAGGAGTCATCAAAGCAGTACACAGCTTTCGTCACACATGGGGGGCACTTCGAGTTTAATAGGGTGTCATTTGGGCTACAAAACACCCCAAGCACATTCCAGCGTTTGATGTCACGAGTTGTGAGACCATTAGACGGCAGAGCCATATCTTATGTCGACGAGGTGATAGTTGCCTCCAAAACTGTTGACGAAGGCCTGACAAATTTAGAAGAATTTTTGGCAGCAGTGAAGGCTGAAGGATTAACTTTGCGCTTATCGAAGTGCTCATTTCTAAAGGAAAGTGTGAACTTCCTCGGGCACGTTTTGGATGCTGAAGGTTTAAAGCCAGGGAATTTGAAAACGGTTGCAGTCCAACAATTCCCAGCACCGCAAGGAGTTACGGAAGTGAAACGTTTCTTGGGACTCACTGGTTCTTCCGCAAATTTATTCCGCAATACGCTCAAATTGCAGCCCCATTAACTCGCCTTTTGAGGAAGGACGTTAAGTTTGAGTGGTCCTTAGCATGCGAAACTGCATTTCAAGAGCTGGTGAAATCACTATCCGAGCAGCCTGTCTTGGCGTTGTATGACGTTACAAAGGAACACCAACTACAAACAGATGCCAGTTCCGTGGGAACCGCTGGAATATTACTCCAAGAAAGCAGAAATAACCAGATGCAACCAGTTGCCTATTACAGTCGTATGTGCAGTAGCGCCGAAAGTAAATTCCACAGCTACGAATTAGAAGTCTTAGAAATTGTTGAATCATGCCAGCGTTTCAGAATGTATTTATTGGGAAAAAATTTCCGGGTAGTTACCGATTGCCAGGCGATATCCAGCATTAAGGCCGCTAAACCGTATGTACCAAGGGTATCGAGATAGTTCCTGAAATTGCTCGAGTATGAATTTGAAGTTGTACACCGGCCAGGAACGAGAATGCATCATGTCGATGCTATGAGTCGTGCACCGGTAGAGCCACCCAGTGAAACGAAGGACATAAGTGAATATGTCATGGCTGTGAGCGGATTGACGGATGATTGGGTACTGAGCTTGCAACAGCAAGACCCAAAGCTAAAAGGTCTGATCGACATTCTTAACCGAACGGCAGAATCGGACCAGCGTCGTCAATTTGAGAAGGAATTCCAACTGGAAAACCACCGCCTTTTAAAGGTGGACCAAAACGGAAAACTGTTGCTGGTAGTTGTTGTAAAGATGAGTCACGATAATGTGGGCCACCCGGGAGTGAACGGAGCTGTAAAAAGGATATTGCAACACTTTTGGTCTCCCCGTGTGAGAAATTTTGTCAAAAATTATGTCAAGTCGTGCATTGAATGTTGCTACAGTCGTGAACCGAAGATAAGAGAATGTCAGCTATACGGAATGGAAGTTCCAAAGATTCCGTTCGAGACTCTTCACATGGATCATTTGGGCCCGTTCGTTAAAAGTCGCAGAGGTAACGAATATATTTTGGTCATTGTCGATGCGCTAACATGATATGCCGTACTAGTCGCAGTAAAGTCAACGAAGTCAAAACCGGTTATCGATGCCATCAATCATCTGACTTCGTTCTTCGGACTGCCGCAAGTGGTGGTTACAGATCGGGGTACCGCATTTACTTCGGGAATGTTCGAAGAGTACTGTCATGTTGATAACGTGACACATATAAAGGTAGCTGTCAGGACTCCTCGGGCAAATGGCATAGCTGAC
>OZ022263.1:136458371-136468371 GCA_963978885.1 Nemotelus pantherinus
ATTGTTTGTGATGATCTTCTTCAGCTCGTCGTCTAAAATCTGCATCTGCTCTCTTCTTACAATTGATTCCTCCAAAAATCATGGTTAAATTTTCGTATCCGCCAATAACTGTGCATTTTTCGCATCCGTAATATGAGTTAAACTAAACCAAATCTTTATAAGAATACCAAGTAAGATATATTTGTTCACAAAAACGTATAAGTAAATATAACTTTTACATATGCGCTGATGGTAGAATCGCAGACAAAACGCCTAATCTTCACTGAAATGTCACTCCCACTCACTCCCAATCACTGCCTGTATTAATATTGAAGATAACTCGTAACAAAAGGGTTGAGCAAATCTTTCGTTTCGTTACAATAAATTACGAATGTAATAATTGATGAGGTAACCATCGACATTAATGTGTAAGGATATACTGAGAAGATAGTTAATTTGTGATTACAAATCTATAAAACTTTTTGCCAATTCATTTTGCTAATTTGCAAATCAAACGTTTTATTTGAAAACTGAATTTCTAGTTGATTGGAATAGTTTATTTAATATTTTTTTAAAGGAATAAGCTGTCCCGAACGGTGGAGACTTTTTTATTAAACTCGTTTTGTGAGATTCCACATTGACGTTTAAAGAACTGTCAGAACGAAACCATCATGGACATAGGCACCAATACGTAACCGTTACTTGCGAGTTTCCTTGATAGGCATAGGAATATGAAAGGAAATATGTGTGGTAACTTTGACGTATAATGTGCCTTACTGGGATTTTGATTAACTCGCAATGAAGGAACTAATCCCTAATGGACACAATGCCTGTTAAGACGCGTCGAAAGTAATTTTTACCACTTCATTACTAAAATTTTGCCTATCAAGGAATTTTACTTTGGGGGAAAAATGACGAAACAATTCCGACTCGACATAGTATTCACGACGTATTCGCGTCAAAAAGGTCCATTTAGTAACAAATGGGCACAAATTGTTAGTTGGGTAGATATATAGATATATAGATATATAGATATATAGATGTATAGATGTATAGATGTATAGATGTATAGATATATAGATATATAGATATAGATATATATATGTATAAATATATATATGTATAAATATATATATGTATAAATATATATATGTATAAATATATATATGTATATATATATATATATATATATATATATATATATATATATATATATATATATATATATATATATATATATATTTATATGTATAAATATATATATATATATATATATATATATATACATATATATATATATATATATATATATATTTATATATATATATATATGTATATATATATATATATTTATATATATATATATATATATATACATATATATATATATATATATATATATATATATATATATATCATATAAAACATCATTTTTACTAATTTTCGAAGATAATTAGTATTAAACTCGTTTCGCCGAAAATTCATATTTTTACTAATTTTCGAAGAAAATTGGTATTTCTTTATATATATATATATATATATATATATATATATATATATATATATATATATATATATATATATATATATATATTTATATATATATATATATATATATATATATATATATATATATATATATATATATATATATATAAATATACATATATATATATATATATATATATATATATATATATATATATATATATATATATATATATATATATATAGATATAAATTTCTCATACAGCACATAAGCGAACGTATGTCAAATCGTATCTCATCATCACTTTACGTACGGACAGCTCATAGCAAAAATTGAGCAAAAGGTTGCTTTTTTTGACAGACGAATACGGTCGCAGAATCATCTTTGGTTAGGGCTATATTGAAATAGTTACGCTAAGTGTTTCTTCTTTGTAAGAAGATTCTTTAATCAAATTTATTCTTTAATCTTCTAAGATTCTTTAATCAAATTACTACCACATTAATCAAAATACTTTACGTAGGCACCTGCCTCGTGGGCTTAATCCGACGATCCATATTAGGATAAGTCATGAATTTGAATAACAAACATCGTCCTATGCACTACAGGACTACCATTTTTGATCAAACCTATGGAGAATGATTTATCAATGTTAAGATAGCGTACCTATCTTCATACGGCTTTTATTGCCCATTGACCCGGGTCCAGGCGGAGTGTGTGCTTTCGCTCAAAACACTCCTAAGCAAACGCTGCATCCAGAAATGATTGGCCGTCACTAGCCTAACATTTATATAGCAGATAGCCTATAAACCACAGCCCCCGCGGAGCTCCCATAAAGGGGGCCACTCCCAGCTACCGGATATACCTACAAGTAGGTATGGGCTACATCTGCCCCCGCGGTACCGACTCTTAGACAATAAAGTCGTTTGAACCTATGCCTTTTTCTTTCGGGAGAAGCAGACATCTTTATTGTATGAAGACACGAAAAGTCTTTTCACACAGATGTACGCTGGATTACCTTTCCATAGTTGTAATACGAGGCCAGGACCTAATGTCGCAGTGAAACTCTTTAATTATATATTGAAGAATATAATTTAATCAATTCATGCATATGCTAATTTACCAGTGAAGGTTTACCAGATAGAGATAGATGCCCTATCTAGCGCTTTGTTCCCCAACTGGGGAAAATTACTACCGCAAGTCAAAGACGAGGTAGAGAATAAAAGAAATAAATATCGTTTTAAAAACACAAGTGATCAAAGCTTAAGCGTGGTGAATCTAACCGCCCCTATTGGCTTCAGCTTGAAATGCACTTGTGACAATTGCTCGAAATAAATGAAACGATTATTTTTTTACTAATGTTCGAAGAACAATAGTATTAAACTCGTTTCGCCGAAAATTAATATTTATTTATATATATATATATATTTATATATATATATATATATATATATATATATATATATATATATATATATATATATATATATATATATATATATATATATATATATATATATATCAGTGGGAGATAATCTCTGGAGTGGCCGATCCGATTGAGCTGAAATTTTCGGAGAACGTAGATGTATATAGTATATAGGTCCATGACTTTCTCAAATTCAGATATCTTAAACCTTTTGGCGGCGGCGTGCGTTTTAGTGAATTTTGAGGTACTCCTATATTTCCAAGCAGTGTAAATTTTTGTTAAAGAAAAGTATTGGGAATGAGAATTAATTATGTTTTAAGCTTGTCAATGATAAATAATTGGAAATTTTGAGCCGTGTGTGGGTGCAGGGTGCTTAAAACTAGGCAAGGAATTTTTTTCAAATTTTGATTTGTCATTACTTGTAAGAAAAACAATGGATCATGGTAAAAATTACAGAGCGTATTGATGTTGACTAAAATTTAGCACATCTAGATTTTCAACATAAAGCGGGTAGCCCTGTAGCTGTGGCAGCCTGCTGAAAAAAAATCTTTCAAATCATTGACCTTCCTGAAAAATTTTTGATATTTGACAAAAATTTTAAATTTTTGTTAAATTTTATCCTTTTTCCTCCATGTCAAGATAAAATTTTCAAAATTCCGATTTCCACAAGAACGGCAACCCATCACCAAATTACCTCTATTTTCAGCACTCGAAAGTTCGGTTCACGAGAACTGACGACCGAATTATCCGATCATAATGAAATTTACAGGACATGTTGATATTAAATAGGACCAGGACTGATAGAAGTCATTTTGAAATGCGGGCAATCCTGTGGCAGTGGTACCATCTTGAAAAATCACTGAGTTTTTGGCCTATAACTTCCGATTCAGCCATCAGATTTTAACAAAATTCACACAGTACTTGGATGTTTCTCTATGTAACATTTGGTTGAAAAATTATAATAGGACTGGCAGCTGTGGTGGTTTTTATCTCATAAATCTTGCAAATTTGCTCAGCAAAATAAAGCTTTTTTCCCTATAACTTCCAGTCCAGTGTAGAAATCAAAACGAAGTTCATGCAGTAAATGGACCTTAATGTGAAGTAAATGTCGTAAGAATTTCGTACAAAACTCATTAAAGGGCTGCCAGCTATTACCATTTTTACAATTTTGTGAAATTTCTTTGCTGAGCGATTATGTCATTAGATTTGCAATTGAGAATTATCCTGCAATGAAAATTAACAACAAATATTAACGTTTTAAAAATTTGAAAAGCTTTGAGGGTGGTAACCCTAAAATTCTTTTCACCCGTATACCTTCCAGCGCAGTGATTCAATCGAAACGAAATTTACTGGTTGGGTTTAACTTAACGTGAAGCAGATTTGGTACATTTTTGTTTTTATGACTAATGAACACAGGGTAGCCAGCATTAACCATTTTCGTAAATATTGCACCAACAGATGCTTCAAATTACGTTCTCATATGCAAAGCATTTGCAATAAAAATCAGAAAGCAATTTTTAAATTTTCCGAGTTTTGAGCATTTTTCGGATGGTAGCCTCAAACAACGTTTAACCGCTAAAACTTTCGATGAAATCCTCCGACGAGAACGAAATTCAAAGGATAAGTTGATTTAAGTATGAGCTTGTTAAGGTAAACTTATTGCTGCTTCATTGGGAAAGTGTTGCCAGCACTGAACATTTTCATCATTTGTGCTATAGTTGAGTTTTGTTGCTTTGGATAAGGAATGGTTGATATGATTCTACAATACAGTGTGTTACGTCTTTCCATACTTTTTTGTCATTCAAAGACAATTTCTTCGAAAATTAGTTTTCTAGCGGTTCAGGTGCGCTAGAGTTTTTTTATATTTATTTTATATTTAACATCTGTTTGGTTGCCGATTGGTTTGGCATCCCGAAACAGACTGATTTATTCAAACCAATTTCTCCTATATATATCGTACATTAGACAGTGTGTGGATCGGTCTTTCAAAAATAAAAATTAATTTACTATATCTTGTGTTTCGCCCGCTCAGAGGGGGATGTCGCTGTTGTCGGTGAGTGTAATAAATTGTTGACATTTGTCAGTTAAACATATCAACAATCGTGCACAACACCCTCTCCCTTTAGGAAGAAAATTTTTTTTTTCTTGTAGGAAACAAAAAAATTTTGAATTCAAATCCATACACTTTTACAATTTTCGTACAATTTCAATCAAATAATTTCTATTGCGTTCTTTATATTATAAAACTCATGATTCAATTAAGGTAGCTTACAATAGATATATATATATATATATATATATATATATATATATATATATATATATATATATATATATATATATATATATATATATATATATATATATATATATATATATATATATATATATCTATTGTAAGCTACCTTAATTGAATCATGAGTTTTATAATATAAAGAACGCAATAGAAATTATTTGATTGAAATTGTACGAAAATTGTAAAAGTGTATGGATTTGAATTCAAAATTTTTTTGTTTCCTACAAGAAAAAAAAAATTTTCTTCCTAAAGGGAGAGGGTGTTGTGCACGATTGTTGATATGTTTAACTGACAAATGTCAACAATTTATTACACTCACCGACAACAGCGACATCCCCCTCTGAGCGGGCGAAACACAAGATATAGTAAATTAATTTTTATTTTTGAAAGACCGATCCACACACTGTCTAATGTACGATATATATAGGAGAAATTGGTTTGAATAAATCAGTCTGTTTCGGGATGCCAAACCAATCGGCAACCAAACAGATGTTAAATATAAAATAAATATAAAAAAACTCTAGCGCACCTGAACCGCTAGAAAACTAATTTTCGAAGAAATTGTCTTTGAATGACAAAAAAGTATGGAAAGACGTAACACACTGTATTGTAGAATCATATCAACCATTCCTTATCCAAAGCAACAAAACTCAACTATAGCACAAATGATGAAAATGTTCAGTGCTGGCAACACTTTCCCAATGAAGCAGCAATAAGTTTACCTTAACAAGCTCATACTTAAATCAACTTATCCTTTGAATTTCGTTCTCGTCGGAGGATTTCATCGAAAGTTTTAGCGGTTAAACGTTGTTTGAGGCTACCATCCGAAAAATGCTCAAAACTCGGAAAATTTAAAAATTGCTTTCTGATTTTTATTGCAAATGCTTTGCATATGAGAACGTAATTTGAAGCATCTGTTGGTGCAATATTTACGAAAATGGTTAATGCTGGCTACCCTGTGTTCATTAGTCATAAAAACAAAAATGTACCAAATCTGCTTCACGTTAAGTTAAACCCAACCAGTAAATTTCGTTTCGATTGAATCACTGCGCTGGAAGGTATACGGGTGAAAAGAATTTTAGGGTTACCACCCTCAAAGCTTTTCAAATTTTTAAAACGTTAATATTTGTTGTTAATTTTCATTGCAGGATAATTCTCAATTGCAAATCTAATGACATAATCGCTCAGCAAAGAAATTTCACAAAATTGTAAAAATGGTAATAGCTGGCAGCCCTTTAATGAGTTTTGTACGAAATTCTTACGACATTTACTTCACATTAAGGTCCATTTACTGCATGAACTTCGTTTTGATTTCTACACTGGACTGGAAGTTATAGGGAAAAAAGCTTTATTTTGCTGAGCAAATTTGCAAGATTTATGAGATAAAAACCACCACAGCTGCCAGTCCTATTATAATTTTTCAACCAAATGTTACATAGAGAAACATCCAAGTACTGTGTGAATTTTGTTAAAATCTGATGGCTGAATCGGAAGTTATAGGCCAAAAACTCAGTGATTTTTCAAGATGGTACCACTGCCACAGGATTGCCCGCATTTCAAAATGACTTCTATCAGTCCTGGTCCTATTTAATATCAACATGTCCTGTAAATTTCATTATGATCGGATAATTCGGTCGTCAGTTCTCGTGAACCGAACTTTCGAGTGCTGAAAATAGAGGTAATTTGGTGATGGGTTGCCGTTCTTGTGGAAATCGGAATTTTGAAAATTTTATCTTGACATGGAGGAAAAAGGATAAAATTTAACAAAAATTTAAAATTTTTGTCAAATATCAAAAATTTTTCAGGAAGGTCAATGATTTGAAAGATTTTTTTTCAGCAGGCTGCCACAGCTACAGGGCTACCCGCTTTATGTTGAAAATCTAGATGTGCTAAATTTTAGTCAACATCAATACGCTCTGTAATTTTTACCATGATCCATTGTTTTTCTTACAAGTAATGACAAATCAAAATTTGAAAAAAATTCCTTGCCTAGTTTTAAGCACCCTGCACCCACACACGGCTCAAAATTTCCAATTATTTATCATTGACAAGCTTAAAACATAATTAATTCTCATTCCCAATACTTTTCTTTAACAAAAATTTACACTGCTTGGAAATATAGGAGTACCTCAAAATTCACTAAAACGCACGCCGCCGCCAAAAGGTTTAAGATATCTGAATTTGAGAAAGTCATGGACCTATATACTATATACATCTACGTTCTCCGAAAATTTCAGCTCAATCGGATCGGCCACTCCAGAGATTATCTCCCACTGATATATATATATATATATATATATATATATATATATATATATATATATATAAATATATATATATATAAATAAATATTAATTTTCGGCGAAACGAGTTTAATACTATTGTTCTTCGAACATTAGTAAAAAAATAATCGTTTCATTTATTTCGAGCAATTGTCACAAGTGCATTTCAAGCTGAAGCCAATAGGGGCGGTTAGATTCACCACGCTTAAGCTTTGATCACTTGTGTTTTTAAAACGATATTTATTTCTTTTATTCTCTACCTCGTCTTTGACTTGCGGTAGTAATTTTCCCCAGTTGGGGAACAAAGCGCTAGATAGGGCATCTATCTCTATCTGGTAAACCTTCACTGGTAAATTAGCATATGCATGAATTGATTAAATTATATTCTTCAATATATAATTAAAGAGTTTCACTGCGAAATTAGGTCCTGGCCTCGTATTACAACTATGGAAAGGTAATCCAGCGTACATCTGTGTGAAAAGACTTTTCGTGTCTTCATACAATAAAGATGTCTGCTTCTCCCGAAAGAAAAAGGCATAGGTTCAAACGACTTTATTGTCTAAGAGTCGGTACCGCGGGGGCAGATGTAGCCCATACCTACTTGTAGGTATATCCGGTAGCTGGGAGTGGCCCCCTTTATGGGAGCTCCGCGGGGGCTGTGGTTTATAGGCTATCTGCTATATAAATGTTAGGCTAGTGACGGCCAATCATTTCTGGATGCAGCGTTTGCTTAGGAGTGTTTTGAGCGAAAGCACACACTCCGCCTGGACCCGGGTCAATGGGCAATAAAAGCCGTATGAAGATAGGTACGCTATCTTAACATTGATAAATCATTCTCCATAGGTTTGATCAAAAATGGTAGTCCTGTAGTGCATAGGACGATGTTTGTTATTCAAATTCATGACTTATCCTAATATGGATCGTCGGATTAAGCCCACGAGGCAGGTGCCTACGTAAAGTATTTTGATTAATGTGGTAGTAATTTGATTAAAGAATCTTAGAAGATTAAAGAATAAATTTGATTAAAGAATCTTCTTACAAAGAAGAAACACTTAGCGTAACTATTTCAATATAGCCCTAACCAAAGATGAGTCTGCGACCGTATTCGTCTGTCAAAAAAAGCAACCTTTTGCTCAATTTTTGCTATGAGCTGTCCGTACGTAAAGTGATGATGAGATACGATTTGACATACGTTCGCTTATGTGCTGTTTTGGGAAATTTATATCTATATATATATATATATATATATATATATATATATATATATATATATATATATATATATATATATATATATATATATATATATATATATGTATATTTATATATATATATATATATATATATATATATATATATATATATATATATATATATATATATATATATATATATATATAAAGAAATACCAATTTTCTTCGAAAATTAGTAAAAATATGAATTTTCGGCGAAACGAGTTTAATACTAATTATCTTCGAAAATTAGTAAAAATGATGTTTTATATGATATATATATATATATATATATATACATATATGTATATATATATATATATATATATATATATATATATATATATATATATATATATATATATATATATATATATAAATATATATATATATATATATGTATATATATATATATATATATATATATATATATATATATATATATATTTATACATATAAATATATATATATATATATATATATATATATATATATATATACATATATATATTTATACATATATATATTTATACATATATATATTTATACATATATATATCTATATCTATATATCTATATATCTATACATCTATACATCTATACATCTATACATCTATATATCTATATATATATATATCTATATATCTACCCAACTAACAATTTGTGCCCATTTGTTACTAAATGGACCTTTTTGACGCGAATACGTCGTGAATACTATGTCGAGTCGGAATTGTTTCGTCATTTTTCCCCCAAAGTAAAATTCCTTGATAGGCAAAATTTTAGTAATGAAGTGGTAAAAATTACTTTCGACGCGTCTTAACAGGCATTGTGTCCATTAGGGATTAGTTCCTTCATTGCGAGTTAATCAAAATCCCAGTAAGGCACATTATACGTCAAAGTTACCACACATATTTCCTTTCATATTCCTATGCCTATCAAGGAAACTCGCAAGTAACGGTTACGTATTGGTGCCTATGTCCATGATGGTTTCGTTCTGACAGTTCTTTAAACGTCAATGTGGAATCTCACAAAACGAGTTTAATAAAAAAGTCTCCACCGTTCGGGACAGCTTATTCCTTTAAAAAAATATTAAATAAACTATTCCAATCAACTAGAAATTCAGTTTTCAAATAAAACGTTTGATTTGCAAATTAGCAAAATGAATTGGCAAAAAGTTTTATAGATTTGTAATCACAAATTAACTATCTTCTCAGTATATCCTTACACATTAATGTCGATGGTTACCTCATCAATTATTACATTCGTAATTTATTGTAACGAAACGAAAGATTTGCTCAA
>OZ022263.1:136475871-136483371 GCA_963978885.1 Nemotelus pantherinus
TCTGTCAAAAGTTATCACAATTTAAAATTTTTCAAGTTTTCCCGTTCTCTTTTAAGGCACCCAGCGCACACATAGGGTTAAAAAAATTCCAAGACATTATCCGATTCACATGTAAAACACGTTCAAAATTTATTTTATCAACTTTATTTTTGCAAAACTTATTTGTGTACGGAATAATAGGTATATTAAAAATATCACTAAAATGGCCGCTGGCGCCAAAGGGTTAAAGATTTTTAACTTTTTCTGAGACCTGGCACTATTCTGCATATACACCAATGTGTCCTGCATATACACCAATGTGTCCTTTCAGTTTAATCGGATAACGCGTTCCTGAGATTTTTTCACTGAAATTTTTTGATCATATATATATATATATATATATATATATATATATATATATATATATATATATATATATATATATATATATATATATATATATATATATATATATATATATATATGTATATAGAAATATGAATTTTTGGCCAAAGTGATTTTAATACTAATGTTCTTCTTCGAACATTAGTAAAAAATTATTGGCGATAACAAGAAGCAAGGCAAAAAAGGTACCAAGCGAAGATAGCAATATAATCGACAGACAAAGTGACAAACAAAACGAAGAGACTGATCACCTCCATGCGTTTGATTGTACTTCTCTGTCAGATATTAAAAGCGTTATTAAATTGAGATTTTATATGCTGCGCAGCAAAGACAATAAAATAAGAAGAGATGATTTACAGACACTCAAAGAGAAAAATGGCAAAACAATGCGCTACAGTGATAAAGTTGACGAGAAATCCGTTTCCGTCAACGATAAACTGAGTAGCAAAGACAATAAATCAAGAAGAGATGATTTACAAATAGCCAAAGAGAAAGATGGCATAGCAGTGCGCTTCAGTGATAAAGTTGACGAGAAATCCGTTTCCGTCAACGATAAGCTGAGAGTTCACGATAGTTACAATGATAATTCATACAAGAAATGCGTTTCTGTCATGAAGAAGTTGATAACATATTCAAAGAACCAATATGATAACATATTCAAAGAACCAGTATTTACCGAGAAATGAATTTAAGAGATTATTTAATACGCTGCAACGTGAAGAAAATCATGACTTGAAGATATTGATATTCGAGCCGCCTTTAAGAATTCAAGATATTAACAAGCAAAAAGAACTGTTAATCGAGTACCACAATTCGCCACATGGAGGACATGCAGGAGTACGCAGAACACTTTTAAAGTTGAAACAAAGATATTGTTGGAAGAATATGAAGAAAATAGTGAAGAAACACAGGAATCAGTGCGATAAATGCAAGTTGAATAAAATAACAAAACGCACACAGCACACCACATCTGATGACTGATGAATAGGGGGAATAACACGGGGAAGCAATTTTCACGTGCCGTAACTATTCAGGCTGATGGAAGTGTGATCTAAACCTACTCGCGGTGCTGCTGGTAACAAACTTCCGTGAAAAAAATATTGGCTAATATTATTCACGCTTTGGGGAGTCAACAACATATGCCGAGGGCTGAATGGCTGCTGGGTGAAGCAGTCGCAAATATGCAAATTCGGGTGTCGAATGGCAAGAACCTGTCTAATTTAATGCCTATGCTGGGATACAGAGGATAATATGGCTGGTCTTTTATATTCCTCTTACTCGTGGGACCAAAATTGAAGGTACCAAAGAAAAAAAGGAGGGGACTGCCTTAAGTGCCCCAAATCTAAAGGCCCCAGAGCCTTCCATCAGTGGAGCTGCAGTGCTCCTCAGCGAATCCTCAAAGGAATTAAGGGAACATATGAAGGCCAAAGGCCAAGATGATTCCAAGCAACAAAGGCACAAGAAGGGCAAAAGCAAGGGGAGAGTGTAATAAAGCTCCACACCAAAAAACAAAGGTGGACCAGGCGGGGACCAAATATCCCAGCCAGCTTCACAAAATAGGGGTAAAGGCAGCAGAGGCTTCCGCAGGCTCCCCCTCTACCTCTGCAGTGCAGATTCTCGACGCAAATCGTGGAGGAGCTCTCGCGCAGTATGGAAGCACTTAACATGACTTCGCAGGAGGCATCGTAGGATACTCCTAAAAGAAGAACATGAGCGGTGCAGCCAGAAAGCGCATGAAGTTTTTCATACGAAAAGGTGTGTCTACAGAAGAGGCTAGGGAAAAGACCCTCCTAACAAAGGCACCAAGGATGGCACTCCTGAAGACAGGCAGCCAAAGAAAATAAGGCGCACCGATGTGGCCGCAAAACACTCTGAACCCAGCAAAAGGCAACAACAAGTAACCTACTGCGGAGCCTTGCAGGGTATGAAAATGGCGGTCATGATGAAAGATTTTTCCCACGGACTTCTCACGACCGAACAAATGGATAAAATACAAAATGCCCTGGAGGAGCGGATACTGGCCGAGATAGAAAGTGGCGTTGCCCCTCACTTGCTCAGCATCACCTATAAAGTAGGTTACGTGTCCCTCCACTGTAAGGACAAACCAATGGTGGAGTGAATAAGGGTGGAAGCCCGGAATATAAGGCCGTGGGAAGGTGCCAACCTATGGGCCACGGAGGAATTCCTGATTCCTAATCCTAAGACCTTTGTTGGCTATTTCCCAAATGCAGCAGATCTGCCTACGGAGAGGATCCTGGCCTTCGTAGAACGCCAAAACGAGGACCTCAATGTTAAATCCTGGCGAGCCCTATTCAGGGGAAATAAAGGCAAGTGCGCCATGCTTGTAGTAGCGGCGGACCAGGCCTCTGCTACCCAAATAGCAGACGGAGACGGCAACATTAGCTTCCGCTTTGGGCAAGTTAAGTTGAACGTCAAAAACACCGGAGCCTGTGGTCACTCCAACCACCAATACGGAGGGCAGTGGAACTGGCATGGAGGCAACACCAGGTCCCAGTGGCTCCCAACTAAGCGAAAAAAGAGAATGAGGTGTCTACAGGTGAACCTGCATCATGCCAAAGCTGCCTCGGCGGAAGTAAGCAGCAGGTTTGCCTCGCACCTATAAATTGGGGCTAATACAAGAGCCCTGGGTAAAGAAAGGCAGAATAAATGGCCTTAACTCAAAAAATAGTAAGTTAATTTGGGCAGCAGGGGAAAAAAACTTGAGGGCGGCGATAATAATTAACACAAATATTAACTTTCTTCTGATTCCTGAACACACAAATAGGGACACAGTGGCGGTCCAAGTACAGGTCCCAATCGAAGGAGGATTAGTGAAGGTGGTATTTGCCTCAGCATACTTCACAGGGTGAGTTGCTTTTAGACTTCCTCCTGAACAGCAATTTGTCAGTAGCAAATATGGGCAAAACGCCAAATTTCATGACAGCTAACAGGCAAGAGGTACTAGACCTTACGTTGGTGTCAAGCAATGCAGCGCATTTAGTGAAGAAGTGGAATGTCCTAGGAGTCGCTTCTTTCTCTGATCATAGGCATATAAACTTCGAGCTAGGAAAAGATACTGTAAAAGGGGTAAAGTAAAGGCAACCAAAGTGTACGAACTGGGAAAGCTATCAAAATAGCCTTACAGCGGGACTTTACGGCCTGCACCCAAGCTTCAGTACGAAGGCGGAACTGTAGGACACTGTGGACAAGGTCACTAGAATAATCCTTGAGTCATACCACGATAATTACCCTGAGAAAACCAGTGCCTCTAAGACAAGGGTGCCATGGTGGAATAGAGAGTTAGAAAAACTTAGAAGAGCCGCAAGAACGGAGTTCAACCGAGCTAAAACTACATCAAGCTGGGAGGCCTATAAAAAGAAACTCTCAGAATACAACAAAGAGCTAAGGAAATTCAAAAGGAAGGCCTGGAGTGCCTTCTGCGAAAGTCTCAATAGTATCGCAGAGACTGTCAGAATCCAGAAAGCTCTATCCAAAGGCTATCAAGGCCATATAGGACTACTAGGAACTCCAGATGGAGGGATGACGACCATCTTTGACGACACACTGGAAGTGCTGCTTAGAACACACTTTCAAGGGTGCGAAATAAGCAATGAGGCTGAGGATGAAGAGGACAGTCCTGATCGGATATGTCACTCACCTCCTCTGCTCGAACAAATCATCACATATGAAAACGTTGAATATGCGATAAATTCCTTCAAACCCTTTAAATCACCAGGACCAGACAGAATTCACCCAGCTCTGCTATAAAGAGCGACAGGGAAACTAAAAACCATTCTGGTACACCTTTTTAGAGCGAGCTTGCAACTCAGCTTTATACCAAAATTGTGGAGACTGGCGCGGGCTGCGTTCATCCCTAAAGGGGGCAAAAAACCGGCCGACCTGCCAAAATCATACAGGCCAAATAGCCTCACATCTTTTGTATTGAAGGCCATGGAAAAACTGATTAACCTATACATAAGGAATGATCTTCTGACAAAGATGCCACTTAAAAAATTTCAATTTGCCTACCAAAAAGGCAAATCAACTATATCAGCTACACATAAGCTGACACAAATAATAGAAAAGGTATTGGAATGCAAGAAAGTCGCACTATGTGCTTTCATGGACATAGAGGGAGCTTTTGACAATGCAAGACATGACTCGCTATACGTCGCTCTCCAGAGAAGGGATACTCCTCAAGAATTAGTGAAATGGGCGAGCAAAATACTAAGGAATCGAAGTGTGGTTGCGGAGCTGGGGGAGGTGAAGCTAAGGGTGGACACTAGGAGGGGATGTCCACAGGGAGGGGTATTATGCCCCCTGTTATGGTCCCTACTAGTTGATGACCTTCTCGTGACCCTCAATAGTAAGTGCCTAACTGCTCTCGGCTACGCGGACGACATGACGGTAATAATAAGAGGCCTACACATGGATACCGTAAGGTCCAGAATGCAAAAAGCCTTAAATGACACAACCCAATGTTGCGAAAAAGAGGGTCTATCCATTAATCCTCAGAAAACCAGCATAATACCATTCACCAGAAAAAGAAAAATCGAAATAGGAGCCCTAAATATTAGGGGTACAGTCGTATGTCTGCAGGAAGAGGTGAAATATCTAGGAATACACCTAGATAGGAAACTCACCTAGGACAATCATCTAAACAAAACGACAATGAAGGCCACTAAGGCACTCTGGGCGACAAAACAAATGCTTGGACGCAATTGGGGACTATCTCCAATGCAGACCTTATGGGCATACAAACAAATGGTGAGACCTATCCTCCTATATGGAGCTGCAGTGTGGTGGAAAAAAACCCTACAAATAACTGCTATAAATAGGTTCAACAAGCTTCAAAGGATGGCCTGCCTGTTGATTACAAGAGCAATGAGCTTCACTCCAACAGAAGGAATGGAGGCCCTTCTGAACCTTCAACCGCTTCACCTCAAAATTCAGGAGGAAGCAGTGAGACAAGCTGTTAGCCTACGACAGGCCTACAGGTATAAATCAGGGGACCTTAAAGGCCACCTAGCAATCCTGGAGGACGTCAGGCCCATAATGGAAATGTTAAACCCCAGCGACCAAATAAAAACTGAGGCAGCATTCGAGAAGAGGTTCAAGGTCACAATTCCATCAAGGGACAAATGGAAGGATGGACCACCTTCCTCGTACAAAGGAGCGCAAATGTGGTATACGGATGGTTCAAAGATGGATTGTGGAGTAGGAGCAGGGATCATAGGTCCCAAGTGCAAAATGCATTTCCCTCTCCCAAAGGAAGCCACGATCTATCAAGCAGAACTATTTGCCATACTAAGAGCCCCACAAACAATAAAAATAAGGAATAGGAAAAAAAAAATATAAAAAAAATAATAGAAAAAAGGATCAGAATTAAAATCCTATTGGATAGTGAAGCGGCTCTCATGGCTATAAATTGCGATCAAATAAATTCGGCTATTCTCCTGGAGATGAGAGAGGCCCTAAATGAAATAGGGGCATAGAAAACCTCGAGTTTATATGGATCCCCGGCCATGAGGGGCACCGAGGAAACGAGGAAGCTTATATCAGAGCCAAAAAAGGAACAAAAATGCCCTTCATAGGTCCTTCTTCGTACTGGGGTTCTACAAAAGCAGATACGGAAAAGGAAATTAAAACATGGAGCAAGAAGAAGATCAAAGACTGCTGGCTTGATATTGAGGGTTTGAAACACTCAAAACAATACCTTGGCTTCGATAATAAAAGAGCAAAAGAAGCAATGGCTCTCTGCAAAAGTGGGATAAGAGCCCTATGCAGAGCATTGACACGACACCTTCCATGCAAAAAGTACCTCCACAGAATAGGTGAAGAGCACGACGTCCGCTGCAGATACTGTGGAGAAACGACAGAGTGTGTAGAACATCTGCTCAAAGTCTGTCCAGCACTAGCGAGAAGAAGATTCGGGCTACTTGGCTCTGCTCTTCCTTCCATTAGGGAGATCACAAATGTCCCGTCAAGGAACATATCCAGGTTCATTAGAACCCTGGACATCGTATAGGATATAACGCAAAGGAGGCACAATAGACCCAGGAGGTCGCAGTGCTAGGATCCCTCTGGACCCACTCCAGGCCATCATCATCAAAGAAAATATGATGAAAACTGAAACACCGTCTACAAGTTTTGAAATTGTAAGCGCAGACATTGTTAGACCATTGAGAATTTCTAATGACTATCGATACATCCTCACTATACAGTGTGAGTTGACAAAATACATAACTGCTATACCCATAAGAGTAAGGATGCTACAACAGTAGTAAAAGCATTTGTAAATAGGTTTATTCTCTTATATGGACATTTTAAAGTATTAAAAACAGATTTAGGCACTGAATTCACAAATAGTTCAATGAAAGACATATGCAATCTCCTAGATATCAAACAAATATTTTCGACACCATATCATTATGAAATTTTAGGCGTAGTAGAAAGAAATCATCGCGTCTTGAACGAATACTGATTATCTTCCGTTGACAATGATAATTGGGACGAATGGCTACCTTTCTACACTTTTTCCTATAATACAACCCCACACGTTGATACAAATTGCACACCTTACGAACTAGTTTTAGGCAAGCTTTCATATTTACCGAATAATATTTTAAAAGATTCAGAAAAAATATACAATTTGGATAATTACAAGAATGAGTTAATATTGACATTAAGAACGTCTCTAACAAAAGCCAAACAGTTAATTGAAATAGCTAAAACAGCCCGAAATAGCAAACAGAATTACTCAAACCCTTTAAACATAGAATAAGGTGGTTTAGCATTGTTAAAAACTGAAAATAGAAGAAAACATGATAAGCCATATAAAAGTCCGTATAAAGTAATAGACACGAAAGATGTGAACACATTAATTGAAATTGAAAATAAAAATAAATGGATGCCCAACAATAGGCTTAAGTTATACAATAAAAAAAAAATCCTAAATAATGTATAAAATATGATATTCAAAATTTTTTTTTAAGACAATGTAATTAAATATTTGTTAAGAGCCTATCAAGAATACAAAACCAACAAATTAGTCTCGCATTTATATGTAAATGCTCGACTCCTTGAAACGGAAGGGGTGTAATGGGTCAATTACTT
>OZ022263.1:136485871-136490871 GCA_963978885.1 Nemotelus pantherinus
TAACGTTTGCACTTAATGTCAATTTGAAATTTTTAAAAGTCCGATTTGCACAAGAATTTACCTCTATTTTCAGCACTCGAAAGTTCTGTTCACGAGAACTGACGACCGGATTATCCGATCATAATGAAATTCACAGGACATGTTAGTATCAACTAGGACCAGGTCTGATAGAAGCGATTTTGAAATGGGGGCAACCCTGTGGCAGTGGTGCCATCTTGAAAAATCACTGAGAAAAAAAACAGTTTTTTGGCCTATAGCTTCCGATTCAGCCATCAGATTTAAACAAAAATACCACAATATTTGGAGTTAAGATAACATTTGGTGAAAACTATTTTCCCTTTTACTTCCGGTGCAGTCATGATATCAAAATGAAGTTTATGCAGTAAATAGAATTTAATGTGAGCCAAATGTCATAGGAATTTCGTACAAAAATCATGAAAGGGCCAGCTATGACCATTTTTGTAATTTTTTGGAATTTCTTTACAGCGCGATTATGTCATTAGATTTGCAAATGGGAACGATCCTGCAATGAAAATTAACAACAAATATTAACGCTTTAAAAATTTGAAAAGTTTTGAGGGTGCTTACCCTAAAATTCTGTTCACCCGTATAGCTTCTAGCGCAGTGATTCAATCGAAACGAAATTTATTGGTGGTTTAGTTTAACGTTAAGCAGATTTGGTATATATTTTGCTATGCTGCTGACACAGGGTAACTAGCGTTAGCCATTTTCGTAACTATTGCATCAACAGATGCTTCAAATTACATACTCATATGCAAAACATTTGCAATAAAACTAAGAAACCAATTTTTAAATTTTCCAAGTTTTGAACATTTTTTGGATGGCACCCTCAAACAACGTTAACCGCTAAAGCTTTCGACGAAATCCTCCGATGAGAACGAAATTCAAAGAATAAGTTGATTCAAGTATGAGCTTCTGAAGGTAAACTTATTGCTGCTTCGTTGGGAAAATGTTGCCAGCACTGAACATTTTCATCATTTGTGTTATAGTTGAGTTCTGTTGCTTTGAACAAGGAATGGTTGATATGATTCTACAAAAAAGTGTATTAAGTCTTTCCAAATTTTTTTGTCACTCAAAGACGATTTCTTCGAAAACTAGTTTTCTAGCGGTTCAGGTGCGTAAGATTTTTTACTAATGTTCGAAGAAGAACATTATTTACTAATGTTCGAAGAAGAACATTATTTACTAATGTTCGAAGAAGAACATTAGTATTAAAATCACTTTGGCCAAAAATTCATATTTCTATATATATATATATACACCCCGCGACACAAAAATTTACGAATTGTTCATTTCATGGAAATTCCTAAATATTTCAATCAGTGTCTCGAAACGTTAACTTTGTATGTAGAAAATATTTTTCTGACGACAGTACCTTTCTTTTATAAGCGCTACAAGTTAAGAACGTTTTTTTCAACTGCTTATTGCATTGAAAATGGAAAATGAGTGTTTTTTTCAAAAATTTCGGAAATTTATTAATTAAAACAAAATACATTATTTATTAATTTATTTTTGCTCCGTAGTGAGAATTACAATGAACCCATAGTAACAAACACGTAGAACTTAAAATTGAACAAAATTTGAAATTTAAAGACAATTAAAAAACTATTAGTAATTGATTGGTCCGCCTTTAGCTCGGATGACAGCCTTCACTCGCCTCACCATGCTGTCGTATAAATTTCGCAAGAAATCCTCGTTTACAGCTTCTTCCCACACCTTTCTGATAACACACTTTAAATTGTGTATCGTTTTCGGCTCGCTTTGTCGTATCTTCGACCCCATTACCTGCCAAACGTTTTCAATAGGGTTCAGGTCGGGACTGTTACCTGGCCACGGGAGGGACTCTATCCCTAGTTGCACCTTTAATTGTGTTACCTAGAAAAGAGAAACAATTACCAAGTTTATGAGTGACAACATTTTTTTAATCAATGTCGAAATAACTTACAGAGCGAGCTCGATGCGCAGGGGCCGAATCGTCTTGAAAGACGGGATTTCTGACATCCGCTGTCAGATCCTCGATTGCCGGAACCACGCCTTCTTCGATAATTTCCTGGTATTTCGCAGCATTGACGGATCCCTCAAGAATAATTATCGGTCCTACGCGATTGTATAAAATGCATCCCCAAACCATCACATAGGGGGAATGCTTCACAGTCGCTTGAATGCATTCGTCCGAATACCGTTCACCGGTTCTGCGTCTCACTCGCAATGTTCCATCTGGACCAATGAGATTGAATTTCGATTCATCCGAGAAAATGATTCGTTTCCAATCCTCAGAGGTCCAGTTTTTGCGTTCTTTGCACCATTCGAGCCGAGCTTGCCTCATGCGCTGGGTTAAAAGCGGCTTTTTCGCTGGGCGACAAGAACGTAAATCCATCTCGTTTAGTCTCCTTTGGATTGTTCTCGTGCTGCATGGTCTATTCGTCGATTTCAACAGCTCAGCTCGCAGCTTTGATGCTGAATCGAATCGATTATTCAGAGACAGGAACTTTAAATGAAGGTCGTCCCTTTGTGTGGTAGCTCTTCTTCTTCCACTCCCCTTTTTTCGCTCGAGGCTACCAGTTTGTTGTTTTTTTTTAACCAAATAACGCACTGACCCCTCACTGCATCCTACCTGTCGGGTAACTTCCGATTTGGACAATCCTGTTTGCAAACAAGCCCAAATTTCGGCCTTTTGCTCCAAACTTAACTGAGCGTATTTTCCCATCTTTACTATTCCTACAAAATTCAAAATTCTTCACTGGCCTTCAAAATCAAACTGACGCAAAGGTTCTGAGTTTTCAAGTTTATATAGGGTCTGTCATTACTACCTGGAAAATTTAATCTTTCTAAGTACGAGTTAACTCGGTCATTTTGATGATTTCTTGGAAAATTGCTAGTTCGTAAATTTTTGTGTCGCGGGGTGTATATATATATATATATATATATATATATATATATATATATATATATATATATATATATATATATATATAAATATCATCAAAAAATTTCAGTGAAAAAATCTCAGGAACGCGCCATCCGATTGAGCTGAAATTTTCAGGACGCATTGGTGTATATACAGAATAGTGCCAGGTCTCACAAAAAGTTAATAATCTTTAACCCTTTGGCGCCGGCGGCCATTTTAGTGATATTTTGAATATACCTATTATTCCGTACACAAATAAGTTTTGCAAAAATAAAGTTAACGAAATAAATTTTGAACGTGTTTTACATGTGAATCGGATAATGTTTTGGAATTTTTTAACCCCATGTGTGCGCTGGGTGCCTAAAAACAGAACGGGAAAAATTGAAATTTTTTAAATTGCGATAACTTTTGACAGAGTTATTCAATCATTACGAAATTTTTAGAACGTATTGGTATTATTTAGTTGTAGATTTGTATAGGTTTAAATGAGCGTGCTGGCAACCCTGTAGCTAGGGCAGGCACTGAAAGTGAAAACCTCCAAATCATCGTTTCTCTTGAAAAAATGCCGCTTCTTCAAAAAAAAGCCACTCATATGTAAATCTTGTGCTTTGTTTACATAAACAAAATAAAATTTGATATGGTATAACGGGCACGCCTGGTAACCCTTGCCCAATTTACCTATATTTTTAGCATCAAAAACTTCTGTTCACGGAAACTCACGATCCAATGAGCAGAATTAATTGAAATTTGCAGAATGTATTGATCCTATATAGGACCAGGTCTGATAGAAGCGATTTTGAAATGCGGGTGATTCTGTGCCAGTGGTGCCATCTTGAAAAATCACTAAAAAAATATAACTGCTTTTAGCCCTATAAATTCTGATTGAATCGTTCGATTTTGACGAAATTCACACAGTAGTTGAAACTTACTTCAAACCACGTTTGGTAGAAATTTGGTTGAAAAATTCAGTTGGAGCTGCCAGGTATGATAATTTTGGTGTCTAAAATTTGAAAAAATACAAATTTGGAATTGAAAACATTCAAACCATCGAATATCCTGAAAAATGTCCGTTTCTACAATAAAACCAATCTGTATACAAATCTTATGCTTTATCTACACGTTCAAAGAAAAATTTTGGAAATTTCATGTCGGACAAGAACGGTAACCCTTTCCCAGTCAGCTTATATTTTTAGCATAAAAAAATTCCTGTTCACGGGAACTCACGAATCAATAATCAGATACCATTGAAATTTACAGAATGCATTGGACTTAAGTAGGACCAGGTCTGATAGAAGCGATTTTGAATTGTGGGCAACTCTGTGCCAGTGGTGCCATCTTGAAAAATTACAAAGAAAAAAAACTGCTTTTTGCCCTATGAAATTTGAATAAGTAACCAGATTTTCATGAAATTGACACAGTAGCTGAACCTAACTCTAAACTCTGTTTGATAGAAATTTGGTTGAAAAATTCGATTGGTGCTGCCAGCTATGGTAATTTTTCTGTCTTTGGATTTGAAAATTCGCTCAGGAAAATAAAACTTTTTGCCCTATAACTTCCAGTGCAGTCATGAAATCAATACGAATTTCATACAATTACTGGAACCTATAATAAACATTATTCAAGCCACATTTGGTTGAAAAGCCATGATAGGGTTGCCATCTATTGTTGGTCTTGTGTTTGTTTGCAATATCTTTATTAAGCGGTTTTGTCGTAGTATCACCGAATACTTCGTAGCGTAGTTGAGAGTTGTAAGGATATATGAGTATCCTCGTGTTGATCTGGGCAACGGGGCCCCACCAGGTCTACGCAAATCATCTCCTATGGGGTCCTTGCCTCACCAGCTCTACTGGACATCAAACCCCTCGGTGCTTTCCGATCCACCTTGCACGCCTGAGACACCTTGCAGGACTCCACATACTTGCGGAAATCCGCCCGCATTTGTGGCCAATAAAAACTATGCGTGACTTGACCCGCCGCCCCGGGCAAATCCCATGTGTCCCGCCTTCGGGTCATCAGGACACCGTTTGAGGATGTCTCTCCGCTCTGATTTTGGCACAACCCTCTTCCAACC
>OZ022263.1:136500871-136560871 GCA_963978885.1 Nemotelus pantherinus
TATATTACTAAGGCGTGCATTCTCTAATTCTTCAGGGGTGATATTTGGAATTCGGCCGAGGTAAAGCTCTACTGGTTTCTTACCTGTAGTCGAGTGAATTGTGAAATTGTACTCGTGCACTGCACGTTCGAGGAGTTCTTCGAAATGTCTAGGAGGTCCGTCGCGTTTCAGGCATCTCATGATTTCTATGAGAGTGGAGTGCCAGCGTTCAATTTGACCGTTGACTTCACTTTTGTACGGAGGAGTTCGAAAGAGCTTAATTTTAAGTTCGTCCTCTATCATGGACTCTAAGGATGCGGATCTAAGTGCACCTTCGTTATCGATTACCACCGTTTCGGGGATACAGTAAAAAAATAGTATATCTCGTAGGGGACGTCTGACGTCTTCAGCGGATTTTGTTGGTATAACTTTGGCTTGAACAAATTTTGTGAATTTATCTATTGCTGTGAGTACGCGTTTTTTCTCCGTCATGAATATGTCGATGTGAACAATATGTCCAGGATATTTTGGAATGGGTGTCGGTTCTAAGAATGGTTTGTTCGGGTGTCTGTCATATTTGTTTTCTTTGCATATGGTACAAAGTTTAACCAGTTGTCTAATTTTGGAGGACATTTTCGGAAAGTAAAAATTCTCTAATATTTGTTTGTGGTTTTCTTCCGCGTTACGGTGTGCTCTCTTGTGAGTTCGAAGGATTCGTTCTTCTTGTTCTGCCTCGTTGGGAATGTCTTCTACCAGTTTTTGTGTAAAGCGAATTCTGTAGTCTTTAAAGTGATGGGGATAAATAGTTTGGATGAGACCCATAGTAGGTTCGTCAGTGAGGAGTCCATTTGTCAGATGTGGATTTAGATACCTTTTAAAAATGTTTATTATGTCGTGCTCGGAATAGTTTCTTTGAATAATGATGTGCCTGGTGTAGTTTTCAAAGGGGTTTACAATCTGATAACTGTTTTCTTCTCCGATTTTAAGAAGGAGTTGATTTTTAAATACGTTAACTGGTGATTCGACAGAAGGAATAAGGTTTTGTGCCGAACTATCGTCACTATGTTCTGTAGGTGTCATGGAATTTATTTCGTTTGTATTGTGTGTCAGAGTAGTCGGTTCTTTGATTTCTTGAGGGGGTCTAGAAAGAGAATCGGCGACGACGTTCGCTTTACCTGGTTTATAACGTAACTCGTAATCATATTCTTCGAGAATGGCTTTCCAACGTTTGAGTTTACTATTGGTGTTTTTCGAACTGAGTGCGTATGTAAGGGGTTGATGGTCGGTGAAAATTCGTACATGATTGGAGCCGTAAAGATAATTTCGAAGGGAATTTAATGACCAAATAATTGCTAACATCTCTTTTTCATTCGTTGCGTAGTTTTCCTCAGTTTTACTGAGAGTTCTGGACAAGAATGAAATAGGCTTGTTATCTTGAGATAAGACAGCACCGATCGCGTAATTGGAAGCATCGGTTGTTAGCTCGAATGGCTTAGTGAAGTCTGGATGGGAAAGTACAACATCTTGTGATATGAGAATATTTTTGAGCTTTTCATAAGCTACAGCTGCTTCTTTATCGAGAGAGATTGGTTTGTTTTTGGATGAGTTTTTTGATACTCGTCCATCCTCCCCTCTTAAAAGTGATGTCAGGGGTTTGGCAATTTTTGCATAATCTTTAATAAACCGCCGATAGTACCCTGACATGCCTAGGAAAGAACGTAAGTCTTTGAGTGTTTTGGGAAGCGGGAATGAAGCGATTGCTTCAACTTTCTTGGGGTTTGTTTTGATGCCATCTACGCTGACTATAAACCCTAAGAATTCAACTTCCTTTTTTAGGAATTCGCATTTGTCCAAATTAATTTTCATATTGGCATCTTTCAGAGTTTTAAGAACTATGTCTAGATTTTCAAAATGTTCTTTTTCAGTCTTACCGAAGACTATTATGTCATCTATATAAATGCGGCAGCGTTTTCCGATGTGTTCTCGAAGGATGTCGTCTAGTGCCCTTTGAAATATTGCTGGGCCGTTTTTTAAGCCAAATGGAAGGCGAACGAACTCATATTTGCCATTATTGATGGCGAAAGCGGTTTTCTCAATGTCGCGCTCTCTTAAGGGAATCTGATGAAATCCGCTTTTTAGGTCGATGATTGAAAAATATTGATTTTCACCAAGGTTGGAGAGGACATCATTAATGTCGGGAATAGGATAAGCATCGGTTACTGTAATGGAATTCAATTTCCGGTAGTCGATGACCATTCGAAATTTTTTTTCTCCTGATGCATCCGGTTTTTTCTTTACTATCCAGACTGGTGCATTATAAGGGGACTTGGAAGGACGTATGATATTGTCGTTTAAAAGTTGTTGAATTTCTTTTTCGACTTCGTCCTTCAGCGCCATTGGATAAGGGTAAGATCTAGCATAGACTGGGTCGTTGGTTGTCGTACGAATTTCCCCTTTTACAGTAGTTATGTAGGTCAGACTTCTGTTTGGCTCTGATGCTAGATTAGGGTATTTTTCGAGAATATGTTTCAGGGTTTTAATTTGTGATTCGGTCATATGATTGGTTCTTAGGTTTAGGTGATTCACGGTGTGGGAAATTTGTTGTTTGAGGGGAATCCAGATATTCCCTTTGATCGTCATAAAATTATTGTTAGTGTGAATAACTGCTTGGAGGGTTTTTAAGCTGTCATTCCCAATTATTCCTGCGAATGTTTTTAATGGTGGTAGGATGAAGAATTTTAATTTTTCGATGTTGGGTCCAAATAAAGGAATAAAGGCATGGTGTGTTATATTGATTGATCCGCCAACAGAATTTACATTAAAAGATTTTTCATTTATTATGGGATATCGTATGAATCGTGGCTGAATGTAATTTTTGTTCGAGCCGGTGTCAATAAGAAATTTGAGACTTTCTCCGCTCTTCGCGGTGTATTCCATGTATGGAAGCGAAGAGCTCAACAATCTAAAAAATGGACGTTGTCCTGTTCGTTTTCAGTATTCTGGTCAGGGGTGTCTGTGGTTGTATTATTATTATCATTTTCGGTAAGTGGGTTTTCGTAGGTATTTAGTTCGTCGTAGTTATAATATTGTTCGTATTGTTCGTATTGTTCGCTGTCGTAATTTTCGTCAGGAGCAGTGGGAGCCTGCTCCAAATTAAATATCCTCTGCTGTTTGTTAGTTACGTGGGCCATTTGAGATGTTGGCCGTTTTTGGGCTGTGTGTTGGTGTTGATTTTGGGGCCGGTTTTGGTAGTTTATGGCTCTTGACCTGATCGACTGATCAATGTCCATCGGCTCATATTGCCTGGGCTTTGGGGGTAATTGCCTGAAATTCGGATTGGGTGCAAATGGTCGATGGTTTGGAAAAAATGGATTAGGTTGTGGAGGATGTCGACGAAATTGTGGGGGCTGAGGAACGCTAGGGTTGTGTAGTAATTCAGGGAGGAAATCTCTTCTTGGGATGTGGCCTTGTAAGGGTGAATTATTCCTTTTAGGTGGCAGTGGTGGTGGTACATTAGGGTGATTCCTTCTGATTGTGTTGTGTGAGCTTAACGCGTGCTGAGCTCTGTAGTCTACATTTTGCAATTTAAGGCAAAGATGTAGAGCTTGCGGGAGATCCACAGGTTCTCGAATACTTAAGAGGCGAGGGAGATCACCTTTGAGACCACGCACGAACGTATCCAATGCCTTATCTCTGTAGCATTGGGTCATGTTTCTTAAGGATTCATGTCCCATCTCCATAGATGACAGCTTGTTGAGAATAAGGGACAAATGATGATATACGATTTGATAGAATTCGTGAATGGTATGGCTACCTTGCACAAGAGTTGTCATCTGGTACTCAAGAGTACCTAGGTCACGCTTATCTGCGTAGTGCAAGGTTAAACACTTCGCAATTTTAGGCCAATTTAAGGGCGTATTGTAGGACTCAAGGGCTATGTCGGCCTGTCCCACAATTTTGTTGCGTATAACCGATAGGATACCAAAGTACTTTGGAGTACCTTGCAGGTGTTGGTAAATTTTAAGTATCCTTTCTACGCTCTTCCTCCATGAGGAAAATTCACTTGGGTCGCCCGAAAATGTTCGTAGGCTTTTAACTACGTCAGGGATTTTATCCATATCAGATAAGTCCCTTTCGTTGCCCACGTTTATGGGAATATCATGATCTTGGTTGGGATCTGATGCGGGGTTCATGTAGGACTCAAACATTTGTCTTCCTTGAATGTGAAGGGTTTCAGAAACCAGCTGAGATATTAATCGAACTAGATCTTCATGATTTTGAATGTTTTGTTGGGGATTTGGAGGGTTTGCTGCGCCTACTTCTTCCACTATAGGTGGAAGTTCGTCAGCGTTTAAGCGGGGGGGTCTAATCAAGTTATTTCGGTTGGCCATTATCCTCACAACACGAAGGGATTTCACAAGTCAAGAACCGTCACTGAACAACAAAAGGATTTTCGATAAGTGGAGACGCACCGATGATTTTTAGCAAAAAGGTATTTTCAATAAAGTAGGAAATGATTTTGTTATAAAAGAAGATTTCCACATAGCAGAATGAAAAGATGAAAAGATCACTACCGTTTTATAACTTCTTCAAAATGACGAAAGATAATCAACTTCCACTTTACACTAACACTGTTCACTAGCTGAAAAGGTTCAAGATTTCTTTTACCAGAAACAATAATAAATATATTCAATAAAATTCTGATTTCCAATAGAAGCCTTATATTTTATGTATCTTTATCCTTGTGTTTAGTTTTCTTTATATATTTTCAATACTGGAGCCTTATATTTTCTATATCTTTGTCTTTATGTTTAGTTTTCCTTATACTTTTTCAGTACTGTTTGTTCACTTTTGTTTGGAAATATTTAATTCACTTTTTGAAATATTTAATTCACTTGACAAAATTTTCAATTTTTCGGTAAATCAATTTTAAAATATTCGATTCTCTTAATTTTTTCTTTCAATATGCTTTCAATGAAAAATATTTCAGTTTCTTAAAACTAAATTTAAAATTTGACTTACAATATTATTGCTGCAAGCTCAAAACGCATACTCGATGATTCCGATGATTCCTTAGCAATACTATGTTGCTTTTTCTTCCAGGATATCGTTTCGTCGTCACTTAAGTTTGGATTGACTACTGAATCGATGTTGAGGGCGGCTGTTAAATCCTTAACGTCCTTTTACCTTTGCAGGCTACTCCGGGGGCCTCCTTCCCTCAAACGAACACCGCTGCTGTTGTTTTAGATACACTCACGCACGATTCGCGTTATTTTTACGGTACTTTTTACGTTTTCCCGATTTAACCGAAGAAAACTGGATCACTTGCCCAGCCTCAGGAAGTGACTTAGCGATCTTTTTGTGGCTAACCGATCGACCAGTTTCTTTTAACGCGAGCACACAACTTTGTGCTTTACTTGCGGTGTCACGATCAGTAGTCCCTGCTCGGGCGCCAGTTAAATAATTACTTTTCGATTGTGTTAAAAAAAATGCTCTTCGAGCTTTATTGAAATGATTGTACAATATAAACTGAAACTTATTCTAGTATCGATGATTGCTTTTATCCGATATTTCTGCTGATGCAGCGTCTGCCTTTGCTGCATTTGGTTAATCATGATCGATGCATTTTCACCTGGGCGCGTGTTTGCTGATTGTGCGGGAACGTGTTGTTAACTTATATATATATATGTATACATATATATAAACATATATGTGTACATATATATATAAATATATATATATATATATATATATATATATATATATATATATATATATATATATATATATATATATATATATGTATGCTATAGATATGTATATCTATATATAAATATATATATATATATATATATATATATATATATATATATATATAAATATATATATATATATATATATATATATATATATATATATATATATATATATATATATATATATATATATATATATAAATATATATATATATATATATATATATATATATATATATATAAATATATATATATATATATATATATATATATATATATATATATATATATATATATATATATATATATATATATATATATATAGATATATATATATATATATATATATATATGTATAGAAATATGAATTTTTGTCCAAAGTGACTTTAATACTTATGTTCTTCTTCGAACAGCAGTAGTTAAAGATGAACTGAAAGTTTTAAGGGAGATACTGCTGACACCGTCAACAAGTTAACGTGCACACGATGACGAATTCGAGATGCGACTTTGCGATCCCGTGCGATCCCTAATCAAACATCTTCCACCATCATGTGATCATGGTTAATCCATGATCACAGACTATAAATCAAAATACGACCCTGCTTAACGGCAAACACCAGGTTGAGCACTTTCTCGCTCCACAGAATATCTGCCGAGATCTTCCGTCCTTTTCAGGCTCTCCCGAACAGTGGCCAACATTCATTTCTATTTTCGAGTGTACCACGAATGCGTGCAAGTTCTCTGATGTCGAGAATTTATGCCGCTTGCAAAAGGCTTTGAAAAGTGACGCACGGAGAATGGTGGGGAGCTACTTGATGCACCAGGCCAATGTCTCATTAATATTGCAAACACTGAAGATGTTGTATGGTCGTCCAGCCTTAAGGTTGAACTATAATGCAAATAAGTGAGCTTTAAGTAGCTTAAGTGACAGTACGGTTGCATAGAAATCAAGCGGCATACCCATAATGTACTTATCTGCCGTTTCGTTAAGTTTCGTTCAATTCGGGCCACTTAAGTGGCGTACGACTGGGACCGTACATCAATTAAGTAAATTTGACAAAAGGTTTGCGTGACGACTACAACCAATAGAAGCATGATAGAAGGCACGTAAAATATTTGAATGTGTTTTCGTGGATCGTTTGGTATTTTTGCAGGAGGTAGAAGTAATGATCGTTCGTATGCGGTATTGTAGACGCAATAATAGGTATGTGAAATATTTGAATATTTTAGGTCTGTTCGCGTACTTTCAGTCACTGAATTTTACTGAATTTTCCTGAATCATGTGGTGGGGGACATTCATGAAAAGTACAAAAACGCTCACATTGCATTTCCTGAAAATTGACAAACAAAAGTGTCAGTTTTCAGTTTTCAGGAGAACAATAATTATAATAAAGTCATCCTAAGCGGTGATAAATTATCGTCACAAAAATATTCGTCCGTCATAATATTATAACATTAGGCAAAAAACCTTTTGACAGTTTTCAGTATTTTTAAGTAGCTCAGACCCTACTGAAAAAGGGGAAATTTTCCGATTTCAGTAAAACAGAGTGCAAAAACGGCTGTATTGCAATTAATTGCAATCAATCGTAGTACGCGAACATACCTTTTATTGTTAAACGGCTCATTGACAGTTTACAATATAGGAAGTAGTAATTAGATGTCTCGAATATGATTCTGCGTGACATTGTAAAAAGAATAACAGGTATCTAAAATATTTTTTCGTCGATCACTTAAATGCTATTTTTACAGGAGGTAGGAATAATGAGTTTCAAACATAATTTCAAAGAGAAAACGCGTTGAACAACATACGAAATAATAAATTATATAGTAGTTTATTTACTTGTATCTTTAAATTACTTACTTTTAAAAATACAAGTACATAAACTACTTAAAATGCCGTCTCACAGCTTTTTTCATTCAAAGACTAACCACACACCATGCTTCAGCTGTCCACTATTGAATATTAAACTTCAGCAGTAAAGACCTTGTTGATTAAATAGATTCCGGTCGCATACCAATATTGCTCAAAAAACATTTCTTTCGTACACTTATTTGAATATAAGCACAAATTAAGAGCCTGCACCAAGCCCATCTTTATAGATTTAATAATCTACAGCAAAGTGCTGAGGTTCAGCTCAGCTACAATTTTCTACGATTTCTTGCAACAGAGCTAGCAGGCTATGAAGACAACTATATTTCAATTGCAGCAAAAATCTATTCAAATATATTGCGTAAACGCTCACATCAGTTCATCTCATATGCCTCCAAATTCAAATTCATATTCGCCACTTTGACGGCAGCTTCATGAAACTTCACTTAATTCTATTATGGGCAAATTAACCGATCGACTTCAATTGAGTGAATTTTCGTTCAGTTTCAGCGCTCACTTAAGTTCACTTAATTGCATTATAGTTCTACCTTTAATCATTCAATCACAAATTGATAAGGTAGTTTACCTTACCGAGACATTGGTACATTATGCTGTCCATGTATGGCATATGATTGCGGCGATTGGGTCCGCACACGTTGCTGAGTACTTGAATTATACCAGACTACATTTTGAATCAATAGAACGACTACCACCACACATAAAACTAGATTGGGGCCTCCACGAAGATAAAAATATTGATGCGTGAACTCCGAAGCTTAAGCAATTTGGAAACTGGTTAGAAACGATCGCACAAAGTACCTGCAATGTCATGACTCGATTTGCAACGACTCCTAAATTTAACTTTCTACAACGAAGAACCAATTCGAACATAACTCAGCTAATAAGTACAGCCACGATAATGCATATGCCAGAAAATGCGGCATTTGCGATAAGGCCTGCGACAATGCAACTAAATGCAGCAGCCAACTACTTTACGATATGACTGAGAAGCCAGTAACTAGCACTCAAGGTTCAAATGACACAGTTCTTTCGGCCACACAACATTCTCAGAGCAACATTTTGTATCGCATTGTACTGAGTACGTTAAAATGTGATAAAGTAAGAGTAGACACTTTCGCGTTCATAGACGATGGATCGTCACTGACATTGATCGAAAAAAAAAATGGAATCTTTTGTCTGCCAAGGGAAAGAAAAAGCAACTATGCATGCGCTGGACAGATGGGCATACCCACGTTGAGCCGAATTCTAAAACATGTTATCTTCGAATCGCACTACGAAGTGATCAAAGCACGTTCTATGAGGTATCTGCACAAACAATTTCAAAGCTAGATCTGCCTATACAGAGCGTCGACTATCAAGAACTTACGGCGAAGTATAACTTTTTACGACAAGTAGACTTGGATTCATATGAAAACGCAAAACCAACTATGCTTACAGGTTTGGATAACTGGAGTTTGTGTGGACTCTCGTCACAAATAATAAATAGCTCAATTCGTTCTGTCAACATACACAAGTGTGAGTGCTCAGATGAGAGACTCGAACAGCTCGTCAAACAATTTCATACACAAGAATCAGTTGAAATATCCAACAGAAGAGAACATTTTCTGACTGACGAAGAAAAGCGAGCAAAGAACGTAATGAAAGAGATGACGGTTAAGAGAGATGGTAGATAGGAAGTGGCGCTGCTATGGAAATTCGATCAGTTTACTTTACCAGATTCTTAAAGCATGGCACTTAACGCCTAAATTGCCTTGAAAGAAAGCTTTTAGGAAACAAAAACCTCTTGAAAGGCTTTAAGAGACAAATAGAAGAATACATCTTCAAAACGTAGCAACTTCTGAATTCAAAACCTTATACTCACGCATTTAGGATTTGCCTGCTTTCATAGTTCGAAGTCCAAATAAACCGGGAAAAGTTCGTATGGTGTTTGATACAGCTGCCAAAGCTGGTGGAATTTCATTGATCCGATCTCATGTGCCCGCTTTTGGAAATTCGGATCAGGTTTAGGACTCATGCCTTGCGGTAGTGGGCAATATACGTGACATTTTTCATATCGTATACGAGTGCGAAATGATGATCAAACGGCACAGAGAATTTTGTGGCGAGGTTGTGATCAGACACGGGCACGAGACAGTTAAGAGCATCCTACGAAATAAATATGTTGATGGACGAGAAACCAAAAATGATTTGATTAAACTTATGGAGGAAACGAAGATCATACACGCTGCTGGTGGGTTTGAAGTAAGAAATTTTATCTCCAATGCTCCGCAAAATCTCAAAAAGTTCAGCTCCATCGAAACTCATTCCGAAACTTGTAATATCGCGAATGATTGGATTGAAAAGGTTCTTGGTACTTTTTGAAATGTAAAGGATGATTGCTTAACATTTTCATTGCGCTTTAACAAAGCTAATCTAGATGTTCTGAATGGTGATCGAGAGCCAACAAAGCGAGCACTTTTAATAACACTCATGTCAATCTATGACTTGTTGAAGTTAATCGCTCATTCTATTGTCAGATTAAAGGTCATTCAGCTAGATGTTGACTCAAGTTACGATGGGATGAACTTATTCCAGATGAATTATATAAACGGTAGATGAAATAGGTGAAGCAGCTAAAGCAAGTAGAACCGTTAAAGATTCCACGACGCTACGTATCCGTTCCTTGGATTAGAATTGGCTTTGAAGTCTTCACACGTTTGTCGATGCTGATGAAGCAGCCTATGCAGCTGCAGTGTTTCTTAGAGTTGTCACACGAATGGAGTAGAAGCATCCCTTGTTTCTGCAAAAGTCAAAGCAGCCCCTCTTAAGTACGTTCCAATACCAAGGTTAGAGCTACAGGCTGCTACAATTGGAGCTAGACTGATCCAAACCAGCCGCAACGCCTTCGGAGTAACTACACACTATAGCTCTACGGCTGTGTGAACCTGGATCAATTCCCGAAAGAAACTTCCATGATGGGAAGCGTGTCGTGTGGAAGAAATCTGAGCGACAACCAATATCAACCAATGGAGATGGGTACCATCGCGCGAAAATGTGGCAGATATACCAACGAAATGGCGGGACATGATTGATTTAAGTCATAACAGTCAATGGCTTAAGGGCAAAAGTTTCTCGAAATGGACGAAGAACCTTTGCCAAATTGTAAAGACTTAAACGGAAACGAAACTAAGCGCACTGAGGATGAGGATCCGGCTTTTGAGTTTGTTGCACTTCATTGTAACAAGACTTGTGTCATAGACGCTAATAGTTTCAGTAAATGGGCTAAGCTATCAAAAGCTGCAGCATATGCTTTATGATTTGTAAATTAAGAGAAGAAGACCACCGTGAAAAATACAGGGCCCTTAAAAGCTAAGGAACTGCGGGAAGCTGAAAAACCACTCTTCCGTGAAGCTCAGAAAGAATACATTGCAGAGATCACGTTACTAAGAAAAAATTCAAAACTTCCGAAAGAAAGCCGATTGTACAAGCTTTCGCCAACTTTAGGCATCGACGATATAATACGTTTGAAAAGCAGAATCAATAACGAATTTCCTATAATTCTTCCGAATCTAAGCCACATAACATACTTAATCGTAATGAAAGAACATGAGAAATGTTCTCATCAGTTCTCAGAAACAGTTGTAAATGAACTAAGGAAAAGGTCTCATATACCGCGCTAAGGAGTGATGGTTAACCAAGTTAAAAGATAATGCCAAACGTGCCAAATTCTCTTAGCACACCCAGTACCACCAGATATGGCACCCTTGCCATCTGGCCGACACACATGGGAGGAGCCTGGGAAAGGCTTATTTGATCGGTGAAATCAGTTATCCGAGTGTTGCTCGATAAACATCGGACGCCGCCACTGCATGTGTTACAAAATATATTAATTGAAATTGAATCTTTGAATAATTCTAGGCCTCTAACTAACGTTCGCTTGGACCATCCCGACCAAGAAGCTATCACTCCTAACCATGATCTTCTAGCTTACAGAAATTTTACCAAACCACTAAGTTTTCCAACTGATGTCAAGGCACCGAAGCTTCATTGGTGTCAATCGTAACAGGCTCTTCAAAGGTTTTATCGTCAATGGATCTTAACTTACCGACCTACTTTAACCTGCAGATCAAAATGAATCGAAGCTCTACGAGATCTAAAAGTGGGTGACATTGTTCTCATCGTGGATGGAAATGATAAAACTCGTAATTTTCCAAAAGGAAGAACAGTAGACGTAACTCAATCGAAGGATGGTCATTTACGAGCAGGTACGGTTCTAACAAGTGGAGGAGTGTACGTTCGCCCGACGGTGATGCTGGCGACACTAGACGTCGATGAAGAAAATGATGGACACCCATCACGGGCCAGGGTGTAAGAACTAGCGCCGTCAAATTCCACAGTTGTGAAACTAGGAAGTAAAATCATTGCAACCACACGGATAAAGGAAAAAACTTGCTTGATAAACCTCTTAGCTATCATAAAACAGTAAAAAATGTGCTTAAGCAGTGACATCACGTTTGAATTAAACGATTAAGTTCAAATAAGCTCAAACAAGACTCGGCTCGCCGGATATAGTCTAATGTCTTGTACTAAGCAAACTCCTGCTCCCAGGGTCGAGATTATTCCACTCCACTACCAAGTCCTTTCACCACGTTCCCCAACTCAACCTCCTCTCCCCACGGAAAATTTCAATGTACCTAGCGACCAGTGACCTTTACTCACTTCTACCCCAGACTCATCACGACACTATTTCACCAATACTCGTCAAAACCTTTACTGCCGCTTCAGCACACCTAAAATGTCTTCGGCTCACTACACCGATTTCAGACTGACGTAATTTACTTTATTTCAACAATTCAGACTTCTACATCGAACCAAGTCTCCTACTCTAAAATAATACACGTTATACCTAGTTAGTTACTCCAACCCGCCCCGTACGACCACGGTCTTCTACGATACTAAATTACTTATTACTAATGTTCGAAGAACATTAGTATTAAAATCGATTCGGCCAAAAATTCATATTTCTTTATATATATATATATATATGTACAAAAAATTTCAGTGAGATAATCTCGGGAACGCGCCATTCGATTGAGATGAAACTTTCAGGATACATTGGTGTATATGCAGAATAGGTCCAGGTCTCTTTAAATGTCAGTTATTGTAAACCTTTTCGCGCCGGCGGGCATTTAAGTGATATTTTTAATATACCTATTATTTCGTGCACAAATGATTTTCGCAAAAATAAAGTTAATAAAATAAATTTCTAACGTGTTTTACATATGAATCGGATAATGCTTTGGAATATTTTAACCCTATGTGTGCGCTGGGTGCCTAAAAAGAGGACGGGAAAATTTGAAAATTTTTAAATTTCGATAACTTTTGACAGAGCTATTCAATCATTACCAAATTTTCAGGACATATTGATATTATTTAGTTGTAGATTTATGTGGCTTTTAATGAGCGTGCTGGCAACCCTGTAGCTAGGGCAGGCACTGAAAGTGAAAACCTCCAAATCATCGTCTCTCTTGAAAAAATGCAGTTTCTTCAAAAATAAGCCTTTCATATGTAAATCTTGTGCTTTGTTTACATAACCAAAAAAAAAAAAAAGATATGGTATAACGGGCACGCCTGGCAACCCTTGCCCAATTTACCTATATTTTTAGCATCAAAAACTTCTGTTCACGGAAACTCACGATCCGATGGGCAGAATTATTTGAAATTCACAGCATGTATTGACCTTAAATAGGACCAAGTCTGATAGAAGTGATTTTGAAATGCGGGTGATTCTGTGCCAGTGGTGCCATCTTGAAAAACCACTACAAAAGATAACTGTTTTTAGCCCTATAAATTCTGATTGAATCGTTCGATTTTGACGAAACTTACAGAATTGCTGGACCTTACTTTAAGCCACGTTTGGTAGAAATTTGGTCGAAAAATTCGATTGGAGCTGCCAGCTATGATAATTTTGGTGTCTTCATTTTGAAAAAAAAAATTTGGAAGTAAAAACATTCAAACCATCGAATATTCAAAAAAATGTCCGTTTCTTACAATAAAACCAACCTGTATATAAATCTTATGTTTTATCTACACGTTCAAAATAAAACTTTGGAAATTTCATGTCGGACAAGAATGGTAACCCTCTCCCAGTTAACCTATATTTTTAGCATCAAAAACTTCTGTTCACGGAAACTCACGAACCAATAATCAGATACAGCTAAAATTTACAGAATGCATTGGACTTAAGTAAGACCAGATTTGATAGAAGCGATTTTGAATTGTGGGCAACTCTGTGCCAGTGGTGCCATCTTGAAAAATTACAAAGAAAAAAAACTGCTTTTTGCCCTATGAAATGTGAACAAGTAACCAGATTTTCATGAAATTGACACAGAAGCTAAACCTAACTCTAATCTCTGTTTGGTGGAAATTTGGTTGAAAAATTTGGTTGGTGCTACCTGCTATGGTAATTTTTGTGTCTTTGGTTTTGAAAATTCGCTCAGGAAAATAAAACTTTTTGTACTATAACTTCCAGTGCAGTCATGAAATCAATACGAATTTCATACAATTAATGAAACCTGTCATAAACATTATTCAGGCCAAATTTGGTTGAAAAGACACGATAGGGTTGCCAGCTATTGTTGGTTTTGTGTTTAATTGCAATATCTTTATTAAGCGGTTTTATCGTAGAATTTTCAAATGGTAATGATATTGTAGTGACAATAAACAGCAAATATTAAGCTTTCGATCATTTGAAAAAACTCGCTGCAGGTAACCCTAAATTTCTTTATACTCCTATAACTTCGAATGTAATTAAACAACGTGAAGCAGATTTGATATATTCTTGGATTTGATACTGGCGAAAGGTTGCCAGCACGAGTCGGTTGTGCTACTTTTGTATCAATAAATGCTTACAGTTAGTATACATACCGGAAACATTTACAATGAAAATAAATAACCGATGTTACAATTCGCAAAGTTCTGCAAATTTTTCGGATCGCAGCCCCAAACACCAACTTCAGTTACAGTGCTGCAGGCACTGAGCATTTTCTTCATTGATGTTATATGAGATGCTGCTTTCAAAATTATGTGAAATAAGCAACTGATAACGAATATAATTAACCCGTGTTTTGCTCTCATAAACGTTGAAATTCATGCCAGTGGTAATATCTGAAACCTTGCACCATATGAGTTATAATGCATTCTTAAGACGAAAGTAAAACGTGGCATTTGAAACAGTTTGGCCGTAATAAGCAGCACATGTGGTGGAATATGCACTCAAAACCTGCACGATTCTTCTACTGTTCTTCGAACATTAGTGTTTCTAGCGGTTCAGGTGCGCTAGAGTTTTTTTTTGTCAATCGACCGCGTTTTTCTCACTGGCGAATTCTGTTTACGATTAATTCTCTAAACGGCGAGATTAATACTATGCCACCACTCAGCTCGCACAAATTTGCATTTACATTAAACTAACGAACTAGAAATCTCGGAAAATACGATAAAATATCCCCGATTCTTCGGTAATAAGAAGAATTAAATACTTTTCAAATTATTCACTAAATTATGAAAATCAGCTCTGCTTCCTCGCTTTACGCTCCGATTAAACTTCTCCACAGGTATTGGAATATGTAATTGATACGTCCACAGCACCAGTCATAGAAAAGTGTATGAAGTAGTTCGCCACTAACTACCGATGCTCGGTGCACACTTCCATTCGTTGCAGGACGTTGTTGACGGGCAGCTGTTGTGGCGATACGGGTAGCATTGGAGCCCACTTCCAGGATTTTTGACTCGATCACAAGCCTTGTTTGTGCCTGGCGGTAGGAGGCTTCGTATCATCTTTCCCAACAGATCTTTAGGTGAGCATTTTAATTTATTCTGTACGTGAATTTTCGGTGCGTGTTGTTTTCCCGTTTATTTGACGCGTCGGGCTAGTATATAGAATCGGCCGGGTTGTTCGCGATCTTCGGTGGTAACATTTCGCCTCGTCGTCAATCGTGGAGTTCGGTAATAAATACCCACCTGATTAACACACCTTGTCCGCCAAGTACATAACACTATTGCTCTTTTCTATGGCCCTACGAGTGGTGGGTACATTATTTAGCTACTGCGCTGAGTGGTGGCTTTGCGTTTTTCTTCGGGCAGTCTTCCCCGGGGAAGGTTGCCCCCCCCCCTTTGTTTTATTTTGGAGGTTTAGGTGGTCGTACCGGTGCGGCCCCTATTGTTACTCCGTAACAACTCCCCCCTTACCGAAAGAGGATTTCTCCGGAAATCCGATTTTCGTCTAAAGCATTCGCGCGCTGAATTTCTATAGTTCGTACGGAATGAATCCCTTACTGCCTTGTTGTACCACTGGCACAACCAAGTTTTATATCTCCCTGCATCTACACTATTCCTTGTCAAACCTTAGCCTAACGCTAACCTAATCGTTTCCGATCTTCTTATTCTGAGTTTATTATGAGTTTACTAAACTACTTACTTAATTATTCCCCACTCCCTAAAACAACCTTATATTATTCTACTAATCCAGGTTTCCCTGTGTACTTTGCTGATTTGTTGGTGACCATTTGTTGCAGTTGCTTATCCTGGAACTGAACACCATTGTCAGATACCAACCACTTAGGTGCCCCGAATAGAAGGAATACCTGGTCCTCCAGGACTATAGTTACCGCAGAAGCCGTCGCCTGCCGTAACGGAAACAACAAAGTAAATGTGGAGACATAGTCTAGGACGGTCAGAATGAACGTATGCCCGTGGCTGGAACGTGGGAATGGCCCCACCAAATCCACGCAAACCATCTCCCAAGGCTGCTGTGGTTCCCCTTGTCGAGAGAACATGAGTCCCGCTGGAGCTTTCCTCTCCACCTTATTAGCTTGACAGGTTTTGCATCTACGAACATAGATCGCCACATCCGTCGACATCTTTGGCCAATAATATCGGGCTGCTACCTTACCCAGCGTGCGACTAATCCCCATGTGTTCCACCGTGGGATCATCATGACACCGATGTAGAATTTTTTTTCTCTCCGTTTTAGATACTATCCTCTTCCACGCCTCTGCCCCCTCCAATTCCGGATACCGTCCTGGCAGATGTTTCCATATCTGTCCATTCGTGACTCTCCAATCTGCGTACTGCGCTGGGGTCTTGGCTATCTTCTCCCTCATTCCTATATACCAACGGTCCCCTTGTGTTTCAACCGCTGCCACTTGACTCCCTGGCAACAGTCGTGACAGTGCATCAGGCACCAGGTGCTCCTTCCCCTTCCTGTGAAGAATTTCGAAAAGGTATTGCTGAAGTCGCAAGGCCCACCTGGCCAGACGTCCCATCGGGTCCTTGAGGTAATTCAGCCACACGAGTGAGTAATGATCCGTGATTACCGAAAACTTGGCTCCTTCCACGAATGGCCGCAATTTCTCCACTGCCCAAATTACCGCCAGACACTCCTTCTCTGTAGTCGAATACCGTCTTTCCGCTTTCGACAGGGAACGACTCAGGTAACATATTACCCTCTCTCCATCGGCATACTTCTGCGACTACACCGCCCCCAAGCCTAAGTCCGAGGCGTCCGTCTGGATCAAGAAAGGCAGATTATAATCCGGGCAAGTGAGGATGGGTGCTGTTGATAATTTCATCTTTGCCTGTGTAAAAGCCGTCTCGCAGTCTTGGGTCCACTCAAACTTCTGATTTTTCTTGAGACGATTCGTCAGTGGTGCTGTCATCGTGGCAAAGTCGGGTATAAACCTCCTGTACCACGAGACCTTTAACTCCGCCGCTCACAAGTCTAACTTGTGATATGCCGGTCCCAAGCCCGGAGAAAGGAGGAGGGTTTGAGGTAACGAGGTAACTCTATCCTCAGTAAAATGCGTATATTTGCAGCCTGATGGCTGTAGTAAGCATGAGGATGAATCCCAAGGATTTTATCTCTGCAGGTGGCAGCCAGACTGAGTCTGGAAATCCACCCGTGCTCAGCACGGCAGGGGCTCGGATTCTGCAGGCCCCAACTTCATGTATGACTGCAATGGAGGACCCTGGTTGCAGTGGAAGCTCACAGGTTACCATCGTGGAAGACTCCATGGCCAGCAAGTTTTCGGACTTGCTGATAGCATCCCCCCTGATCACAGGCTCCGGAAAGGCGAGTACAGCACCAGCTGGAAGTCCGACTACGGCCGTACCAGGGGTAAAGATGTTTCTTCCCGAATCCTCACATAAGAGGAGAAGGGATGCATTAGAGGAGGTAACTCCGACTAGTGCAAATGAGACGCCCGCTGGAAGTACAGATAGTAAGAGTGCTCATTCCTCTGAACTCTGGAAACCTGTGGAGGCTCTCAGTCGCAGACAACGTAGGAGACTGCGCAAAAGGGGCAAGCTGCCGCCGAAGGCTGACGGAGAGACAAATGCAGTATTAACTGCAGGTGTTTCCCTGGAGACTGGACGTCAGGCAGCGAAACCTCTGAGCCGACCCGGGGTAGCGAAAGAAAGGTTGGCTGGTGATGCTAAGGTCGCATGTTCGGAGCAGAAATGTTCTGGACCGGCGGCTGGATGCAAAGCTACGCCGACTGGACTTCGTGAACCAGGGAAAGCTCTTAGCCGTCGACAGAAGAGGACTCTGTTCAAGAAATCGATGATTCCTGATGCAAATCGGGATTCAGCGACGACGCTGAAAGGTAAGGAGGGACCGGTCACACCGAAGATCTCCCAGCCGGCCAGCACAGAGGCCAAATCTGCCAGCGGCGGCGCACGAAAGAGACGCAAGGTTGAGGCGAAAGCGGATACCTGCATCTCTGAGCGCAAGGTGCCGAAAGGTGTCAAAATCTGCGAGAGAGATCTTGCAGAGGCTGGCCCTTCTGGCACAAACACACCTTCCACAAGGGTAGGGAGGAGAACGTATGCAGAAGCTGCGTCTTCTTCGCTGGTTGTTGTGATAGGTGTGTCTGGCAAGGGTGGCAAACTGACCGAAGGTCAGTGCGCTATCCTTAAGAACGAACTGTGGCGAGAGATAGCGGAGTCGGGACCAGTTTACAACTTCACGCAAGCGAAGTTTGTGGATGGTCACCTCCAAGTCGCCTGCTCCAATCAAACATCTAAGGAGTGGCTCACACAGATCGTTCTTAAATTGGGTACTGGCAGTCGGCCCAAATTTACCATTTTGGACTCCGACCTGGCCAAACCCTATTATGTCAGTTGTTGGATCCCTGGTCCTCGCAAGAGTGCAGGTGACATCACTGGCATGTTCGGCAAACTGAATCCGGGCATCGATGCGAAACACTGGATCATCAAGTACATGAATCCCAGGAAGAATCCCACCACAGGTGAAGATGGTTTCAACCTGGTGATCGTACTTGACCAGAGAAGTTTCTCGATGCTAAGAGACAGGTACCGGATGGTGCTGAGCTACTTCTTGTATGCGGTTAAATTTAACCAAATCAGGAAGTGGTGAGGCACGAGCTTTTGTGACTGTCTATGGACAGATCGCCAGAGCAAAACGCAGAGATCCAGTGGAAATTCTCTCCCATAGAGTTTCTTTCACTGGTCACGCGGACATTATCTAAGGGTCCCTGCAAAGGGATCCAAAGATTTAAACTCCGGACGTTTCTGTGCCTGAAGGTATAAGATTTGTCCAGATCAACTTGCGGCGTGCCAAGGCTTCGTCCTATCTTTTGAGCGAAAAATTGACAAAACTGCAAGCCTCCCCCTACATTGCACTTGTACAGGAACCGTGGGTTCGAGGCGGTAGGATCTACGGACTTAGTCCAACCACGGGGGCCAAGATCTTTTATGATGAAAGGTCAATACGGCCGAGGACTTGTGTTCTGGCTTCCAATCTGCTTGATGCCACCATGCTCAGACAGATTTCAAGCCCGGACCTGTCAGCGGTCGTCGTACAACACCGAGAAAATGGTAGGCTTAAGCGCACGATAGTTGCCTCAGCTTACTTTCCCTTTGACTCCTTACTCCCGCCGCCGATACAGGAGTTAAAGGACCTGGTTTTGTACGCTGAATCGGAGAGACTTGAACTTGTGGTGGGCTGCGATGCCAACTCCCAGCATACCAGCTGGGGTAGCAACAAATGTAACGCCAGGGGTAAAAGTCTCTTTGATTTTATAACTTCTGCCGGGCTGATGATTTTAAACACTGGGACTACTCCCACATTTGTCACCCCAAACAGAAGGGCGGTCATTGATGTATCGCTATGTTCAGCTGGAATAGTTGGATCAATGACTGGATGGAATGTATCAGATGAGGAATCACTCTCTGATCATCGCTACTTGGTGTTCTCTTTAGCCACGGATCTAACACCCGTGGTGGAAAGAAGAAACCCAAGAAACACTGATTGGCCTACGTTCAACCGGCTTCTTGCAGACAAAGCGCGTCCTAGTGGTAGGATAAGATCGCCAAAGTCAATAGAATCCCGGTTGGGCACTCTGAATAGAGACCTAATGAGTAGCTATGAAGAGGCCTGCCCGATCAGTAAGAGCAGATGTGGCAAGACGGTTCCCTGGTGGAATCGGGAACTACAGAAGCTAAGGAAAAGTACCAGGAAAATTCTCAACAGAGCTTGTAAGAGCAACAATGAGGATGACTGGATCGCCTACAGATCTTCGCAGAGAACGTATAAGAAGCTGGTGAGGACCTCTAAGAGGGAATCATTTAGATCTTACTGTGAAAGACTGGAAGGCGCACGGGAGACGTCTAGGCTTTGCAAAGTCCTAGAGAAGGATCAATCAGCTAAGCTAGACTCTCTAAAACGCTCGGATGGTGATTTTACCAAGTCCAAAAAGGAGTCTTTGCAGACTTTACTTGGGACTCACTTCCCGGGAGCCCCGGTGATTGAGTCGCAGAAGGCAAATGCGCCTGTGACCGAAATCCCTGCTCTTCGCAGCAGTAGGAAGTGCTGGTACACAACTAGATCTGTGGTCACTAGTGAAAAGGTCAGGGATGCAATCATGTCTTTTGAGAATTTCAAATCGCCGGGCCTGGATGGTATCTATCCGGTTATGCTTAGGGAGGGAATTGACCACTTGGGGGCAGACCTGAGAGAAATCTTCTGGGCATGCCTTTCCTTGGGGTATGTTCCGTCACCTTGGCGAGAGGTTAAGGTAGTTTTTATACCTAAACCGGGGAGAGATGACTATTCCGATCCAAGGAACTTTAGACCGATCAGCTTAACTTCGTTTATGTTGAAATGCCTAGAGAGACTTGTCGAACGACACATACGTACTACGGCGCTTAGGTTTAACCCTTTGAATGATGAGCAACATGCGTACCAGCGAGGAAAATCATGCGAGTCGGCCCTTCATTCTTTGGTGGCCAGAGTTGAGGGAGCGATCTCCAATGGTGAGTATGCGTTGGGGGTGTTTGTGGACATTGAAGGGGCCTTTGATTGCGCGCCCTTCGTGGAACTATGTGATGCTGCGAAAGTGCATGGCGTGGATGATGTCTTAGTTAGGTGGATTCATGCCATGCTGACGCAGAGATGGTTGCTGGCGGAAGCTGGATCCGATTGCTACTTAAGAACAGAGGCGACAAATGGATGCCCTCAAGGGGGCGTCCTATCACCGCTCCTGTGGAGTATGCTAGTCGACTCCCTGCTTAACGAACTGCAACAAGAAAGGCTGCACGCACAAGTTTATGCTGATGACGTGGCCGCACTGGCTGTCGGTAAAGATCTGAATGTGGTATGTAGAAATACACAGCGTGCATTGGATCTGATTGGCAGCTGGTGTTCGAGGCACGGCTTAACAGTGAATCCTGGTAAGACGAAACTTGTTTTGTTTACCAGGAAAAGAAAACTGAGAGGACTAGTGCTTCCAATCATGAAGGGTGTAACACTTCAACTTTCAGATGAAGTCAAATATCTTGGAGTAATCTTGGACAAAAAACTTCTCTGGAAGAAACATGTGGAAGTGAAGCTTACTCGTGCTATAAAAGCTTTCGGGCAGTGCAAGAGAGCTTTTGCTACCACATGGGGTCTAAAGCCTCGTGTAGTGATGTGGATCTACACAGCAATAATTAGGCCGATGTTCACGTACGCATCGGTGGTGTGGTGGACTATCGTGAGGCTATTGTATGCTCGGAAAAAGTTAGCCACGCTGCAAAGGACGGTGTGCCTGGGTATCTGTGGTGCCATGAGCACTACTCCGGGTGCGGCCCTTGATGCGCTTCTCAATCTGCCTCCTCTCGACATTCAAGTTCAGAGTGTGGCGATGAGCTCTGCCCATAGACTAGCTCAGCTTGGCTTATGGGTAGGTGAAGACGATGTGGGGCACTGCTCTATTAGGAGGTCGATGGGTGAGATCTCTCCGATTCTCGCGATGCCTTCGGACGCTCGGGTGCCCTTCCTCGACTTCAGAAGAAGGTACGAAGTGATCCTCTTAAGCAGAAGTAGCTGGGATGATCCCGATCTGTGTACGAGGGGATATTCAGAGATCTTCTTCACGGACGGCTCGAGGTCAGATAGTAGATCTGGAGCTGGTGTCTATCTACATTCATCGAATGGCAGATGGGCTTTCTCTCTTGGAGAGCACGCTTCGGTTTTTCAAGCAGAAATGTTTGCTATCCTGAGAGCTGCCTGTTGGGCAATTGAGGAAAGATGGAGGGGAAAGAGCATTGCTATTTGCAGTGACAGTCAAGCTGCACTGATGGCGCTGCGTAAACCCCTGACAAACTCGAAAATTGTCCAAGAGTGCAGAGCACGATTGAACTCTGTCGCCAGATTCAATAGGGTGCATCTGCTCTGGGTACTGGGGCACTGTGGTGTTGAGGGGAATGAAATTGCTGACGTCATTGCGAAGCAAGGTTCGGAACTTCCGCTACGGGGCCCTGAACCCGCCTTGGGTGTGCCGACCGCATCTGCACGTGCCATTATTCGCAAGTGGGTAGATGATGCTCACAAAGATAGATGGACGGCTGCCGGTGTGGCCAGGCACACGAAGGTATTCCTTTCAGAACCCAACCATGTGACTGCGGGATTCTTGCTCAATAAGAGCAGGAAAGTTTGCAGGGCCATGGTAGGTATTCTGACTGGACACAACTGCCTAGGAGGACATATGTACCGAATAGGTGTTGTACAGGATGACCTCTGTTCATCCTGTCTAGAAGAGGCTGACTCTGCGGAGCATTTCCTCTGTGAATGCCCAGCGTTTGCGCGTCTCAGATATCAATGCTTTGGCTGGGATGTTGCACGCATGCAGACGATAGCCTCTTTTCCCCTATCAGTGATCCTAGACTTTATCAAGAGGTCTGGGAAACTATGGTAGGCAGGGGGTAATGAGTACAATGGGTCCTTTGGCCTGAGTGCTTAGAGGCGCCAATGCGCCTCTCCCCCAACTCACACACACACACACACACACACCACGAGACCATTCCCATAAACTGGCGTACCCCCTTCACATTGGTAGGCGCAGGGATCTCCATCACACACTTCACCTTGTCGGGATCCACATGCAGGCCTTTCTCATCCACGACGTAGCCCAAGTACTTTAGTTGTGGGCGGCAGAATTCGCACTTCTTCTTGGAGACTTTAAGGCCGGCTTCCTTCAAGCGACTAAATACTTCCTTCAAAATTTTCACATGTTTCCCAAAGTCTTGCGTTACCACTATAATATCGTCCAGATATGTGAATATATACGGTTCCAGAACTTGGTCTATCAAACGTTGCCATGTCGCCGGTGCATTCTGAAGCCCGAAAGGCATCCGCCGAAATTGAAACAAGCCACGATGTGGTACCGTGAAGGCTGTATATTTCCGGGACTGTTCTGCCATGGGCACCGGACTTAACATCCAGCGATGACAGGTACTTTGCATCCCTTAATTTATCTAGCGTAGCTGACACATATGGCAATGGATAGGCATCATGCTCCGTGACTGCATTTAGTTTGCGATAGTCCACGCAAAAATGATATTTGCCATCCTTCTTCTTTCCTAGGATTATGAGCGAAGCCCAGGGACTAGATGATGGCTCGATTATACCTTGGGCTACCATTTCGTTCAGCTCTGAATCTACATGTTGCTGAACCGTAGGCGAAACAGGGTAATAACGCTGTTTTATCGGTGGTGCCGAAGTCCGGATGACATGTTTAACTCTGTCTGTACATGAGAATGCTTTCTTCTTTCTCGGTCAAATGGCTTCTCGGTTTCAGCTGTTCTGTCCCTCCTCCTTCTATCGTTCCGATCCGCTTCCAGTCCTCTTCCCTCAGAGTCATAACCAGTCCAAACTGTCGCAAAAAATCTACCCCGAGTATTAAAGGATGTGGGAGTTCTGGGACCACCAGCAATCTTAACCAATCCACCTTCCCCTCCAGCTTCACCGGTATCGCCACTGTTCCCGCGATTGAGCACCCCTGGTTATTCGCCATTCTGATGGACTGTTGCTCGGATTTCAAGAGCTCCACTCCCAGCTGTTCCAAAACCCGCCATCCTTCTCCACCCATCACCGAATGAGAAGCCCCTGAGTCCACTAGCCCAAGGAACTTGTGACCTAAAATTTCTACCTCAATATATGGCCTATTATCCCCTTGCTTCCTTTTTAGTAGCTAACTTTTCTGTGCGCCCACCGCGGCTTCGTCTTCTACCGGTTTAGTGCTCAGGCTGCCGCCGACTGAGCACACCGCTCGTTTCCCGACTGTTGGCGTGTTGAGGTTACTGGTCCTACTCTACCGGCACTACCCTGGGAATTGACTCTCCCCTGGTTTATATCGGAATGGCCCCTGAAATTTCTCAACAATTAGGGCAGGCTGCCTTCCTCACCCCCACTCGGCCACAACCAAAGCACTTCTGAGGCTCTGAACAAGTTCTGGTCGTATGCTCGACACCTTGGCAGTTCCTACAACGTATTTCTTCTCTCTGTAAGGAGGCAAGGTTTGATTCAGGATTAACTCCCACGTAAGCCAGATCCGGTTCTAGGAGTCGTTGGGATTTCCGCGAAGGAGGTGGCATATAGGCTTCCACCGCGACTCGTGTTGCCTCCAACGAGCGTCCAACTTTGACTAGTTCTGCAACGGTCTTCGCGGGTGTCAGCGCCAATTGGGTTTGGTAGAACGGGGCTATGATCTTGCGAAGGATCTTCAAATTTTCTTCCTCTGTGCAGGGAGTGGCACGGCGTCGGAACAACCCTTCCATTGCTGACACGTATATGCCAATTGTTTCATCCGGCCCTTGAGTGGGTCTCACTATTTCCATGAGAAGCCGGTCGTCGTAGTCTGGAGGCAGGAACTCGGCGCGCATCTCCACGACCAACTCCTGCCAATAGTTGACGTGCGTCCGATTTGCACGATAGCAAATCAGCGCTTTCCCCTCAAATAACTCGACTGCTGACTGGAATAACTGCCTTGTTGATAATCCCCTGCCTTCCCGCAACTCTTCGGCTCTCTCCAGAAAGGCACTCAAGGACCCAGATTCACCATTATAGCGAAGTCCCCATTTAGCCACATCCTGACCCTTCGTCACCCCAACAGTCACTCTAGGGGTGGAGAATAAAGGGTTCCCCGGTCCATCCCCATCCTGGATTGGCTCTCTGATCTTGACGGCTTCCCTCGCAGGCTCGTCACCCTGGTTCTGCCCATCGCGGTCGCCAGTACTTCCATTATCTGGTTCCGATTCCGCTTCCAATTCACCATCTTCTCCTTCCGCTTTTACCAAAAGTTCCCCCATAGCCATAATCAAATGCACTCGTAATTTGCGAACCATCGGGCATGGGACCAGAATCTGGCAAAGATCACATGCGCGCTCCGCACCTACAAACATAAAGTGACGCAAATCACTCCACATTTTTGTAACTTCGGAAGGGAGATGGTGACATTCCACGAGGGTAGTGAACGTCCAGAGGGTGGACCGGACACCTTGGAAAAACTACACACTCTCCGACGCGACAAAATACTATTCCGCGAAATTGGCACCGGAGTATATAGGACCGTATCGGGTGGCCAAGCGAATGTCAGGCTGGACTTATGTGATAAAAATGGGAAGGACGCGGGAATATGGCACGTCAAGGATATAAAGCCATATATCGATTAGTAAATCGCGACGAAACCGCATTAAGTACGCGAGTAGAGGGACGAACCGGAGAAATTATACCGCAAGATATTATTATACCGTTTACCAGAATTAGTATGGAGCGGGACACTTATATGAAAGGTCAATTATATACGGGACAAAATTTCAAAGACATACAAACCAAAATAAAATCCAAACGCATTATCTTCCTTGTGATAGTAACCGTTAAATTTCGTCCCGGCCGTATATTGGCTAACCTCTTAGCAGCGCTTCGGGTTTCGGTGTTGGTCTCCTTATTTGGTTTTGGTTTTCTTTTGTTTTATTATTTTTCTTCAGTTTCTCCTTCCTTCTACCCTTCCTCGAGGGGCTGCGCCAGATTATTTAGGTAACTCCTCTGGGCTTTTATATATCTCCTCTGGACGAGTTTTCTCTGGTCGAGTTTTTTCAGTTGAGCCTAAAAGAAAAGGTGAGAGCGCTATCAGTATCGGAATTTAATCAGTGTTAGTAGACAGTTAGAGGATCGTTAATTAAGAGTACCGGCAATTAATTACGAAGGAAAACCTGAACTAGTATAATGGAATTGGTTAGTCAAGAGTAAAGGCACTGAAGTAGAAAGGGAAACATGAATTAGTAGCATAGTTTTAGGTTAGGTTAGATAGCAGGCAATGAATTAAACGAGGAAAACATGAATTAGTAGCATTAGGTTAGTTTAGATAGCAGGCAATGAATTACACGAGGAAAACATGAATTAGTAGCATAGTATTAGGTTAGTTTAGACGGCAGGCTAGGAAATTAGAATAGTAAAACAGGAATTACTTGGACAATATTAAGTTAGTCGAGAAAGCAGGCAGCAAAGTACACAGGGAAACCTGGATTAGTAGAATACTATAAGGTTGTTTTAGGGAGTGGGGAATAATTAAGTAAGTAGTTTAGTAAACTCATAATAAACTCAGAATAAGAAGATCGGAAACGATTAGATTAGCGTTAGGCTAAGGTTTGACAAGGAATAGTGTAGATGCAGGGAGATATAAAACTTGGTTGTGCCAGTGGTACAACAATGCAGTAAGGGATTCATTCCGTACGAACTATAGAAATTCAGCGCGCGAATGCTTTAGACGAAAATCGGATTTCCGGAGAAATCCTCTTTCGGTAAGGGGGGAGTTGTTACGGAGTAACAATAGGGGCCGCACCGGTACGACCACCTAAACCTCCAAAATAAAACAAAGGGGGGGAGGGGGCAACCTTCCCCGGGGAAGACTGCCCGAAGAAAAACGTAAAGCCACCACTCAGCGCAGTAGCTAAATAATGTACCCACCACTCGTAGGGCCATAGAAAAGAGCAATAGACAATAAGCTGCCTTGTGTTATGTACTTGGCGGACAAGGTGTGTTAATCAGGTGGGTATTTGTAACCGAACTCCACGATTGACGACGCGGCGAAATGTTACCACCGAAGATCGCGAACAACCCGGCCGATTCTATATACTAGCCCGACGCGTCAAATAAACGGGAAAGCAACACGCACCGAAAATTCACGTACAGAATAAATTAAAATGCTCACCTAAAGATCTGTTGGGAAAGATGATACGAAGCCTTCTACCGCCAGGCACAAACAAGGCATGTGATCGAGTCAAAAATCCTGGAAGTGGGCTCCAATGCTACCCGTATCGCCACAACAGCTGCCCGTCAACAACGTCCTGCAACGAATGGAAGTGTGCACCAAGCATCGGTACTTAGTGGCGAACTACTTCATACACTTTTCTATGACTGGTGCTGTGGACGTATCAATTACATATTCCAATACCTGTGGAGAAGTTCAATCGGAGCGTAAAGCGAGGAAGCAGAGCTGATTTTCATAGGTTAGTGAATAATTTGAAAAGTATTTAATTCTTCTTATTACAGAAGAATCGGAGATATTTTATCGTATTTTCCGAGATTTCTAGTTCGTTAGTTTAATGTAAATGCAAATTTGTGCGAGCTGAGTGGTGGCATAGTATTAATCTCGCCGCTTAGAGAATTAATCGTAAACAGAATTCGCCAGTGAGAAAAACGCGGTCGATTGACAAAAATAAGTAATTTAGTATCGTAGAAGACCGTGGTCGTACGGGGCGGGTTGGAGTAACTAACTAGGTATAACGTGTATTATTTTAGAGTAGGAGACTTGGTTCGATGTAGAAGTCTGAATTGTTGAAATAAAGTAAATTACGTCAGTCTGAAATCGGTGTAGTGAGCCGAAGACATTTTAGGTGTGCTGAAGCGGCAGTAAAGGTTTTGACGAGTATTGGTGAAATAGTGTCGTGATGAGTCTGGGGTAGAAGTGAGTAAAGGTCACTGGTCGCTAGGTACATTGAAATTTTCCGTGGGGAGAGGAGGTTGAGTTGGGGAACGTGGTGATAGGACTTGGTAGTGGAGTGGAATAATCTCGACCCTGGGAGCAGGGGTTTGCTTAGTACAAGACATTAGACTATATCCGGCGAGCCGAGTCTTGCTCGCGGCTCACGAGGCTCTAATTTCGGGTTGAGCAAGTGGCGCCCACGACCCGACTTCGACGAGTTGGACCGGTACCCAAAAGGAGCCTCAGCCGGCCATCCTCCCTAGGCCGGGAGGGTAACAGTATATATACAGGAATTCAAGATTTTTGCAGCGGGTATATGAAACACAGTTTTTGTATGTTACGTTATTAGTTTCAACAGCTCATTCTTTAGCTATTTAGCCACTCAAAATGTGGTCTTGATATGCTTATGCTATGCGTAGTACAAGCTTTTTGTAATAAATCTGTTGATAAAGAAATAATAATTCAGTATTGACTTTCTGTGGTTATTTGAACTTACTAGCTTATTTGAACTTAATCGTTTAATTGAAACGTGATGTCACTGCTTAAGCACATTTCTTACTGTTTTATGATAGCTAAGAGGTTTATCAAGCAAGTTTTTTCCTTTATCCGTGTGGTTGCAATGATTTTACTTCTTAGTTTCACAACTGTGGAATTTGACGGCGCTAGTTCGGTAAAATGTTTGGTAAAATTTCTGTAAGCTAGAAGATCATGGTTAGGAGTGATAGCTTCTTGGTCGGGATGGTCCAAGGGAACGTTAGTTAGAGGCCTAGAATTATTCAAAGATTCAATTTCAATTAATATATTTTGTAACACATGCAGTGGCGGCGTCCGATGTTTATCGAGCAACACTCGGATAACTGATTTCACCGATCAAATAAGCCTTTCCCAGGCTCCTCCCATGTGTGAGTACACAGGAGGGTTGAAATTCCACTCGAATGTTGGGGTTGTAGTGGCTTTTTCAATTGCTACAAAGCCTACCTCCTGGTCCGAGTTAGTTCTTGGACCACTGTAGCACTCCAATGACTGCCCTCTTCTTGCAACAAAGTTTCTGAAGGCCATCAAAAATCTATTCGTAGATAGATCGTTTACCACCTTGAGATGGATGATCAAGCAGGTGAATACCTAGCGTTTTTCCTAGCGTAACCTAGCGCTTTTCATGCTTGCGATGAACACTGACCATTAGTGGGCCAAATTGATTAATGCCAGTGTAAGAAAATGGAGCCGTACCAACCGCAAGTCGGCCAGATGGCAAGGGTGCCATATCTGGTGGTACTGGGTGTGCTAAGAGAATTTGGCACGTTTGGCATTATCTTTTAACTTGGTTAACCATCACTCCTTAGCGCGGTATATGAAACCTTTTCCTTAGTTCATTTACAACTGTTTCTGAGAACTGATGAGAACATTTCTCATGTTCTTTCATTACGATTAAGTATGTTATGTGGCTCAGATTCGGAAGAATTATAGGAAATTCGTTATTGATTCTGCTTTTCAAACGTATTATATCGTCGATGCCTAAAATTGGCGAAAGCTTGTACAATCGGCTTTCTTTTGGGAAGTTTTGAATTTTTTCTTAGTAACGTGATCTCTGCAATGTATTCTTTCTGAGCTTAACGGAAGAGTGGTTTTTCAGCTTCCCGCAGTTCCTTAGCTTTTAAGGGCCCTGTATTTTTCACGGTGGTCTTCTTCTCTTAATTTACAAATCATAAAGCATATGCTGCAGCTTTTGATAGCTTAGCCCATTTACTGAAACTATTAGCGTCTATGACACAAGTCTTGTTACAATGAAGTGCAACAAACTCAAAAGCCGGATCCTTATCCTCAGTGCGCTTAGTTTCGTTTCCGTTTAAGTCTTCACAATTTGGCCAAGGTTCTTCGTCCATTTCGAGAAACTTTTTCCCCTTAAGCCATTGACTGTTATGACTTAAATCAATCATGTCCCGCCATTTCGTTGGTATATCTGCCACATTTTCGCGCGATGGTACCCGTCTCCATTGGTTGATATTGGTTGTCGCTCAGATTTCTTCCACACGACACGCTTCCCATCATGGAAGTTTCTTTCGGGAATTGATCCAGGTTCACACAGCCGTAGAGCTATAGTGTGTAGTTACTCCGAAGGCGTTGCGGCTGGTTTGGATCAGTCTAGCTCCAATTGTAGCAGCCTGTAGCTCTAACCTTGGTATTGGAACGTACTTAAGAGGGGCTGCTTTGACTTTTGCAGAAACAAGGGATGCTTCTACTCCATTCGTGTGACAACTCTAAGAAACACTGCAGCTGCATAGGCTGCTTCATCAGCATCGACAAACGTGTGAAGACTTCAAAGCCAATTCTAATCCAAGGAACGGATACGTAGCGTCGTGGAATCTTTAACGGTTCTACTTGCTTTAGCTGCTTCACCTATTTCATCTACCGTTTATATAATTCATCTGGAATAAGTTCATCCCATCGTAACTTGAGTCAACATCTAGCTGAATGACCTTTAATCTGACAATAGAATGAGCGATTAACTTCAACAAGTCATAGATTGACATGAGTGTTATTAAAAGTGCTCGCTTTGTTGGCTCTCGATCACCATTCAGAACATCTAGATTAGCTTTGTTAAAGCGCAATGAAAATGTTAAGCAATCATCCTTTACATTTCAAAAAGTACCAAGAACCTTTTCAATCCAATCATTCGCGATATTACAAGTTTCGGAATGAGTTTCGATGGAGCTGAACTTTTTGAGATTTTGCGGAGCATTGGAGATAAAATTTCTTACTTCAAACCCACCAGCAGCGTGTATGATCTTCGTTTCCTCCATAAGTTTAATCAAATCATTTTTGGTTTCTCGTCCATCAACATATTTATTTCGTAGGATGCTCTTAACTGTCTCGTGCCCGTGTCTGATCACAACCTCGCCACAAAATTCTCTGTGCCGTTTGATCATCATTTCGCACTCGTATACGATATGAAAAATGTCACGTATATTGCCCACTACCGCAAGGCATGAGTCCTAAACCTGATCCGAATTTCCAAAAGCGGGCACATGAGATCGGGTCCTTTAAAGAGCATCGAATTCAATGAAATTCCACCAGCTTTGGCAGCTTTATCAAACACCATACGAACTTTTCCCGGTTTATTTGGACTTCGAACTATGAAAGCAGGCAAATCCCAAATGCGTGAGTATAAGGTTTTGAATTCAGAAGTTGCTACGTTTTGAAGATGTATTCTTCTATTTGTCTCTTAAAGCCTTTCAAGAGGTTTTTGTTTCCTAAAAGCTTTCTTTCAAGGCAATTTAGGCGTTAAGTGCCATGCTTTAAGAATCTGGTAAAGTAAATTGATCGAATTTCCATAGCAGCGCCACTTCCTATCTACCATCTCTCTTAACCGTCATCTCTTTCATTACGTTCTTTGCTCGCTTTTCTTCGTCAGTCAGAAAATGTTCTCTTCTGTTGGATATTTCAACTGATTCTTGTGTATGAAATTGTTTGACGAGCTGTTCGAGTCTCTCATCTGAGCACTCACACTTGTGTATGTTGACAGAACGAATTGAGCTATTTATTATTTGTGATGAGAGTCCACACAAACTCCAGTTATCCAAACCTGTAAGCATAGTTGGTTTTGCGTTTTCATATGAATCCAAGTCTACTTGTCGTAAAAAGTTATACTTCGCCGTAAGTTCTTGATAGTCGACGCTCTGTATAGGCAGATCTAGCTTTGAAATTGTTTGTGCAGATACCTCATAGAACGTGCTTTGATCACTTCGTAGTGCGATTCGAAGATAACATGTTTTAGAATTCGGCTCAACGTGGGTATGCCCATCTGTCCAGCGCATGCATAGTTGCTTTTTCTTTCCCTTGGCAGACAAAAGATTCCATTTTTTTTTTCGATCAATGTCAGTGACGATCCATCGTCTATGAACGCGAAAGTGTCTACTCTTACTTTATCACATTTTAACGTACTCAGTACAATGCGATACAAAATGTTGCTCTGAGAATGTTGTGTGGCCGAAAGAACTGTGTCATTTAAACCTTGAGTGCTAGTTACTGGCTTCTCAGTCATATCGTAAAGTAGTTGGTTGCTGCATTTAGTTGCATTGTCGCAGGCCTTATCGCAAATGCCGCATTTTCTGGCATATGCATTATCGTGGCTGTACTTATTAGCTGAGTTATGTTCGAATTGGTTCTTCGTTTTAGAAAGTTAAATTTAGGAGTCGTTGCAAATCGAGTCATGACATTGCAGGTACTTTGTGCGATCGTTTCTAACCAGTTTCCAAATTGCTTAAGCTTCGGAGTTCACGCATCAATATTTTTATCAATCTAGTTTTATGTGTGGTGGTAGTCGTTCTATTGATTCAAAATGTAATCTGGTATAATTCAAGTACTCAGCAACGTGTGTGGACCCAATCGCCGCAATCATATGCCGTACATGGACAGCATAATGTACCAATGTCTCGGTAAGGTAAACTACCTTATCAATTTATGATTGAATGATTAAGGCTGGACGACCATACAACATCTTCAGTGTTTGCAATATTAATGAGACATTGGCCTGGTGCATCAAGTAGCTCCCCACCATTCTCCGTGCGTCACCTTTCAAAGCCTTTTGCAAGCGGCAGAAATTCTCGACATCAGAGAACTTGCACGCATTCGTGGTACACTCGAAAATAGAAATGAATTTTGGCCACTGTTCGGGAGAGCCTGAAAAGGACGGAAGATCTCGGCAGATATTCTGTGGAGCGAGAAAGTGCTCAACCTGATGTTTGCCGTTAAGCAGGGTCCGTATTTTGATTTATAGTCTGTGATCATGGATTAACCATGATCACATGATGGTGGAAGATGTTTGATTGGGGATCGCACGGGATCGCAAAGTCGCATCTCGATTTCTTCATCGTGTGCACGTTTACTTGTTGACGGTGTCAGCAGTATCTCCCTTAAAACTTTCAGTTCATCTTTAACTACTGCTGTTCGAAGAAGAACATAAGTATTAAAGTCACTTTGGCCAAAAATTCATATTTCTATACATATATATATATATATATATATATATATATATATATATATATATATATATATATATATATATATATATATATATATATATATATATATATATATATATATATATATATATTTATTTAATTTATTTACCAAACAAGGCAACATACATTAACAATTCAATATAACAACATAACAATTACATACAAATTTTTTCCAACACAGTAGAAAACAAAATACAACACAACTTTTTATTTTAGTTACTTTACTTTACTTTAATATATTTTATTTTGATTTTAGTTAAATTGATGGGCAAATTAAGTGGGATTAGGATGTTGATAGGGTCTTTAATAAGTTTGTTCTAAAAGTGTGTTTAGAGATCCCCGAAGCGTAGTTGCTGCTTATAGAGTTGAAAATTCTACAGCACCTATTTATGGGCTCGTTATATGCATAGTTAGTGTGGTGATTGAACTCCTTGAGCAGAGTTGCATGCCTAGTGCGTCTTGGTTGGTCGTTGAAAATAATTTTGTTGGAGAGAGCTTCAACATTGACTGCACCACTTATAATATCAAAGGTTAGGCATGCACTTAACAGTGTCCTTCTAGAAGAGAGAGGCATTAAATTAAGTAGGCTCAGTCTGGTTTTGTAAGAAGGAAGATGTTGGAAGTCTTTTGGATCATAAAGGTCCCTCAAAGCGAAAAGTAAAAACTGTTTCTGAACAGATTCTACTCTCTCACTATGTAGCTCAAAAACTGGGTTCCATATTATGCAGGCATACTCCAATAAAGGACGCACCAGAGTGATATATAATGACTTGGTAACCCATATATTCTTGAACTCTTTAGCACGTCTCTTAATGAATCCGAGCTGTTTATTAGCCCTGGCAAGGATTTTGTCATAGTGGAGATTGAACCGCATCTTGTTGTCCAATACTACCCCGAGATCTAGAATATGATCAACCCTATTCAATATGGTGTTGTTAAGGCAGTAAGAATACTTTTTGATCGTATTCTTACGGGAAAAGCTTATTACATGACACTTGTTAATGTTAAGATTCAAATGATTCTCATTGCACCACTGTTCGAGAGATTGAAGCTTTGATTGTAGAAGAATTGCGTCAGATTGCGTGTTTACGCTGTGGTAAATTTTTAAATCGTCTGCATAAAAGAGATGGGGTATACCAAGCAATGTCTCAGAAAGGTCAGAAATGAAGATGTTAAAAAGCAGGGGACCTAGATGACTGCCTTGCGGTACTCCAGAAGATGCGAAAACTCTTTTAGATAAGTGGCCCTGGAATTTAACAAGCTGAGTTCGATCGCGAAGATAAGACTGGAGCCAATCAAGAAGAGACCCTGATATACCGAAGTTGCGAAGCTTGTATATTAGAGTTTGATGGTCAACCCGGTCAAAAGCCTTACTAAAGTCCGTATAGACTGCGTCAATTTGACTTCCTTTTTCCATTTCACAGAGCACATCAGAGACCAGGATCATGAGATTAGTAGAAGTCGATCTACCCTTACGAAATCCATGTTGTTGCTCATTTAAAAGAGGGTCGATTATGCGAGTAAGTTTTTCACAAACTAACTTCTCAAAAAGTTTGGGGATAACAGATAGAATAGCAATCCCCCGATAGTTATCGACTGATCGTTTATCACCACTTTTGAAAATAGGCGTAAGGTATGAAGATTTCCAGAGAGATGGAAAAACACCTATGGAGAGGGATTTATTGAAAATCAAGTGCAAAGGTGTGATCAATTGGTCAGCAAATTGCACGACGAAGGAAGGAGAAACCAAATCAGGGCCTGGTCCTTTGCCGATCTTTAGTTGATGAATAGCTTCAATAATAGCCTCTTGTGTAAGAACAAACCCGGCGATAAGAGGTCTCGTGGTGATTCTTGCAGACATAGTAGAAGTGGACGTTATTGGCGAGCAAAAAGAATTTTGAAAGTGATCAGCAAAAAAGTTACAAATGGCTTGTGGGCAGGAAGAAACCATGTTACCACGGGACATCGAACAGGGATAGCCGGTTGTTTTACGTTTCAAGTTAACGAAATCGTAAAACTTCCTGGGATCACTAATGATTTTTTCCCCCATTGAGTTAACATAGAACTCATACGCTTCGCGGGATTTGATGGAAAATTCGTTGGATAGCTGATCGTATAATCTGATTAGACCCTCATTGAGCAAGTTTTCATTTTTAATTGCTTTATATAATTTATTTCTACGGTTTCTGAGACGCCTTAAATTATTGTCGAGCCAAGGCTCTGAGAGTTTGTTTTTTTTCTTCAGCTTCGGTACGAATAAGTGAATGGCATTGAAAATTATTTTATAAAAGGAAGACACTGATTCATCTAAATCTAATAATGAAAGAGAAATTGTCCAGTCTACTGTGTCCAAATAGTTTCTAATGCTTAAGTAGTCAGCATTTTGAAAATCATATACAATTTCATTATTGTACGATTGGGTGAAAGAAATATTTGTAGCGGAAAGCTCAACTGTAAAAGCGGAGTGATGGAGAGTGTTTGAGAAAAGATTCTCGGCGTCAATAGTTGGGCTAACCACCACTTCGTCATAAAAGTTAGTAAAAATAAGATCTAACCAATTGCCATTTTGGTTAGGGATAGGAATTATTTGCTGTAAATCGTTGCCATAGAACGTACTTATAAGGTTGAAGTCAATGGAGTCAGAAAAGTTGATTGGAAGGAGACGGTCATCATTTTCGTCGAGAACGAAACTGATTTTTGGACGGTTGAAGTCCCCCAGAACAATTATTTTGTCATCGTCATGTAGGGAAGCTGTTACTGAAGATATCAAGTCACAAACGTCCATGTAAGTAGTTTCATCAGAATGAGGTGGGATATAAACGATACCAATATAGAGGTAATGCTTGTCGAATAAGACTCTGACGAATTTGTGTTCAAAAAGTTTGTAAGAACTGGTCACAACAAGTTCACTTGAGAGGATATTGCGAATCGCAATAAGTACACCGCCTCCTCTTGAAACTCCAGTATAAAGGTAGTCGCGATCGGTTCTATAGATGGTCCAATCAGTGTCAAGAATTTCTTCGTTTATATGTGAGTCGTTCAACCACGTTTCAGTGATCGTTAGTATATTAAAATGGCAAGATTTAGCGTCAAGAAAAAGCTTGTTTAATTTAGTTCTCATACCACCGCAATTGTGGTAGAGAAACCTTGGGCGAATAGAAGCAACTTTGTTGTTAGGAGTAATATTTCTTCTGGTCGTCGCGTGATTTTTGTAATAGAGAAATATGTTTGGAATTGACATAGGAGCGGTAAGTCAGAAGATCTCGTTTGACTTGCTCCGGAGACATTCCAAGTTCTTCATGGTAGCGATTAAAAATAATTCTTAAAGATTCAAGGTCAGTGGGAAGACCCTCTTGTTGAATCATAACTTTGAGCTTAGTCTTCGTTTTCCCATCAAAACAGGTGGTTTCATGTGCATCATGCATGTATGCAAGGAAAAGACGGACATTGTCGTAAATCTTATGATCTCTGAAACGAGACAAGAGGTATCTGCTCTCTAGATCATCTTTAGAGGTTGCAGTCAGCTTTACGACAGGTGGTACAAGTGGGTCGAGGTATTTGGGTGAAGATGGTCGATTGACAGAAGTTTTTGGCATAATGATTGCACCAGATTGAGATGGTATCAGATCATCGCCACGAACAAAATTAGAATATATTGATTTCGACACGGCTTCGGTAGGTTTTAATTGCATATGAGCAGTATTGGGCGCGGGATCGATTGCACCGAGAGATTCAGTTACCTGTGAACTGCTGGAGGGCTGACTTTCTTTTGAATTAGTAGGAGACGAGGACTTAGTTTTACTGCTTAAAGTGAATTTTCCCGAAATCTTGTGGGAAGTGAGCGGGTCGTGTGACGTAGAAAGAGATGCGAGTGATGTTGAAGTGAAAGAAGGAATATTTTGTTTTGCAATTTTAGGCAAGCTAGGAGAAGGTAAGGATTGAGGAAGTAAAGGAGGGATAGAGAAATTACCTAAATAAGTATTCTTATTTTTATTACGTTGTAAAGCTGGTTTTTGACGTCCGGAGGAGACTCGTTTGTTGGTTCTTTCAATCCATGGGCTGAACTTCATTCCTTTCCATGTAAAAAAGTTATGTCCATCACGCTCGTGGTTGAGAAATATCCAAGCATATTGAGCTGGTACAGATAATTTGAAGCAAGTAAATGATTTTTGCTTGTTTCCACGTAAACGGGCTGGTAATTCTTTGCATGTACAATTTTTCATTTTGAGCCCTTTCTTCAACACCTTAGAAAGCCAGGCCTCGTCGGCGAAACTAGGAGCACCTTTAACAAAAAAACTTGTTGTGGAAACGTCTGCTACGTAAGCACTTTTCGCTCTTTCATAATTTACACTGCTATTATTGTAGGATTTTTGGACATTTTCAATCCTCTTGATCCTGTTGTCCCACTCTTCACGAGACCACGTAGTGCCAAATTTAAGAATAGGACGCTCCGGCACTTTCGAAACTGTTGGTGTGGAGGTGCTGTTTGATGATGTTAACTGCTGCTCCCTAGGACAGTAAGTTTCCGGTTGAGCTGAGTTGGGATTGGGAGCTTCTTTCACAAATGGAAGTTCGGCAAGCTTATTGCACTTGTCGGAAAGGTAGTTGAAGCCGCTGTCGAGGCTATCTAATTTTTCACAAATTTTTGTCAGGAGTTCAACCACGATATCTTTGTCTTTATTTAGGATTGTATCGTGTTTCCGGGGCGAAGGTGGATCTACACAACCTTTCTTCTGATTTGAGATAATCGTCGTCAATTTTCTATCGAGTGTCGATATTGCCATTTCGATACTCTGCTTGTTGTGGAAGTTCGTGACTGTGTGCACCAGCCCATCAAAACAACTTGCCATTTCCGAAAAATTCTCAGCAGTAGCTTTCGATTGCGCTAACTGTTTGGCTATGATGTCATCTTTATCCGCATTGATGCTAGCAATACGATTGCTGATGTCGTCGAACATACATCTTAGTAAGCCTTTGGTGTCTTGGCAGTCAGAGCATATAAAATGGTCAGAGAGGTAGTTAGAATACCAATCTCTTGGTGCATCCATACATGATCCATGCAGTTTGCGCTGACAAAAACCCTTGCAAATAACCGACTTTGATTTGTTATCGTAAGCGGTGCAATTTTCCAAACAGCATTTGTGATTCATAATTGTGGTTTGCACAACTCACTAGACAGTTTGTAAAATATACGAGTATGAGTAAGTGTTTGGGCACAGTGCTCGTCGGTTGGTTAATTAGGTCAATAAATTTGGATAGTATAGTAGATATTTAATTTATAAAAAGTTAATTTTTTTTAATTTTACATACGTTTGCACAAATCACTAGTGTGTTTTATAAAAACAAAAACAAGATCGTTACGCGAATATGTATAAATGTTTTATTCACTTGCGCAGGCAAAACATGGGCATACGACACGAAAATAGGTCTTATGAAAGATTCCACACTCGAGTTGGTAATATTGGATTGATGTTTATATTTAATAATTAATGACAATCACTGTTTGGCTACAAATACACGATAGCCAACCAACTTTAATTGGGTCACAAGTATCACATGCACAAATTGGCTAGAAATGTGATGACTAAGTATTTATAGGCACGAACAATAAATCAATAATCGGCCCACTAAAGTGTTATTTTGATGGACATGCACAATTTTATTTAACTTCAAATTCTTTAATTTTAAATTCTAAATTCTTTAATTGGGTCACTGGTATCGCTTGCACACACAAAACGGGCAGGCAGTAAGAAATGTGATGGCTAAGTGTTTATAGGTAATATCGATAAAACAAATAATCGGCACAACGGTCAACCTATAAATTTAAATTTAATAAAAACCCAGTGCGCGCAACACGTCCGCTCGCCTCGACGACCAAGAAAAAAAAAAAAAAAAAAAAAAAAAAAAAAAAAAAAAAAATTTATATGTATAGCAATATGTATAGCATACATATATATATATATATATATATATATATATATATATAACTATATATATATATATATATATATATATATATATATATATATATATATATATATATATAACTATATATATATATATATATATATATATATATATATATATATATATATATATATATATATATATATATATATCTATATATATATATATATATATATATATATATATATATATATATATATATATATATATATATATATATATAACTATATATATATATATATATATATATATATATATATAACTATATATATATATATATATATATATATATATATATATATAACTATATATATATATATATATATATAACTATATATATATATATATATATATAGATATATATATATATATATATATATATATATATATATATATATATATATATATATATATATATATATATATATGAGGAATTCCTCACTTAATATTTATATATAAAACAAAACAAACAGTGGTCTTGACACATGAACTATTTTTATTATTTTTTTAACAAAAAAACAAACTTGTGTCACGACCTAAAAAGTGATGACTAGATTTCATCGGTCGCACAACCTACTTTATCGTGAACTTGAGAGTTCCCCACAGCACTCCCCTCCAAGTGAGGGAACCTCGCGGCAAATCGACGCCTGGCTGGTGCTGGTTGATAAGCCTTGGTGTATGCTGGTCGTTTTGGCCCTTCATTGGTCGCAAGCGTAGAATTCGTTTCGAGAAAGGCCGGTTTCAATCGCTCTGTGGACACATTGATTGGTTTTCCATTGACGTCTATGGTATACAGAGCTTTCGAAATTCACTTCAAGATTTTGTGTGGACCAGTGTACGGTCTAGTTAAAGATTTTCGGAGTGAGTCCACCCTTAGAAACACGTGCGTACATGTGTCGAGATGCTTGTTTTTGAAGATTTTTCGGTCAGTGTGATGCGTTGTTTAAACGGGTCGTAATGCTTGCATGGTTTCTCTTAAATTGTCGAGGAAACAGTGTGGTCCGATAGTTGCATTTGATGCTGGAACTAAATACTCGCCAGGGAGGTTTAGCGTCGTGCCATAAAGCATTTCTGCGCTCGATCCGCCGATGTCTTCCTTATAGCTCACGCGCAGCCCCAGCAGAACCGTAGGCAGAATATCAACCCATGCAGGGTTTTTATTGTTGCACATTATCGCCGCCTTTAAAGACCTGTGCCAGCGTTCTATTAGGCCGTTTGAGGCTGGATGGTACGCCGAAGTTCGGTTTCTACTACAGCCAATGAGGGCTGTCAATGAGCGGAACATTGCTGACTCAAATTGAGCCCCTTGATCAATTGTGATGGTCCGCGGTGCGCCATAACGTGACACCCAGTGGTTAAAAAATGCTTTAGAGACCGATTCCGCTGTTTGATCGTACAGGGGAATCGCTTCTGGCCATCGCGAGTAGTAAGACAGGCACCAGTCCATATAATTTTACTAGCGTAAAGAGTACCACAAAATCGCCAAAGTGCCACCATACGCCCCCCGTGTATTTAGATAGCTGAGTGCCACCACGATCTTGGCTGGAGGCGGTATGGAAGTGCTGATGAGGAGTTGAGCGATGTGTGTTGAGTGATGTGTAAGAGGGAGAAAAGCAGATGAAAAGAAGCTTTTTGCGAGAGAATGGGCGTTGGGTGCGAGGAGTTGAGTGTATGGTGTTTTCAGACTACGTCATCAGAATTCCGCGCTTTGCATTGCCTTGTGTGGGGATAAATTGATCGAATGGGGGGTACTTCCCGCCTTTTTTCTCTTGAAAAGCTTACTTGTCGGATGGATGTGAGACTTATTCTCTTGGTAAGTTCCATAAGTCCCACCTCCATTTAGACGGGGAGCTTGTCCACGTGTGTGGAGATTTGCCGGCCGATACGAGAAAAAAGACATATGATCTTTGCCGCCGCCACCGCGGCTGCAGCCGTCATAATCCTCTTCTAGAGGAAATGTCTATGCGATATCTGCTGCATATGCATACGAGGCGACCGAATTAGTCACAAGCAGAAAAACTCAAGTGTACGTAAACTATGCCGCCGTCGTCAGTATGCAAACATACATATCCATTTAGCCAGAGACTTGCCGGTCGATACATGAAGAAAAGAAGATAAAACTCATGGTTGTAAGCTAATGATGCATCGTACGTTTCGCCTGATCTGGTTTTAAGTGAAGCGCCAGGCACGATGGCGCTATCCGCTATATTGGGTTCATTGTAAATGATGAATGAAAATTCCGGTCGAGATAAGACGGTTAAGATGTCGACGGCCAGATAGCTATTAATTCTTTGATTCTGCTTTGCACATTTTCCCGTAAACCATGAATGAATATACTGATCGAGATAAGACGATTAAGACATCGAGAGCCAGACGGTAATCAATAGCACGTCTTCACGTATGAATGTTTATTTTATTCTTTTGTGAGGAAGGTGATGATCATTACATGCATACGTTTTTTCGTGTTGATTTGTACACAATCTTTGATTAATGAATGAAAGAATTTTATATTTTGAAATCAAGTTTTTATTCAGGCATGTTACGATATAGTAGTAATAAAACACAAACGTTTTTACTTATGATTCATGTCATACAATCTTTTACAGGCTAAATATAGATCAATGAAAACTCCACAACTAAACATTATAAAAAGAATACTTCCTATTATTTTGCAGCAATAGTTAAAAATAGGTGTTTGTTTCTGTTTGTTCACTACAATAGGAATGTCATAAGGTCCACAGACATCTTTTCCGTTGGCGTAGCAGCATTCTGGCGATAGTCGTAAATGTTCAGTTTCAATGTCATCCGGTGCAGTAGTGGCGCTCATAAGTAACGAGCAGAAGTAACATCTCACAAGATCTTTTATGTTGGTGTAAAAAAATCCACTACGTGCAAGTTTTGAGCTTTTCCTTTCATCTACAGACAGATTAGCAAAGGTTTTGAATCGGGCGTGCTCGTACTTCAATTTCAACATGTTGACTGTTAGCTTCAGTCGTTACAAGACGTCTTTTATATTAATCCAAGAATTGTGGCGAGCTGGAAAGCCAAGCCATTTTACAAAAGCTTTACTACCATTTCTTTTTATAATTTTTTCAACAAGGTATGTGTCGGGATATTTTACTGGAGTTAACTCTGGTTCATAAAATCCTCCTTGAATTAAATTTTTTTCATAATCTTCCAATGTGTACGTACGGGGTTGTGTTTTTCTGACTTCCTTTATTTTAAATATTTCCGTCGACCAGTTAGGGGTGTAGCCTTTTTCAAAAATCTGTTTATGCTTACTTATGCGGACATGATCGCCAACCTTAAATTTAGGTTGTGATGTTACCTTAACTTTCCTGTAAACATCTGAGATTAATTGCACTTCGTTTGATGTGTTAACATCTATGGGACGCATTTTAATAACCCGATGTTTTGTTTTGTTGTATCGGGTAACTAGCTTATGTAAGGAATCGACCCATCGGTAGTTTCCATTCATGCTAAAGTTCTTCCACATAATACCCTTTAGAGTTCTGTTGAAGCGCTCTACAATCGATGCTTTCAACGCACTAAATGTTGAATAGTGATTAATTTCATACTTTTTCATAATATGTTGAAATCTTTTATTGAAAAATTCCTTCCCATCATCTGTTTGTAAATTTCTGGGAATACGTCTTTGTTCGAGAATTGTTTCCATTACCTTTGTCACTTCAATAGCGCTTTTATTTTTGACTGGTAATGCCCAAGCGTACTTGGAAAAAGTGTCAATTATTGTAAGAAGAAATTTGTAGCCTCTATTCTCTGATGAGTATGCACTCATATCAACCAAATCCGCCTGCCATAAATCATCAATACCTCTGATAGTGACCCGACGTCGTTTAAAATTTTTACGAGCAGGTCTGTGTAACTCGTTGACAATTTGCCTTCTACTCATAACGATTAAATGTATAAATATAGGTCATCTACTTGTTTTTATGTTAAAATCTGTGAAAATTTGCAAAAATGACGCACTTTATGCACCCCTTCACAATGATGGTTGCCGGTCCATCTGGATGTGGCAAGACGAGTTTTATAGAGGCACTTCTAAGAAACGACACTATGATACAACCGCGGGTGAAGAAGGTTATTTGGTGTAATGCTGAAACTCAGGCTATTCCAGCAAAAGTAGGTTTTAAGAATATCGAATATTTAAACACGATTCCAGAAGAGTTTGAGAATAATGCGAATGAGCCGATACTTATTGTTTTGGACGATATGATGTTAAATGCGTTTTCAAGACAAGTTTGCGAACTTTTTACCAAAGGATCACATCATAGGAATTTTTCGGTTATATTAGTAACTCAAAATGTATTTCATCAGGGAAAATTTTGCCGTGACATATCATTGAACTGTAAGTATCTGGTATGCTTCAAGAATCCACGTGATAAAAGTCAATTTCATCATCTTGCTAAACAAATTTACCCTGAAAATAGCAAGGAGCTTGTGAGAATATATAAAGAAATCACACAGGCGCCACACAGCTATTTATTAATAGACCTGACTCAGAGTACAAATGATATATTACGATTCCGTACTGATTTATTTAACAAAAACTTTGTAACGTGTTATTGCTCGAAGGATAGTTTAAAGCAAGAGAATGGTGTCACGAATGAAGCGATTAAAGGACAACAAGCATATGTTATACGTGCTTAGACGTGCTCGACCGGGTTTGAGAAATGCTATACTTAAGAATGCCGATCCAGAGGTAATTAAAACACTTTGCGAAATCACATTGAATACGTTGAATGGTAACCACAGACCTCGTGGAAAGATATATAACCGTCTCTGTAAATATAAAAAGTGTATGCGCAAGTTAGTAGATGCTAAACGGTCAGTTCCACGACAACGTAAAGTACTAATTCAACAAGGCGGATTTCTACCTGTATTACTGGGCAGTGTACTTTCAGGGGTGATTGGTTCACTAATTGAGAAATATGTATAGGAACAGTAATCTGAATAAAATGCTACTTCTGTCTCCTGAAGTATATGCAAATTTGAAAGACACTATTGAAAGTTCTAATAACCAGAGTTTGTTCGATAAGGCTATGAATAAGATATTGAAAAGTGAAAAATTCAGCGATAAAGACAAATGGTATCATTATCGAAACGAACTTATAAAATTTTTAAACACACGTCGTAGAAGTAAAGGATTTCTAGAAAGAAAAACTCAAATGCCTTCTTCGAGCGAGCATGTACACAAGAAACAGAAAAGTTTGCGAGACAACACGACACAAACTAAATATGTTTTTAGAGATGAGAAACCTACGCAAACTACACCTGTACGAGTGGAAAAATTGTTTGAATCATTAGGTGAAATCACACCTCCAAGGAGTGTATTATCGGTTGCAGCAAAGCGTCGTCTATCGGCAAGTGGAATAGCCAAAAGTCTGAAGCCACCATCGAAATTTAGAAAAACTTCAACTGACAAAGATTATAGGATAATAACTGGCGATGACGGAATAACACAATACACAGTACCTGTTGATATGAGTCCTGATGAAGTAGAAGACGTTCTAGGGGAGATAGACAATCTTGATGATGAGGTTTCTAATGTCTTTAAAATGGAGAAAGAAGGTGAAGAAGATTCTGAAAGTATCGCGGATGTGGAAATGCAAGAGCTGCCTAGTTACTCTATATTAAGGCCCTCTCGGTTCGATTCTAATCAATACACGTCTGATCAAGCCGTCAGAAAACATCCTGTTCGACAGAGTGAGAGACTAAAAGAAAAAAAAGGGCGTAGCTCGAGTGTACCAGATCTGGCTTGGGAAAGAATTTGAAATGCCTGTAACAGTAACAGATGATGAATTCTACGTATGCCTTTTAAGCAATAGTTCCCTGGGCATTTATCCTGAAAACACATTATCATCTTTTGAGAATATTCTTCCTGCTTCTTGTAAGCTTGGTAGCGGTTGGTGTGTTGGAATGACGGAGATAATGTTGCCAAAACGAAAAAAAGGAGAGACAGTGTCAACCAGCAGAGTTTTGAAGCGTCCATTACGCAGTATCGAAGAAGAAGAAGCTAGTATGATGAAAAGAAGTCGACGATCAACTGCAGCAGAATCCAGCAAGCCTGAAGTAACAGAAATAGTTGTAAAAATCATGTCTTTGAAAAAAAATCTTGTTCTCTTAAGATGGAGTGATGCTACTTTACGGAGACTTTGTTATGAAAAAAACGATATCAATTTTTCAACATTCCTATCGTCATTTTTCTTGGTTATCAAACCTGACTTCTATAACTACTATTTGACATCAATTAAGGAACTGGCATTCAAACATATCGAAAAAGATCGAGATGAAGGAAGTATTCCCGACATCAGTGATTCTAAGAAGATTGGAGGTTTCTGCTTACATGTTTACCAAGGCGAGAAAATCGCCGAAAAAGTTTATTTAAACTCAAACAAAAAGTTTAACACACTTCAGGACTTTATTGATTATATAATTGGACAGATTCCGAGGTCGAAAAGAAATCATGTAGAGCTATTAAGAATGATTGACGAATACATATATCCTGCACATAGCTTAAGACGAGAGCGGGAAAGAGAAGCGGGGATCAAGCCTACCTCGCATACGTTTCATCTAAAAGACTATGGTGTAAAAATAAATGTGGAACTGCCAATACCTTCACCGATTAACATTACGGATTTTGTGTCACTTTTGTTGAGTGGAATAGAGTTTTTAGAAGAAGATTTAAAAAAGAAAGCTGAAATTTCCGGTAGAACAGTGTACCAGGTACGAAAACAATTATTTTACAAAATTGGTCAATCAATTCGTCAATCCATAAGTGATGCGGCTAAAGAATCCGGTAGCGATATATTACCTGATGAATGGGCAAAAACTGAATCAGATACAATACTAAACATTCCGTACAAAAGGAGTGATGGAACAACGGGTACAACACCAGTGCCGATTGAAGTGTCTAAAACTGAAAATATTGCTGGTCTATTCATTGATGCATTTTTAAAAACACCTGTTGATAAACGCGATCCTGATCTGATTGATGACTCGATAAAAGAATCTTTCGATAAGTCAATATTTCTTGATAGTCTAAGTCGGTTGGAAAAAAACTTACATGAGCTTGATAAAAGAACACGTCGTGCTACGACATCCAAGACCGTTAGCGATTGTGAAAGCCCCAGTTTAATTCACGTTTACACAGACATTATCAAACCTAGGATATTAGCTGATAAATTGGTGCGAAATCTTCGTACGATTCCTTTGCAAGATTGCGACAGCATTTTCAGATTCAAACATGTAGAGTACTGTGCTGTGGAAAAAACTTTTTTCGAAAGCATTTCTATTAAAGTCACAGATCAACAAGGTGAACCAGTAGATTTTGAACCAAGTTTTACTCCCACATACATAATGCTTCACTTCAAACGGCGATAGGAAAAACTATAAATATTCACATCCATTGATCTAGGCGTTATAGTGTTAATATTCAATACCGATGTTAACGACATGAACTCGCACTACACACGCTATTATTTGGTCCAGAGTGGTGGAAATTTATCAGATATTGGAGACCTCTATCAAGCCCCAATTATCTATCAGCGCGGTAGAGGTATAGGAAGTTTTTTCAGTGGTTTATTACGTTATCTAAAACCTTTGGCTGCGTCAGGTGTAAAAGCTATAAAACGACAAGCGGTCAAAACCGGTAAGGCTATTATACAGGAGGTTGGGAACAAACCTCTTAAAGAACTCTTAAGAGAACACGGACAAACTGCAGCACAGGAGTTAGCTCAGAAAGGTATAAACAAACTTTTTGATAAGATGGATGGAGCAGGTAATCGAATGGCTATAAAAAGAGCTAACCCGTTCACAACAATTCAATTCAAGTCTTCTCCTAAGCGACGTAAAGCTGGTAAATTGAAAAAAAGTGTAAAAAGAGCGTCACGTAAAAAGATTAAAAGGGTGAAAAGTAAACGAAAAGTTATCAAGAAGCGTGTATTGGACATATTTGATAAGTAATTAACATGTCCTCCTACAAAGAATGCATGAAATCCGAATTGGACATTTTCTCCACATCACCGATTCAAAGCAACATTTTAAAAACCGAAGAAGTTGCATACAAGCCAATAGCTTCATTGGATAACTCATCTGTACTGGAATTCATCTCTCTCGGCCATGGTGATACGTATCGCGATTTGTCCAGCATATATCTACGGCTCAAAGTGCAGATGGTTAAAATAAAGGATGGCAAAGAGATGTTATTCACAGGGACTGAAGTAATCAAGGGTGCTGATGGAAGAGAAGTCGTAGCTGATCCAATAGGCGTCGCAAATAATTTGATGCATTCGCTTTTTAGGCAATGTACAGTGCAGCTGAATGGGAAGAATATAGCTCAAACAGACAACAACTACCAGTACAGGGCATACATTGAAAATCTATTGAATTACGGGAAAGATGCAGCAACAACTCATCTCGAATCGGTTGGATGGTATCTTGACCAGGATGAAATGGAAATGATTGAAGGCTCTGGTCCAAAGTCTGAGAATAAAGGTTATCTTAGTAGATCAGCGCTATTAGAGAATATAATAATATAACATATTTAACCAAGAAAAACTCTTGATTAATGGTGTGGATCTGCGTGTCATATTATCATTAGAGAAACCTGAATTCTACCTGTACTCGAAAGATGATAAATTCTCGCCTCGAATTAAAATACTAGAAGCAACAATGTACATGAATCACGTAAGCGCCAATCCCAATATTCTCCTGGCACATGAAACAGTACTGCAGCGTTCAAATGCAGTATACCCGTACAAACGCATCGAAGTGAAAACATACACGTTACCAACAAATACATTCACACTATCGCTGGACAATATAGTGGTTGGTCAATTACCGAACTTGCTCATTTTCGGGATGGTAGACAACGACGCCTATACCGGAAAACGTACTAAAAATCCATATAACTTCAAACACAATAACATCACGAGATTTAATTTGTCAGTTAATGGCGTACAAGTACCAAATCAACCTATAGAATTCGATTATTCAAAAGAAAAACCACTGAGCACCCGGGGGTACTTGAGTCTTTTCAAGGGTACTGGTATCAATTATTTCGATAAAGGCCATCAGATATCCAAACAATTCTTTGACAATGGTTGCTTTTTGCTAGCATTTGACTTGACAGCGGATAATTCATACGATTCAACTTGTGGCAGTTTATTGAATCAGGGTGTTGTGCGAATCGAGGGTAGATTCAAAGAGGCCTTAAAGAATAGTGTGACATGCATTGTATATGCAGAGTACGATACGAATATTGAAATCGATAAAAATCGAAACGTTTACTCGAGTCTATAAAAAAGTATATAAAGAGGTTCAACACTTCTGTATGTATTATTTATCTGTGCCTTGGTTGGAGATAACTACAGTACCATGACTCACTGTCTAGTAAATACCGAGTATTTTTCAGAGGGGCACTTTACCTTCTTTAAAAAAATTGCGTTTGCAGGCTTTATTTCACCAGATAAAGTGTATACAAAGGAGATCGTTTACAAATATCCTACATCAACAGTTAGCACTACAGATCATACTGGCGTGTCTGGAAACCTTGAACTTAAACGCTTGGATGAGGATCTTATAAAAACCCTCGCAAAGTTTTCAACTATTTTCGTACATGGGGAGCCAACAAAGGAATTCCTCCAGAGCTACGTTACACCTCGTACTAGGATCATTAACCTTGAAGCAATCACCTCTAAGGAACAGGAATGAACACGATCGAACTTGATAGTTCACTAAAGCGAAATCATGTTACTAAAAGATTTTTCAAGGGCGTTTTCCCGTGCGATCACTTACCCCGTCATATAAAGAAACCTGCTTGTATTATTGCGAATACAGATCCAGCTCATAAAAGCGGAACACATTGGGTGGCCTTTTATATTCCTAGAAAAGGTCCTATCGAGTACTTTGACTCTTTCGGTACATATCCTACTAACAAGTACTTCAAAAGATTCCTTCGTCTCAATGGTAAAGTTTTTGCAAATAATAAGCAGAGACTACAGAGTGCATTCTCAACTACATGCGGACAGTATTGTTGTGTTTTTCTTTATTTTCGCTGCAGTGGTAAGAGCTTCAGAAAATTCCTGAACCGATTTTCCTCTACAGATTATAGTTTCAATGATGGTGAAATAATTGATTTATACAGAAAAATTTATGTAAAACCCTCGTCACAAAAGGGGGGGGTATATATTAACCAGTCATGTAAAAGACTGCGAGTATAAAAGGGTACGTCGACTAACATTTGAGTCATTCGTTTCATCAGTCGTATTCCTGGAAAATGGCTAGCACAGCAGAAAAAAGTTCGTCATCCACTCGCAAGCGGAACAAGGCAACGCAAACAGCATCAGAGACTACTCCTTTCAAATCTCCGAGCGTTAAGCAAAGGAAAAAGACTTCGACTCAAAAACTATCAAAATCCCTAGCAGATAGTGAAAATGTCTTTCTTAACTACACGTACTATCTGGACGATTGTCATAATTTTAAAGTTACAATCGGCTTCGACCCGCAGACTTTTCATACAAAAATAATCTTCCGTTATAATGGACAACCCCCGCTGGCAATAGATTACAACCAATGGACTTCACTACACACATACCTAAAGCATCTGAAATCTACAACGGAAGAATATCCCGCGAACCAGCTAGGGCTCTTGGAGATATATCAGGTACCTATAGGTAACGAGAGTATAACATTTAAACATGAGGAACTATTCAAACTATTGGCGATGATGGATTTCTTCAACATTGTCATGTATCACAACAATCTGGCCGGAGAAAGCGTGAAGGAATATTTTGATCAATATTGTGCCAGATGCAGGGAGAAGGATAAAATTCAGCTGGATAACGAGGATTTCTTCATACCGCCTCGAACATCGTACGTACATATCAACTATTCAAGACTTTTTTACGAAATACCAATAATTTGTGGTTGTAACTTACTTTTTGCTGTTATGAAATAAAATACAAAAAATAAAACGTAAATGAATGACTTTTTATTTGCAATAATACATACTATTTGTTAGGTAATACAAAAAAAGGTTTACACAGTTTTGAGCAGCACATCTAGGTATTGGAGCTGTCGTGTGAATATTACAGATGGTTTTGAAATTCCGAAGATCGCTTAATTTTGGAGTTGCGGGTTGAATAATGTTTGCTTTTGGCATATATTTTCTTAGAAACTTCTCCTTCATATTTCCTTTCAAGTATATTGTGCAATCTTTGAACTTTTCCAAGATTTCTGGAAGCTGGTTGTAATTAACGTCACCGTTATCCCATCGTAAGCCATTTATGTTGTGGACATCAAATTCGTGTTGTTTTCGAGCTCGCGTAGATAGTTCTTCGTGTGGATAAGGAGGTGTAAAGTGGTAAACTGTTGGCTGTATTGAATCAAAACACAACATGGCAAGCTCTTTAGCAAAATATTGTCCATTATTTCCACAAACGAATTGGACGTCAAAAATAAACTCCGACATGTTGATGAAGCGGGTCAAAATCATACAATGAGAGTATTATTCACACAGCTTTCGGTATTTATTTCTTTTTACTTAAACAGTTAAACATGATATGTTTCTTGTTTTTCTTTTGTTTGATGCTAGCTTTAACAAAGAGACGTTTTACAGTTTTATAATATTAATAATAGTTTTACGACTTTTTAAATCATATTTCTTAACATTTTAACTAATAACTTAGTATACAGCTTAACTTTCTAATCTTATTTTCTTGAACCCATAAGGGTAAGAAGTATAATCTTCTTTAACAACTCTTTTATCAAATGTGAATCGGAATTTTTTTCTTTCCGGGGAAGAAATAACTATCCCTGGTCTTTTTCGTTTAATTTTTCGTTCGTTCTCTACATAAATCGTATCTGTATCTAGATCTCCAATAACCATTGATCTGAACTTTTCGAAATTAATACGATCAGAATCTTTGAAAGTAATTGTTATGCCTTTACATTTAGTTATATATTTGAAACCTTCTTTACATTTAATTTTCAAGCTATAACTTTTTGGACCTGTACTTACAAACTCTGATATAAAGGAGTCCGGACCATAACATTCAATTTCATCTGTCAAATCTCCTAAAAAATCTGAGATTGGAAATGGTATAGAACTTGACTTTTCTTCAGCAAAAATTAAACTATCAGTATCACAATAAAATAAGTTATTTCCAACTTTTTCTAAAGCATCGTAAAGTTTAAGTCTTGCAAAAGCAGTTGTGTAGGCTGCAATTGGTAAATTACTGTGTGGTAATGTATTGAGGTTTTCTTTCACATTCTTCCATGTCAACCACATTGTCTCTTTATCTGCAGGAAATAAAGAACAAACCTCTATTTCAGGAGAGTTAATAAAATCACAAAACTCTTTATAATCGTTAATTACTTTAGTGTATGTGCGGTCTTCCCTTTGCGCAAACTTACCCCAAAAAGAATTTAAACAAATCTTTGCAGTATTGCGCCTTCCCGGGTTTTTCATTATATTACTTTTTTCCAAAACTATATCTTCTCTAGTCTGATAACTTCTCACAAATTCATCTTTTTCAGCCTCTGACAAAACTTTAGTACCCCACCCGCTAGATTCCTGTTTAATTTTTAAGAAAGTGTTGACATATTCCGTGAATAAACCGCCTGTTTTTGAAATCGGATCGTATTGAGTATACTCATATTTCCAAACCTCAAACACCTGTGTTATTTTATAACCTTTTTCAACAGCAAGCTTGATTTCAGGAATAATCCATGTATCGGTAAATAGTCTTTCTTCAGAATTATGCTTACATTCAAACAAATTATTAAGCTCTGCACACTTTTTACAGAGAGCGAAATAAAGCTTCTTATTAGTTCTGAAAGGTAGAACCGGAAGATGTAAGGTAGTAGGTGCTAAAACCGAACATTTGATAAAGCCATGCATAGAAAGAATATCTGAAATGGGGGGAATGTTGTCATTACGTAAAATATCAGGATGACCTATTGGGTAAGGAGAATATTTATTAATGTATGGATAGAGACTGGTAAAGTCCAAATACCTCATAATTTCACCTTTTGCAGCCATATGATACAGTTTGAAGACCTCAGTACGACCCCCGTAAATTGCATCTCGTGGATTAAGTGGTAGAGAATAATTTGTGATACACACATTTAATGTATTATTTATCTCTTTGTTTTTTTCCAAGTATTTCCTAAAACTACATTCCCAAGTATATTCAAGTTTATATCCAGAGCGTTTAATCACTTCAAGTCTTTTAAGAGTGCTTTCATTCCTCTGTTTCAAGTTTGTAAGATTATAATTTGACCTATCAGAGAGGTGCTCTATTTTAAAACACTTATCGCACCCATGATAGAAACATCCTAGGAATTCATACACGGTATTTGTTTTAGGATCAAATCCATCTACCTGTAACCCGCTTTTTTCTAATTTAACCTCCCCCCTATTTAGCACTGATAAAATTTCGTTTCCTGTTTTCTTACTCATCCAAACAAGCCATTTGTATGCAATTCTGGACTGGTTTCCAGCATTAAAATATCTATTTTTAGGCATTAAACCTAGCGTGTTTTTTGGTAGGAAGTTCTTTCTGAAAACAAGCATACAGGCTGAAGCAATAGTTAAACTCTCCACGAAAGGATTAACACCACTTATGTTGCGAAATTCCTGCATGAATTGTAGACAACCGAGCCGTAATATGTCAACATCGTTCATACAATATTTCAACATTTCTTTTCTGTTGTCAAAAATCCCCTTAGCTGAATTTTTATACCATTGTAAAAAATGTTCTCTTTCATCAATCCTCATAGTGTTGTAGCCATACATTTCAGGTTCCGGATATTTTCCGACGTAATTAATATTAGTCATGGTGTTAAAAAAATAAGGGTAGTACCCTTTCATATAATCGGTAAATCCAAAAACTTGAGGGAATTTGGAAAGAGGAAAGGCCAAGAAATTCAAATAGTCTATAAAAGATACTTTACCACATTTTAGCTTCATTATCTTCGTCCCGTTCATAATAGGATCAATTTTCATTTTTCTTTTTAATAGCTCCGAGATTAAAAAGTGCCCGTCATAACCTTGTAAATTGTGTGCAATACAAAACACATTATTCACAATTTTAAAATCTTGCATACAGTAATCGATGAACCTGGATATAACAGAACTGTTTTTGGCATCATATTCAAAAATATGTCGTCTAACACCACAGACTTCACAATGTCTGTTTATGTCAGTGTCTTGAAAACAATTATTGCAAACCTGTTGTGCAACTATCAAGTTAACATCATGCACAAACGAAGTGGAACTGCCTTGAAAAGAAGTATCTTGGGTGCTTTCGCAATCAAAAAATATCAGTAAAAATTTCATATTCTTTCCAGAGTATGGTTTAATATAACATAAGTGATCTTCAGGAACAACTTTCGAACAAAATTGACAGTAATATTCGTTACAAGTGTGATCTTTATCCCGTTTTCTATCGTAAACGATAAATTTGAGACAGAGATTACATATCTTGAATGTTTCACACACACTTTTATCTTCGATTTTATTTGTTAAGTGATTGAGAAAGCACTTCTCACCTCTGAATTCACGATTGCACTCGTAACATTTTTTTACTTTATCAGTAAACTGACAAGGAGGGTATAAAATACAGTATCGGCATTTCATACAACATTTGTGACTTTTTCGATTTGAAATTTTATCGCAAAGCAGACATACATAATCTTTATCGAAAAAACCAGTTACAGATGTTATAACATAAAAGTGCTTTAAAACTTTCGAATAATAGAGGTAAATTTTCTTCACTGAGCTCTTCCCCGGACTAAGTTTAAAAATTACCGAATTTGAATCATTCGCATCATCAAAGACTATTATTTGGTAATATTCCAATGCTTTCTGAAACTTATAGAGATCTTGAAGAATACATCCGTCTTCTTGAAGAGTTACGTTTGCATCTTTACACAACTTTCCCACTTTTTTATTCAATGCTTGTTCAAAGGTTTTGCTGTTTTGTTTAACAGTATGAAATTTTGGCGAGTACATTTCGATTGCATAGCATATACTGCGCGGAAGACAGTCAACCGCATTTTCAATACATACATTTATTACACTTTTTTTCCTACTTAAGAATTCAGATTCCTGCATTGAATTAGCCTTAATTCTACCAGCCGCTTTAGGGAAATTGATAATATCTGCTTTTAATTCCATGATATTATCTGAAAGGAAAGCTGAATTTGACTGATTCACATTTGATATTAACCCCACTATGTAGTGCCCACTTATATCACTAACAGGTCTAAAGGAACACCAAATTGGTTTTATTTCAGGGGTATTTGGAAGTGTGATATTAAAACCTACTTTACTATCTCTAGAGGAATTTGCAACTAACTCTTTAATTACATCATCAAATACCTTCTCTAAACTTTTGAAAGGGTCTTCAGAAGCGCTAGAAAAATCGTTTAATCGAAAAGTCATTTTCACACCCTCAACATTGAATTTTTTGTAAAACTTTCTATTCTTGTGCAACAGCTCGTAAGTAGAGGTCGTACCACCGCCACACTGTACTATTTCACTAGAAGTACTTGGAAAATTATTCAAACCAAGATTTTCAACCGGGGAGTTATTTTCTCCACCATCGCTACTACTTATAAATTCAAACGCTTCCCTCACCACACAGTTCGTGAGAGGTATGTTGAATTTTATTGAAAATTTTGTTAAAAATTCCAGCAGAGTATACTTCTGCTGTATTGAAAATCTAAAATTTTTATTTTTTAATTCCTTCACGGAATTACTTAAGCTAGAGATAAAAAAATCACATCCTAGAATTGATGCACTATTCAAATAACTTAAAATGTTTTCAAAATACATATTTTTTTTTTAATTCCTCCTTGCGCTTGATTAGCCCTAACAAAATTGGCGTAATCGGCCTTATTCTTATCTTACTTTGAGGTTTCCTTTTAGAAATTATTTTTTTTTTAGTGACTACCTCCGATGTAGCTCTAGATTTTACTTTTTTTGGCTCCCCCTCTTTCTTTCCAGCTGTCAATTGATGACTGAGCAACTTGTCCGTGTTGCGGATAAGCTCCTCTAGTAGCCGACACCTCTCTTTAAGAAGCGTTGCTTCAATTGATGTCATCAAAATCCAGCTGCTGAACTTCAATTCCTGCTCTGAAGTGGCTGGTCTTCAAATCCCGCTTTGTGCTGGCTGGTCTTCAACTCCCGTTCTGTGCTGGCTGGTCTTCAATTCCCGCTCTGTGCTGGCTGGTCTTCAATTCCCGCTCTGGGCTGGCTGGTCTTCAAATCCCGCTCTGTGCTAGCTGGTCTTCAATTCCCGCTCTGGGCTGGCTGGTCTTCAAATCCCGCTTTGTGCTGGCTGGTCTTCAACTCCCGTTCTGTGGCTCGATGAAGTGTAAATCTTGGCTTTTGATGCTTCGTTTTTATACCATTTTACTAACCCCCTCTTTCAATAAAAAAACTTTGAACATGCCATATTCTTACATTGTAGTGTAATGTAAGAAACGTATTATCTTCTCAGCATGATAAATATGTCAGCTTAGAACTATATTAATGAACTTAAAACGACACCGAGACACGACAAGTAATCGAATTTAAATTTTATACTCAGGTGAACATTGCAATGCAATGCAATGTAATGTAAGAAACGTAATACCTTCCAGGCATACTAAATAAAACCTTTAAGATCTAAGTATATTCAACATGGATTGCAACAATGTCTATGATCTCATCTATTTACCATATTATCCTTACATTGTAGTGTAGTGTAAGAATCGTATCATTTTCTCAGCATGATAAATATGTCAGCTTAGTATGGTAAGTTAAATATGTCAGCTTAGTATGGTAATGAATGAACTATATTAATGAACTTAAAACGACACCAAGACACCGAGACTAGTATGACAAGTAATCGAATTTAAATTTTAAACTCAGGTGAACATTGCAATGCAATGCAATGTAATGTAAGAAACGTAATACCTTCCAGGCATACTAAATAAAACCTTTAAGATCTAAGTATATTCAACATGGCTTGCAACAATGTCTATGATCTCATCTATTTACCATATTATCCTTACATTGCAGTGTAGTGTAAGAATCGCATCATTTTCTCAGCATGATAAATATATCATCTTATTAATGGATTGCAAACGACGGTTAGACTAGTAAGACTAGTGTTCGAATTTAATGCTTAAAGGGATGGTTGTTTTTTGAGAAAAAAGAATTGTAGAAGCGTATATAAAGGGCGCTTGGCTAGGATTTTTCATGAGTTCACCTCTACTAGGAGTCAAGTAAAAATGGTAAGTGCTAAAAATATCATTTTTATCTTAGGTTAAAATTATAAGCTCTTTTTAATGTTTTTAATTTCAGAGTGTATTCGAGCTGCTTAATACGATTGCGGAAGGAAGTCAGGACACCTTAACTTCGGTGATTTCTCTGGAAATTGGGAAGGAGTACAAAATAAAATTTTTCAGGCTTGTTAATACAAAGTTTGGAAATAGAGTAGCAGTTCACCTACACCCGGACAAATTTGTTTTTCTCCCTCCACGATTTTCAGAGAAAATCAAGACGCAACGTCAAATAGAGGAGCTCAACAAAGAACCAGGGCTAATGCTGTTTGAAGGTGTAATTGAATCCAGAGGCGGATTCCTGAAACTTAAATTTACGAAAGAAGTGTGAAAATGTGATCAAAGTCATTTTAAATATTGGCAATAAAAATTTTGTATTCGTTTTTTCATGACTATGAATATCTTTTATTACCCTCACTATACTATGTGTCCCATTGCTGTTAAAACTGGTTTTGTTTCACTTTAGGTGATACCGGTCAAGGGGTGACCAAACACATTATTGTATTACTACCATATCGTCAAATGTATTACTACCATATCGTCAAATGTATTTTCAAAAATATAAAATTCTTTCATTCATTAATCAAAGATTGTGTACAAATCAACACGAAAAAACGTATGCATGTAATGATCACCTTCCTCACAAAAGAATAAAATAAACATTCATACGTGAAGACGTGCTATTGATTACCGTCTGGCTCTCGATGTCTTAATCGTCTTATCTCGATCAGTATATTCATTCATGGTTTACGGGAAAATGTGCAAAGCAGAATCAAAGAATTAATAGCTATCTGGCCGTCGACATCTTAACCGTCTTATCTCGACCGGAATTTTCATTCATCATTTACAATGAACCCAATATAGCGGATAGCGCCATCGTGCCTGGCGCTTCACTTAAAACCAGATCAGGCGAAACGTACGATGCATCATTAGCTTACAACCATGAGTTTTATCTTCTTTTCTTCATGTATCGACCGGCAAGTCTCTGGCTAAATGGATATGTATGTTTGCATACTGACGACGGCGGCATAGTTTACGTACACTTGAGTTTTTCTGCTTGTGACTAATTCGGTCGCCTCGTATGCATATGCAGCAGATATCGCATAGACATTTCCTCTAGAAGAGGATTATGACGGCTGCAGCCGCGGTGGCGGCGGCAAAGATCATATGTCTTTTTTCTCGTATTGGCCGGCAAATCTCCACACACGTGGACAAGCTCCCCGTCTAAATGGAGGTGGGACTTATGGAACTTACCAAGAGAATAAGTCTCACATCCATCCGACAAGTAAGCTTTTCAAGAGAAAAAAGGCGGGAAGTACCCCCCATTCGATCAATTTATCCCCACACAAGGCAATGCAAAGCGCGGAATTCTGATGACGTAGTCTGAAAACACCATACACTCAACTCCTCGCACCCAACGCCCATTCTCTCGCAAAAAGCTTCTTTTCATCTGCTTTTCTCCCTCTTACACATCACTCAACACACATCGCTCAACTCCTCATCAGCACTTCCATACCGCCTCCAGCCAAGATCGTGGTGGCACTCAGCTATCTAAATACACGGGGGGCGTATGGTGGCACTTTGGCGATTTTGTGGTACTCTTTACGCTAGTAAAATTATATGGACTGGTGCCTGTCTTACTACTATCGCGAGAAGCGATCGATCACAGTGAGGCAGTATTTATATCCTGAAGATGGTATTAACGGTCCCACGATGTCCAAATGTACATGCTGGAACCTGCTGTCTGGCATAGAGATTTGATGGATCGGGTTATGATGATGGCGTCCCACTTTTGCCCGCTGGCAAGGAACACACGTTCGTGCCCATTCCTTGATGTCGCTTTGCATCTTCATCCATACAAATCTTTTTGCTAGGGTTTTTGCAGTGGCACGCCCACTAGGTTGAGCCGGCTCGTGAAAAATATCAAACATTTTTCTTCGTAGCGCCTTTGGTACAAAAGGACGAATATTGTTTGTAGATGTATCGCAATACAGTTTTCCCTGACTTTCAACTGTGATTGGTTGCAGCTTGAGCGATGTTTCGTATTGTTCCAATAGTTGCTGAAGTTCTGTGTCTGCCTGCTGAGAACCGATGAGTTCCTTTGTCAAGAAACATGCAGGTATCGAAATTTGTTCGATTCGTGACAAGGCGTCGGCGACGTTATTTGATTTCCCTGCTATGTGCCGAATGTCCGTCGTAAATTGCGATACGTAACTGAGGTAACGGACTTGTCGAGGCGACGCTCTATCAGATTTCTGATTGAACGCGTATATGAGCGGCTTGTGATCCGTTTGAATAAAAAAATCGGACGCCTCAAGCAGGTGTCGGAAATGACGTACACTGCTGTAAATAGCTAGCAGCTCCCGGTCGTATACGCTGTACTTTTCTTCAGCACGGGACAATTTCCGCTGATCCTTGCTGCTGCTGTTGAACGGCTCCCACTGCTACGTTGGATGCATCAGTCACGAGCGTTAGTGGTTGATTCGGCTCGTAGTGCGCTAGGAGTGTGTTGGCCGCTAGACTGCTCTTGCATTTAATAAATGCTTCTTCAGCCTCCGGATTCCATAGAACGGGAGTTTTGTCTCCTATTTTTGATTCCCCGAGTAAAGCATGCAGCGGGGCTTGACAGAGAGCAGCGTTTTTAAGAAAACGTCGATAAAAGTTTATTAGTCCGAGAAATTTTCGGAGCTCTCTAATCGTCGACGGTTTTTTGTACTGATTGATTGCCTCTACCCGGGATAATGGTACCCTTGTTCCATTCCTGTCGATGATATGACCTAGAAACTCGATCTTATACACGCCGAATTGGCATTTGCTCACGTTGATTACCATGCCGTATTGCCTTAGACGATTTAAGACGGCTCTGAGATGATTTTCGTGCTCTGACGGTTCGCTGGATGCAATCAAAATATCGTCTATGCAGCACCAACAGTAATCTTATCCTTTTAGAACTTCGTCCATGAAGCGTTGGAATGATTGGGCGGCATTCCGTAGACCGAACGTCATGGCCGTAAACTCGTAGAGTCCGAACGGAGTGACCGCCGTCTTTTCAATATCCTCCTCCGCTACCGGAATGTGGTGGAAAGCCCTGACTAGATCAATTTTCGTGAACACGGTTTTTTTTGATAGATTTGATACGATATCTTCAATGTGTTTGAGTGGATATCGATCGGGGCGGGTGGCGGCGTTTAGACGACGGTAGTCCCCGCATGGGCGCCAGCCATCTTTCTTTGGCGCAAGGTGCAATGGACTAGCCCACGGGCTTGAAGAGGGCCGACATATCCCTCGCTATAACATATAGTCAACCTCGCGTCGCGCTATTTTCAGTTTCTCTGGCGATAAACGCCGCGGCTTGTCAGCCACTGGTGGGCCATCTGTCACTATATGGTGACGCACTTTATATTTCGGACTCGGAAAAACAAATTTTGCAGGATTCGTTAGTGTAGAATATTCTTTTAATATTTTATGGTACGAGGAGAATTCGGACACAGTTGAAACGCTCTGCGTATTTGAACGATAAATCTTACCCGGCACCGTAAGCAGTGTGGTTGCGTCTAGTAGTTTTCCTTTTCTCATATCCACCAGCAAGTTATGGTAGCGAAGAAAATCTGCGCCTATTATCGGGCGGGAGACATCAGCAACATAAAACTTCCATGAAATTATACGTCGAAAACCGAGATCTAATTGTTGCAGCTTAATTCCGTATGTATTTATCGGAGTACCATTTGCTG
>OZ022263.1:136570871-136600871 GCA_963978885.1 Nemotelus pantherinus
AATGTGACTTTTTGTGAGAACTGGCACTATTCTGCATATACACCAATGTGTCCTGAAAATTTCAGTTCAATCAGATGGCGCGTTCCTGAGATTTTTTCACTGAAATTTTTTGATGATACATATATATATATATATATATATATATATATATATATATATATATATATATATATATATATATATATATACATATATATATATATATATATATATATATATATATATATATATATATATATATATATATATATATATATATATATATATATATATATATATATATATATATACGTTTATATACATACAATTTATTTATTTATATATATATATATATATATATATATATATATATATATATATATATAGATACGTTTATGTACATACAATTTATATATATATATATATATATATATATATATATATATATATATATATATATATATATATATATATATAAGGTGTTACCTTCCCTGCCTTCGGGTGTTCGAGATCCAGGTCCCAGTCAAACCCAATGGAAATGGCCATGGGCGCAAACTCACTCACCCCTAAAATGGACTTGGAGCACTCGGGTGAGGTTTGAGCTGCCCCAGAATCTTGATTTAGCTCGGTTGGGCGACACAACCAATGCCGAACCCGATCTGGCTGTTATTTTACAATTTCCCGAGTTTCACTTCAACCAGATATGTGAACTATAAAACACAAATCTCAGTGCAATCTGGAGTCACCACAACTACTATATTCTCAACCTTCAAATCCAAGTCTCAGTGAAATCCCGAATCGCCACTACTACTCTATTCTCAACTATCAAACAAAAATCTCAGTGCAATCCCGAATTGCCACAACTACTCTGTTCTCAAGTACACGATAAATTGGTTCTGGGCTCTCGTTGTATCATTATTTATTTATTTATTTATTTATTGATTTAATGTCTATAACAACAGATCGAGTCCAATTACGCAATAGACAATGATAAATAAAGATAAAAATATAATATAATTCAATGATAAATAAAAATAAAAATAAAAATATATATAAAACGAACAAGAGTATCATAATTCAATAGAAAATAAGAATCCAAAATTTAAATATGCAATAAGCCAAGATGAGCATGCATTAAACAGAATAAGTAATTACTTTATCTTTTAACATTTTTTTGAAAAGCATCAAGGTCGGTGGTAGGGAACCAAGTCTGAGTTCGTTATGCTGCCTAGGTAAACGTAGCAGCGGTGAAAAGTAATATGTATCAGCCCGTGCAAATGGAACATTAAACGTTAAAGTTGATCTACATGACCGATCCAATACACGGACGGAAACCAGGTTGCAGAGGTCTGATGGGACAAGTCGATGGTGTAATTTAAATAGAAGGCATTCATCAAAGAACAGCCTACGAGATTTCAGGGATGGAATTTGCAGCATTGTAAGTCTCGCACTATACCCACAGTAAGTCAAATTGAATTTGAAAAGCAGAGTGCGGGTGAACCTGCGTTGTACAGATTCAACCGCATCAATTAAGTACTGAAAATGTGGGCACCATATTTGACAACAATACTCAAGGATACTACGGACAAAAGAGCAAAACAGGTGTACACAGGTGGAGATATCGGTAAAATGCTTAGAAGATCTAAGTATAAAACCCGAGAGCCTGGACGCTTTGGCAGTAATATGCAATATGTGTTGGTCAAATAAGAGTTTAGTGTCGAAAATAACTCCCAGGTCTTTAAAACAGAATACAGCATCGAGAGAGGTACCGGAAGCGCAATAAGAAAACACTAAGGGGTTAGTTTTACGCGTGAACGACATTTGGCGACATTTTAAGACATTCAGAGTAAGATAATTTGCACTACACCAGTTGCCCAAAGTGTGCAGATCATTCTGTAACTGAAAGCAGTCTTCAATTGTATCGATTACTCTGAAAATTTTAAGATCGTCTGCGTAAAGAAGGGAGAAGGAGTTTAGGAGACCTGGCAGATCATTAATATAGATTAAGAACAACAAGGGGCCAAGTATCGAGCCTTGCGGAACACCAGAGGTGGGATAGAAGGGAACAGAGGAGCAGGAATTCACAGTAACAACACAAGCACGTTCATAAATGTAAGAAGAAAACCAGGAGAACAGCGGTCCATAAAAGCCATATTTCTCTAATTTCAAGAGAAGAAGCACGTGATTAACAGAGTCAAATGCCTTAGAGAAATCAGTGTAAAGAACATCCACCTGTCTTTGCTGATCGATGGCAGAAGCCACAGTATTGCTGAAAGATAACAAATTGGTAACAGTGGATTTACCCTTGACAAATCCATGTTGCTCCTTGGCAAGGAAAGGCTCGAGTAGAGGATAAATTCTGTTGTAGACAACTCTCTCAAGTAGCTTGCTAAAGCAAGGTAGAAGCGATATTGGACGGTAATTGGAGATACAAGCGGGGTCACCTGCCTTAAGTATGGGAAAAATGTTGGCTGATTTCCATATGGAAGGAAAAACACCAGAGGCGATGCTTAGGTTGAAAATAATGGACAGGGGTACACAAAGTGAAGAAGATAGTGACTTAGTTAGTATATTAGGAATACCATCAGAGCCAGAAGAAGCGTTAGAATCGAGACAACTCATTAAATATTCAACTTCTAAAGGGTTTGTACGAAACGACGAGAGCGCTCTAAGGTTAGTGCGAGACGACGAGGGAGTGGTGAAAGAAACATGTGGAGGAGAAAGAGGGTTTTGTGGGGAAGAAAATGACGAGAAAAAACGAGCAAAGAGCTCACAGGTCTCTTCAGTTGTAGCGGCAGAAGTTTCATCAAGAAACACATTTTGAGGAATGACGGGGGATTTTTTCAGTGAATGAATAAATGACCAGAAGGGTTTTGAATTGTTGGAACTAATAGAAGCCTCAACTCTGGCAACGTAGGTACGCATGGCTTCTTTAGCGACCCTCTTTGCATGAGAGCGTTGCTTTTTAAACTCAAGCAAATCATCATGCAAAGCGGAACGTTTAAATTTGGCACGAGCAACATCCTTTGCCCTAAGGGCAGCAGCAACTTCAAAGGTGAACCAGGGAGCATCATTGGGTCTCCTGGGACGACATGTGGGAGTGAAGCGAGGAATGAGATTAGCGAGGAAGACATAAAGCCTATGGAGAGCCTCATTAACGTTAGAGCAGCGAAGAAATGAGTGCCAGTTAATATGATTGATTTCGTTCGCCATTCCAACAAAGTTGGCTTTAAAGAAATTGAAGCGCCGGTAGCAAGAAACTGTGGATCTAAGAGGAAGATTGAAAGAAATTTCTAAAAGAACAGGAGGATGGTAAGGGTCGGGAGGGACATAGGGTAGAGCATCGGAATCCAAATCAACAGAAGACACTGGGATATTAGAAAGAATTAGATCCAATATTTTGCCATTTTTATTAGGTACCGAGTTCAATTGGGAAAGAGAACATAAAGAAATGAATGAAGATAAAGTAAGCGAAAGACTATTGCTGGAAGTGATGGTTGAGAAAGAGGTATTCCACTCGATGGAAGGCATATTGAAGTCACCACATAGCATTAAGTGAGCGGTAGGAAAACGGCACAGGAGATAAGATGAGAGCTCTGCAAAGAAAATTTCATAAAGTGAAGACGGACTGTTACAGGGGATATAGATTGAGGCGATAAGTAATAGTGAAGCAGGAGCAAGAGAGACACGAACTAAAATACACTCCACTGAAGATGTAGTTGTAAAGTCACTGCAAACCGAACTAGAAAGAGATTTGTGGATGCCAATAAGAACACCTCCACCATCAGACTTGCCAGAGATTGACCGATCACGATCCTTGCGGAAGACAGTGTGCTGTGGTAAAATCTCACTATCAAAAATATCATCTGTCAACCAGGTTTCCGTAAGACAGATAATGTCATCAGAAGATAGGGCAGAAGAAAGACTAATTTTATCAGACTTGGTCCTCAAGCCACGGACGTTTTGATAGTACAGTGTTAAGGAACGTTTTAAGTTTGAGTCTTCTTTTCTGGTCTGGATCGAAAATTTTTTCGCGGAATTTTGGTGAACTCTTTTACAAAGACTCCAGGTGGCCAGAAGTCGCACTTTAGTAGGTCGTTGATGCCGGAAGAAACGGTGATGCAGAAAGAAGCAATGGTTTGCTCCTGCAGATTATCCGGAGTCAGCTTTTTGCACAGCAAAAGAGGTGGTGCGTATCCAAGCTTAGCAGCTACGTACTTTTTTACTGTTTCGGTCGAAGTACGATATGCCAACCGAGAAACAAAAACTTTAAGTGGAGGAGTTACAACCTCCATGTCCGGAAGCGTAAGCAAAGCAGCAGGAGATGCGGTAACGAGGTGACTCGTCGAGCTGCTATCCCGCAGTGAAGAAGGTGCAGTTTGCACAGTCTGGGTAGCAGATAAAGATGAAATCGCAGGTATCTGGTGACTCGTCGAGCTGCTATCCCGCAGTGAAGAGGGTGCAGTTTGCACAGTCTGGGTAGCAGATAAAGATGAAATCGCAGGTATCAACGGGCTCAACAGCTGCTGATGATTACCGGGCGTGTGTTGAGGGACACGCCTAGATGTTTTAGCTATAGTCTGAACCTGTGAACGAGTACGAGCAGCGGGGGGCGATCCAGGTGGGCTTAACGTAACGCAGTCATCGATCAGTGTTCCTTGCGAGGACCCAGAGGGCTGCTCAATGTTAGCAATAGAGACCAGCTCATCGACCTCCCTGCTGGTGCAGCGAAAATCTTCCGCTAGTTTAGTAAGTGCTCTGCATAGAGTATCAATCGCTGACTTAGCAGAACGAAGACGCGAAGCGTAGGACCCCATGGAATGTTTCCTGCATTTGTCGCAGAACCAATATACGCCAGAATCATGCTTTAAGATAACATCCGTACATTTACCCGGAAGGGAAACGCATTTCGAATGGAATGTTAGAGCGCAAAATCCAGCGCAAGTAATCATTGGTGACGTGTGTTTTTTATCCAAACACTCAGCAGCATCGCAGTGAAACATAGTAATTTTTTTATTATTTTGTAACGTAAAAATAATTAACACTACACACGACGGGTTAAATAAAGATGATGATGTATAAGAGTTTATAAGTTAAAGCTTGAGTTTTAAATGTACGCCTGAATCTAGGCAAAAACTAAATTTGAAGCAAATACACCCACTTAAATCAAGGCACGAGTCATAACAATTTAGAAAAGCACTGGTTTCAATATGTACACTTTTAGGTCGAGAATGTAAATAAATCTTTGAACAGCGTAGACGCACTTCGCACTTTGTACGGGAAAAGTCAGTGACACATCGCAAAGCTCTAGCCGAGAAACGGTTAAAATGCAAATTCGAACGTCTTTTCTTAAGAAACTTAAGAATAGGGGGTAGTGTTGCACGAAAGCACTAGACGGCGGCGCGTAGGAGTAACACAGCTAGCATATGAAGCTAGGCGTGACTAGGAAACGGCGGGCGGGACGGATTAATTGAAGAAAAACACGGAGCCAATGACGAACAGTAGTGCACTCGGTTATCACAATCAACGATTTTTTCGTATGACTGTATCACAATCAACGATTTTTTCGTATGCGCGTTCCTGAGATGTATGACTGCAATGGAGGACCCTGGTTGCAGTGGAAGCTCACAGGTTACCATCGTGGAAGACTCCATGGCCAGCAAGTTTTCGAACTTGCTGATAGCATCCCCTTTGATCACTGGCTCCGGAAAGGCAAGTACAGCGCCAGCTGGAAGTCCAACTACGGCCGTACCAGGGGAAAAGATGTTTCTTCCCGAATCGTCACATAAGAGGAGAGGGGATGCATTAGAGGAGGTTAATCCGACTAGTGCAAATGAGACGCCCGCGGGCAGTACAGATATTAAGAGTGCTCATTCCTCTGAACTCTGGAAACCTGTGGAGGCTCTCAGTCGCAGAGCCCGTAGGAGACTGCGCAAGAGGGGCAAGCTGCCAGCGAAGGCTGACAGAGAGACAAACGCAGTATTAACTGCAGGTGTTTCCCTGGAGACTGATGTCAGGCAGCGAAACCACTGAGCCGACCCGGGGTAGCGAAAGAAAGGTTGGCTGGTGATGCTAAGGTCACATGGTCGGAGCAGAAATGTTCTGGATCGGTGGCTGGATGCAAAGCTACGCTGACTGGACTTTGTGAACCAGGGAAAGCTCTCAGCCGTCGACAGAGGAGGACTCTGTTCAAAAAATCGATGATTCCTGATGCAAATCGGGATTCAGCGACGACGCTGAAAGGTAAGGACGGACCGGTCACACCGAAGATCTCCCAGCCGGCGAGCACAGATGCCAAATCTGCCAGCGGCGGCGCACGAAAGAGACGCAAGGTTGAGGCGAAAGCGGATACCTGCATCTCTGAGCGCAAGGTGCCGTATCAAAATCTGGGAGAGAGATCTTGCAGAGGCTGGCCCTTCTGGTACAAACACACCTTCCGCAAAGGTAGGGAAGAGAACGTATGCAGAAGCTGCGTCTTTTTCGCTGGTTGTTGTGATAGGTGTGTCTGGCAAGGGTGGCAAACTGACCGAAGGTCAGTGCGCTATCCTTAAGAACGAGCTGTGGCGAGAGATAGCGGAGTCGGGACTAGTTTACAACTTCACGCAAGCGAAGTTTGTGGACGGTCACCTCCAAGTCGCCTGCTCCAATCAAACATCCAAGGAGTGGCTCACACAGATCGTTCTAAAATTGGGTACTGGCAGTCGGCCCAAATTTACCATTTTGGACTCCGACCTAGCCAAACCCTATTATGTCAGTTGTTGGATCCCTGGTCCTCGCAAGAGTGCAGGTGACATCACTGGCATGTTCGGCAAACCGAATCCGGGCATCGATGCGAAACACTGGATCATCAAGTACATGAATCCCAGGAAGAATCCCACCACAGGTGAAGATGGTTTCAACCTGGTGATCGTACTTGACCAGAGAAATTTCTCGATGCTAGGAGACAGGTACCGGGTGGTGCTGAGCTACTTCTTGTGTGCGGTTAAATTTAACCAAATCAGGAAGTGGTGAGGCACGAACTTTTGTGACTGTCTATGGACAGATCAACAGAGCGAAACGCAGAGATCCAGTGGAAATTCTCTCCTATAGAGTTTCTTTCACTGAGGTCACGCGGACATTGTGTAAGGGTCCCTGCAAAGGGATCCATAGATTTAAACTCCGGACGTTTCTGTGCCTGAAGGTATAAGATTTGTCCAGATCAACTTGCGGCGTGCCAAGGCTTCGTCCTATCTTTTGAGCGAAAAATTGACATAACTGCAAGTCTCCCCCTACATTGCACTTGTACAGGAACCGTGGGTTCGAGGCGAGAGGATCTACGGACTTAGCCCAACCACGGGGGCCAAGATCTTTTATGATGAAAGATCAATACGGCCGAGGACTTGTGTTCTGGTTTCTAATCTGCTTGATGCCACCATGCTCAGACATATTTCAAGCCCGGACCTGTCAGCGTTCAACGTACAACACCGAGAAAATGGTAGGCTTAAGCGCACGATAGTTGCCTCAGCTTACTTTCCCTTTGACTCCTTACTCCCGCCGCCGATACAGGAGTTCAAGGACCTGGTCTTGTACGCTGAATCGGAGAGACTTGAACTTGTGGTGGGCTGCGATGCCAACTCCCAGCATACCAGCTGGGGCAGCAACAAATGTAACACCAGGGGTAAAAGTCTCTTTGATTTTATAACTTCTGCCGGGCTGATGATTTTAAACACTGGGACTACTCCCACATTTGTCACCCCAAACAGAAGGGCGGTCATTGATGTATCGCTATGTTCATCTGGAATAGTTGGATCAATGACTGGATGGAATGTATCAGATGAAGATTCACTCTCTGATCATCGCTACTTAGTGTTCTCTTTAGCCACGGATCTAACACCCGTGGTGGAAAGAAGAAACCCAAGAAACACTGATTGGCTTACGTTCAATCGGCTTCTTGCAGACAGAGCGAGTCCTAGTGGTAGGATAAAATCGCCAAAGTCAATAGAATCCCGGTTGAGCACTCTGAATATAGACCTAAGAAGTAGCTATGAAGAGGCCTGCCCGATCAGTAAGAGCAGATGTGGCAAGACGGTTCCCTGGTGGAATCGGGAGCTGCAGAAGCTATGGAAAAGTACCAGGAAAATTCTCCAACAGAGCTTGTAAGAGCAACAATGAGGATGACTGGATCACCTACAGAACTTTGCAGAAAACGTATAAGAAGCTAGTGAGGACCTCTAAGAGGGAATCATTTAGATCTTACTGTGAGAGACTGGAAGGCGCACGGGAGACGTCTAGGCTTTGCAAAGTCCTAGAGAAGGATCAATCAGCTAAGCTAGACTCTCTAAAACGCTCGGATGGTGATTTTACCAAGTCCAAAAAGGAGTCTTTGCAGACTTTACTTGGGACTCACTTTCCGGCAGCTCCAGTGATTGAGTCGCAGAAGGCAAATGCGCCTGTGACCGATATCGCTGCTCTTCGCAGCAGTAGGAAGTGCTGGTACACAACAAGGTCTGTGGTCACTAGTGAAAAGGTCAGGGATGCAATCATGTCTTTTGAAAATTTCAAATCGCTTGGCCTGGATGGTGTCTATCCGGTTATGCTTAGGGAGGGAATTGACCACTTGGGGGCAGACCTGAGAGAAATCTTCTGGGCATGCCTTTCCTTGGGATATGTTCCGTCACCTTGGCGAGAGGTTAAGGTAATTTTTATACCTAAACCGGGGAGAGATAACTATTCCGATCCAAAGAACTTTAGACCGATCAGCTTAACTTCGTTTATGTTGAAATGCCTAGAGAGACTTGTTGAACGACACATACGTACTACGGCGCTCAGGTTTAGCCCTTTGAATGATGAGCAACATGCGTACCAGCGAGGAAAATCATGCGAGTCGGCCCTTCATTCTTTGGTGGCCAGAGTTGAGGGAGCGATTGTTGCGACTGCTGAAAGCTCTGTCGAGCCGTCGTCAGTGCAGCATAATTATATTTAAGAAATCGTGGTTACATTTACCCTGCGTGCCTTAACCCCGCCGACTAGCTCAGTCTGGTCGTGGGCCTTTGGGGACCAGGATTTCTTCGTGCTACGGCACGCACACGAAACAAACAAACACACACAGGCTATGGGAAAGGATTTTGAAGGTTCCATGTGGGCATCATTATTTATAAAAACTCAACTCTACTCCATCCTTTTTATACTCTTTATTGTTTCTTCAGTCATGGTGCAAAAAACAAACAAATTAGAGAAAAAAAAATTCAGTAACCGTGGAATAACAAGCACCTAGGAAATATACTTAAAATAACAATATAATGCACTTTAACAAGATCTCTGCTGATTTCTGATATTAGATGCTGTGGGTGATTATTGATTCCACCCCATTCCGATCGGAATCGGTTCACACCGATCTTAACAAATATCTCCCAAATTAGAATTCCAAACTTATATAAATAAAAAATTCTAATATATAAAGTATATGAGATAAAATATAAATAAAAATTCAAATATATATAGTATATGAAACTAAGTCGAACACAATTAACACCCAATCCAAGGAAAGAGAGGAAAAAAAAATTCAAATTAAAATAAATCGACAAATAAATCAACGAAAGAAAAAAAAGAAAGAAGAGATATAAAAAGTATGGATACTGTCTTAGTTTTTTTTTTATATATTAGTTCATTTACCAAAATTGTATATATAAATTTTTCATTTATGCTAAATTATTTGCTTCTATTGTTTTGTTACTATTTCTGAAGAATTAAATCTTTAAAACCAATAACTCATGCAATTTACCCTAATCAATTTTCATGCTTAAATCAAAAAAATATTTCCTGACCTTGAAACTGCTTATTCGGTACTTAACTTGACCACGTGACCATCCAGTAGTTGTTCCCCGATGGCTTATCTTCCTCGAACTACCAAAACTTCTGTCCGCAATTTCCGTTCAAGATATTGATCATAATGTCGGCCGTGTATCGATTACAACACTCTTCTTAAAGCACGCTTCTTTACCAATATGACCATGTTCAGCCCACTTTGCAACTGATGTTCTTGACTTTTCGGCGATTCCAGAATATAACGATCCAGAATATAACTAATCACTGATGTTAAAACAATTTTCTTGCTTCTTCTTCTGCATTCAATGTTTCAGGTATTAATTTTTCGGAGTTTCAATTTTTCTGCATACGACTTTTCAGCGATTCCAGAATATAACGATAACTAATCACTGATGTTAAAACAATTTTCTTGTTTCTTCCTCTGCACTCAGTGTTTCAGGTATTAATTTTTCGGAGTTTCAATTTTTCTGCATACGACTTTTCAGCGATTCCAGAATATAACGATAACTAATCACTGATGTTAAAACAATTTTCTTGTTTGCTAAAGTTTTACTATATTTAATATCACCATTCAACTTATGTGTTCCCCTTTTGGGTTTTCAAAAAAAATTCGGTTCTTTTCCCCAAATTCTTTTCGTTCGGTTCTTTTCCCCAAATTCTTCCGTATCATCCGTTTTGCTACGTCATTAGGGCATCCCCAATTCCATTTGTACAGTCTCACAAATTACTTTTTCAGCTCTATTGTGAACCGACTGTAGTGATTTTGATAAATGTCAACAGCCGTAAGTTGTTTATTGATTGTTCCGGCTGACAGCATTGCGACACATTTCGAAGCGCCCAAAGAGGAGAAACGTATTTGTTATGATGACGGTATCATGCCAGAGGTAAATCAATGCATTTTAATTTCCATAAATTAATCTTTTATACAATATTCGCAGATTTGGTGTTGATAGTGAAAACGGATAATGAAGCGATTGGTCACCATGTAGCGCATCGTGCGAAGGAGGACAACAATTCAGCAGAAAATTATGTGACAGAAAGGAATGCAAAGGCAACCTGCAAACTTCCAGAGCATGTAACACGCAACCATGCGCAGATTGGAGCTGTTGGAGTGATTGGTCCGTGTGTTCTGTAGCGTGCGGCAGAGGTGTCCAATTCAGGAAAAGGTCATGTCTCGCCGGTGACTGCGAAGGCAAGAGTCGCGAAGAAGAAGTTTGTGATATGGAACCATGTGATCCTGATCCATACGTTATGCAAGGTAAAAAAATTCTCAAATAGATGTTTCTAATTGCATTTTACAATTTTAGAAAATAGTACTAACTTCAATTTAGTACAAGGGACAAATTTAATCAAAACAAAAATTGTCTGCCATCGCAGCAGTGCTATGATTCTTATCCAAATCACTATGAAAGTCTACCTACAAAGCATGTAAGAAACACTTGGATGTGCCAATTGCTCTGATTTTGCTTATGTGAATTTCCATTTTCAGCTTAACGAACGAAGAGTCAAACCGAAGCGACAATCCAGTTTCAATTCCGGCAACACTAGTACGAAAAATATGGGACATGATACACTTACAAAGACCACAAATCTTGCCGGAAAATATAATACCCCGAAAGTTTGTCCAATAATATATATATATATATATATATATATATATATATATATATATATATATATATATATATATATATATATATATATATATATATATATATATATATATATATATATATATATATATATGTATGTATATATATATATATATATATATATATATATATATATATATATATATATATATATATATCCACAACACGATCTCCAATGGTGAGTATGCGTTGGGGGTATTTGTGGACATTGAAGGGGCCTTTGATTGCGCGCCCTTCGTGGAACTATGTGATGCTGCGAAAGGTCATGGCGTGGATGATGTCTTAGTTAGGTGGATTCATGCCATGCTGACGCAGAGATGGTTGCTTGTGGAAGCTGGATCCGATTGCTACTTAAGAACAGAGGCGACAAATGGATGCCCTCAAGGGGGCGTCCTATCACCGCTCCTGTGGAGTATGCTAGTCGACTCCCTGCTTAACGAACTGCAACAAGAAAGGCTGCACGCACAAGCTTATGCTGATGACGTGGCCGCACTGGCTGTCGGTAAAGATCTGAATGTGGTATGTAGAAATACACAGCGTGCATTGGATCTGATTAGCAGCTGGTGTTCGAGGCACGGCCTAACAGTGAATCCTGTTAAGACGAAAATTGTTTTGTTTACCAGGAAAAGAAAACTGAGAGGACTAGTGCTTCCAAACATGAAGGGTGTAACACTTCAACTTTCAGATGAAGTCAAATATCTTGGAGTAATCTTGGACAAAAAACTTCTCTGGAAGAAGCATGTGGAAGTGAAGCCTACTCGTGCTATAAAAGCTTTCGGGCAGTGCAAGAGAGCTTTTGCTACCACATGGGGTCTAAAGCCTCGTGTAGTGATGTGGATCTACACAGCAATAATTAGGCCGATGTTCACGTACGCATCGGTGGTGTGGTGGACTATCGTGAGGCTATTGTATGCTCGGAAAAAGTTAGCCACGCTGCAAAGGACGGTGTGCCTGGGTATCTGTGGTGCCATGAGCACTACTCCGGGTGCGGCCCTTGATGCGCTTCTCAATTTGCCTCCTCTCGACATTCAAGTTCAGAGTGTGGCGATGAGCTCTGTCCATAGACTAGCTCAGCTTGGCTTATGGGTAGGTGAAGACGATGTGGGGCACTGCTCTATTAGGAGTTCGATGTGTGAGATCTCTCCGATTCTCACGATGCCTTCGGACGCTCCGGTGCCCTTCCTCGACTTCAGAAGAAGGTACGAAGTAATTCTCTTAAGCAGAAGTAACTGGGATGATCCAGATCTGTGTATGAGGGGATATTCGGAGATCTTCTTCACGGACGGCTCGAGGTCAGATAGTAGATCTGGAGCTGGTGTCTATCTACATTCATTGGATGGCAGATGGGCTTTCTCTCTTGGAGAGCATGCTTCGGTTTTTCAAGCAGAAATATTTGCTATCCTGAGAGCTGCCTGTTGGGCAATTGAAGAAAGATGGAGGAGAAAGAGCATTGCTATTTGCAGTGACAGTCAAGCTGCACTGATGGCGCTGCGCAGACCCCTGACAAACTCGAAAATTGTCCAAGAGTGCAGAACACGATTGAACTCTGTGGCCAGATTCAATAGGGTGCATCTGCTCTGGGTACCGGGGCACTGTGGTGTTGAGGGGAATGAAATTGCTGACGTCATTGCGAAGCAAGGTTCGAGACTTCCACTACGGGGCCCTGAACCCGCCTTGGGTGTGCCGACCGGATCTGCACGTGCCATTATTCGAAAGTGGGTAGATGATGCTCACAAAGATAGATGGACGGCTGCCGGTGTGGCCAGGCACACGAAGGTATTCCTTTCAGAACCCAACCATGTGACTGCGGGATTCTTGCTCAATAAGAGCAGGAAAGTTTGCAGGGCCATGGTGGATATTCTGACTGGACACAACTGTCTAGGAGGACATATGTACCTAATAGGTGTTGCACAGGATGACCTCTGTTCATCCTGTCTAGAAGAGGCTGACTCTGCGGAGCATTTGCTCTGTGAATGCCCAGCGTTTGCGCGTCTCAGATATCAATGCTTTGGCTGGGATGTTGCACGCATGCAGACGATAGCCTCTTTTCCCCCTATCAATGATCCTAGACTTTATCAAGAAGTCTGGGAAACTATGGTAGGCAGGGGGAAATGAGTACAATGGGTCCTTTGGCCTGAGGTGCTTAGAGGTGCCAATGCGCCTCTCCCCCAACTCACACACTCACACCACGAATCCTGTACCGTCTCTTTCGTTACTACCTCCCCCCAGACATAAGTTGTGATAGCGCATCGGGTACCAAATGTTATTTTCCTTTACGGTAAACCTGGCCAGCCGTCCCGTCAGGTCCTTCAGATTACTCAGCCATGCAAGTGAGTAGTGATCCGTGACTATGGACAAGCGAGTTCCTTCTACTTACGGTCGTAACTTCTCTACGGCCCACAGTTCTGCAAGACACTCCTTCTCTGTAGTAGAATACTTGCGCTCCGCCTTTGTCAGGGACCGACTCAGATAGCAGATTACTTTTTCCTCATCTTCATGCTTCTGAGTCAGTACTGCTCCCAGATCTAAATCTGATGCGTCCGTTTGGATTGAGAACGGTAGAGTATAATCCGAACAAGTCAAAATTGGTGCGGTGGATAGCTTTAGCTTCGCCCGTGTAAAGACAGCATCACAGCCCTGGGTCCATTCAAACTTTTTGTTCTTTTTAAGGAGGTTCGTTAATGGTGCCGTCATCGTGGCGAAGAACTGCATCCTCGTGAGTTACGTAACTCCAATGAAAAATCGCTACACCCGAATGGTAAAGCCGTATTTGGAAATTTTAGCGTTCACCCACAGCCTAGATTTTTTCAATTAAGGCTCATCAAGTTTCGAATTTCATTCAATTTTAGGCTGTCATCGTGGCGAAGAACTGCATCCTCGTGAGTTACATAGCCCCAATGAAAAATCAATACACCCGAATGGTAAAGCCGTATTTGGAAATTTTAGCGTTCACTCACAGCCTAGATTTTTACTAATGTTCGAAGAACATTAGTATTAAAATCGATTCGGCCAAAAATTCATATTTCCATATATATATATATATATATATATATATATATATATATATATATATATATATATATATATATATATATATATATATATATCATCAAAAAATTTCAGTGAGATAATCTCGAGAACGCGCCATCCGATTGAGCTGAAACTTTCAGGATACATTGGTGTATATGCAGAATAGGTCCAAGTCTCTTTAAATGTCAGTTATTTTTAACCTTTTGGCACCGGCGGCCATTTAAGTGATATTTTTAATATACCTATTATTTCGTGCACAAATGATTTTTGCAAAAATAAAGTTAACGAAATAAATTTCTAACGTGTTTTACATATGAATCGGATAATGCTTTGGAATTCTTTAACCCTATGTGTGCGCTGGGTGCCTAAAAAGAGGACGGGAAAATTTGAAAATTTTTAAATTTCGATAACTTTTGACAGAGCTATTCAATCATTACCAAATTTTTAGGACATATTGGTATTATTTAGTTGTAGATTTGTGTAGCTTTTAATGAGAGTGCTGGCAACCCTGTAGCTAGGGCAGGCACTGAAAGTGAAAACCTCCAAATCATCGTCTCTTGAAAAAATGCTGTTTCTTCAAAAAAAAGCCACTCATATGTAAATCTTGTGCTTTGTTTACATAACCAAAAAAAAAAGATATGGTATAACGGGCACGCCTGGTAACCCTTGCCCAATTTACCTATATTTTTAGCATCAAAAACTTCTGTTCACGGAAACTCAGGATCCGACGAACAGAATTATTTGAAATTCACAGAATGTACTGACCTTAAATAGGACCAGGTCTGATAGAAGTGATTTTGAAATGCGGGCGATTCTGTGCCAGTGGTGCCATCTTGAAAAACCACTAAAAAAGATAACTGTTTTTAGCCCTATAAATTCTGATTGAATCGTTCGATTTTGACGAAACTCACACAATTGCTGGACCTTATTTTAAGCCACGTTTGGTAGAAATTTGATGGAAAAATTCGGTTGGAGCTGCCAGCTATGATAATTTTGGTGTCTTCATTTTGAAAAAAAAAAAATTAGAAGTGAAAACATTCAAACCATCGAATATTCAAAAAAATGTCCGCTTCTTACAATAAAACCAATCTGTATATAAATCTTATATTTTATCTACACGTTCAAAATAAAACTTTGGAAATTTCATGTCGGACAAGAACGGTAACCCTCTCCCAGTTAACCTATATTTTTAGCATCAAAAACTTCTGTTCACGGAAACTCACGAACCAATAATCAGATACAGCTAAAATTTACAGAATGCATTGGACTTAAGTAAGACCAGATTTGATAGAAGCGATTTTGAATTGTGGGCAAGTCTGTGCCAGTGGTGCCATCTTGAAAAATTACAAAGAAAACAAACTGCTTTTTGCCCTATGAAATGTGAATAAGTTACCAGATTTTCATGAAATTGACACAGTAGCTAAACCTAACTCTAATCTCTGTTTGGTGAAAATTTGGTTGAAAAATTTGATTGGTGCTGCCAGCTTTGGTAATTTTTGTGTCTTTGGTTTTGAAAATTCGGTCAGGAAAATAAAACTTTTTGCACTATAACTTCCAGTGCAGTCATGAAATCAAAACGAATTTCATACAATTAACGGAACCTGTCATAAGCATTATTCAGGCCAAATTTGGTTGAAAAGGAAACGATAGGGTTGCCAGCTATTGTTGGTTTTGTGTTTAATTGCAATATCTTTATTAAGCGGTTTTATCGTAGAATTTTCAAATGGTAATGATATTGTAGTGACAATAAACAGCAAATATTAAGCTTTCGATCATTTGAAAAAACTCGCTGCAGGTAACCCTTAATTTCTTTATACTCCTATAACTTCGAATGTAATTAAACAACGTGAAGCAGATTTGATATATTCTTGGCTTTGATACTAGCGAAAGGTTGCCAGCACGAGTCGGTTGTGCTACTTTTGTATCAATAAATGCTTACAGTTAGTATACATACCGGAAACATTTATAATGAAAATAAATAACCGATGTTACAATTCGCAAAGTTCTGCAAAGTTTTCGGATCGCAGCCCCAAATACCAACTTCAGTTACAGTGCTTCAGGCACTGAGCATTTTCTTCATTGATGTTATATGAGATGCTGCTTTCAAAATTATGTGAAATGAGCAACTGATAACGAATATAATTAACCCATGTTTTGCTCTCATAAACGTTGAAATTCATGCCAGTGGTAATATCTGAAACCTTCCACCATATGAGTTATAATGCATTCTTAAGACGAAAGTAAAACGTGGCATTTGAAACAGTTTGGCCGTAATAAGCAGCACATGTGGTGGAATATGCACTCAAAACCTGCACGATTCTTCTACTGTTCTTCGAACATTAGTGTTTCTAGCGGTTCAGGTGCGCTAGAGTTTTTAAATTAAGGCTCATCAAGTTTCGAATTTCATTCGAAGAGTCGGCAAGAATCTTCGATACCACGAAACCATTCCCAAGAACTGTCTGACCCCCTTCACGTTAGTTGGAGGCGGTATCTCCATCACGCTTTTGACTTTATTCGAATCTACATTCAATCCTTTTTCGTCCACGACGATTGCGGCCGGCAGAACTCACATTTCTCCCTAGAAACTTTTAACCCAGCTTGCTTCAAGCGTCTGAATATTTCCCTCAATACTCCATGTGTTTGGTGAAGTCTTGTGTCACAACGATGATATCGTCGAGATATGTAATCAAGTAGGGCTACAGATCAGGTTCTAAGACTGATCTATAAGCCGTTGTCACGTAGCAGGTGCATTTTGAAGACCGAATAGCATTCGCAGGAATTGGAATAATCCTCGATGCGGGACGGTAAAGGCTGTTAATTTTTTTGATTGTTCGGCCATGGGCGCTTGCCAGTATGCAGACTTCACATCGAGCGAAGACAAGTATTTAGCATATCGCAATTTAAGCAGCGTGGCGGTCACGTAGGGCAGCGGGTAAGCATCATGCTCTGTGACGGCGTTTATTTTACGATAATTGACGCAAAATCTATAGGTACCGCCTTTCTTCCTAACCAGGATTTTGGATGAAGCCCAGGGACTTGAAGATGGCCCAACTATGCCCTGCGCCAGCATTTTATTCAGCTCCGAGGCTATATGAGTCTGTACTGCGGGGGAAACGTGGTACTAGCGCTGCTTGATCGGTACCGCTGAGGTTCGGATGACATGCTTCAATTGGTTCGTACATCCAACACCTTCCCCCATCCATTGGAACTCCTCATTGACCAGCTGACTGAGCTCAATTTCCTCTGCCCGTGTTAATTGGCTCCTGGGTTTTAATCCATCCATACCACCACCTGTACTGGTATAGTGCTCAGGCTGCCGCCTATTGAGCACGGCGGTCGTTTTCCGACGTTTTTGCCTGAGGCGGTCGCAATTCCCCTCCTCTGGAACCACCCTGGGCACCCCCTCTCTCGATTTGGCATCCTGCAACAATTAGGATTTGGTAGCCTTCCTCATTCCCAAGCGACCACAGCCGAAGCATTTTTGAGGCTCTGAACACTCTTGAGAGGTGTGTCCTATGCCTCGGCAATGCCAGCATCGTAGATATTCCCACCGTAAAGAAGCTAGTCTCAATACTTTGGTACTCCCAACATACGCCAAGTCAGGTTCCAAGAGCCGTTGGTTTTTCCGGGTAGGGGTGGCACGTAGGCCTCCACTGTCACTCGTGTAGCCTCTAAGGAACGTCCCACTCTGACCAGGTCTGCAATAGTTTTGACCGTCGTTAATGCCACTTGGGTCTGATAGAAAGGTGCTATATTTCATCGAAGGATTTTTAATTTTTCCTCCTCGGAGCATGGGTGAGCTCGACGCCTAAATAATCCCTCCATACCTGAGATATACATTCCCATGGACTCCTCGGGTCCCTGAGTGCGTCCCACGATTTCGGTCATCAAGGGTTCATCGTAATCAGGCTGTAGAAACTCGGCTCTCATCTCGGTGACTAGCTCCTACCACGAGTTTACACGAGAGCAATTTGCCTTGAGCCAGATCAGAGCCTTGCCTGCAAATATTTCCATCGCCGATTAGAATAGTTGCCTGGTAGATACCCCACGGGCTTCCTGGAGCTCTTCCACCCGCTCCAAGAACGCACTCAGTGATCTCGAGCTCCCACTGTAGCGCAGGCTCAATTTTGATATCTCTTGCCTCTTTGCTACTATCGGAGTTGACCTGGGCGTGGAATATTCGAGTTCTCCGAGATTCTCTGCTTACCAATTTGGCTCGCTGGCCCAAGTCGGTCCTTATATTAGCGCGTCATCCGCACCTAGTACCTTCCGCTCGTTGTTGCTGTTGTCCTCCTGGTCTGGTTCCGTCTCACCCGGTTCTCCCTCACCCTCTGCTTTTACTAGCAACTCCTCCATTGCTATTATTAGGCGTACTCGAAACTTTTGAGCCTCCTCGCCCATTACCCCCTTCTCATGTTGAGCATTCTTGAGGCAGCGCATCCCAAACTCGATCTTGGTTTTAGTTTTGAGGAAGTCGGACGATGGTGAAGTTCCCCAAAATGGTTCGATCAAAATCTGGATTTCGGTCAGTTTCTCCTGGACTGCTTCTTAATCCTACTCCAGTGTATACGGGTAGTCTCGCATGGAAATCAAAGATGTATCCATTGAGGCCTCTGCTCGCAGCACCACGCGAAGCGTTTTTCGCATGGATTCAACGGTCCCAGTCGGCTGTCCCCTGATTTCCAGCTCATAAACCAGCTCATCCTTGCTGAGCCGATCAATTAAAATTTTGGCTGTGGATGACATTTCGCTTCGCATTCTTCTCCTGATTAGGTGCCCAATTCAAGTATTATACTATTATAATGTAGTTAGTAAGGAAAATAACGAACTCTTAATATTTTCTAAGCAATGATCTTTATTTTACTTTTTATAAACAATTCAAAATTCAATTTCTAATTTGAATTATCCGTTCACGGTTCTTGTTCTACAAGCCAACAGTTCACCGCTGCCTGCGTCGGTTATCAAGATGCCCTCTTTCCACAGTCGTCAGCCTCAGTCGGCGGCCCTCCGCTGCTCGTGCCTGGGACTTTTTTGGGCTGTACTATCCTCAACGATTTCATGTCCTAGGGATTCAGTTTTCTCCCGTTTTTCACTAAGTTACACCTCTTACTTTCACTAACTACCTCACACAATATTTTTGGGAAATATTTAACACCACGTTTTGCATCCCTTTCCCCCAGTGAAATCCCGAATCACCACTACTACTCTATTCTCAACTATCAAACTCAAATCTCAGTGCAATACCGAATCGCCACTACGAGCCGTTTCACACGAGACACTCGGTGTCCGGCCACTGAATCCTCAGCCACTGTTTTTGTATAGAAAAGTGGCCCGGACGCTGTGGCTCTGTGTGTATGCTCTCATTTATTTCTATGCCCCGACAGTGGCTAGAGACACAGTGGCCGGACACCGAGTGTCTCGTGTGAAACGGGCCTACTACTCTATTCTCAAGTTCACGATAAACTGGTTCTGGGCTCACGTTGTATCATTAGCCAAACGCTGCGAGCTACCGAGTCTTCACAATTAATCTGAAATTCCGTTTCGTTATAAATTGATTTGTATTCCCATTTCACCATTAATCTGCTTAGCGAGCTATCGAATCGTTTAACGTTTTACCATCTGCGTTACGCAGCCACCACTCAATTGTTAACAAATTATTTGTGAACAAGGAAAATAAGAGAAATTCTTCTTCCAACGCTAGTCTTACACCTATTTAGACGTTTGTTTCTTTCTTTTCGCTTTCCGCCAACAATTTATCACAATGAAAATATTGAATAAGTAAAAAGGACTGACCTGCTGACCTGCTCCGTCACCTTCAATGCCCGGGCTCAGGCCGCCAATGTCTGTTAAAAGCCTTTCAGTTTGATCTGCTTGGCTGCCATCATCATCACCCGGCCCAGGGCTTGAATCTGGGACCTGGGTGTGCCGCAACGCTATCCTTACGCCACAGAGCCGGCGATTGAAAATCTTGAATCTCCCAACTTGATCAGCCCCGTCGTCGTTTCGGTTGGGATCAACCACGTAACGCTTCTCCGTGGATGTTATATAACGCACGTACGATGAATTTCCAAGCGATAAAATCCTTCTCCCTGCCTGCAGGCTTCGTCGCCACAATTCCACAAACGTACACTATCAATAGCTTCGGCGTACCTGATCGTTATATAACGTAGATCCCCTGTCGCCAATATTTTTCTTCGCATCACGGAAAGATTTACTGCCACAACTCAAAAAGCACTTTTTTAATCGTCTCAGCGTACGTCTGAATACTTCGCTGCCACAAGTTGAAAAAACCCTTCTTTAAATCGTCTCAACGCACCTGGATGTTGGAAAACGTAGACTTTGTTAGCTTATACTTTTCCACGAGTCTGAGTGCTTCGCTGCCACAAGTTGAAAAGACTTTTAAATCGTCTCAACGCACCTGGATTTTAGAAAACGTGGACTTTGTTAGCTAATACTTTTCCACAGGTCTGAGTGCTTCGCTGCCACAAGCTGAAAAGCACTTTTTAAATCGTCTCAACGTACCTGGATGTTAGAAAACGCAGACTTTGCTAGCTAATACTTTTCCACACGTCTGAGTGCTTCAGTGCCATGAGTTGAAAAGCACTTTTTTAAATCGTCTCAACGCACCTGGATTTTAGAAAACGTAGACTTTGTTAGCTAATACTTTTCCACATGTCTGAGTGCTTCGCTGCCACAAGTTGAAAAGAGCTTCGGTGCGTTCCTTCTCCCCATCGTTCCATACTCCTGAACGATTTTTCACAAGCACCCGCTGCTCAGGTGCAATGTTCGCTCCGCGCATGGCACCCGAGGTACCAACCTCTGGTGGGTTGCTCGGTGCACCATGGTGACTGTTTCACCACAGTTTTCGGGCAGTGTGGGACTCGTGTGGGGCGTTGTGGATCGATCCACCTGCTGACATTTCAGCAGTCAGTGTCGTGGAAAGTTTATCTCCAAGGTAAAAATTATGTTATTAGTTGTCGCGTTTAAATTTAATCACGTAATTTAGGCGTTTCAGTGTGTGGCTCGTTTGACGGAGGATATTGGAGTTTGTGCCTGCGGGGGTGGTGTAGTCAATGGCATTAGCCATCGGGAGAACATTGGCGTTCGCAGTTGCCAAAAGGCGGAGTCAGGTTAGTCCGCCTTCTGTTATCCCCACCATAGATCCGATTCTTGGTGGTCCATGTTTATCTCTCAGGTCGCCGCTGGACGTATCTGACGACGCCGCCATAGATGCTGAGCCGGAGTGAATCAAGAGATATGGCATTTCTACTAGGCAGCAATTCGGGGCTCCGGAAGACTGCTGATCAGGTGAGTGACTTGAGTGTTTGTCGCGCTACGTGACTTTAGACGCGTTCGGCCGGTCCTATTCCTGGTGTCCTGCGTATCGTAGAATCCTTCACGACGGATCGTACGGCGTTCGTTGTGATGTTGGCTACGCGGTCGTGGATCTGTATCCTATGATTTAAACCTATGTCATCGGCATCCGACCAATATAAAACATAAGTCGAATGCTATGACTCCTCTCCTGCTTATGAGTGGTGGGTACATTCGAGTGATTGACCTAGATAATTGAGTGGTGGCGTCGCGGTTTGAAAAGGAGCAGCCCTTCCGGGGGAAGGGTTATATTATTTTATAACTCTGTAACTACAGCAGGCTTCTGAAAAAAAATCCTTCAAATCATCGACCTTCCTGACAAATTTAAAATTTTTGAAAATGAAATCAAATCATTGATAAATTTTGACTCTTTTCCACCAAGTCAAATAGAAATGTTCAAAGCTCCGCGGTAAACAAAAACGGCAACCCTTGATCAAATAACCTCTTTTTTCAGCACTAAATTTCTGTTCACGAGAACTGACGATCGGATTATGCGATCAATGGAGAAAGGATGCCAAATTGACGCAGTCTATACAGACTTTAGTAAAGCTTTTGACACAGTTGACCACCCTACCTTAATTCTAAAACTCCAGAAATTCGGATTTGCCGGATCTTTGCTTAGCTGGCTGACTTCTTACCTTCGAAATCGTACACAACTGGTAAAATTTCAAGGACTCTTATCGAAAAATATCTCTGCTAGCTCTGGTGTACCACAAGGTAGCCATCTTGGCCCACTTCTTTTTAATATATTCATTTCTCACCTATCTGACGTCCTAGCAAATATACCTCATTTACTTTATGCCGACGATCTCAAAGTCTATCACATCATTAAATCTAAATCCGATGCACTCTTTCTCCAATCTAAACTTGATTCACTTGATCATTGGTGCAATGAAAACAAGCTCTCTCTCAACATTGCTAAGTGCCAAGTTATAAGTTTTTCCCGAAAACACACCGTCTCACACAATACGTACTTGCTCGGCAATAATTTGTTAGCTCGAGTTGAAAACGTTGTTGACCTTGGTGTAATCTTGGATGAGAGACTCCGCTTCACCTTGCATTATGATAAAATGCTTTCCCGTCCAAACAAACAGCTAGGATTCATCAAAAGACGTGCCAAGGAATTTCGTAACCTGTGGGTCACACGATCCTTATACATCTCACTAGTACGCCCCATTCTCGAACATGCTTCCATTTGCTGGTATCCGGCTTTTGAAACCCACAGTAACAGACTCGAGTCCATACAAAAGCAATTCTTACTTTTCGCATTGAGAGAACTATACAACCCTTACGATTTTAGCGCCCTTCCTCCTTATGAGTTTCGACTGGGTCACCTAAACTTATTGCCACTTGCATCCAGAAGAAAGATGATTTCGGCCTACTTCACATTTGACGTCATTAGAGGCGTTATCAGAGTTGAGTTCCTCAATAATGAAATGGTATTAAATAACCCTGTAAGGAGCACCAGGTCCTCTAGTTTTCTTAAGGAATATCCACATTCCACTACTTACGCAGCTAATGAGCCGATGAATAGATGCTGCAGGATATTCAATAGCATAAGTAATCTGTATTCCCCAACGTACCCAAAATTATCCTTCAAATCTTCCCTTTCCCAAGCCATCCGCAACTCCTTATGTTAAGCTATTTGTCAATGTTTTATATATTCGTTATTTATTTATTATTATTGATTTATTTGTTAATTATTTGATTTATTTAATTTTTTCCGTATTACTTTTATATACTCATATTAAGTTTTCGATTTTCTATTTTGCTTTGTATTGTTTATGTAACTTGTACCTTGCTTGGTTAATGAATAAAATAAAATATCAAATTCACAGAATATAATTGCATAAACAAGGACCAGGTCTTATTGAAGTGATTTTGAAATACGGGCAACACTGTGGCAGTTGGGCCATTTGGAAAAAAACGCTGAGGAAAAAACTTGGTTTTTTGTCTATAGTTTCCGATTTAGCCACCAAATTTTAACGAAATTCACGCAGTAGGTGAACCTTACTCTGAGATAGATTTCGCTGAAATTCGTTTGAAAAATTATTTTAGAGGAGCCAGCTATGGCAAGTTTTGTCTCCTTAATTTTGTAAATTTGCTCAGGAAAATAAAGGTTTTTTTCCTTATAGCTTCTGATGCAGTAACGAAATCAAAACGAAATTCATGTGATAAGAGGATCTTGTTGCATTTCTTATTCTGTGGGAATTTCGTTGAAAAAGCATGAAAGGGTTGCCAGCGTTGATGAATTTCGTAATTTATTGACATATCTTTATCGAGCGGTGTTGTCATTAAATTTCCAAATGGGAATGGTTCTGCGATGAGGGTTAACAGCAAATATTCAGGTTTCAAAAATTTGAAAAGTTTTGAGGATGGATACCATAAAATTATATTGACTCCTATAACTTCCAGCGCATCCAATCGAAAAGAGATTCACTGGGTGGATTAAACTGAACGTGAAGCAGCATGGTACTAACGCATGATTGCCAGCACCAGACAATTTCGTTAATATTGCAGCAACAGATGCTTCCATTTTGTATTCATAAGCAAAGCATTTACAATAAAATAATCAACCGATATTTAAATTTTCCGAGTTTTGGAAATTTTTCGGACGGCAACCCCAGACATAGTTTAATCGCTGAAACTTTCGATGATATCCTTGGATGAAAACGAAGTTCAAAGGATAGGTTGATTAGGCATAAGCATGTTATGGTAGATTTATTGCTGCTGTGCTGGACAAATGTTGCCAGCACTGAACATTTTCATCATTTGTGTTATAGGAAATGCTGTCAGAAAATGATTTTTGTTCCTTTGAGTAAGAAATGGTTGATATGATACTACAAAGAAGAGTATAACGTCTTCACACTTTTTTAAATCCCTAAAAGATAATTTCTTCGAAAATAAGTTTTCTAGCGGTTCTGATGCGCTAGACTTTTTTCCATTGCACCCGCTTCAGAAGGGACCGACACATACGTTTCTCTGAAATTGGTCCTGTGATTTTGAAGCCAATCGAGAAGATGTTTCTACAGTAAGATAACGCGTAGTCAGTTGTGTCAACATTTGTGCAGCTGGTATTGCGTTTTCAGTGGTATTTGAAATACCCTTACAATTTTATCAACGAATAAATTTTCAAAACAGACCAGAATTCGAAATAAATATTGACCGTGTTTCAAGCATGAATGTGAGGGCGTTATGAAAATTTCGAACGATATGTGTGCACTAGGTGCTTGCTAGAAGTGATGGAGAATTAACTCAAAAGGATCCATCGCTGCGAACGTACTTGTACTTATGAACTAAATCGAGTTCCAATCGAACCGATTCCTAATATGTGCAGTGCATTTGAAATAATAATAATTATCATAAAGCTTATTAAATTTCGAAATCTTATGCATATACAGGAGGGAAATTAATTTAGAGCTTTGACTGGAAAGTCTTTACAACTAAATAATGTTTTTAAACACAATAACACGTTTTAGTCACTATTTTTCAATTGTGTGCATACAAGCTTAGATTTTAAGTCATTAAGACTACGGTCTTTTCAATGTATGATTAATAAGTTAGCTTAATCTAAGAATTTATTATCTAGTACTTATGTATATTAAATATTACAAAGAAAATTCGCAAAAAAACTTTGTTTATGTATCCTTAGAGCTACTAACTAATACTACTTATGAACTAATGATCTTAAACCTAAGTTCTACATTAGGAGGATGTACTAAATAGAATGGATGCCAGAAGACGCTGCAGATGCTAAAGATGCTGCAACTTTTTACAGAAGGAAACAGTGTTTCTTTTTTCGAGTTTTTACCAGTTTACCAGATACGATGTAACGATACTATAGAAAAGTGCCAAGGCTAATTGAGCATAATTTTTAGACATTTATTTTGCGCAGTCTGTAGCCTTCCTATATGACACATAGCAAAGCAGCTCCACACAGGTGACCCATAGGCGATGATTGTTTGCATGCCAACTTTATAAATGTTTCGATTTCTAAGAGGTCGCTTTATAAGAGGGTAGAGAGTTTTTATTGACAACGCAATGTTATTGCAAACATTGGCTACATGGATTTTAAATAGTACACTTCTATCGAATATGACGCCAAGATACTTTAATCGTCCCAGTGAATATTTTGCCCCCAAGAAACTAAGAGGCCACTCGTCCTCTTAGTTTAAGGTTAATATTTTTCCTACTTCTAGCAAAGAAGTGTTAGCAAATAATTTCTAGTTTGCTGTCCACGGCATTTATGATTTTCTTCGGACAGTGTTCACTAACAGAAAAACAAGTATCACCTGCTTCAAACTTTGGGTCTACTGATATATCCACGGTGTATATGTTGTATAGTATTGGGCTAAAAACTGCGCCTTGCGGGACCCCAGTAGTGATTGGATATTGCGCAGAAAAAGCGTGATTGACTTTAACAATAAATGTGTGATTCGAAAGGAAGGGTTGAATGATTCTAATAAGGTGAGACGGGAACGCGAACGCTATTAGTTTATACACAAAACCTTGATGCCAAAAAATGTCGAACGTCTTTTCAATGTCAAAAGTCACGAGACTAACTGATTTTCAAAAATTCAGTATTAAACTCGTTTCGCTGAAAATTTATATATCTTTATATATATATCTTTATATATATATCTTTATATATATATATATATATATATATATATATATATATATATATATATATATATATATATATATATATATATATATTGATATATATATATATATATTGATATATATATATATATATTGATATATATATATATATATATATATTGATATATATATATATATATTGATATATATATATATATATTGATATATATATATATATATATATATTGATATATATATATATATATATTGATATATATATATATATATATTGATATATATATATATATATATATATATATATATATATATATATATATATATATATATATATATATATATATATATATATATATATATATATATATATATATACTGATGTGGCCAAATTATTATCACCTCATATAAAATCATTGTTAATCCTATTTAGAATCGAGGAACTATAGTTATTTTTATTGTTGGTTTGTAATTAGATTAGGTGTCCTTAACTACGAAGATTCGTGGAATGAAAAGATCCTTTTCCGCGGAATTACCTCCGTAATGGGTAATTAATTACCTGCAGCCATTTTGAGATAAATATGAATTCTGAGTTTTTATTGCCCTCTTAATTTGTTTGAGCTGCTAATTGTTTCTGTTTTATGGTTTCTAAGTAGCATTTAAGGTGAAGTATTTTACCGAAAAATTTCAGTCTCCTTTTTGACTTTTGAAGGAGAACGTAAAAGTGGCTTTTGTAAAAGTAGTGATTTTTCAATATGGGTAAAGCAAAAGATATCAGTTCAGTGGTGAAAGCTAAAATTTCTACGTATTTGGAAGTAGGACACTATACTCATGCGCAAATAGCTCAAAAAGTGGGAGTAAGTAGGTCATTTGTTAGCAAATTTGCGAAAAGTAGAGTTGTCCGGCCGTCAGGAAGTCCGAAAAGAAAGGGGAAATGCGGTCGCAAGCCTAAAACAACAACCAGTCAAGACAGATATTTATTGCGAAAAGCGAAAGAAGACCGAACGCTATCCAGCAAGTCCCTAAGAGGTACTCTACGCGACGTTGGTGTGGAAATATCGGAGAGAACAGTTAGGCGTCGACTTTTCCAATCTGGGCTCTGTGCAAGACGTCCTCGTCAAAAGCAAAAACTAAATGCTAGGATGATACTACAAAGGAAAACGTGGGCGAATGAACATTTATCATGGTCTGCAGTCGATTGGGAAAAGGTATAAACTAATAATATCTCTTTTTTAAATATTACCTTGTCACACTTGAAATGACACAAATGACACTTGTCAAAATGTTCGTCTTTTGACTTTATCCTTTTTTTATTTTCTGATCAGGTTATATTCAGCGATGAAACGATGATGAGTTTAACACTACCAATGGTCAGGACTGTCCGCAGATACAAAGGAGAGGAATATTCAGCTTCGTGTGTTCAGCAACGAGTCAAACAACCAGTCAGGGTCATGATTTGGTCGGCAATTTCATCGAAAGGACTCTTCCCACTTTACGTAGTCGAGGGAACAATGAATGCCAATCAATATTTAACTGTTCTACAGACACAATTGGTACCGACTCTCAACGAAAAATTTAATGGAGAAGCGATTTTCATGCACGACAAGGCTCCATGCCATACGGCGAAGAAAATCATTGAATTTCTAAGAACACAAGGTATCCAAATCCTTGATTGGCCAGCAAATAGTCCAGATATGAATCCGATCGAAAATATCTGGGCTATTTTTAAACAAAAAGTGGCAGAAAACTGCCCCCGGACAAAATCAGACTTGATTGCAGCAATGAAGGAAGTCTGGCAAAATGATACGGATTTAATCGAAAAAGCCAAAAATACGATAAGTGGAATGCCTACAGCGTTTAAAAGATGCGAAAGGAATGTTCACTAAATACTAATAAATATGTTAATTACAATAAGTTTTAGTTTTTATTTGTAAAAGGTGTAATTTAGGACAAAAAACAAGATTTTCAGAAGGTGATAATAATTTGGCCACATCAGTATATATATATATATATATATATATATATATATATATATATATATATATATATATATATATATATATATATATATATATATATATATATATATATATATATATATATATATATATATATATATATATATATATATATATATATATATATATATATATATATATATATATATATATATATATATATATATATATATATATATATATATATATATATATATATATATATATATATATATATATATATATATATATATATATATATATATATATATATATATATATATATATATATATATATATATATATATATATATATATATATATATATATATATATATATATATATATATATATATATATATATATATATATATATATATATATATATATATATATATATATATATATATATATACAGTGGTGCCTCGCATAACGAACGCCTCGCACAGCGAACGCTGCACACAACGAACTTCCTTTTCGTTCATTTCACGATTCATACAACGAACTTCGCTTCACACAACGAAGTCGCCCACTTCACACGATCACTGCCGATTTATTGCATGCATCCGCGCAGGCAGTCGTTAGTCACTGAGCAGTACGCTTAACTTACGCACGTGTCGCAGCAATCGTTCATCATTACAACGAAGTCGCCCACTTCACACGCCGATTTATTGCATGCATCCGCGCAGGCAGTCGTTAGTCACTGAGCAGTACGCTTAACTTACGCACGTGTCGCAGCAATCGTTCATCATTACAACGAAGTCGCCCACTTCACGCCGATTTATTGCATGCATCCGCGCAGGCAGTCGTTAGTCACTGAGCAGTACGCTTAACTTACGCACGTGTCGCAGCAATCGTTCATCATTACAACGAAGTCGCCCACTTCACACGATCACTGCCGATTTATTGCATGCATCCGCGCAGGCAGTCGTTAGTCACTGAGCAGTACGCTTAACTTACGCACGTATCGCAGCAATCGTTCTTCATTACGAATTAAATCGCACACGTATCACGGCAGTCGTCCTTTTAAGATAAACTCAACATTTTTTTTATATGATGGGTTCTAAAAAAAGCAGGAAGGTGATTTCTCTTGAAATGAAACAGGAAATAATTAGAAGGAGTGAATGTGGGGTAAAACAGTGTGACCTCGTCAAAGAGTTTGGCCTCAACAAGACCACCATTTTCACCATTTTGACAAACAAGGATGCAATAAAATCAGCCAAAGTAGCCAAAGGAGTATCAAAACTATTTAATGAAAAACATAGATCTTCAATCCACGAGGAAATGGAGAGGCTATTAGCGATTTGGATCAAGGACAGGCAGGTGAAAGGTGACGTAACAACCCAAGATATTATCTGTCACAAGGCCAAGATAATTTATGAAGATCTAAAGAAAAACATCCCTGGAAGTAGCAGCAATCAAGATAATAAAGAAGATTTCAAAGCCAGCAGGGGGTGGTTTTTTAGATTTAAGAAAAGGTATGGAATCCACAGCGTTAATATGCATGGTGAGGCTGGCAGTGCTGATAAAAAAGAAGCAGAAAA
>OZ022263.1:136605871-136613371 GCA_963978885.1 Nemotelus pantherinus
GTCCGACATGAAATTTCCAAAGTCTTACTTTGAACGTGTAGATCAAGCATAAGATTTGTATACAGATTGGTTTTATATTAAGAAACGGACATTTTTAGGATATTCGATGATTTGAATGTTTTAACTTCCAAATTTTTATTTTTTCAAATTTAAGACACCAAAATTATAATAGCTGGCAGCTCCAACCGAATTTTTCAACCAAATTTCTACCAAACGTGGTTAAAAATAAGTTCCAGCTACTGTGTGAATGTCGTCAAAATCGAACGATTCAATCAGAATTTATAGGGCTAAAAGCAGTTATCTTTTTTAGTGATTTTTCAAGATGGCAGCACTGGCGCAGAATCGCCCGCATTTCAAAATTATTGCTATCAGACCTGGTCCTATTTAAGACCAATATAGTCTGCAAATTTCAATTAATTCTGCTCATTGGATCGTGAGTTTCCGTGAACAGAAGTTTTTGATGCTAAAAATATAGGTAAATTGGGCAAGGGTTACCAGGCGTGCCCGTTATACCATATCAAATTTTTTTTTGGTTTTTGTAAAAAAAGCACGAAATTTACATATGAGTGGCTTATTTTTGAAGAAACGGCAGTTTTTCAAGAGAGACGATAATTTGGAAGTTTTCACTTTCAGTGCCTGCCCTAGCTTCAGAGCTGCCAGCACGTTCATTAACGAATTTACAACTAAATAATATTAATATGTTCTGAAAATTTCGTAATGATTAAATAGCTCTGTCAAAAGTTATCGCAATTTAAAAATTTTCAATTTTTCCCGTTCTCTTTTTAGGCACCCAGCGCACACATGGGGTTAAAAAATTCCAAAACATTATCTGATTCACATGTAAAACACGTTCGAAATTTATTTTAATAACTTTATTTTTGCAAAACTTATTTGTGTACGGAATAATAGGTATATTAAAAATATCACTAAAATGGTCGCCGGCGCCAAAGGGTTAAATATTTTGAACTTTTTCTGAGACTTGGCACTATTCTGAATATACACCAATGTGTCCTAAAAATTTCAGTTCGATCGGATGGCGCGTTCCTGAGATTTTTTCACTGAAATTTTTTGATTATATATATATATATATATATATATATATATATATATATATATATATATATATATATATATATATATATATAGAAATATGAATTTTTGGCCAAAGTGATTTTAATACTAATGTTCTTCTTCGAACATTAGTAAAAACGATAAAGGTGAACATTGAATCTATGGAAATTTTTTCATATTCATGAACATGATTAAGTTACGCATATAAAAAATATAAGGTTGACTTCAATGATTTAAAGTTTTTATCTTACGTCTTTACAATAGTTACAGAATGAATGATACACTGAACTATTGATTTAGAGATTTTTCTGTTAGTTTTGTCTCTGTTAGTTTTGTCGCATTTCCGGTGTTCGGCCGATATTGCGTTAGCCAGCATCGGTTACATTATCACAGTAAATAGGAATAGATGGTATATTAGATTTTGTTTACCGCTAAAATAACTGTATGTAATTTTGCATCATTCTCATGGACATTATTGATCAACGCAGTGTTAACTATTTACCAGAAAAAGTGATTTGAAAAATAAATTGAATATCTGAACTTTGTAGCGAAAGGATTTGAAATGAAATTTAACTAAAAATTTGTAAAGCGCTTCTAATTGAAAGAATAAAGTTTTGTTTCAGCTCGTGAGCCTGTGTTTCCTCAGTTTGAGCTATAATGACTTCCGGTTTCTTATAACGATCGTTTTATTGCAGGCTTCGTTAATTAACATACCAACCAAGGAACCATACAAGCATTGAAACATTCGGTACAATAAAAACAATATACTTCACTACCACATTAAGTAACACACAAATATCTTTCTTTGATGTAATATCATGATACATCGCCATTCATCGTCCTGAACCGGCTGGCTAATGATGGGTGGTTAGAGTATGCTACCTCGCTGTTCAGTATTTATCATAACCAATCAGCTTAATATGCTTAATACAAAATATAATTCTCCGGGTTGCCGATTCTACCTAATTATTCCCAAATATTTATAAACCACTTAAATACAAGCAGACATAAATATCGCAAGAGGTCATATTCTTACCTGTGACCTTTGCTGTTAGATAGACACCTACGTTCTAAACATGCTTTGCTTGTAGGCTTGTAGGCCAAATAAAAAGGCCACATTTAATACAGGATAAAACGGGTCAAGGAAAAATCAATATCTGAGAAATTAGTTTCTAAGTAGCCGATAAGTGAAATGTAAATGCACTTATGAATATACTCAGAATATACCTTCAAAGAATATACCTACGTAGTATTTATCTACCTGGAAAAGAAAAAAATGTAAAAATGTTCATTTCTACTAGGAAAAAATAAAAAAAAACTCTAGCGCACCTGAACCGCTAGAAACACTAATGTTCGAAGAACAGTAGAAGAATCGTGCAGATTTTGAGTGCATATTCCACCACATGTGCTGCTTATTACGACCAAACTGTTTCAAATGCCACGTTTTACTTTGGTTTCAAGAATGCATTATAACTAGTGAATCCAATCCCGGGATTCGAATCCCGGGATCCCGGGATCCCGAACAGTTTTTAGCCACTAAAATCCCGGATCTCAATTAGGATTGATGGTTTACAGTCCCGGGATTATAAATCATCAATCCCAGGATTATAAAACATCAATCCCGGGATTTTAGGGACTAAAAACTGTTCGGGATCCCGGGATCCCGGGATTCTAATCCCGGGATTGGATTCCCTAATTATAACTAATATGGTGGAATGTTTCAGATATTACCACTGGCATGAATTTCAACGTTTATGAGAGCAAAACACGGGTTAATTATATTCGTTATCAGTTGCTTATTTCACATAATTTTGAAAGCAGCATCTCATATAACATCAATGAAGAAAATGCTCAGTGCCTGCAGCACTGTAACTGAAGTTGGTGTTTGGGGCTGCGATCCGAAAAATTTGCAGAACTCTGCGAATTGCAACATTGATTATTTATTTTAATTGTAAATGTTTCCGGTATGAATACTAACTGTAAGCGTTTATTGATACAAAAGTAGCACAACCGACTCGTGCTGGCAACCTTCTGCCAGTATCAAAGCCAAGAATATATCACATCTGCTTCACGTTGTTATATAACATTCGAAGTTATAGGAGTATAAAGAAATTTAGAGTTACCTGCAGCGAGTTTTTTCAAATAATCGAAAGCTTAATATTTGCTGTTTATTGTCACTACAATATCATTACTATTTGAAAATTCTACGATAAAACCGCTTAATAAAGATATTGCAATTAAACACAAAACCAACAATAGCTGGCAACCCTATCGTGGCTTTTCAACCAAATTTGGCCTGAATAATGTTTATGACAGGTTTCATTAAATGTATGAAATTCGTATTGATTTCATGACTGCACTGGAAGTTATAGTGCAAAAAGTTTTATTTTCCTGAGCGAATTTTCAAAACCAAAGACACAAAAATTACCATAGCTGGTAGCACCAATCAAATTTTTCAACCAAATTTCCACCAAACAGAGATTAGAGTTAAGTTTAGCTACTGTGCCAATTTCATGAAAATCTGGTAATTTATTCACATTTCATGGGGAAAAAAGCAGTTTTTTTTCTTCGTAATTTTTCAAGATGACACCACTGGCACAGACTTGCCCACAATTCAAAATCGCTTCTATCAAATCTGGTCTTACTTAAGTCCAATGCATTCTGTAAATTTTAGCTGTATCTGATTATTGGTTCGTGAGTTTCCGTGAACAGAAGTTTTTGATGCTAAAAATATAGGTTAACTGGGAGAGGGTTACCGTTCTTGTCCGACATGAAATTTCCAAAGTTTTATTTTGAACATGTAGATAAAACATAAGATTTATATACGGATTGGTTTTATTGTAAGAAACGGACATTTTTTTGAATATTCGATGGTTTGAATGTTTTCACTTCCAAATTTTTTTTTTTTCAAAATGAAGACACCAAAATTATCATAGCTGGCAACTCCAACTGAATTTTTCGACGAAATTTCTACCAAACGTGGCCTAAAGTAAGGTCCAGCAGTTGTGTGAGTTTCGTCAAAATCGAACGATTCAATCAGAATTTATAGGGCTAAAAACAGTTATCTGTTTTAGTGGTTTTTCAAGATGGCACCACTGGCACAGAATCGCCCGCATTTCAAAATCACGTCTATCAGACCTGGTCCTATTTAAGACCAATATATTCTGCAAATTTCAATTAATTCTGCTCATTGGATCGTGAGTTTCCGTGAACAGAAGATTTTGATGCTTAAAATATAGGTAAATTGGGCAAGGGTTACCAGGCGTGCCCGTTATACCATATCTTTTTTTTTTTTGATTATGTAAACAAAGCACAAGATTTATATATGAGTGGCTTTTTTTTGAAGGAACGGCATTTTTTCAAGAGAGACGATGATTTGGAGGTTTTCACTTTCAGTGCCTGCCCTAGCTACAGGGTTATCAACACGCTCATTAAAAGCTATTCAGATCTTCAACTAAATAATATCAATATGTCCTGAAAATTTCGTAATGATTAAATAGCTCTGTCAAAAGTTATCGCAATTTAAAAATTTTCAAATTTTTCCGTCCTCTTTTTAGGCACCCAGCGCACACATAGGGTTAAAAAATTCCAAAGCATTATCCGATTCATATGTAAAACACGTTAGAAATTTATTTCGTTAACTTTATTTTTGCGAAAATTATTTGTGCACGAAATAATAGGTATATTAAAAATATCACTTAAATGGCCGCCGGCGCCAAAAGGTTAACAACAACTGACATTTAAAGAGACCTGGACCTATTCTGCATATACACCAACATATCCTGAAAGTTTCAGCTCAATCGGATGGCGCGTTCCCGAGATTATCTCACTGAAATTTTTTGATGATATATATATATATATATATATATATATATATATATATATATATATATATATATATATATATATATATATATATATATATATATATGGAAATATGAATTTTTGGCCGAATCGATTTTAATACTAATGTTCTTCGAACATTAGTAAAAACAGATCGTAGTGAGCATTCAGCACGTAAAGACATTTTCTTTTGGCATAAATACAAACCTTTGAAAATGAGTAGTGATAGTGTTAGTGTTGGTTTTTTAAAAGCAAGTTTTAAAAATCTTCCTATCAAAGAAAAAAGTAAAATAAAAAATTATGGTAGGCCCACACCCCTAATTTCAATTGTGCAAATAACAAAATCGAAAAATAGGCAGTTCAGGCGGGAGTTCAAAGCAGAATTCTATGAAAAACCGAAATGGATGTGTGGATGTTCCGATACAAATCGGCTTTATTGTTTCCCTTGCCTCTTATTCGGACGCAGTAACGATGATTCAAGTTGGACGAAAACAGGAGTGGATGATCTGGTTCACCTAGCTCAGAAGATAAAGAAGCATGAGAGCTCATCATCTCATATAAACGCTCTGCTAGATTTAAATTTATTGGGAAAGCAAGACATACGGCAGCAGTTAGATAGTGCATTTCGGCGGCAAGTAGAGCAAAACAATGAAAAAGTTCGAAAAAATCGCTACATTTTATCTAAAATTATTAATTGTATTAAATTTTGTGGAGTTTTTGAATTAGCTCTCCGAGGCCAAGATGAAACAGATAATTCACCGAATCCTGGAGTTTTTCGCGGCTTAATAAATTATACCACTGAGTTGGATGCAGCCTTGAAGGAACATATTGAGAACGCAACGGTTTTCAAAGGATTTTCGAAAACTATTCAAAACGAGCTTTTAGATTGCATGCTAGAAGTTATGCAGGAAACCATAAAGCAACAAATAATGACAGCGGATTTCATTTCGGTGATAGCTGATGAAACAACCGATGTATCATCAATATCTCAAGTGTCGGTGGTGTTCAGATACATTCTGAAAGATGGGACTCCGGTGGAACGATTTTGGACATTTGCCAATCCCCTCGATCATGATGCTGCTAGTTTGGCTCAAGCAATCGAAATAAATCTGCAAAAAGTGGTAGATGAACCTGACAAACTTATTTCGTAAAGCTACGATGGTGCTTATGTTATGTCTGGTGAACATGGAGGCGTCCAAGCTATCATAAAACAAAAATATTCATGTGCTCATTACGTACATTGTTACGCTCATCAATTGAATTTGATATTAATTCAAGCAGCTAAACAAAATCAGCAGGTTCGCGTTTTCTTTTCAAATGTAAGTGATGTTACAAACTTTTTTTCACATTCCGCACAAAGAGTGGCAGTCCGAGATGAAATTGTTGGTGCTAGGGTTCCACGTGCTTCATCTACAAGATGGAATTTTAAAAGAAGAACAGTTTGCACCATTTTCGAGAACCGAGAAGCATTGATTGAATGTATGGAAAAAATAAAATCAACATCCAAACACACTTCCACCATAAATCAGGCTTGTGCGATATCTCGAATGCTTCAAGACCCTTTATTTTTGTTCTGGCTTACCGTGTTTAACCGAATAATGCCACATTGTGATATTTTGTATAATCAGTTGCAAAAAACTTGTACAGATTCAGTACAAATTCAACAACATTTAACTGATTTTAAGAACTGCATCCAACAAGAAAGGGATTCTATTGAAAATGTTCAAACTGAACTTATAGATGAGCGGTCTTCAATCAAAAGGCATAGGAAAAATGAGGATCCATACATTGGAAAAATTATAGCTGCCAAAGAAATTTGTGACACAATCATTAGTCATGCTTTAGATAGATTTAGATTCACAAATCATTTAAGTGCTTCAAATATGTTCATTGCTCAAAATTTTTCGAAATTTGCAAAAGACTTTCCTATTGACTCTCTCCAAAGTGCAGCTGCTGCATACCCTTTTTTAGATGCAACAAGGTTAGAAACAGAGCTAGAAATTATACATAGAAGACCAGATTTTCGAAGTATGTCAGGCGCTGTTTATCTTCTAAAGTTCATTATTGAAAATGATCTTCAAACTATTTTCCCTGCTACTTCCCAAATCCTCAAAATCATCACGACAATACCTATGTCAACAGCAGAAGCAGAAAGATCATTTTCCACCCAAAAAAGAATAAAAACTTTTTTAAGGTCAACAATGTCTCAAGACAGATTAAGAGCTTTAGCCATGCTCTCAATAGAAAAAAATCTGTTAAGGGAAACACCAAATTTTAACGATCTAGTGATTGATAAGTTTGCGTCAAAAAAAGAAAGACGAATCGACTTCACATTTAAGCACTGCAGCTGAACTACTTGCTGATATATATATTTATATATATATATATATATATATATATATATATATATATATATATATATATATCTATATATATATATATGTATATATATATATATATATATATATATATATATATATATATATATATATATATATATATATATATATATATATATATATATATATATATATATATATATATATATATATATATATATATATATATATATATATATACATATAT
>OZ022263.1:136625871-136627889 GCA_963978885.1 Nemotelus pantherinus
TATGTTTTCAAAGCGAAAGCAACTTCAAAGCAGCTTTTCATGCTAAGAACACAGTACCAAACTTGCTTATTTTCAAGCTAAATTTTCGCCGAAACAGATTTCACGTGAAATTTTGTAGGAAAATTTCACATGAAATCGAACTCAGTACTATGCTTTAAGTGCGATTGTCCTCGATCGCCTAGAAATAAGGAAGGTCGTTGAATTTCACGGGCTCCGAACTTCGGTAGGGTTGGCTCGAAGGCGGTGGTGACTCAAATGGTAATTCTGCTGCTATTTTCTCCTCTGGCTTAGATGTTGGAGTTTGGATGATGATTTCATTTTTGCCTGAATTTTTGTATCGGAAATTCAGGACTGTTACGACGATTAAAAGGATTCCAATAAACGTGATAAGCCCATATCTAGTGGAAGTATGCATGTCTTTCTCAGTCTGCAGATTCTGGAGATCGTGCGTGTTATATATGTGAAGTTCTTGCATCATTTCAAGTGATAGTAGTTCTCGATACGCGTTGCTTGCAGGAGACGGTTGTTATATTGCGGGTAATTCACGAATTGTGGATGCCTCCCTGGAGATGAAGGTTTTCCCATTCACTGTTACGCTTGTGTTGCTAAATTTAATCAGAAATGTGGCATTGAGATCGCTAGATGTTTCTTCAGTCCTCAGGGTACCGCAAAGTTGTTTCAGCATTACCACGCCTGTTGAGATTTCTTCAATTGCTGGTACATGTTGATTGTTGATCTGTGCACAGACTGCTCCTAAACTTTTTAACAATTTTGGAATACCTGTATCATTTCGAATATCTATTATATCAACTAATTTACATATTGACAGATTATTAAGTGATTTACAATTTCCCGTAATGCCATAAACTTCTTCATTTTTAAAAATCTTACTGTACAAAACCACTAATTAGATTTTTCCTCTTTACTGGTTTTATTAACAACGTTTGGTAAATTTTGCTAGTTTACAAAGGTATGTTAACAATATAGAGAATTGATGAACTGTTTGTTATAATTTTCGCTTCAGAGAAATCTAATGCCTCTTCTACAGTTGAGTATGGTAAAATTTCTTTATTTAATATGTTTGTTGCAATTTTTATTTCGGCATTTGACAGGATCAAAGAATTTACAATTCCTAATTTAGCCCAGTGAATTGCTGTATTAATATTTTCCAATCCTTCCTTAAGTATTCTTATTCTAAATTGTACATCAAGTATCAGGTTAATATCTATTTACTTATTTTCCTTAAGCAGATTCTGTATCTGGCCCTTGTGATATTATTGATTCGATCATTGTATAATCGATTAATGACAACTTGCCTGTTGTTGTTCGCCAGGACATCCGAGGTTATTTCCTTTATCGTTTTGAAATCCTCATGGCCAGGATTGCCTGCAATCCATTTCTACGCGGTTCCAATAAAGTTTAGTGATCTTCCAATTCTGCGCGGTTTCAAGTTTTTGGCTAGGGTTTGAATTTGCTGAATCTCGTACGATAAATGTAAGGAAAGGGGATGATGCCGAATTGCTGAGAGGTTAAGGACTGGTTCAATTTGTAAAATGAGGCGTTTGTAATGGTCTATGTCAATCACATGTATTAATTTAAAATTTCCGACCTGTATCTTCGTTAGGCCCGTGTAAAATGTGACGATTTGTGAGCTCGAATAGTCCAAAATTGGAACTCTACTTTGGCTGATGTGGATTGTAAATCTGAAATAAGGAGTTAGTTTCTGATGTTACTCTTGTGCACTATTTTACTAGATTCTGTGAGAATAGCAGTGTTATTATTTTCTTTGACTATTTCTTGCTTGTATTTTGGTGTTAGTTTGGATCCTTTCCTTTTATTTTGTTTGACATAAATAACTTGCCCTATATCATAGTTTTTTATTGGCTGCCTATCCTTATTGTGGTGTTTGAGGTCTTTTTCCTGTTTTCTTTTCAATTTCTCTATATTCGCCAGACGCACGTTTTCGAACTCATCGGGGTTGATTCTAGAAACACGTCCAAAAAAAAGTTCTACTGGTT
>OZ022263.1:136628089-136723089 GCA_963978885.1 Nemotelus pantherinus
ACTGACTAAAATAAGCAATCGTTAGTGTATATCGCTGTGATAACTCTTGAATCGGGAAAAAACCGCCACAAAAATATCAATTTAAGATTGTTCGCTGTTGATAACGGAGCCAAGTACGGTTCGAAATTGACCGATCGCCCAATTCTTGTAAGGATCGACTGGGTTGTTGCAATAGAAGCGGTCCGGTTCATAATATGACAATCACCTTATTCGAAAACTTGTGAAATAGTCCATAGTTCTTGAATTCACAAACTCTACCGAATAATAAACAAAGTGATTTGAGTGTGCTGTTAATATATTCCGTGGATTGCAAAATCAAGTCCATTTATAAATGAATGTTCTTCGAATCATAAACTCTACCAAATCAAATCATAAATTGAATTAGCGTTTGGTGATTCTTTGGATATCACAGAAACAATTTGAAAATCAACGGAGAACGAGGTTGAAAGCAATCAACAATGAAGAAGGCACCGTGGGAATATACTTTGCGACATTTTTTTTTTTTTGAAAAGTCATTTTAAAGCTTTTACTTTGGCAAAATTTTGTTTGAGCTCTTTTGAGATTAATAATTTGAATTAGTTAATTTTTTTTTTGTTGACTACAATATAAATTTTCGAATTGATATAAAAAAAAACAGAAAACAAAGAAAGATCATATGTATGTTGACAAACCTTGAATTTCCAGACACCATATTCTGGAACAACGGTCGACCGTCGTCAGGAGCGGTGATTTTTTCTTTGGTAATTATTGTTTGAATTTATTTTTTTTTCTTAGGAACTTTATTTTTTTATTTTATTTATCTTGTTTGTTATATTTACATTATTTATCATAATATTTAACTACATTATTTATCTATACAATTATTATTATAAATTGAATTTTTTTGAACAAATTTTTGTCTTCTGGAATTTTGATTTTGTTATTATTCTTCTCTTTGAAATAACATGAATTGTCAATATCTTAAACCAGTCTTTTGTTTTGTCTCGATGATGGAGTAAGAGATAAGTGGACGAAGGGTCCATCCAGTCCGCCTTGACAACAAAGATGACTCTTGTTTATTTCCCCCCCATGGTTAGTATGATCTATGTTGGTGTACGTTAGCGTGCTTCAAGCAGGAAGTTTCACTCAGCCCAAACCCAACGGCCGACGCAGCTGAGCTAGCTGGCAAGATACTAATCAAAGATACTAACTGGAGGCAATGGCAGATCGTTGTTAGCAGGGAAATCTGCCTTGACCGCTTAAATTTGTGCATTTGAACAATTTTCTTTCAAGCATTAAAATATAAGCACTCTGTCAGCTCATTGGTCATTGAAAAAGATGGGAAGGTTATCTGTCGTGACATTGATAAGGCCGAAGCACTAGCCAAAAATATTACACAAATTACATGCACTGTTAGAAATTTCGGTGTAAATTTGTATACCAGCTGTGATATAACCTATATGCATACTAAATGCATACTAAATACTTATAAATTAGGCAAATAAGATGATTTGTGTACTCTAAATTCTAAAAATGTATAATGCTATGGCGCATAAAGTTATTTTATTGTTTCTATGCCAACAAAATATACCTTTGATAAATTATCTTACAGTATTCATACTTTGTTCGTATGAAAATGACTCTTTCGTTTAACAATTCTTCCATGACCAAGATCGTATGAAATTCATATGAGAATAGTACGAAATGGGCAAATGAAAATCACTTGAAAATCGAAGACGCAATAACGCATATATTTCATCAGAAACTGCACGCATGTTTCAGTCGATGGAAAGCATTTCAGCTAAAATTTTGTGTCGTTAGCTGCGTGCGTAAAATGAATGGAGGTAGTAGACAATGGAGTGGCCCTTCGCATTTGAAATGTATTGGAGGGGACGTAACCATAAGGTAAGGGGAATACGATGTTTTGCTGATGTTTTGTTTCCCTCTTCCACGTTTATCTCATTTGGAATCATATGTCATATGATCACCACGTGGAAAAACCTCTTGTCAAGTTACTAGATGAGACGTTTGGCGAAAGTCGCAGGGGTAGATGCAAAGCAGTTGTATCACATGGGCAACTCTACTATTTTATCTCTATGGTAAAATGTACCCGGGATTTTTAGTGACAGTAGTTTAGTGTATGTGAGTCATTAAGCCAAGTTTCAGTGAAGGCAAATAAATTAAAATGGCATGATTTGGCGTTACGAAAAAGTTTAGATAGTTTACCTCTCATACCACCACAATTGTGGTAAAACAGTTTGAGGTTTGTGTGTGTTTTGTTAGGAAAAATTCCTAACAGAGTGGTCTGGTCTTTGAGGAGATGCAGAAGTCGCCAGGTTATTATTCGATATTGAAGTTCCCGTTGCCGCAGTGGATGCAAGATTTGCAGTCCTTTTGTAATGGTTTCTCAATGGGCATATATTCGCCGCGCTGTTACAAGCTTTTAGAGAAGAGGAAAAGGAAATACTAGAATCAGGTGATTTCAGCATTTTGGTACGGTTAGTAATAACATTGAACGGACCGCTAAAGAGGCGGTCACGTGAAGTTGAAGGAGGCAGAGGATCAGTACCTTTGAGAAGAAGAGATTTAGGAGAAGATAAGGAGTAAGGTTTGTGGTTGAAGGGGATATCGCAGGTAAGGACATTTGGATATATACATTTTTTCTTTACAATATTCTTTTTTTGCTTACTGCTAATTTTGTTGCTGACTTTCTTCCAAGGGCTGAACGTGATTCCTTTCCAGTCGAACCTGCCACTATTTTCATTGAGATCGATAAAGAGCCAGGCATATTTAGTTGGTATAAAAACCTTGTACCGCTTAGGTGATCTACATTTGCGCTGGGGTAGTTGTTCGATATTGTAATCGGTGATGCAGAAATCAGCTTCAAGAAGTCTTCCTAGCCATCCATCATCAGTATTGTGAGGAACTTTATTTACGTAGAATGCTATTTGGTTTACTTTGATAGGCAGTTTGGAGAATGCTTTCTCAACATGATTGTGCGTGTTAGCTGTCTTAAGTTTTTGTAGGCGAGTGGCCCAGTCGTGCTTGGACCAAAAGGTACCGAATTTGTAGATCGATGCGGCTTTTGGGTCTGAGGGTAAACGTAAACTAGAGCATGGAGCTGGTGGTGCATTGCTGTTTATCAACTCTTTTATAGGCGAAGAAGCTTTGTCCTGCGAACTGTTATGATCTACCATCAGCAGTTCCTGGTGTAGTGACTGCTCGTTCAACCCAATATGTTTGATATTATCATCGATCAGGGTCTGCTGGGCGCCCCTCAAACTTTCGAGTTGGCCGCTCAATTCTTCAAACTTTAATTGTTGTGCAGAGAACGCATCCGTTATCGAATCAATAAGTGGTTTCATCATACTCGTCATTTTTAACTCTTTGTTTTCTAGTATATCAGTGCTGCTAGCTTGGGAACTGTTACTTGATTTTCTGGAGGATGAGAATTGTGCAGCAATGGATTCCATTTTGTCTGCTAACTTATCAATTTTTTCATCCAACGTGTCGAAAGACTTCGCGACGTTTATGTTATTGTTGTTCTTGTTGTTTGACGCGGAAATTGTTGACGTAAAACCATCAAAATATTGTGTTAGTTCGATTAGAATTTCCTCATTTGCTTTTGTCTGGGCTTGCTGTTTGGAAATCAAATGATCCTTTTCAGCATTCAACGTTCCAATAAAGCTGATTAGGCTGTCATACATACTCTTCATGAGTCGCTCAACATTTTGGCAGTCTGTACATATGAAATGGTTGTCTAAATAGGGATGATACCAATCCCTTGGAGCGCCCATGCAAGCGCCATGCAATTTTCTGTTGCAGAAAGCTTTGCAAGTCACAAATTTTAACGTGTTATCAAAAGCAAAGCAGTTATCTAGGCTGCACTTGAAATTCATTGTTTTGTAGCGTATGCTTATTTGGTCGAAGAAGCGCCCAAAGATATGCGATTCCTTCGAATCAAATTAAGTTCAAATAAAAACTTATTGATTTTTATGGTAAATTTAAATTTAATCAATTAACTTCTTGAAAATTTGATTCAGAAAAAACGGGAAACACCTGGGATCGATCTGTGGGATACTGGCGTGGAAGTCCGTTGGTGAAACTGCAGAGCCACGAGTGTTTAGCTATCGATTGTCCAAAATACAAACTAAATTAGATCAATCGTCGTCGTCAGGTCAAGTGAAAATAATTTCGTTCTTTGTAGCTGCTTTCGGAGTTATTATTTTTGGACAATATTTATTGACTTTGTTGATTGAATGAATTCTTACGCAGATTTTGAAGAAAAAAACTGATCGCAGCGCTCAGGATTGGACCGAAGGATTCTCGTATGTAAGACCGCGTCACTACAGTCGAACCACGGGCAGTTAAGATGTGATGAATATAAAAATGAATTAGAATATCACAAACGTCAATTTGAACAGTACACGAAAATTTAACGGTTTTTCAAAAATAACTGTTTTAACTATTTAAGAAAATCAGAAAATCAACACTTTATTTAGGCAAAAAATTTCGAAGAAAGAAAATTGGGTCAAATAGCATTTTTATGTGTACATGCGAAAACAAAAGAAACCGAGTCGACCGAAAAGAACTCGAAAAAAAACCGAGTCGACCTCTCGGAGTTTCGCTGTAGTTGCGATAGTGATCGAAATTGCGCGAACTTGAGATTAAATTATTTTACGCTAGGCTAAAGGGGATTCTTAAAAACCGCAAAAAACTCAAGGATAGGGCGGTGGGAATTCAAAGAGCTAAGAGTCGATCAAAGCCACGTTATAGATATTAACTATAAAGCACAATACTAGGGATATAATGTATTGATTACACTGTGAAATGTGGATTTTAGTCAGCACTATTGTCACTTTGCGTCACGACACGTCACATTTAGCAGTAATAAATATATATATATATATATATATATATATATATATATATATATATATATATATACATATATACAAATATGTATATTTATATATATATATATATATATATATATATATATATATATATATACAAATATGTATATATATAAATATATATATATATATATGTATATATATATATACAAATATGTATATATATAAATATAAATATATATATATATATATATATATATATATATATATATATATATATATATATATACATATAGATATATATATATATATATATATGTATATATATATATATATATATATATATATATATATATATATATATATATATATATATATATGTATATATATATATATATATATATATATATATATATATATATATATATATATACAAATATGTATATATATAAATATAAATATATATATATATATATATATATATATATATATATATATGTATACATATATATATATATTATATATATATATATATATATATATATATATATATATATATATATGTATATATATATATATATATATATATATATATATATATATATATATATATATATATATATATGTATGTATATGTATATATATATATATATATATATATATATATATATATATATATATTTATATATATATATATATATTTATATAAATATATATATATATATATATATATATTTATATATATATATATATATATATATATAATATATATATATATATATATATATATATATATATATATATATATATATATATATATATATATATAAATTATATATATATATATATATATATATATATATATATATATATATATATATATATATATATATATATATATATATATATATATATATATATATATATATATAATATATATATATATATATATATATATATATATATATATATATATATATATATATATATATATATATATATATATATATATATATATATATATATATATATATATATATGACGCAAAGTGACAATAGTGCTGACTAAAATCCACATTTCACAGTGTAATCAATACATTATATCCCTAGTATTGTGCTTTATAGTTAATATCTATAACGTGGCTTTGATCGACTCTTAGCTCTTTGAATTCCCACCGCCCTATCCTTGAGTTTTTTGCGGTTTTTAAGAATCCCCTTCAGCCTAGCGTAAAATAATTTAATCTCAAGTTCGCGCAATTTCGATCACCATCGCAACTACAGCGAAACTCCGAGAGGTCGACTCGGTTTTTTTTCGAGTTCTTTTCGGTCGACTCGGTTTCTTTTGTTTTCGCATGTACACATAAAAGTGCTATTTGACCCAATTTTCTTTCTTCGAAATTTTTTGCCTAAATAAAGTGTTGATTTTCTGATTTTCTTAAATAGTTAAAACAGTTATTTTTGAAAAACCGTTAAATTTTCGTGTACTGTTCAAATTGACGTTTGTGATATTCTAATTCATTTTTATATTCATCACATCTTAACTGCCCGTGGTTCGACTGTAGTGACGCGGTCTTACATACGAGAATCCTTCGGTCCAATCCTGAGCGCTGCGATCAGTTTTTTTCTTCAAAATCTGCGTAAGAATTCATTCAATCAACAAAGTCAATAAATATTGTCCAAAAATAATAACTCCGAAAGCAGCTACAAAGAACGAAATTATTTTCACTTGACCTGACGACGACGATTGATCTAATTTAGTTTGTATTTTGGACAATCGATAGCTAAACACTCGTGGCTCTGCAGTTTCACCAACGGACTTCCACGCCAGTATCCCACAGATCGATCCCAGGTGTTTCCCGTTTTTTCTGAATCAAATTTTCAAGAAGTTAATTGATTAAATTTAAATTTACCATAAAAATCAATAAGTTTTTATTTGAACTTAATTTGATTCGAAGGAATCGCATATCTTTGGGCGCTTCTTCGACCAAATAAGCATACGCTACAAAACAATGAATTTCAAGTGCAGCCTAGATAACTGCTTTGCTTTTGATAACACGTTAAAATTTGTGACTTGCAAAGCTTTCTGCAACAGAAAATTGCATGGCGCTTGCATGGGCGCTCCAAGGGATTGGTATCATCCCTATTTAGACAACCATTTCATATGTACAGACTGCCAAAATGTTGAGCGACTCATGAAGAGTATGTATGACAGCCTAATCAGCTTTATTGGAACGTTGAATGCTGAAAAGGATCATTTGATTTCCAAACAGCAAGCCCAGACAAAAGCAAATGAGGAAATTCTAATCGAACTAACACAATATTTTGATGGTTTTACGTCAACAATTTCCGCGTCAAACAACAAGAACAACAATAACATAAACGTCGCGAAGTCTTTCGACACGTTGGATGAAAAAATTGATAAGTTAGCGGACAAAATGGAATCCATTGCTGCACAATTCTCATCCTCCAGAAAATCAAGTAACAGTTCCCAAGCTAGCAGCACTGATATACTAGAAAACAAAGAGTTAAAAATGACGAGTATGATGAAACCACTTATTGATTCGATAACGGATGCGTTCTCTGCACAACAATTAAAGTTTGAAGAATTGAGCGGCCAACTCGAAAGTTTGAGGGGCGCCCAGCAGACCCTGATCGATGATAATATCAAACATATTGGGTTGAACGAGCAGTCACTACACCAGGAACTGCTGATGGTAGATCATAACAGTTCGCAGGACAAAGCTTCTTCGCCTATAAAAGAGTTGATAAACAGCAATGCACCACCAGCTCCATGCTCTAGTTTACGTTTACCCTCAGACCCAAAAGCCGCATCGATCTACAAATTCGGTACCTTTTGGTCCAAGCACGACTGGGCCACTCGCCTACAAAAACTTAAGACAGCTAACACGCACAATCATGTTGAGAAAGCATTCTCCAAACTGCCTATCAAAGTAAACCAAATAGCATTCTACGTAAATAAAGTTCCTCACAATACTGATGATGGATGGCTAGGAAGACTTCTTGAAGCTGATTTCTGCATCACCGATTACAATATCGAACAACTACCCCAGCGCAAATGTAGATCACCTAAGCGGTACAAGGTTTTTATACCAACTAAATATGCCTGGCTCTTTATCGATCTCAATGAAAATAGTGGCAGGTTCGACTGGAAAGGAATCACGTTCAGCCCTTGGAAGAAAGTCAGCAACAAAATTAGCAGTAAGCAAAAAAAGAATATTGTAAAGAAAAAATGTATATATCCAAATGTCCTTACCTGCGATATCCCCTTCAACCACAAACCTTACTCCTTATCTTCTCCTAAATCTCTTCTTCTCAAAGGTACTGATCCTCTGCCTCCTTCAACTTCACGTGACCGCCTCTTTAGCGGTCCGTTCAATGTTATTACTAACCGTAACAAAATGCTGAAATCACCTGATTCTAGTATTTCCTTTTCCTCTTCTCTAAAAGCTTGTAACAGCGCGGCGAATATATGCCCATTGAGAGACCATTACAAAAGGACTGCAAATCTTGCATCCACTGCGGCAACGGGAACTTCAATATCGAATAATAACCTGGCGACTTCTGCATCTCCTCAAAGACCAGACCACTCTGTTAGGAATTTTTCCTAACAAAACACACACAAACCTCAAACTGTTTTACCACAATTGTGGTGGTATGAGAGGTAAACTATCTAAACTTTTTCGTAACGCCAAATCATGCCATTTTAATTTATTTGCCTTCACTGAAACTTGGCTTAATGACTCACATACACTAAACTACTGTCACTAAAAATCCCGGGTACATTTTACCATAGAGATAAAATAGTAGAGTTGCCCATGTGATACAACTGCTTTGCATCTACCCCTGCGACTTTCGCCAAACGTCTCATCTAGTAACTTGACAAGAGGTTTTTCCACGTGGTGATCATATGACATATGATTCCAAATGAGATAAACGTGGAAGAGGGAAACAAAACATCAGCAAAACATCGTATTCCCCTAACCTTATGGTTACGTCCCCTCCAATACATTTCAAATGCGAAGGGCCACTCCATTGTCTACTACCTCCATTCATTTTACGCACGCAGCTAACGACACAAAATTTTAGCTGAAATGCTTTCCATCGACTGAAACATGCGTGCAGTTTCTGATGAAATATATGCGTTATTGCGTCTTCGATTTTCAAGTGATTTTCATTTGCCCATTTCGTACTATTCTCATATGAATTTCATACGATCTTGGTCATGGAAGAATTGTTAAACGAAAGAGTCATTTTCATACGAACAAAGTATGAATACTGTAAGATAATTTATCAAAGGTATATTTTGTTGGCATAGAAACAATAAAATAACTTTATGCGCCATAGCATTATACATTTTTAGAATTTAGAGTACACAAATCATCTTATTTGCCTAATTTATAAGTATTTAGTATGCATTTAGTATGCATATAGGTTATATCACAGCTGGTATACAAATTTACACCGAAATTTCTAACAGTGCATGTAATTTGTGTAATATTTTTGGCTAGTGCTTCGGCCTTATCAATGTCACGACAGATAACCTTCCCATCTTTTTCAATGACCAATGAGCTGACAGAGTGCTTATATTTTAATGCTTGAAAGAAAATTGTTCAAATGCACAAATTTAAGCGGTCAAGGCAGATTTCCCTGCTAACAACGATCTGCCATTGCCTCCAGTTAGTATCTTTGATTAGTATCTTGCCAGCTAGCTCAGCTGCGTCGGCCGTTGGGTTTGGGCTGAGTGAAACTTCCTGCTTGAAGCACGCTAACGTACACCAACATAGATCATACTAACCATGGGGGGGAAATAAACAAGAGTCATCTTTGTTGTCAAGGCGGACTGGATGGACCCTTCGTCCACTTATCTCTTACTCCATCATCGAGACAAAACAAAAGACTGGTTTAAGATATTGACAATTCATGTTATTTCAAAGAGAAGAATAATAACAAAATCAAAATTCCAGAAGACAAAAATTTGTTCAAAAAAATTCAATTTATAATAATAATTGTATAGATAAATAATGTAGTTAAATATTATGATAAATAATGTAAATATAACAAACAAGATAAATAAAATAAAAAAATAAAGTTCCTAAGAAAAAAAAATAAATTCAAACAATAATTACCAAAGAAAAACTCACCGCTCCTGACGACGGTCGACCGTTGTTCCAGAATATGGTGTCTGGAAATTCAAGGTTTGTCAACATACATATGATCTTTCTTTGTTTTCTGTTTTTTTTATATCAATTCGAAAATTTATATTGTAGTCAACAAAAAAAAATCAACTAATTCAAATTATTAATCTCAAAAGAGCTCAAACAAAATTTTGCCAAAGTAAAAGCTTTAAAATGACTTTTCAAAAAAAAAAAAAAATGTCGCAAAGTATATTCCCACGGTGCCTTCTTCATTGTTGATTGCTTTCAGCCTCGTTCTCCGTTGATTTTCAAATTGTTTCTGTGATATCCAAAGAATCACCAAACGCTAATTCAATTTATGATTTGATTTGGTAGAGTTTATGATTCGAAGAACATTCATTTATAAATGGACTTGATTTTGCAATCCACGGAATATATTAACAGCACACTCAAATCACTTTGTTTATTATTCGGTAGAGTTTGTGAATTCAAGAACTATGGACTATTTCACAAGTTTTCGAATAAGGTGATTGTCATATTATGAACCGGACCGCTTCTATTGCAACAACCCAGTCGATCCTTACAGGAATTGGGCGATCGGTCAATTTCGAACCGTACTTGGCTCCGTTATCAACAGCGAACAATCTTAAATTGATATTTTTGTGGCGGTTTTTTCCCGATTCAAGAGTTATCACAGCGATATACACTAACGATTGCTTATTTTAGTCAGTGCACTTAATTTACTACACATGGGAGAATAAGAAAACCGCTGCACAATTTCTTGCTCAAGAACTCACACTTGCAATTGCAAAGATAACAACAACAAAAGTCGAATTGATTCCAATTCATTGCTAACTCTCTGCTCGGCACAATCGATAATTATCCACTTCCATGACTACTGAAGTTTTCTTCAGAGTTAAGCTTGAATTTAGTAACTGCCGTGCTAGTGTTTCTAAAACTATTATCAAACCGAATAGTTTCGTTTTATGATCACTTCAAATTCACCCTAAACACGTTAATTTTAAGAACTGAATCTTATTCGACTTGAATTTTTTTCACTGAGGTGCGCGGAGATTTGTTTGACACTTGAATTTGCACTTGTATCCCAACTAAGCGACGCACGCCACGCTCAAATCAAAATCCCCCAATAGAATGCCCAGTCAAGTCCGACTATCTTCTCCGCTTGCCGTCGTGGAAGAGACTCCCCGCAAAACTCCCATCATACCGCTCATCTCAAAAAGCCGTTGTCGCCATCAGCTCCGTTGCATCACTTTTTGATTGCTATCAGCTGCATGCAGCGCTGACCGGTCGGAACATTGACCTACAGTGCATTCGATTTCGATGCAGTCATACAGCGGTCAAGAGCCGAACATTACCGCGTGATGCATGTACATGCTCAGCTCCAAACACCGTACGCCGCACCAAACGCGAATGCACTGCATCCAATGGATGTAGAAGCGAAATCGATATGATTTTCGCAACGAGAAAAAAAATTGACGATGAAGTGGATTTTTTTGTGTGCGTGCAACAATCGTGGGGACGACCCTGCCCTGAGAAGAGTCTCAAAGAAACCCGGGCAAAAAAAAAACAAACAATGACTAAAGAAATGAACACCAAACTATCAGGAGCGAAGGTCTTTGCTATGATAGACTCCTAGAGTTTTCCCTTTCTCATCAGTTAGTTCATAAGTCACGTGACCCAACTTACGTTGCACAAAAGCTCGGATGAATTTCGGAGCAAGTTTAGCGGCGAAACGATCAGCGGCATTGCTAAGTGCGAAGTTCCTTACGAAGACCTCTTGAACAGGAGTGAAAGATTTTTCGCGACTTCGGAGATCCTCAGCCAGTTTATCTTTCACCCTATCCTGAATCCATCGCAGCCTATCAGTGTGCAGGCAGAGTTCTACCTCTCCATCCTCTAACGCTTGCATTTTACGGAGCAATTCATAGTCGCCGCCATGCTGGATACGATGAAAACCGAATAGAACGAAGTGAGGTGAGCAACCAGTCGCCTCATGCACGACATTGCGAAATGCAGCGCATGATTCGGCTAGCAGCTCATCCCAATTCCTATGGTCATCACCGATGTAGGCGCGAATAGCGTTGAGGATAGATCGATTAGCTCTCTCTGAAGCGTTGGCTTGCGGTGAATATAAGGGCGTAGTGATGTGCTGAACGCCATGCTCTAGGAGGAATGCCTCGAAAGATTTAGAGGTAAATTGCACACCATTTTCCGAGTGCACGAACTCCGGTACTCCATAGGTCAAGAAAATATCGTTTTTGAGAAACTTAATGACCGCTTCTGAGGTGGGTTTGGGTAGAGCCTTGAGCCATAAAAACTTGCTGAAATGATCCAGCACCACGAGCAACTGAGTATTCCCTGCCTTCGAACGAGGGTATGGGCCCATGAAATCGATGAACAGTCTCTGCAATGACCTATCTGTTTCCCGCTGATTTCCCATTGGTGGCCTCATGGTGCGATTCGGGGGCTTGACCTGCTTGCAAACGGTGCAGGAGGAAACATAATCTTTAACTTGTTTCCTCAACTGCGGCCAATAATAGTACCTTTGTAGCAGTTCCAAAGTCTTCCGAATCCCACAGTGAGACCCCCTAGGGTCATCATGTGCCTGCATAATTAGCTGTTTTACCATCCTGCCGATACCATCCTGCCATTCCCATGAAACGCCAGACCTCCTTCGCAGACTTGGGTGTTGGGTAGCCTACGATGCCAGAGACCTTCTCTGGATCGGTCTTCAGGATTCCATCACTCACTACATATCCAAGATATTTGATCTCTCGCTGCACGAACTTGCTCTTCTCAACATTTATGGTCAATTTAGCTGCGTTAAGCAACTGCGCCACCTTGGAAAGTAACTCCAAATGTTCGTTAAAAGAAGAACTAGTCACGTGCAGATCATCGAGATATACAAACACCTTGTCATGCAGCTCGTGAGGGATCACTTTGTGCATTAATCTGCACATGGTTTGTGGGGCATTGCACAAACCGAACGGCATCACAGTGAAGTGGTATAATGGGCGGCCAGGAACGGTAAAAGCAGTCTTCTCCCTAGATTCCGCATCCAATGGTATCTGCCAAAAAGCATCTTTTAGGTCCAGACTCGTTATAAATTTAGTGGATTGCAGACGAGCCAATAATCCTTCTATTAGAGGTAATGGATAGGCATCCTTCAAGGTTACCTCATTCAGTCGCCGTGCATCTAGACATAGCCGTACTTTACCAGGCTTCCTTATAAGGGTAACCGGTGAACTCCATGCGCTCTTGCTTTCCTCGATGACTCCTAAGGACAGCATACGATCCAGTTCATCATACAACAGTTTCTGTATGGCTGGGGACACCGAATAATGCCGCTGCTTAATAGGTTTGGCAGACCCGGTGTCAATGTAATGAGAGACCAAGGTGGTCTTACCCAAACCATTAAGGTTATATGAAGGAAACTGTTGAATAACTTGCTGTAGTCGAGACTGATCCTCAGGAGACAGAGTGTGAAACGCAGGGGCTGTGGCTTCAGAAATGGATGCAACCGCCAGCTGTTGAGTTGGTGAAATTTTAAATGCGTCCCAGAAATCCATTCCTAGATAAACTGGGTTGGTCAAGGTTGGAACGACCAAAAATTTTATCATACGCGATTGATTGTTGAATTTCACCAAGGTCTCAACATATCCGAGAACAGAAGCCTTATGACCTGACGCTGTCCGAACTTCTGTCTGAAGAGTATGGAGATACAGACTCAGTTCTGCAATCAAGTCCAAAGCTCCTGCTCCCAGGATACTGACGCTTGCACCACTGTCCAATAGTCCTTGGAGCTCACATCCTTTAATGAAGATGGTAGCGAAAGGACGGTTCTCCCCAAGGGGTGTCACGATGGTGTCGACACATGCTTTACGAAGCCATCGTCTGTTGGCGAAGTATTTCCATGCCCGATGAAAACGCGATACCGAGCGCCTGCGCATCGATCGAGAACACTCAAATCCGTGGTTGATGTTATTAAGACTATCTGATGAGGGGTTTTCCGAGTTTAATGTTTTCGACGGAATTCCGGGTCGATATTGGTCGCGGCGTCCACCGTCGTTGGCTTGGGTGGCGGACGAGGGGTGGGAATACATCGCGCCCACATATCCGGCGTACTCCGCCTGCCGTTTCCCGACCTGCAATGCATGCAACTGGGCTTAAGAACACCTTCCATTCCACATCCGTAACAAAATATTCGCTGGCTGGGGACCGGACAGTCCATAAATGTGTGGCCCAGATCTTTACAGTTCCAGCATATTACGTATTGTCTTTGTGGAGCTTGCTGATGTTGGGCGTTTCCAAGCGCAACCGCATCCAGAGCTGGCGTGATAGTTGGCAGATCGTAGTCGTACGAGTAACTAGGTGCTTCGGAGATGTTGTGATGATAAGAGTACTCCTGCGCTGCTGCGGGAAAAGAAGGAGGCAAAACCTCATGAACTACTCGTGGTCTTCTCAAAGGCACAGATGATGGGGTTGCTTGTTTTTGTTCGCCCGGATACCAGACAGCCTCAATCGCACAGCATCGTGCAACCATTTCACGGACGGAAAGGAAACTGATTCCAGCCAGATGATCCCTTAGGTTAGGTTAGGTTAGTAAAGAGGGCTGCCGGGAAACGCGGCTAGCATTAGGCCACCAGTTTGGGCCCATTTGCCACCCTCCGCTGGCTATTTAGAGCTGCCAAGTGACCGCTTCGCCAAACTGGATCAGCTGACTCAGCGTGACGGTACCAGCCACCTCTGCTAACCCTTGAAAGTGGTATGCACCAAAAATTTTGAGGCGTTTATTATTGAGGGCCGGACAATCGCAGAGAGTATGCTCGATGGTGTCCTCTTCCATCTCGCACCTCTTGCATAAACTGCTGGATGTCAGTCCCATTTTCTTCGCATGAGATGCGGTAAGGCAGTGCCCTGTGAGCAAGCCGACCGTGGTTCTCAAGCAGTTCCTGCTGAGCTTGAGCAGTTTCCTGCTTTTGCTTGGATCAGGTGATGGCCATAATGTCCTGGCCACCCTGCAGTCCAGCCTGTTTTCCCATTCGGACTTTAGTTTGGCCCATATGGCGGCATCAAGTTTGTTTGTGGTGTCCGCGATTGACCAAGGTACAGTGATGCAGGGGCAGTTGCTAGCTCCTGAACCTTTCCTCGCCAATTCATCAGCTTTTTCGTTGCCTATGACCCCACTATGCCCTGGCACCCACATAATCCGGATAGGAATATGCCTTGCCTTTTCATTGAGAGCCACTCTGCAAGCGTTAACAGTTTTTGAAGAACATCTGTAAGACGCAAGAGCGAGAATGGCTGCCCTACTGTCGACGCAAATGGTCATTGGTCTGGTTGATATTCCACTAATGGACTCAACTGCCATGCGTATAGCATGTAATTCAGACTGAAAGACGGTAGCATGGTCCGACAGTCTACACCACAGGTTAAGGCTCAAATCCGTAGAAAATACGCCCGAGCCAACTCCTGTGTCCGTCTTTGACCCGTCCGTGTAAATCCAGGCGCCCCTATCGGTGGTAGCTTCCTTTTTCTTCCAGTCTGTTCTTGTGGGTATCTTGACCTGGAAATTCCTGCCAAGATGTATTATTTTGCTCATGTGGTCCGTGTCTTCTGCAACGAGTCCAAATCTTTTGCGGCATTCTATAAGAATACCGCTGTGACCCCACTGATCTGAATCGTTCCACATGCCAGAACTTTTAGCGCGTATCGCCGCTAAGCTTGCGCTTCTAAAGATGAATCGATCTAGGGGCATGAGTCCCAAAATCATTTCCAACCCAGCCGTTGGGGCGGTTCTTAAAGCGCCCGTAATACATATGCAAACTAATCTTTGCAGTGTTGTTAGCTCCTTGATATTAGTTTTATTCTCCGCTGCTTTCCACCACACGACCGCTCCATACACAAATCGGCCTGACTACACATGTGAATATGTAATAGGCCGCCCTAGGTTTAAGATCCCAGGTATTGGAGTAGGCGGACCGGCAAGCGAAAAGTGCTGCGAGGGCCTTACCAATTCTGTGCTTCACGTTAGCCCCCCAGTTCAGTTTCCTGTCTAGTATAAGACCCAAATATTTAACACTATCAGGAAGCTCCAATGTTATTCCGTTGAGGTTAGGCGTGGCAATAGCCGGTACCCTGTGTTTCTTTGTGAAGAGCATAAGTTCGGTTTTTGTCGGGTTTGCCCTAAGACCGACTTTTCTGGCCCAGATTTGAATATGGTCCAGCGCCGATTGCATAAGGTCCGACAAAGTTTGTGGAAACGCACCCCTCACAAGTACCACAATGTCATCGGCATACGCCACTACCTCAAAGCCACTGGCCCTTAACTTCTCCAGTATTTCGTTGACTGTCAGGATCCAGAAAAGGGGAGATATAATCCCTCCTTGTGGTGTTCCGGTACCGACTGTTCTTTCCGCTTTGGCCTCCAAAAAGGTAGCCTCAATCTGCCTGCTCTTGAGCAAGTCAGATGCCCAGGTCGCCAGGGTTTTATCCACCCCATATCGAGCCAAGGCATCAATGATACTCACGACAGTGACATTATTGAAGGCCCCTTCAATGTCTAAGAAGGCTGCCAACGTGAATTCCTTCTGCCGTAAGGATTTTTCTATAGTCCCGACAACTTTGTGTAATGCCGTATCTACTGATCTGCCCGCTAGATACGCGTGTTGATCAACACAGAGTCTCGCGACATCAATCGAGCTTTTGATATGCAGATCAACAAGCCTCTCTAGTGTTTTGAGCAGAAACGATGTTAAGCTGATTGGTCTAAAGTCCTTCACGTAATGATGATTCACCCTACCCGGTTTCGGAATGAAGACCACTCTAGCTTTTGTCCATTGCTCGGGTACTACCCCGAGGCGGAGGCATGCGGTAAAAATACGCTGCAGAATAGGAATGATGGCCTTATCTGCTTTTTGAAGCATGATAGGTGATATCTCATCAATCCCTGTAGCTTTGTAAGGTCGGAATGTGCCAATAGCCCATTCAATCTTGACCTCGTCCACTACTTCCTTGATCAGCCGCTCAGACGCCCGGTGGGTTCCACGAAGTACGTCACTACGCGGTGTCACGCAGGCTGATTCTGGAAAGTGAGTTTCCAGTAGCAAGTCCAGGCACTCTTTCGGGTCCTCCACCCAATCCCCGTTTTCCCTTCGCAAGAGCGTAGGTACGCCGGGGGTTACGCTTAGAACCTTCCTGATTCTGGCAGCCTCTGTACCTCCTTCAATGTTCTCACAGAATTCCCTCCATGAGTCGCGGTCGGCTTGTCTAATCTTCTTTTTGAAAAGCGACAGCTCTTGCTTGTAACGATCCCAATCAGCCACGTTTCCGGAACGCCTTGCGGTGTTAAACGCCCTTCGTGTGCGACCTCTAGCCTCTGTGAGTTCGCCATTCCACCACAAGGTAGCGTTCTTCCTTACGGGCTTTTCCGGACACACGTCTTTGAAATCTGACACTAAGATTCCCGTTAATCGGTTCACCTGCTCGTTCAGCCGTCCTGGACTCGTCAGTTCCAGATCGTCTAGTGCTCTGAGGTGTCTATTTGTTTTCCTTGAGTAAACTTCCCATTGTGCTGTTCTCGGGTTCCGTACTTTTTTAGGTGAAATAACAGAACAACCGATATTCCAGCATAGCCACTGGTGGTCCGAGAGCGATGGCAGGTTATAAACCTGCCAGCTGTGGACACTTTTCATTATGCTTGGAGTTGCCAGGGTAATATCAATTACCTCAGCCCTGTTCTTAGTTATAAATGTAGGTTTGTTACCCATGTTGAGGATGTTGAGGTTGGTTGACGTTAGAAATTCTAGCAAACTCCTACCTCTCTCGTTTATGTTGGTGCTTCCCCATATTTCGTGGTGAGCATTTGCGTCACAGCCGATAACAGCATCCGTTGTCATAGCCGCTACTGCCAATCTTCTCAGTCCGGGCGTGATGGGATCTACGTCGTATGGTAGATAGACCGCCGACAACAGACACCGCTTCGTGCCGCTACCAGGGATCCCCCACTCCACACACACTGTGGTTGTATCCCCATCACAAAGCTGCGGAATCAAGATTGATTTCACCTCTTTTTTGGCGACAATACAAGTCCTTGTCTTGTCCCTTCCTTTTAGCTGGAACACACTGAGGCTGGTGCCGAATCCACAGGCCACATTCTTGTACAGAAGCGGCTCCTGTATCAGTGCGATGTCAGCGTGCCCCCGACTGAGATGCCGAAGCAGATTGGCCGTCGCCCCTCTACTGTGGTGCAGATTTGCTTGGACCACTCGCACTTCGGCTAACCTCAGAGATGATCCCTTAACCGCTTGGTCATATTTCTGAAGAGTATAACCTGTAAATCGGTATCTGTCAGAGGGTTCGTCAGAGGTAACATCATGGACTGGATATCATTGAAAAACGCTCGAAATGACTCTCCTGGTTGCTGAATTCTAGCATCGATTGACCGTCTGATATCAACGTCTGTCTGGAAGCCACTGAAGCAGTTCATGAAATCCCTCTCCATGTCCTCCCACAACAACGCAGGGTGCATCTCATGGTAGCACCAGTACCACTCTAAAGCTGGTCCACGTAACAACAAGTGGAACTCCATGGCCAACATCGCTCCAGAAATTCCATAATGTTTAGCCATGGCAGTCTTTCGGGTCGGCTGTGATTCATGAGACTGTGATGTATTGGGGTTGTTACGTTGAAATCTGGCTGAATTGGAGGAGCGTGATCTCTTATTTGTGTGCCTCTTAGGGGTGTATACGGGGCATCCGCAAAGTCCACTGTGTTGGTGCGAACTGCCGTAGATGCAGCTCGATTGCCAGATCCCAACACAGGACGAGGTCTAGTTCCTGTCTGTGACAGAGTTAGATGATTTATCTGCCCTGCGAGACTTTCAAAGTCTGGATCAGAACGAAGATGACCGTGAGGTAGCATTTTCAATTGATTAATAATTTAAAAATTTATGTAAAGTAAATTATATATTTATATGTATATAAGTAATTTACCAAAATTTAAGAATTCAAATTAAAAATTGCAATTAAAACCCGGACGTTAAAAAAACTAAATTCTTGATTATTCCCAATAATTTTCATTCATAAAAGTGAAATAATTAAGAGGAAGAATAAAAAATCCGCGTGTTTAAATTTAAATATATATTATGGCAGTAAAACGAAAAATCAATCCAGCCGCCCCGGCAACAAAGATGACAGGTGAGGATGGGAAAGCCATAAAAATTGTGGGTTGAAAAGGGGGAAAAAAATGAACTACAGACAAATCTTGTGACACAACTGGATCAGGTTTGGAACTCTTAGCAACAATCCGTTCGCATAGATTTCTAAATTAGACAATCAACACCTTGATGGTGGACAGGAGTCTGCTGAGCCCCAAAGTGAACATCGTAGATGATGTTAATGCTCATGAATTCAGCTGTTCGGTCTTGCCTGAACAATTCAAATTTAGAAAATGAAGATGTCAAGGCCACCATCCACGATGCTACTCTGATCCAATCCTGCCTACAAGACTGTCGATTATGAAAAAGGAGAAATACTCCTGTTAAACACTAGACAACACATCCTAGCAGGTTTGGCGACTTGCCAACATTAAATATTAAAAGTAACTTTTAACTAACCATGAAAGAAAGAAAAGAAGAGAGAGAGAAAGGAAAAAAAAATTGGCTGAGGTAAATATTTGGCCAGAGCCACATATGACACCCCAGCCAAATAAAATGGAATTGATGTTCAAGAAAAATAACTCAACAAGGTACCGACAAAAACTAAATTAATGTCTGGATAAACCGAAAACTGAAAATTAACAAAAGAAACTAAATAAAACAATAACTAACTTTGAGCAAAGCATAGCCTTTTTGGGTGCCATTTGTTACGAATTGGCAAACTACCGCCAATGCAACATAATTTAAGTTCAACTCAGTTAAATGCCCTGCGTGCTTCCCTTGCCAGCTAGCTCAGCTGCGTCGGCCGTGGGGTTTGGGCTGAGTGAAACTTCCTGCTTGAAGCACGCTAACGTACACCAACATAGATCATACTAACCATGGGGGGGAAATAAACAAGAGGCATCTTTGGTGTCAAGGCGGACTGGATGGACCCTTCGTCCACTTATCTCTTACTCCATCATCGAGACAAAACAAAAGACTGGTTTAAGATATTGACAATTCATGTTATTTCAAAGAGAAAAATAATAACAAAATCAAAATTCCAGAAGACAAAAATTTGTTCAAAAAAATTCAATTTATAATAATAATTGTATAGATAAATAATGCAGTTAAATATTATGATAAATGATGTAAATATAACAAACAAGATAAATAAAATAAAAAAATAAAATTACTAAGAAAAAAAAATAAATTCAAACAATAATTACCAAAGAAAAACTCACCGCTCCTGACGACGGTCGACCGTTGCTCCAGAATATGGTGTCTGGAAATTCAAGGTTTGTCAACATACATATGGTCTTTCTTTGTTTTCTGTTTTTTTTTTATATCAATTCGAAAATTTATATTGTAGTCAACAAAAAAAAATCAACTAATTCAAATTATTAATCTCAAAAGAGCTCAAACAAAATTTTGCCAAAGTAAAAGCTTTAAAATGACTTTTCAAAAAAAAAAAAAAAATGTCGCAAAGTATATTCCCACGGTGCCTTCCTCATTGTTGATTGCTTTCAACCTCGTTCTCCGTTGATTTTCAAATTGTTTCTGTGATATCCAAATAATCACCAAACGCTAATTCAATTTATGATTTGATTTGGTAGAGTTTATGATTCGAAGAACATTCATTTATAAATGGACTTGATTTTGCAATCCACGGAATATATTAACAGCACACTCAAATCACTTTGTTTATTATTCGGTAGAGTTTGTGAATTCAAGAACTATGGACTATTTCACAAGTTTTCGAATAAGGTGATTGTCATATTATGAACCGGACCGCTTCTATCGCAACACCCCAGTCGATTCTCACAAGAATTGCGCGATCGGTCAATTTCGAACCGTACTTGGCTCCGTTATCAACAGCGAACAATCTTAAATTGATATTTTTGTGGCGGTTCTTTCCCGATTCAAGAGTTATCACAGCGATATACACTAACGATTGCTTATTTTAGTCAGTGCACTTAAGTTACTACACATGGGAGAATAAGAAAACCGCTGCACAATTTCTTGCTCAAGAACTCACACTTGCAATTGCAAAGATAACAACAACAAAAGTCGAATTAATTCCAATTCATTGCTAACTATCTGCTCGGCACAATCGATAATTATCCACTTCCATGACTACTGAAGTTTTGTTCAGAGTTAAGCTTGAATTTAGTAACTGCCGTGCTATTGTTTCTAAAACTATTATCAAACCGAATAGTTTCGTTTTATGATCACTTCAAATTCACCCTAAAACACGTTAATTTTAAGAACTGAATCTTATTCGACTTGAATTTTTTTCACTGAGGTGCGCGGAGATTTGTTTGACACATGAATTTACACTTGTATCCCAACTAAGCGACGCACGCCACGCTCAAATCAAAATCCCCGAATAGAATGCCCAGTCAAGTCCGACTATCTTCTCCGCTTGCCGTCGTGGAAGAGACTCCCCGCAAAACTCCCATCATACCGCTCATCTCAAAAAGCCGTTGTCGCCATCAGCTCCGTTGCATCACTTTTTGATTGCTATCAGCTGCATGCAGCGCTGACCGGTCGGAACATTGACCTACAGTGCATTCGATTTCGATGCAGTCATACAGCGGTCAAGAGCCGAACATTACCGCGTGATGCATGTACATGCTCAGCTCCAAACACCGTACGCCGCACCAAACGCGAATGCACTGCATCCAATGGATGTAGAAGCGAAATCGATATGATTTTCGCAACGAGAAAAAAAATTGACGATGAAGTGGATTTTGTTGTGTGCGTGCAACAATATATATGTAACCAAAAAATTTCAGTGAAAAAATCTCATTCGATTGAACTAAAATTTTCAGGGTACATTGGTGTATAGTGCCAGTTTTCACAAAAAATTAAAAACCTTTAACCCTTTGGCGCCGGCAGCCATTTCAGTGATAATTTAGATACCCCTATTTTTCTGTCAAAAAATAGCTTTTGCAAAAACAAAGTCTATGTAATAAATTCTGAACGTGTTTTCAATGTGATAATAATGTTTTTGAAATCTGTAACCCTTATGTTTGCGCTAGGCGCCTAAAATGAGATTGGGAAAATTTGAAAATTTTTGAATTGCGATAACTTTTTAGTAGATTATCAAATCATTATGAAACTTACAGGACATATAGATGTTGTTAAGTTACACACATGCGTATGAACGTGCTGGCAACCTTGTAGCTACGGCAGGCACTGAAGGTGAAAACATTCAAACCATCGAATCTCCTAAAAATGTCCGGTTCTTACAGTAAAGATCAATTTTTATACAAATCTTACGCTTTATCTAGACAGTCAAAGTAAAAATATGGAAATTTCATGTCGAACAAGAACGGTAACCCTCTCAGAGTTTACCTATATTTTTAGCATTGGAAACTTCTTTTCACGGGAACTCACGAACCAATAATCAGATACAATAGAAATTTACAGATTACATTGGACTTAAGTAGGACCAGGTCTGATAGAAGCGATTTTGAATTGTGGGCAACTCTGTGCCAGTGGTGCTATCTTCAAAAATTACAAAGAAAAAAACTGCTATTTGTCCTATGAATCCTGATTCAGTTACCAGATTTTCATGAAATCAACATAGTAGCTGGACTTTACTCTAGGCCGTGTTTGATAGAGAATTGGTTGAAAAATTCGATTGGTGCTGCCAGCTATGGTCATTCGTGTGTCTTTGTTTTTGAAAATTCGCTCAGGAAAATAAAGCTATTTGCCTTATAGCTTCCAGTGCAGTCATGAAACCAATACGAATTTAATACAATTAATGGAACCTATTATACGCATTATTTAGGAAGATTCTGCTTGAAAAGACACCATAGGGTTGCCAGCTATTGTTTTATCGTAAAATTTTCAAATGGTAAAGATATTGTAGTGACAATAAACAGCAAATATTAAATTTTCGATTGTTTGAAAAATTTCGCGGCTGGTAGCCCTAAATTTTTTATGCTCCTATAACTACGAATGCAGTCGACGAAATTCACAGGGTTGATTAATTTCGACGTGAAGCAGATGTGATATATTTTTGGCTTTGCTACTGGCAAAAGGTTGGCAGCACGAGTCGGTTGTGCTATTTTTGTATCAATAAATGCTGACAGTTTGTCTTCATACCGGAAACATTTACAATGAAAATAATTAGCTAATGCTTCAATTCCCAAAGTTCTGCAAATTTTTCGGATCGCAGCCCCAAACACCAGCTTCAACTACTGTGCTGCAGGCACTGAGCTTTTTCTTCATTGATATTACATGAGATGCTGCTTTCAAAGTTTTGTGAAATAAGCAACTGATAACGAATATAATTAACAAGTGTTTTGCTCTCATATACTTTGAAATTCATGCCAGTGGTAATATCTGAAACCTTTCCCCCATATGAGATATATTGCATTCTTGAGACCAAAATAAAACGGGGCGTTTGAAACAGTTTGGCTGTAATAAGCAACTCGTGTGGTAAAATATGCACGATTATTCTTCTGTTCTTCAAACATTAGTGTTTCTAGTGGTTCAGGTGCGCTAGAGTTTTATTTGGATGTGCGATTCACTTGATTTACAAAAAGCTCAGAAAATATTTCCAAAAGTTGATTTGGTGAGAATAGATCAATCAATTCGATGTAATTGTCAGCTTGTTTTGATGTTGATGGAAAGCTTTTGGCAGCTCGCTATATGACGGAATTCTGGCCGACAAATTAAAGCTTGTGACTACGCTATTTCGTCGGAATGAATGTAGGGGCTCTGACGTAGCCAAAACGGAGGCAGAGTTAAATTTTCTATGTGGGCTTGAGATGGTAGTAGAGGTATTTGGCGAATTTCGCTTTAAGCGATGGGCTCCTGATAGCAGAGGCTACTGACGTGCAATTTGATGTGCACGGGAAGTTGGATGATTTTTTTCCTCGATTTGTTGCATTATATTCAAGTAATTTTCCCTATTTCTGCATTAATATGAACTTAAGAGGTGCTTCAGTCCACAATTTGAACAACGATTTTGTCTGCATCTTTATCGATTAGGGTGCACTGAGAATGCAAATGCCAACCACTGTATATGAGACATTTCGTCTCCAAACTACAGTGCGACGACCCATGTCCACACATTTGACAATTTCGACATTGAGTAAGGCCGCTATCGTGTTTTCTATAAAAGTCAAAACGGACAATTGCACGCATAATTGTTTTGGTTTTTTTTCAATTTGTTTCCGCTTGGTATTAGGCTCCAAGAACAGAAGATATCGAAGTTGTTGATGTTTTTACTAATTTTCGAAGAAAATTAGTATTAAACTCGCTTCGCCGAAAATTCGTCATATATATATATATATATATATATATATATATATATATATATATATATATATATATATATATATATATATATATATATAATATATTTTATATATATATATATATATATATATATATATATATATATATATATATATATATATATATATATATATATATATATATATATATATGTATATATATATATATGTATATATATATATTAGCAAAATGATTAAGGGAGATAATCTCTGGAGTGGCCGATCCGATTGAGCTGAAATTTTCGGAGAACGTAGATGTATATAATAGGTAGGTCCATGATTTTCTCAAATTCAGATATCCTAAACCTTTTGGCGACGGCGAGCGTTTTAGTGAATTTTGAGGTACTAATATATTTAAAAGCAGTGTAAAGTTTTGTTAAAAAAAGGATTGGTAATAAAAACTTATTATATTCTTAGCTGGTTAATGATAAAAAAATTGGAAATTTTGAGCCGGGTGGGGGTGCTAAGTGCCTAAAAGTAAGCAAGGATTTTTTTCAAATTTTGATTTGTAATTGCTTCTGACAAAAACATTGCATCATCGTGAAATTCGCAGAGCGTATTGATGTTGACTAAGATTTGGCACATGTATATTTGCAGCATAAAGTGGGTTACGCTGTAGCTGTGACAGGCTGCTGAAAAAAAATCCTTCAAATCATTGACCTTCCTGAAATTTTTTTGATTTTTGACAAAAATTTCAAATTTTTGATAAATTGTATCCTTTGTCCTTCATCTCAAGAAAATTTTTTCAAAATTCCGATTTGCATAAGAACGGCAACCCATCACCAAATTACCTCTATTTTCAGCACTCGAATTTCCGTTCACAAGAACTGACGACCGGATAATTCGATCATAATTTAATTTACAGGACATGTTGGTATTAGCTAGGACCAGGTCTGACAGAAGTGATTTTGAAATGCGGGCAAGCCTGTGGCAGTGGTACCATCTTGAAAAACTACTGAGAAAAAAAACAACTTTTTGGCCTATAACTTCCGATTCAGCCATCAGATTTTAACAAAATTTACACAATACGTGGATGTTAGTCTATGTAAATTTGGTTGAAAAATTGGTATAGGACTGGCAGCTGTGGTGATTTTTGTCTCACAAATCTTGCAAATTTGGTCAGCAAAATAAAGCTTTTTTCCCTATAACTTTCGGTCCAGTGTAGAAATCAAAACAAAGTTCATGCAGTAAATGGACCTTAATGTTAAGTAAATGTCGTAGGAATTTCGTAAAAAATGATGAAAGTGCTGCCAGCTATTACCATTTTTGTAATTTTGTGGAATTTATTTACTGAGCGATTATGTCATTAGATTTGCAATTGAGAATGATCCTTGAATGAAAATTAACAACAAATATTAACGTTTTAAAAATTTGAAATGTTTTGAGAGTGGTAACCCTAAAATGCTTTTCACCCGTATACCTTCTAGCGCAGTGATTCAATCGAAACGAAATTTACTGGTTGGGTTTTACTTTACGTCAAGCAGATTTGGTATGTATTTTGCTTTGCTGCTGACACAGGCTAACCAGCAATGTGACATTTCCGTTAATATTGCACCAACAGATGCTTCAAATTACGTTCTCATATGCAAAGCATTTGCAATAAAAATAAGGAATCAATTTTTACATTTTCAGAGTTTTGAACATTTGTCGGATGGCAGCCTTAAACAACGTTTAACCGCTGAAACTTTCGATGTAATCCTGCGATGAGAACGAAATTCAAAGGAAAAGTTGATTTAAGTATGAGCTTGTTATGGTAAACTTATTGCTGCTTCGTTCGAAAAGTGCTACCAGCACTGAACATTTTCATCATTTGTGTTATAGTTGAGTTTTGTTGCTTTGGATAAAAAATGGTTGATATGATTCTACAAAACAGTGTATTAAGTCTTTCCACACTTTTTTGTCACTCAAAGACAATTTCTTGGAAAATTAGTTTTCTAGCGTTTCAGATGCGCAAGAGTTTTTTTTTTTAAAGCCGTACAAGTCTTTTATTTATGAACTAGCGCCCGAGCAGGGACATGATTCGCGTCACTACGAATAGTCGCGTAACCATTCCGACGGTTTGAAACGTAAAAGTTAAAGTAAAAAGAAGGAACGCCTAAGAAGTGAAAGTTCCGTTAGCGTACCCCGCTAAAAGAAGTGTAGTGATAAGTGCTTGATGGGCTCCTTAGTATTTTTTTTAACAAAAAGGATAGCGCCGGCTTGCACAGTGAACGGGTTCTAAAAAAGTGGCTACCCTGCCACCTTCTTATAAGAAAAGAAACAACCTTTACAAAAGGGTTAAATACTAAAACCAGTCCTTTAAAGAAAAAGTACATAGTGCTCAAGAGAATAAAAAAGTGACGAAAGTGACTACAAAAAACTTGAGCAAAAGTGACGAAAGTGACTACAAAAACTTAAGGAATAAAATGATTAACGGAGTTTTTAAAGAAAAGATTAAAGAACTGTTACCTAGTGCGATGCATTGCATGGGATTAATTTTATTCTTGTAAGAATTTTTTCTAATAATTTTATTATGTGTAATTTTATTATGTTTAATTTTTTAATACCATAGTTAACAATTTACTGATTGCAGATTTTACCTATATATTTTTGAAAAATTGAATTTAATATTTACCTAAATTGAATTTAGTATTTACTTGAATATCTACTAGAATGGTGGCTTTTCTCTCGACTAAATAATCGCATCGAATATTTTGATTATTCTGAATCCGCATTATATGTATGGTTTAATTGAAATTGAATTAGTGATGTGAATTGTGTATTTTTCTCCTTGTTTGTGAATACAGGTTTCAACTTGAACTCATATATGAACTAAGTTAATTAGTTGAATCTGGTGTATATTTGCTACTTTTGACTTGATTGATTATTTTGACTTAATCTTATATCGATCAAGTTCATGATACTGATTGACTTAATCTGGCTTATATTTGCTACTTTTGACTTGATTGATTATTTTGACTTAATCACATATCGATTGATTAATTTAATCTGATGTACACTTGCTACTTTTGATTCGATTGATTATTTTGACTGTTCACTGGTCATCTCTTATTTGGTGAAAACACTTTATTGCACCTTTTTGGAACTTGAATTTTTTTGGGTGAAATTGTAGTGATTGTGGTTACTGTTGTGAAACGGCAATAAGAAAACTTTTAAATCATGTTGAATCCCAATAATTTGATTCGCTCTCCTGTGCTCTGCGCAGAAAATATACCTGCTGGTGGAAAAGGGGTTGTCAATAATCCTCCACTATCGGAAAATAATCTCGTATTGTTTCGGAGACATTAAAGACCCAAGGTCGACAAATTTTTACCTCAATTATGAATCCTGCCGGAGACAGTTATAACAAAATGGACGTACCAGTAAATATAAACAATGACAGAAACTTAACCGACATGGATAAAATTCCAGATGTTGTAAAAAGTCTTAAAACCTTTTCTGGGGATCCAAGTGAATATAACTCATGGAGAAAGAGTGAAGACGGATCTGATACATCTATGAGCACTTAATAGAAACCCCCAAATATTATGGTATACTTTTGGTCATCCGTAATAAAATAAAAGGGCAAGTCGATATTGCCCTTGAGTCATACAATACCCCACTAAATTGGCCAAAATTATCAAAATGTTTAACATTACATTATGCTGACAAACGCGATTTAGGTACACTTGAATATCAGCTTACCACTTTGGTTCAAGGCACAGGTACAATAAATGAATTCTACCAAAGTGTTTACCATCATCTTTCATTAACCTTGAATAAACTCTCTGCTATGGAAATAAGTCAAAATTCTCTTAATAGCCTAACCCAATGTTATCGTGAAAAAGCGTTGGATACTTTTGTCAGAAGACTCAGAGGTGATTTACCTCGACTAATAAGCATAAGAGAGCCTGTGGACCTCCCACAAGCTTTGTCTTTATGCCTTAAACTAGAAAATGTCAATTACAGGACTCAGAATGCGAACAATACCTTCCTCAAGCATGGTTCAAACAATCCTCCTCCTTTGCAGCCATAGAAGGAAGGACAGAGACAGAACCACCACAACCATAGCCAGCATACTGGAAAGAAAAACTTCCACCCAGAACTCTTCCATAACCACAGAATACCACTAAGACCTAAGTTTCACAGACAAGTACAATATCAGGATCTAAACTATAACGCCTTACCTCCAAAACCACGGGTATATGAACCAATGGAGGTTGATCCTTCTGTAGGAACAAACGCGGTGAATTATCAAAATCGACCACCCTTTAGAAAACCGGTAGTAAACAACAAAAGACCACAGGAGTACAATCAGGCCCAAGGAAATACACCTTACAATCAGCAATGGCTTTTTAATCTGCAAAGGCTGTTTAATCTACAACGGTGGGAGAAAGCGTTCTTCTTGGGGAATATTTCGATTCCATGGCATTACACGACACTGAACATATTGCAGAAAACGATACTATGAATTTTTTAGATCATGAGCTCTTCGCTCCCGTATTTTGAATATACGGCGAAGAAAAACCTAAAATTTCTGATCGACACGGGATCAAATAAAAATTATGCTCATCCACAGCTCAACCATAAAGCCATTCAAAACGAAAAACCCTTTTTCATAAATTCTGTTGGTGGTGCAGTATGCATTACACACCATGCATACGTAAACCTGTTTATCCCTTAAACGGAAAAATTGAAATTTTTCATATTACCGGAACTTCAGACATTTGCGGGTATAATAGGAAATGACACTTTAAAGAAGATGCAAGCAATAATCCATACAGACACTGACTACATGACCATAAAATCGGACCTACGCATTCCACTAAAACAGAAACAATCTAGCACTGTAAACCATATGGAAATTAGAACAAACCATATGACTACTGATCAAGCAAAGCATTTGAGAAATATTCTAGCGAGATGCTCTAGTGTTTTTTTGAACCCAATCCCAGCCAGACTTATATAACAGCAGTTAAAGGGGAAATTAGTACGACAATGAATTATCGTGTCTATTTGAAGTCGTATCCTTATCCTCAAGCACTCAAGGGCATCGTAGAAGCAGAAATAAACAAATTACTTCAAGATGGCATTATCCGGCCATCAAGATCTCTGTATAATGTCCCTGTTTCGGTAGTCCCAAAAACACAGGACGCATTCGGTGACAAAAATTTCGATTGGTAATGAACTATCGAAAATTAAATGCTATCACAATATCAGACTCTTATCATATTCCCGAAATAAATGAGGTTTTGGCAAACCTTGGTAATAACAAATATTTTTCGGTATTTGACCTTAAAAGTGGTTTTCATCAGATACCTCTTAAGGAACGTGACATCGAAAAAACAGCATTTTCGGTTAATAATGGAAAATACGAGTTTGTATGCTTACCTTTTGGGCTGAAAAATGGTCCACCCATTTTTCAGAGGACTTAAGATGATATTTTAAAGGAACATAATGGCACTAAATGTCACATTTATATTGACAATATTACCGTTTTTGGGCAAAACGAAGACGAACATTTCAGGAACCTCGAAGTAGCTCTAAAAACACAAGAATGAGCTCATATGAGGATAAACTTCGATAACTGTGAATTTCTTCGACAGGTAGTTGAATGTTTGGGGTTTATTATTAGTACTGAAGGGATTTAAAGTAATCCCAAGAAAGTGCAAGCAATATCTTCTTTCCCACCTCCAAAAACACTAAAACAGCTTCGATCATTTTTTGGCATGTCAGGCTACTATAGGCGATTTATTCGAGACTACGGTCGACTCGGTAAGCCTCTGACATCCCTTTTAAGAGGAGAGGATGGACACGGGTCCAAAAACCTATCAAAGAATAAGCCTATTGTTCTAAACGGAGAAGCCTTGCAAGCCTTGGAAAAGCTTAAAAAAATCTCTCACTTCAAAGAAAGTAGTCTTCTTGCATCCTGATTTCTCTAAGCCTTTTGAGCTTACCACAGATGCCTCCAACTTTGCCAATGGCGCAGTCTTATCCCAAGACGACAAGCCCAGAGCGTTTTTATCTCGCACTCTTAGCAAAACCGAAGAGAATTATGCAGCCAATGAGAAGGAAATGCTGGCAATTATATGGGCCTTCAATACATTGAGAAATTACCTGTACGGTTCTAGAAAGGTGAAAATATACACCGATCATCAGCCCTTAACCTACGCCCTAAGCAGCGAAAATACAAATTCGAAAATGAAGCGATGGAAGGCGATACTCGAAGAATATGATTATGAGCTAAAGTATAAACCAAGGAAAGCCAATGTCGTCACTGATTCACTTTTAAGGCCACCTCCTGCACCGGAAATCAATTTTATGACCCCTACAGAGCATAGTGCTGAGAGCTCTGCCCATGACCTTATCCCAGTCGTTGAAACACCAATAAATGTCTTTCGGAATCAGCTAATCTTCAAATTAGGAAACGAAGATAGTTATCAGATTCCAAATCCATTTGACAACTACACTCGACACACTATTATAAAAGACAGTTTTTCAGAACAGGACATCATACAGAGTTTCAAATGGTACTTAAAACCAAATACGGTCAACGGACTGCTTACAGACGAAAACACTTTTGGACTAATCCAAACAATCTACCCCAAACCACTTCAGAAATTATAAAATAAGATTCACGAGGAAGATAGTAGAAGACATTCCCAGTGAAATCGAACAGGAAGAGAGAATCATACAGGTGCATAAAAGAGCACATAGAAGTGCAGATCAAAACCGCCTTCAACTCTTTAATAATTTTTATTTTCCTAAAATGGCAGCAAAAATCAAACGACTGGTCAAGAGATGCACTATATGCAAGGACTGTAAATATATCACTGACGGAAACAATGCGGTGTTTGAAGAGAGAAGATCCAACATGTCCATTCGATCTGCTATTAGAAAAAGCTGTGAAAGAGTATAGTCACACAATTCATTCTGTTACTTGTAAAAAGCCAGTAGACTTGTTTTTTAGCGGATTTTTGAATGCAACTCCTGAAGATGTTGAAAATATTCGAAAAACAAATATTAAAAGACTCAAAGCTAAACAAGATACAGGTATTAAATTCCATAACAAATCTATACAACCAACAAAAGACTATGAGGTTAGAGAAATAATTTTTGTCTGACAAAATAAGCGTAAAGGCTCAAAACTTACCCCTCGTTATAAAGAAGAGAAAGTAAAAGAAAAAAGTCTAGCGCATCAGAACCGCTAGAAAACTAATTTTTGAAGAAATCATCTTTAAGGGATTTAAAAATGGGTGAAGACGTTATGCACTTCTTTGTAGTATAATATCAACCATTTCTTACTCAAAGGAACAAATATCATTTTCTCACAGCATTTCCTACAACACAAATGATGAAAATGTTCATTGCTGGCAGCATTTTTCCAACACAGCAGCAATAACTATGTTATCGCAATTATCGCATGACATGCTCATGCTTAATCAACCTATCCTTTGAATTTCATTTTCATCCAAGGATATCATCGAAATTTTCAGCGATTAAACTATGTCTGGGGTTGCCATCCGAAAAATTTTCAAAGCTCGGAAAATTTAAATATCGGATGCTTATTTAATTGTTAATGCTTTGCTTATGAATACAAAATGGAAGCATCTGTTGGTGCAATATTTACGAAATTGTCTGGTGCTGGCAATCATGTGCTAGCGCCATAGCTGCTTCACGTTATGTTAAACCCACCCTATGAATTTCGTTTCGATTGAATGGCTGCGCTGTAAGCTGTAGGAGTGAATATAATTTTAGGGTAACCACCGTCCAAACTTTTAAAATTTTTGAAACGTTAATATTTGTTGTTAACTTTCATTGCGGAATCATTCCCATTAGGAAATTTTATGACAACATCGCTCGATAAAGAAATGTCAATATATTACGAAATTCATCATAGCTGATAACAATTTTACAGTTTTTCAACGAAATTTCTACAAAATTAAAAATGCAACAAGATCCACTTATCACATGAATTTCGTTTTGATTTCGTTACTGCATCGGTAGTTATAGAAAAAAAACCTTTATTTTCCCGAGCAAATTTACAATATTTAGGAGACGAAAATTGCCGTAGCTGGCGATTCTTTACTAATTTTTCAACCAAATTTCTATGAAACCTATCTTAGAGAAAGGTTCACATACTGCGTGAATTTCGTTGAAATCTGGTGGCTAAATCGCAAGCTATAGGCCAAAAACCAGTTTTTTTCTCAGTGATTTTTCCAAATGGCACCACTCCCACAGTGTTGCCCGTATTTCAAAATCGCTTCTATCAGACCCGGTCACAGCTAATACCAACGTGTCCCGTAAATTGATCGCATCATTCGATCGTCAGTTCTCGTGAACAGAAATTTTGAGTGCTGAAAATAGAGGTAATTTGATCACGGGTTGCCGTTCTTGTTTACCGCGGGATTTTGAAAGTTTTTATTTGACTTGGTGGACAAAAGTAAAAATGTATCAATCATTTGGATTTTTTGTCAAAAATCAAAAATTTTTCAGGAGACTCGATGATTTGAAGGATCTTTTTCAGGAGCCTGCGATAACTACAGAGTTGCCTGCATCTCATCATCTTAAAAGTCAATTAGTGTTAAATTTTACTCTACATCAATAAGCTTTGAAAATTTCGCGATGATCCATTGTTTTTCTTAGAAGTTATGACAAATCGAAATTTGAACAAAAAATCCTTGCTAACTTTTAAGCACTCAGTGCCTAGACCAGGCCTAAAATTTTCAATTCTTTTTTTATATATATATATATATATATATATATATATATATATATATATATATATATATATATATATATATATATATATATATATATATATATATATATATATATATATATATATATATATATATATATATATATATATATATATATATATATATATATATATATATATATATATATATATATACATATATATATATATATATATATATATATATATATATACATATATATATACCAGGTGTATAAGCTTAAATCCGCTGTTTTTTAGTAATAAAAACACATTTGTTTTGTATAAAAAGCAAAAAAGAATTTTATTCAAAGTACTTTCCCTCGCTAGCAATACATTTTTCCCATCTCTCGAGCAATTTGTGAATATCACGCCAAAAGAATTCCTTTTCTTTCGAGGCAAACCACTCGTACAGCCATTTTCGCACGTCTTCATAAGAATCGATGTGCTGTTCTGCGAGTGAGTGGCCCATCGACGAAAACAGGTGATAGTCAGAAGGAGCCAGGTCTGGTGAATAAGCGGGGTGGGGTAACACCTCCCAGTTGAGTGTTTCCAGGTAATTTCGGACCAATTTCGACGTGTGCGATGGTGCGTTATCATGGAGGAAAATCAGTTTATCATGTCTTTGTTGATATCCAGGCCTTTTTTCACGTAAAGCACGGTTCAATTTGATCAGCTGTTGGTGGTGATCAGTTGGTTGAGTGACACCCTACTGCTCGGCAAGCATTTTTTGCGATTGGGTATCGTCCTCGTCCAAAAGAGCCTGTAATTCATGGTCCTCGATTTTTCTGGGCCGATTTTCACGCTCCTTGTCACTCAAATCAAAATGGCCGTCTTTAAACCGACGAAACCAGTCTCTGCAAGTTGTTTCCGATAAAGCACTGTCACCATATCAAGCATTCGATGTGATTCCACAAGCATTCGATGTGATTCGGCAGCTGATTTCTTTAAATTGAAGCAGAAAAGCAGAGCTTCCCGCATATGCTCTTTTTTTGGCACAAAACTAGACATGATTACACAAAGAAAAATGTATGTTGTTGTATGAAATCGCTTATGATGTGCACTGATTGATGTGAACAGATGTCAAGCTTATACAAAAACAGTAAGACATTTCCATAGTAGCCTGTAATACGCTCACTAACGTCATCTATGAGCAAACAGCGGATTTAAGCTTATACACCTGGTATACATATATATATATATATACATATATATATATATATACATATATATATATATATACATATATATATATATATACATATATATATATATACATATATATATATATATATATATATATATATATATATATATATATATATATAAGTTTGGGGTCCGATATGATGATGCTTGATGTGTAAATCGGTCATCAATAGCTTGGTTAACGGGTGTGCATACGGTAGTAACATCTGATGCTTCGCATCATATGATATATTTGCATCTTGTACACGACCTCCTACTCTGACGATGTCATTTTCATCAAGGAATGGACTAAGATCTCGAAGATCGCTATTGTCCGGAATCTCAGCTGCCTTTTTCAAATGATGAATATCTTTGTGAAACTCTTCCCTCTGCATTAACTTAACTATCAGGACCAATGAATCATTCAATTCATCTGCCGACAAATGTTCTTGATGATTATGCTGTTTTTGCAATCGCCTCGAAAAACGAAGTACGTAAGCCACGATCCTTTGTAACTTGGTGAAAGAATTACCATGATTGATTCCTGCCAGAAAGCCTTGAGGATTATTTGCAATTGTAACTGAAAGGCTTTCTTTTTTCCTTTCTAAGAGTGGTTCTTGTGGTTTATAGCTGGATGGCCAAACCGATTCCGAGCCATGGATGAATACTGGGCCATAAAACCACATGGTGTTACCTTTCAGTTTTTCTGGACTTAAACCTCGAGACAGCAAATCCGCAGGATTGTCCTTTGAAGGAACATGTCGCCACTGATTAGCGTTTGTTGCTCGTTGAATAGCTGCAACTCTGTTTGCGACGAAAGTTTGATATGATGATGATTTTGAATTCACCCAAGCGAGTACTATTTCCGAATCTGTCCAATAAAATTCCTTTGCGTGATTCAGATTCAGATCATTCTTTACGCGCTGGCATAAGTCAGCTGCTAATTTTGCTGCACAAAGTTCAAGTCTAGGAAGGGTTACTTTACTGATGGGTGCCACACGAAATTTAGCGCAAAGTAGTCGGACTAGAACTACATTGGTTGTAGCTACTGTTCGAATATAAACTGCTGCGCCATATGCCTTTTCTGAAGCGTCTGAGAAAGAATGCAATTGAATATCTTTTGGGTGTTGATGTGCAAAAACATGACGAGGAATGGAGAAATTATCTAAATTTTGCAATTGCTCTCGGAGCTCACACCACTTGCGTTCCAACTCTGGTGGAAGATTGTCGTCCCAATCAGATTTTGCTGCCCACATTTGTTGTAATAATAGCTTTGCTGTGATCACAACTGGACCTAGTATTCCAAGTGGATCGAATATACGAGCGATATCAGAATAGGCAGCTCTTTTAGTTATTTTGTTTCTTGGACTGATACACGTTTTTATTGTGAATGAATCCGACTTGGGGCTCCATGAGAGTCCAAGAGTTTTGATACTTTCATCGTTTTGATCATCGAAGTTTAAAGCTACTTCTAAATCTCCTGGCTGAAATCTTTCAAGCAAACGAGGATGATTGGCACACCATTTTCGTAACTTAAAACCTCCTTCCTGTAATAGCTCGATAAGTTCACTTTGTATTTGCCACGCTGTAGGTAAATCATCTGCTCCAGTCATTACATCGTCCACGTAGAAATCTTGTTCGACACTTTTTGAGCCCAAAGGATACCGTTTCGCTCGAATCTTAGCAAGTGCCTTCAAGCATTTAACTGCAAGATATGGAGCTGAAGTTGTCCCATAAGCTACAGTCGTAAGCTGGTAACATCTTAGTTTCTCTTCTGGATTGTTCCTCCAATATATAAGGTGGAATTTTTGATCATCAGGGTGGAGTCTAACTTGGCGATACATCTTTTCAATATCTGCAGTAAACACATATCTCGGTAGCCTAAAACGCATCAAGATTGAAAATAACTCATCTTGTATTGTTGGGCCTTTCGCCAGTATATCGTTCAAAGAAACATTGCTGGTTGTCTTGGCAGATGCATCAAAAACAACTCTAAGCTTTGTAGTAGAGCTGTCGGGTTTGCATACGAAATGATGCGGCAAAAAACAGTAAGGCTTCTTCAATTCATTGAAACTTATCTCGCTCATGTGGTTTAGTCTTATATACTCCTGCATAAACTCGACGTACTGAGCTTTTAATTCAGGCTTTTTAGCAAGCCTTGTCTCCAGCCCCAAAAATCTGGTGCGCGCTAGGCTTTCTGAATCACCCAATGCTCGTGGGTCTTCAATGAAAGGCAACTTGACAACAAATCTTCCCGTTGTATCACGTTCTGTGTTTTGCTTGAAATGCCGCTCGCAGATTTCTTCAGCCGCTGTTCTTGGAGATTCAGTATGGTTAACTTCTTCGATTTGCCAAAATCGCTCAATCTGTGATGAAACATCCATATCTTTGTCGTAACTACTACAGACAGTGCAGTGTACTGATGATTTGCTAGTTTCCGATGTGACCTTTCCAGCAACAACCCATCCAAACAATGTATTCTGCAATATCGGATGATCTGATCCCATTGAAATTTTCTCTGCCAGCATGAGCTGATGGTAAAATTCTGCTCCAATCAGTAAATCGATGCGCGTTGGAATGTTGAAGGCTGGATCTGCCAACTGAATATCTGCTGGGATTGGCCATGCCCCAGTGTCTAGGTACTGCGATGGTTGTAATCCAGTGATTCTTGGCAATACAAATGCTTCTACTTGAAGTGATGCCTTTGTCCGTGAGGATTGAATACATACGTTGACTCGACTAGTAGAATAGTGGGATGCTTGTCCAATTCCTTCTACCTTCAATGAATCATTAACTGTGCTTGCAGCTAATTTTCTTACAATACTCTCCGTTATTAAAGAAACTTGAGAGCCGGAATCAAGAAGCGCTCGACAAGTAACTTGATTCCCATTGTTAGCGGACAATCGAACTGCTACAGTGCCTAGAAGAACATAACCAGGCTTTAATGTCGTATTTTTGGCAGCAAGCGACGTCGTAGAACAATTTTTGTTCAAAGCAGAAGATATAATGGACGCTTGTTCATCCTTGTTTGGTTCGAGATGAATTAATGTATTATGTTTTTTTTCACACTTGAGACAACCACGTGACATGCACTTGCTATATGTATGTCCTGCCTTTAGACAATTGAGACACAAAGAATTGTCAATCAATATTTTCTTTCTGTGCTCTGGCTTCATGGCCAAAAAACTGTTGCATTTGTACAAAGGATGGTTCCGTTGGGGGCACAAAATGCATGTTGCCTTTGATGTTGCTGACAGCGAGCTTTTGGAAGTCATTGACTGATTTCGTTTGGCACTCCCGTCTGAAGATACAGCTTCCAAAGTTTGGAAACGAGCCTCCAAAAAATGTAGTAAATTGTCAACAGAACCTATCTCCTTAGGTTTATCAAGGCCTTGCTCGTACAGTGTATGGCTTGTTTTATCAAGCTTTCGAATTAAGATGTGCAGTAATAACGGATCCCAATTGTCAATGTCTATCTGTAGATTTCTCAAACCGAGAAGACATTCGTTAGTTATGTCGTGAAAACGCTTAATGGCAATACCAGACTCAGTGTTAATAGTCGGCTGATTAAGCAGCTTTGTTAGAATCGCGTTTACCAACAACCGTTTGTTTTGGTAGCGATTGACTATGATGTTCCACGCTGTTTCATAATTATTGTTGGTGACCGATAAATGCTTGATTAATGTTTTCGGTTCACCATTCAAATTGTTAATCAAATAAAACATCTTTTCTGCGTTGCTTATTTGCTGAGTGTGCACCAACTAAACATACAAATCGTGGAATTGCGTCCACTGCAAATAATCTCCACTGAAATGCGGCAATTCTATTTTTGGCAGCTTCACTCTTGAATTATTATTGTTTGGTGCGTGTACCGAATGTTGCTCTAACTGTTGATCCATTCGGTTCGTAGTATCGAGACCTTGTTGCAGCCTAATCAATGTCCTTTGAATTTGATGCTGCAATTGGAAGTATTGCTCAACTTCATAGCCTAGTGGAGTGTCATCACATGCATGCTCCCAAATAAGTGCATCTAGGTTCTTCAAATCTTCTTCGTATCCGAGTAGCCTGTCTAGCTTAATCTGATGATATTGATATAGATGCGCATTATTGAGTTCTTGATTGATTTCGTTTAAAAACATCTCCACTGATTTTTGCATGGCTCTTTGCCTGCGTATTAAATGCTCCAATGTGCTTGGTGGTGTCGGATCTGGTACCTGACGAACAACTGTTTTTGATGTACCAGCAATGGGTGTGGCTTTCCCATTTGAAACGGTGTCTAAATCTGCCAACCAGGATCGGAGTCGTGAACAAACATTTCTTACTTGTTCATAGTAACTTTCTTCAAAGTAAGCCTTTGCTGCAATTGGCAATGCTTCAGATTGCTCTATCTCCGAGTGGTTGAGCTCAAATTCAGCCCATAATGCCTCCAATGCTTGGATGCGTTTCGTACCGTATTCTAGTTTTGCTTTTCTAGAACTTGGATCTTTCTTGAAATTGGTGGCCATCGGTTCGATGGACTTCCCAATTTCACTTTGCCTCGTCAAAAGATCATCCATTCTTGAAACGAGTTTCTTGATTAGGAAAAAAAATGACTTCTGTTCACTTCGAAGAATCCAATAAGTACGTGTCACTTATTGGAATAAGTAGGTATTAACAAGCGCTTGCTACTTGTTAATCCGTTCCTTGGTGTTCTTTTTGAAGACAGAAGAGTCCTGTCACGGTCGCCAAATGAATATTTTCTATAGCGAAATGATTCCGCTTTTTGCTAACAAGCACTTGAAACTTGTTAGACGATATACAATACACTTACTAACAAGCTCTTGTTACTTGTTAATAAATCTTGCTACTTGTAGTAAGAGACAACTACTTGTTTGGTTGTTAAAACTCAACTGCTTTATTACTTTGTTTGACTCTATATATACAGAATTAAAATTGATGATTCAACCATCGTATTACAATCAATAAAATTAAACTTGAAACATTCTCACAAAATTATTTTGATGACATTACATTCTTGCTTGCATAACTACTTTCTACAAATCAGCAAGCTGTTACACGTTATTAATTCTAGTAACCTATATTTATGCACTGGACTGAATTATTACCATGCATGCATGTCTACAATCAACAACATTTTACTGTTTGCATCTAGTTTGGCTCGAAAGTGACCTAAATAGTGCATGCTTGCTCAAATGAAATGAAATTTATTGCCAAGTTCAATAATACGAATATTGCGTATAGATTATTGTATCTTAACCTAAATGTGAAACTAAACATATATATATATATATATATATATATATATATATATATATATATATATATATATATATATATATATATATATATATATATATATATATATATATATATATATATATATATATATATATATATATATATATATATATATATATATATAAATATATATATAGGTATACAGGTAACCCTCCTATAACACGGTAGATAGGTTCCTAGAAAATACCGTGTTGTATGAAACCGTGTTATACGAGACTAAGAACCCATACAAAATGAAGGGATGCGTGCCGGAAACTTTATAAAACAAAATATTTTTTATTAATTCAACAATTTTTATTAAGAATATAAACATATGTAAAACAAAAAATTTCTGTTCTCATTTAATTTAAGCTCATTATTTTAAATTTCTTCTTCATCACTGGTCAGCAGAATGAGACGAGAGTGTTTTTTCGTTGGAGCGATATCATCACTTTCTGAACCCATTTCTTTGGTAGGATTTTTTGCATCTTCTGCCTTCTTTAAAAAATCGGTTATTTTAGTCTGTTATTTTAATCTATTTATTTTAATCTGCTTCGCCAATTTCTTCTTCCACTAATAAATCCTGGACGTCTTCAATAGCCATGTCCACAAAACCTTCGCCTCCAATCGATTGAGCAAGTTCTAATATTCCCCCAATCCCGTTTTCTGGGGGTTCAAGCAAGCTTTCTACTGCCGATGGCCATATCTTCTTCCAACATGCATTTAGGGTTGATTTTTTTAGTTCTTTTACCGAAAACAATATGATTTCGATACAAGTTTTAATTGAAAATTCCTTCCAAGCTTTCATTACATCAACCGATTTTGAATCAATTGTGTCTAAAATCCATTGAAGTGATCGTCTTATGTAGTACGTTTTAAAGGTATAAATAATACCTTGATCTAATGGTTGGATCAACGAAGTAGTATTCGGCGGTAAAAACTCCACTTTGACGTTGGGATGACTTAAGTTCTGTGGGTGACCAGGAGCGTTATCTACTAGTAATAGCACTTTTAAGTTCAAATTTTTTTGCTTTAAATAATTTCCAACCTCCGGTATAAAACATTTGAAAAACCAGTCTTTAAATAAATCTCCTGTTACCCAAGCTTTTAAGTTTGCTCTCCAATGTACTGGTAAGGTGTTTTTATTTACGCCTTTAAGCGCACGGGGATTCAAAGATCTATTAACTAGCAAGGGTTTTGTAATTAATTCCCCCGACGCATTGCTGCACAAAAGTAACGTAATGCGATCTTTAGATGCCTTAAAACCGGGTGCACTTTTTTCTTCTTTTGATACAAAGGTCCTCTTCAGCATTTTTTCCACCAAAGCGCAGTCTCATCGGCATTAAAAACTTGATGTGGTGTATATCTTCCCTCTTCAATTATCCTTTGAATTTTTTTTGGATACGTTTTGGCAGCTTCATGGTCAGCCGACGCGGATTCTCCTTGAATTCTTACGCTATGAATTGCAAAACGTTTTTTAAATTTCTCAAACCAACCCTTACTTCCTAAAAAGTCTGGGTTTACAGGAGATTCTCCACTTTCTTTAAGGTGTTTGTAAATTTTGAGAGCCTTTTCTCTAATGACATCACCGCCCAATGGAGTCCTTTTTGTACAACAATCTTCAATCCAAATACTGAGTGCCTTTTCCATTTTCTCCATAATTGGCGCACGGGAACGAGCTGCATATTTTGCGGATATCGAAGATCCTGCGGTAACTGCACTTCTAATTTCCGTTTCATTTTTTTTAATTGTTCGAACGGTTGCCTCATTTAAATTTAGACTTCTTGCAATGTCAGATGCCTTTTCTCCTTTTAAGAAACGATCCAAAATTTGTATTTTTGTCTCAAAGAAATAAATTTTCTTTTAAAAGTTGTTTTCTTATTTTCTGACATAGTTTAGGACTGAAATATAATTTTGAAATAAAATTATCCTAAAAACGACAAAGCTAATACCTAAAATTTAAAAAAAAAGTTTCTCCAAAAATCACAGCGCAATTTATGTAATGCACCAACTGAACGCTTTGAACACAAGATTCATACTGTGTAAATGATGGGCACGACTCAATTTCAAAGAATCTCGATGTTAGATAATTTGTGTGTATAAATACGTATGTATGTACATGGTAATTGTGAACTACACACTATGGCATAGTAACTTAATTTTGTAAATGTTTGCTTTAAGTATGTATGTATGTATTGTATGTATATATGTACATAGTTTTATAAGAGGGTTTCCGCATTTTTATTAACGTGTTAGAATGAAACCGTGTTGTAGGTGGCCGTGCTATACGAGGGTTTCCGCAATTTTCTTAACGTGTAAGAGTGAAACCGTGTTGTAGGATACCGTGTTATATGAGGGTTACCTGTATATAAGCAAAATGATTTTCCGAGATAATCTCTGGAGTGGCCGATTCGATAAAGCTGAAATTTTCGGAGAACGTAGATATATAAAGTAGGTATGTCCACAACAACGAGCGTTTTAGTGATTTTGAGGTACTCCTATATTTCCAAGCAGTGTAAATTTTTGTTAAAAAAATAAATATTGAAAATGAAAACTAATTATGTTCTTAGCCTGTCTATGATAAAGAATTGACAATTTTGAGCCGTGTGTGGGTGCTAAGTGCCTAAAAGTGGGCAAGGATTTTTTTCAAACTTTGATTTGTCATTACTTCTGACAAAAACATTGGATCACCGTGAAATTCGTAAAGCGTATTGATATTGGCTAAAATTAAACACATGTGGATTTTCAAGATAGTGCAGGTAACCCTGCAGCTACGCCAGGCTCGTGAAAAAAAGTCCTTCAAATCATTGACCCTCCGCAAAAATTTATGATTTTTGACAAAACATTCAAATCATTGATAAACTTTTTTCCATCATGTCAAATTGAAATTTTGAAAATTCCGATTTGCACAAGAACGGCAACCCATTACCAAATTACCTCTATTTTCAGCACTCGAAACTTCTGTTCACGAGAACTGACGACCGGATTATTCGGTCATAATGAAATTCACAGGACATGTTGGTATTAACTAAGATTAGGTCTGATAGAAGTCATTTTGAAATGCAGGTAACCCTGTGGCAGTAGTACCATCTTGAAAAATCATTGAGGAAAAAAACAGCTTTTTGGCCTATAATTTCCGACTCAGCCATCAGATTTGAACAAAACTCACACAGTACTTGGATCTCTATGTAACATTTGATGAAAATTTGGTTGAAAAATCAGAATAGGGCTGCCAGCTATGGTGGGTTTTGTCTCATAAATCTTGCAAATTTGATCAGCAAAATAAAGCTTTTTTCCCTATAGCTTCCGGTCCAGTGCAGAAAGCAAAACGAAGTTCATGCAGTAAATGGACCTTGATGTGAAGTAAATGTCGTAGGAATTTCGTACAAAATCATGAAAGGGCTGCCAGCTATGACCATTTTTGTAATTTTGTGGAATTTCTTTACTGAGCGATTATGTCATTAGATTTGCAAATGGGAATGATCCTGCAATGAAAATTAGCAAGAAATATTAACGCTTTAAAAATTTGAAAAGTTTTGAGGGTGGCAGCCCTAAAATTCTTTTCACCCGTATAGCTTCCAGCGCAGTGATTCAATCGAAACGAAATTTACTGGTTGGGTTTAAATTAACGTGAAGTAGATTTGGTATATATTTTGCTCTGCTGCTACCACAGGGTGACCAGCATTAGAAATTTTCGTAAATATTACACCAACAGATGCTTGAAATTACATACTCATATGCAAAGCATTTGCGATAAAAATAATAAACCAATTTTTAAATTTTCCGAGTTTTGAACGTTATTCGGATGGCAGCCTCAAACAACGTTTAACCGCTGAAACTTTCGATGAAATCCTCCGATGAGAACGAAATTCAAAGGATAAGTTCATTTAAGTATGGGCTACTCATGGCAAACTTATTGCTGCTTCGTTGGGAAAGTTTTGCCAGCATTGAACATTTTCATCATTTGTGTTAGAGTTGAGTTTTGTTGCTTGGGATAAGGAATGGTTGATATAATTCAACAAGAAAGTGTATAACGGCTGTCCACATTTTTTTGTCACTCAAAGACAATTTTTTCGAAAATTAGTTTTCTTGCGGTTCTGATGCGCTTGAGTTTTTTGATAATATTAACGAATTGACAATGCCAGCTTTGGCCCAATGAATTACGAAATTAATATAACTTAATTCTTCTTTTATCAATTGTTTCCCGCCGCTGCGCAAAATCTTCTTCGTTCCCTTTACCTCCCGTTGGAGTAAAAAGGGGGCAATTTCGGGTGGCCCAGCTCACGCGGAGAATGGGGTGAGTCGAAGTTTTAGGCGCCACTCACTTTGTTCTATCACGAAATTGCCGAACAATCGTCGCCTAGAAGCGAGAAATCGTCGACGATCTTTCCCCTCACAAATCAAAGTTTCAAAACGCCCGACGCGCACTAATAACACCAGCGTTACATGTTAATACACAACTCAATTTCACTTATGATTTACCTCCCTACCGACGGCGCCGCGTTACACAATGCGAGAAACTTATTCTAGTCCACCACTACGCTTAAATCTAAATTCTTTTATCTATAATATACATATAATCTATCTAACCTGTCTCGATACTCAGCTGCCACACAGTCGTTTCTTCGGGGATTCCCCCACGTAGCCGTTTTTCTTGCTGCTTATTCCGAACGCGACGCTGCGCTATGGTCTGCTCACCAGCCCCACGTAGTTAATTCGCCACCGGATCGCTGCGCTATCTCGAAAATACTCATTCAACTACAATCGCCGCACCTCGCACTCGACTTTACGCTATATCGGAGTTTTATTTCACTGAATCAAGCGCTCCGCGCTTCTGGCCTTTTCCTGAATCCGTCACGGTTGGCACGAATCTCCACTGTCGCTCGATCAACGTATCAAAAACTCCATGATATTAGTTCACCTCGAATTCGTCGTGGCTTGCCCAAATCTCCTCAGTCGTTCATTCGGCGATACTTCCAACGTCGATCAATCCCCAGAAATGAAAAATAATTAATTTTCTCTGCTTCGCTGGATACGTCCGTATCTCACCTAGTTTCTGGATTCAAGAGACCAGATTTATGCTCGATGACCTTCCACTAAGCCTCGGCTAGTGGTTTCCATCCCGCTTCTGCGGTATCTTTGCAGACCGTTGGTTGTTCCATCCGCAGTATTGTTCGATCGGGTGCATTGGCCCCTTGTGCTCGCTACACGCGCCTGCTATAGTGCAATTTCGCGCACTTAAGTCCGATAGAAATCGGAACGCGCCCTCATCTTTTTGCCGCATGGTGGCGGTTCCGTCGCCGCTTTCGTTGTTTACACTCGCCCTGTCAAGAATTGCTGTGTTCATGGCCTGGTGTGCAATATCTCCTTAGCGTTTAAGCATATTTACATTCGCGTTTAGCCAATTGTGTGCGGGCATTCGTGAGTTTTGTTACGCGTCAAACTCGGCCGAATCTAATCCAAATGCTGGTACTGCGCACAGAGGTCGCCTGTTGTTTTGTCCACAGAAGGCCTAGGCGACTCGCCGGAATGCGATATGCGATAGTGCCGGTGTTGTAAAATTCCACGATCCTTCTGTAGCGTCCTGGCTCGCCCTCCCCTGAGTTTACTCTTTACCGGGTCAAGTCGTTGTCCTTCGCCTGGTTTGAATCGCTGGTGATGGCATGACCTGGTGAGGCGCAACTCGTTTCACCATCAGCGCGATGCTTTCCTTTCGTTGCTTGTTATACTATTTTCTAATTACATTCGTTTTTCCTTATTCTAATCTAATTATTGCTCTTTTACATCATTTGCCTAACCTCGTACGTACATTTTATTTTTAGATATCCATCCGCTGGCGTTACATCTCCCCCTTTCCCAGAGAATTACCCGTAATTCTGATCTGATTCTATGCCTCCGGAGGCGCTAATTAACGACGCGTTCGCGATTTGCACGCCCGTTTGAATCCCGGAACTGTTCCGACTCTGACGTACGCGTCGTTTCACAACCCGCTTCATTCATGATTTCTATTAGATTTACTTGGATTTTCGCGTAATTTCGGAATTCCCTTCTATCGCCGCATGCCTTCGTTTAAATATATTTCTTTTTTTTTCCTTTTTTTTTTATTTGAATTTCTATTTTATCCTTGCCGTTTATATATTTTTTTGTTTCAATTTTTTTGTTATATTATTAGCTCTATTATACTAGATTTAGGTTTTTCGCGACATTTTAAATTCCGGTCTCATTCCGGGCGGTTACTTTCTACGACATCCCTACCTTCGGTCGCACACTCCCTCACTCTTTCTAAACAACACCACAAACATGTCCTGATATTTTCTGACCCTCACATCTACTATCATTTTAGGGAAAAATATCTACCTCTGGTGACGACATGGAGAAAGGAAGCGTAAAACAGGTCCCCCAACGAGATTAACCAATCAGAGACTGAACGATCAAGCGCCTCTAAAAGTACCAACACCCAAATATGCGTCTAAAAAGGACCTTTAGGCTACGCGCCTGCTAAGGTTGCGCTCAGACGTCGCCACCACCTACCGGGTAATATTTTCTCTTTTTAATGTAATCATTAATATTTCGTAATCTTTTAGCCCGGATGTAACAACCATTCATTCGCGAACTCTTTTTCTCCTTCACATCAAATTACTGCCTTACTATAATACCCGCCACCACACTCTGAACCTAACCTAATAACTTAATAGCTACACCACCACCGAGGAAACTTACTACTAACCTGATCATAATCTAATTCCCAAAAACCGACACCAACCTATAAGAACGCTAGTTTTTTCCTGTGGCGACCTTTCGCCACCAAACTCCCTATCCTATCTGCGTGTCGTAATTCTTCTGACCTAGAAACTAATAACTTAAAGGATATTACTGATACGATGTACTGATCGAAATGATTTACCCGTTCTCTATTCCGCTCCTCCTGGAGTTGTCTTCGAAATATCGCTTGAGATCTTTCGAATGCCATGTTCCGGACTTCTTCCCCTTTTCATCGATCAAATCATAGATTCCTGCTGACGTTCGTTTGGCTATCACGAAAGGTCCGACAAACGCCGGCGCCAGTTTGGCTGCGAAATTTTTGCTAGAATCTGACAGTACATAGTTCTTCCTCCACACGCGATCACCTTCTCGAAAGTTCTCGACTCGTCGCCGAAGATCATAACGTGTCGCCGAACAACCTCCTCATGAATCCTTTTCAGAGCTTCTGCCTTTCGTGTCGGCGATAAGTCCCCGCTGTCGATGGTTGGAGGTTCCCATGATTCCTGATATGTAACCATTTCTCTGCCGAAGTTCAGAAAATATGGCGAAAAACCGGTGACTTCATGTTTGTAGGTTCGCAACGCACATGCGATTTTCGCTAGACACTGGTCCCAGGTACGGTGGTTCTCTGAGGCGTAGCACCGCAACATACACTTTATATCTTGATTGCGTCGCTCTGCGGGATTGGCCTGAGGGTGATACAGCGCGGTATAGCACACCTTCACCCCGTACTCCTCCATCCCTGTTTTGAACTTCCCGCCTCTAAACTGCACCCCATTATCGCAGATTAGAAACCTGGGTACCCCGTAAACTAACAACACATTTTCTTCCAGTAGACGGAAGATAGTTGACGCCGTTGCTGATCGAACTGGGAGGATTACTGAGTACTTAGTAACGTAATCTAACACAGTGAGTATATAGCAGTGACCCCGAGTAGATCGGGGTAACGGGCCGATCAGATCTACACATATCATCTCCCAAGGAGATTTCGCTACCCCTGCCCTAGTCGCCATCGCCCCAATCGGTGCTTTTCGCTCTACCTTATTCTTCTCACACACTATGCATCTCTTGACGTATTCCCGCACATCAGCGCCCATTCGAGGCCAATAATACTTCTGAGCAACTCGAGCCACTGTCCGGTCCGACCCCATGTGCCCTGCCTTCGGGTCATCGTGACACTTGTGGAGGATGCTTGCCCTCTCCGCCTTCGAAACGACTCGTTTCCAATCCGACTCAGCCCCCAAAATTCCCTTTTTGCCTGGATTCCGCTTCCATAGCGTACCATCCACTACTCTCCAGTTGGAGTAGCTTGTGGGATCTGCTTGAACCTTCTCCCGCATCATCGCATACCAATTCTCCCCGATCAATGGCGTAGTCAGACTATCCACGTTCACTACAGCTCGCGATAGAGCATCTGGGACTAAATGATCCTTTCCCCTCCTGTGCACGACCTCAAAGTCGTATTGTTGTAGTCGTACGGCCCATCTTGCCAATCGACCGGAAGGGTCTCTTAGCTTGTTCAACCAAACCAACGAATGGTGATCTGTGATGACTATAAAATGCGTACCTTCGATATAGGGGCGTAATTTTTCAATCGACCAAACGACTCCGAGACATTCCTTTTCTGTCGCCGAATACTTTCGTTCCTGCTTCGACAACGACCGACTCAGGTAGCAGACTACCTTCTCCCCCGTTGGGTGTGCCTGACTCAGTACAGCTCCTATCCCCACGTCCGAGGCGTCTGTCTGTACCTTAAACGGAAGGTCAAAGTCCGGACAGGATAAGATTGGTGCTGATATTAGTTTGGCTTTGCACGAGCCAAAGGCTTCTTCACACTCATCGGTCCAAGTGAACTTCCGGCCTTTCTTCAGGAGGTCACTTAGGGGAGCTACCATGGTGGCGTTGTTGGGGATGAATCGCCTGTACCATGACACCATTCCGAGTAATTGACGAACTTGTTTCACTGAAGATGGACGAGGAAACTCTCTGATTGCTTTGACCTTTTCTGGATCCACTTGTAGACCCCTCTCGTCGACAATGTAACCCAGATATCGCAATTGGGTCCTGCAGAATTGACATTTTTCCTTTGCCACCCTTAGCCCCTCCTCTCTCAACCGGGTGAAAACGTCTTGAAGTACCTCCACATGTCGCTCGAATGTGTCCGTAACGATGATTATGTCATCCAAATATGTGAAGACGTATGGTTCAAGAGAGGGCCCGAGCACTGTGTCTATTAACCTTTGCCATGTGGCCCCTGAATTGTGCAGGCCGAAAGGCATTCTGAGGAAATGGAACAGCCCCCGCCCGGGTACGGTGAACGCCATGTACTGTTGGGACTCCTTTGCCATCGGCACCTGCCAATAGGCCGATTTCACATCCAGGGTGGACAGATATTTCGCGTTCCGCAGTTTATCGAGAGTCGCAGAAATGTACGGCAGCGGATAAGCGTCTTTCTCCGATACCGCGTTCACTTTACGAAAGTCGACGCAGAACCTGAACGAGCCGTCTTTCTTCCGCACGAGCAGAATCGGCGAGGACCATGCGCTTGCCGATGGCTCCACCACTCCCATCTTCAGCATCTCGTCCAGCTCCAAGTTAATTTGCTTCTGCACTGCGGGTGACACGGGATAATATCTTTGTTTGATTGGAGGTGACTTTGTGTTGATGACATGACTCACTGACCTGGCACAGCCCAGTCCATCCCCCATCAACCTGAACTGCTCATCCAGAAGGTTCGTCAAAGTTTGGGCCTCCTTATTCGACAAGCGTGCCCTCCCCTGTAATGCCTTTGCTTCCACTACTTCCGCTGCGGCGAGAGAAGTCCACTGTCGTCCCTTCAAATCTAACACGACCCCGAACCGCTGCCAGAAATCGACTCCTAAAATCAGCTCTTGAGGAACCGACAGAATCACCAAGGTATCCAGCCCATATGTTCGGCCATTCAACGTGAACTTCAATCGCACTGACCCTGCCACCGCGCAGGCCACCCCATTCGCGAGTCGAACCTCCTCGATCCCCGCCTGATCTAGTTCGAGCCCCTTATTTGCCAGACGAGTCCACCCTTTCCTCCCTAAAATGGTGCGGCTCGCCCCCGAGTCTAGAAGTCCCTCCATCTCAACATCTTCTACATTCACTCTTAAGTGCGGACGATACCGCTTTCCACTAGAGCGTAATCTACCGTTGGTTGACGTTTCCTCGTTTGCGGCCGCGATCTCGTGCTCACCTGGCCGCTTAGGGAGCACGACGGTCGTTTCCCGATTCGCGGCGGTTGGTTTGTGCCCCTGCCTCGTGATTCCTGGTACTGTTTCTGTTCTGCCTATTCTGGCAGGACGGGCAGGCGGACCGCAAAACTCCTTGGCGCCCGCATCCAAAGCAGCGCAAAGGTTCAGGACAATCTCTCGACAAGTGTCCAGCCCCTCTACAATTCCAACAGCGGACTCTACTTGGCCCGACTACCGCAGCCACCTGCGCACTATTTTCTACTCCCACGTATGCCAAGTCCGGTTCTAGGCATCGTCTCGACCGCGAGGTAGGAGGCACAAAAGCTGCCACGGACGCTCTTGTCGCATCCAAGGTACGACCCAGCTTCACTAGTTCAGCAATGGACTTTACGGGAGTTAAGCCCAATTGTTGCTGATAATAAGGTGCGATGTTTCTACGCAACACCTTCAGCTTTTCCTCCTCCGTGCAAGCCATTTTCAACCTGCTGAAAAGGCGCTCCATTACGGCCACATACACACCCATTGATTCGCTTGCCCCTTGGGTACGTCTGCGAATCTCATCCCACAGGCGATCCTCGTAGTCGGACGGTAAGAATTCGTCTTTGAGCTCTTCCACTAGCTCGTCCCAGCATCCCACTAGACCCCGATTGGCCCGGAACCATATAAGAGCTCGAGAATCGAACAAATCCACAGCCGCTCTAAAAAGCTGTGGTTTAGACAGCCCCCTTGCCTGCCGCAATTCTTCCACCCGCTCGAGAAAAGCGTTCACAGAACCTGAGGAGTCCCCGCTAAACTTCAGGCCCCATTTAGCCACCTCTGCCGGGTTCGCCCCCTTCACCTGCTGCACTATGGAAGTTGCCTGCGCTTCTCCGAGTGGCTCCGTATCATCTTCGCTAAGATCCTCACTCTTTTCCGCTAGGCTCCCCATCGCCAAGATGAGCCTATTCCGAAGCTCCTTCACGGCGTCCTTCTGCTCCTGTGTCACGGAACGCACGTTCTTCACTCTGCGGAGCCCGAACTCAATCCTGATTCGTGCCTTTAAGTATTCCAGCGTAGCCTTATCGCCCGACACCCTGCCTACCAACTCTTCAGCCTCCAATACCTTCGCCGCGAGCTCCCTGTAGTCCGTCTCGTAGTCGAACGGATACTCCGCCTCAACGTATGACGTGTCCGACTCTGCCTCTGCCTTCAGCGTAGACCTCAGGGTCTTCCTCATAGCATCCACTGTATCCGACGGGAAACCGCGAATGGCGAGCTCGTAGGTGAGCTCATCCTTGGTCAACCTATCAACCGGAATCTTCATTTCAAGACCGATAACTCTCTACCGCTCCGCAACCTGAAACGCCTCCAGCGAACTCTACCCAAACCGCGACCTACTCACACCAGATTATTCACCAACTGACACCAAGATGATGCACTAAACAAACCGAATTGTTTCTAGCGGAATTCGCACACCAAGACAATTCTCTCTCACCAAACCTATATCATCTAGAATATCAGCCACAGTAATTTTCCGCAGCCCTATATCTGAAAATTTTGCCTCTTAAACTAAACCTTCACACTCACTGGCACGCACTCTACTCAAAATAAATTCATTATTCACACATTCTGCTCACTCCCAAAATAATACCGGAATTCAAAATATTTAACTTATGTACTAGAAATATGATATGAAAATATCCACTCTCGTCGATATTAATTCCAATGTGTTCAATATATGCAGAAAATATATCAAAATACGCTAAATTTCCAATATCTTCGGTGTATGTAACGATTCAATATTCACCCGTATAAATACTTTCAGTATCCAATACATTCAGAAAAATGTATAAAAATATTCAATTTATAAATTGTATTCCACGCTCATCTCGTGTACTGTGTAAGACCCGGATCAACAATCCCGATATCATCAATATCGCCACGGTTCCCTGGTTTTTGAGTATGACATCAATCTTTTACGTACCCGACCGACAGTCGATTTGTCGATTTGTGTCACCGATCAACGCGCCTATCTGCCTTGGGACTTGGCTTCACAGATTTTATATATTTTTTCTCATTTACCGTTGTGCCGTTATTCACCGTTAAGGCCCCACGTTGGGCGCCAATTTGTTACCCGCCGCTGCGCAAAATCTTCTTCGTTCCCTTTACCTCCCGTTGGAGTAAAAAGGGGGCAATTTCGGCTGGCCCAGCTCACGCGGAGAATGGGGTGAGTCGAAGTTTTAGGCGCCACTCGCTTTGTTCTATCACGAAATTGCCTAACAATCGTCGCCTAGAAGCGAGAAATCGTCGACGATCTTTCCCCTCACAAATCAAAGTTTCAAAACGCCCGACGCGCACTAATAACACCAGCGTTACATGTTAATACACAGCTCAATTTCACTTATGATTTACCTCCCTACCGACGGCGCCGCGTTACACAATGCGAGAAACTTATTCTAGTCCACCACTACGCTTAAATCTAAATTCTTTTATCTATAATATACATATAATCTATCTAACCTGTCTCGATACTCAGCTGCCACACAGTCGTTTCTTCGGGGATTCCCCCACGTAGCCGTTTTTCTTGCTGCTTATTCCGAACGCGACGCTGCGCTATGGTCTGCTCACCAGCCCCACGTAGTTAATTCGCCACCGGATCGCTGCGCTATCTCGAAAATACTCATTCAACTACAATCGCCGCACCTCGCACTCGACTTTACGCTATATCGGAGTTTTATTTCACTGAATCAAGCGCTCCGCGCTTCTGGCCTTTTCCTGAATCCGTCACGGTTGGCACGAATCTCCACTGTCGCTCGATCAACGTATCAAAAACTCCATGATATTAGTTCACCTCGAATTCGTCGTGGCTTGCCCAAATCTCCTCAGTCGTTCATTCGGCGATACTTCCAACGTCGATCAATCCCCAGAAATGAAAAATAATTAATTTTCTCTGCTTCGCTGGATACGTCCGTATCTCACCTAGTTTCTGGATTCAAGAGACCAGATTTATGCTCGATGACCTTCCACTAAGCCTCGGCTAGTGGTTTCCATCCCGCTTCTGCGGTATCTTTGCAGACCGTTGGTTGTTCCATCCGCAGTATTGTTCGATCGGGTGCATTGGCCCCTTGTGCTCGCTACACGCGCCTGCTATAGTGCAATTTCGCGCACTTAAGTCCGATAGAAATCGGAACGCGCCCTCATCTTTTTGCCGCATGGTGGCGGTTCCGTCGCCGCTTTCGTTGTTTACACTCGCCCTGTCAAGAATTGCTGTGTTCATGGCCTGGTGTGCAATATCTCCTTAGCGTTTAAGCATATTTACATTCGCGTTTAGCCAATTGTGTGCGGGCATTCGTGAGTTTTGTTACGCGTCAAACTCGGCCGAATCTAATCCAAATGCTGGTACGGCGCACAGAGGTCGCCTGTTGTTTTGTCCACAGAAGGCCTAGGCGACTCGCCGGAATGCGATATGCGATAGTGCCGGTGTTGTAAAATTCCACGATCCTTCTGTAGCGTCCTGGCTCGCCCTCCCCCGAGTTTACTCTTTACCGGGTCAAGTCGTTGTCCTTCGCCTGGTTTGAATCGCTGGTGATGGCATGACCTGGTGAGGCGCAACTCGTTTCACCGTCAGCGCGATGCTTTCCTTTCGTTGCTTGTTATACTATTTTCTAATTACATTCGTTTTTCCTTATTCTAATCTAATTATTGCTCTTTTACATCATTTGCCTAACCTCGTACGTACATTTTATTTTTAGATATCCATCCGCTGGCGTTACACAATTTAATTTTAAATCGTATCTCATAGGTGATATCGCTATTTATATATATATATATATAATATATATATATATATATATATATATATATATATATATATATATATATATATATATATATATATATATATATGTATATATATAGATATATATATATATATATATATATATATATATATATATATATATATATATAGATATATATATATATATATATATATATATATATATATATATATATATATATATATATATATATATATATATATATATATATATATATATACATAAATATATATATATATATATATATATATATATATATATATATATATATATACATAAATATATATATATATATATATATATATATATATATATATATATATATATATATATATATATATATATATATATATATATATATATATATATATATATATATATATATATATATATATGAGCGGCTGATCAAGGAAGTAGTTGAGGAGGTCAAGATCGAATGGGCTATTGGAACATTCCGACCTTACAAAGCTACAGGGATTGATGAGATATCATCCATCATGCTCCAAAAAGCAGATAAAACCATCATTCCCATTCTGCAGCGTATTTTTACCGCATGCCTCCGCCTCGGGGTAGTACCCGAGCAATGGACAAAAGCTGTGTGCAGTGCTTAATTGGACAAAGCAATGGACAAAAGCTCTACAAAAAAGCCTGCGCTATCTGAGAAGAATGTAAAAGCACGGCTTGAATTTTGTAAGGATCACAGAAAGTGGACCGTTGAAGACTGAAAAAGAGTTATTTGGTCAGACGAGATCAAAATCAATCGGTTTCCGTCAGATGGCAAGGAGTATTACTGGCATCGACCCCATGAGACTATTCAAAGACATCATGTCAAACCAACAGTGAAGCACGGTGGTGGTCATTTAATGGCGTGGGGTTGCTTTACGTGGTGGAACCTTGGTCCATTGATTAAAATCGAAGGAATAATGAAAAAGGAAGACTATCTTAGCATCATACAAAATAATTTACCCGACTTCGTTGAAGAATGTGCGTATCCAGTGGACGAAGTAGTTTTTCAACAGGATGGAGATCCCAAGCATACTGCCATAATTGTGAAAAAATGGCTTGCTGAGCAACAATTTCACACTATGCAGTGGCCTGCACAAAGCCCGGACTTAAATCCGATCGAAAATTCGTAAAAAGGATGCTTTCACGATTCGATTCGATTTTACAAAGTTATTCTACGCATTCAATTAAAATGAATTTAATTTCAATATTACTAAATACTGTAACCTATTAGTAAAATAAATACCTTTGTATCAATTGCACTATCAGTATTTTAAGTACAAAACAAAAAAAAATCATGCCACTTAACAAGGTAATTCTACGCACTCAACTCTACATAATTCAAATGAATTTGATTTCAATATTACTAAAGACGGTAAATTATTAGTAAAATAAATACTTTCACCAAATAAAAATCCCTTCACCAAATTTCTTTATAGAATATAGCACAAAACTCACACCCGAACTACATACAACCACTTCACTACAGTAAATGATATCGACTCGTCAAATCAGCCGTCTCTGGCAACCCTCGTAACATCCCGTAATTCAAATTTGCCCAAAAATTCTCATAGTGTATAAAGCACAGCAAACATTCTCAGTTAAAAAAAAAAACAAATCATACAAGCAAAGTACAATGTTGCAATGTAGTCTGCTACGCGTAAGGGGAACATGGCAATAAGTTCCATACGTACGCGGCTTCTCTTTCAGTTTCTCTCTTGAGACGAGAATTTCCCCTGAGAAGCAAATTCTTCATTGCTTCCAAATAGATAGTACAAACACTTTTTTTCTATGACGTCACAATCCAGTCTGCATGGAATGAACTAAATGCTGGTAGATGCAATTTTTTCGTTGCTTCCATGCGTGCTCTTGGCTCGCTGGTGATGATCATTTTGTGGTGTTACCACCTTAGTTACGTGATATGTTCACTATTAGTTTTTGGGAAAATTTATGTAGAAAATTCATATTCACGATTTTTTTGTCGCGAATTCGAAAAATATGAAATTCAAACCTATATCAGCAAAAATGTAAGGGAAGCAATGCTTCCCTTGCTTCCATGAACGCCACGCCACTGTTTCACACTATGATCGTGCTTCAACTAATATTGCCGAACTTTGGGAAAGAGTACAGAATGAATGGAGAAAAATCCCAAACCAAACGATTCAACACTTGGTAGAAAGCATGCCAAAACGAATTGAAAATGTTATGGCAAACAAAGGACTATGGACGAAGTACTAACTTTCTAAATAATTAAAATTGACAAAACTGGACATATGGTGTTCACAATTAATTTTAAATTTTTATTTAGCTTTTAAGATGAATTATATTTATTTTTATCTTATAATAATAGACAACAGTTACAATTAATCCATGCCAAAAGAGTTACTTAATTATCTATAATACAAAACAAGTTACATCAAATTCACAAGAAATTGTTTTTTATGTATCCACTTTTGTCCACCGCTGCATATATATATATATATATATATATATATATATATATATATATATATATATATATATATATATATATATATATATATATATATATATATATATATATATATATATATACATATATATATACATATATATATACATATACATATACATATACATATACATATACATATACATATACATATACATATACATATACATATACATATACATATACATATACATATACATATACATATACATATACATATACATATACATATACATATACATATACATATACATATACATATACATATACATATACATATACATATATATATATATATATATATATATATATATATATATATATATATATATATATATATATATATATATATATATATATATATATATATATATATATATATATATGACGAATTTTCGCGAAGCGAGTTTAATACTAATTTTCTTCGAAAATAAGTAATAACCATGCTACTATACTAACAGAAGCCGGAGACGTTATCCATAAAGATAAAATTCATAATTCATATTTCAGATTGACCCTCAGATTGGCACAAGCCAAGGTGCAAATCCTCGACTTAACCAACTCACAGATAGTGACTTTACATTTGGGACAGACAAGAATACAAAATGGAAATTTCAAACTTATACATCGAATCAATCTGGAACAATATGAGAAATTTTTAGTGGAAACCGGAAAAGTAGTTAACTCATCAATAATACAACGCAACCCTTTTGCAAGATGCTTATCTCATGAGCTTAGACAAATTGAAACGCTCATAAAAGCCAAGAAAATTTAAGAGGTCGCTCAATTTTATAGGCACTGCCTGGGAATGGCTAGCAAGTAATCCTCATCACGAGGATTTCACCACTATAAAAGAAACTTTAAATGATGCATTAAAAAATTCAAACAAACAAGTTATAATCAATCAATCATACAACGAAAGAATAAATAATATTACTAAAATAAGTAATGAATTAATCGAATTAGTGAAAAGAGATAATAGAATAAATAGCGATATCACCTATAAGATACGATTTAAAATTAAATTGATAAAAGAAGAATTAAGTTATATTAATTTCGTAATTCATTGGGCCAAAGCTGGCATTGTCAATTCGTTAATATTATCAAAAAACTCAAGCGCATCAGAACCGCAAGAAAACTAATTTTCGAAGAAATTGTCTTTGAGTGACAAAAAAATGTGGACAGCCGTTATACACTTTCTTGTTGAATTATATCAACCATTCCTTATCCCAAGCAACAAAACTCAACTCTAACACAAATGATGAAAATGTTCAATGCTGGCAAAACTTTCCCAACGAAGCAGCAATAAGTTTGCCATGAGTAGCCCATACTTAAATCAACTTATCCTTTGAATTTCGTTCTCATCGGAGGATTTCATCGAAAGTTTCAGCAGTTAAACGTTGTTTGAGGCTGCCATCCGAATAACGTTCAAAACTCGGAAAATTTAAAAATTGGTTTATTATTTTTATCGCAAATGCTTTGCATATGAGTATGTAATTTCAAGCATCTGTTGGTGTAATATTTACGAAAATTTCTAATGCTGGTCACCCTGTGTTAGCAGCAGAGCAAAATATATACCAAATCTGCTTCACGTTAAGTTAAACCCAACCAGTAAATTTCGTTTCGATTGAATCACTGCGCTGGAAGCTATACGGGTGAAAAGAATTTTAGGGCTGCCACCCTCAAAACTTTTCAAATTTTTAAAGCGTTAATATTTCTTGCTAATTTTCATTGCAGGATCATTCCCATTTGCAAATCTAATGACATAATCGCTCAGTAAAGAAATTCCACAAAATTACAAAAATGGTCATAGCTGGCAGCCCTTTCATGATTTTTGTACGAAATTCCTACGACATTTACTTCACATCAAGGTCCATTTACTGCATGAACTTCGTTTTGCTTTCTGCACTGGACCGGAAGCTATAGGGAAAAAAGCTTTATTTTGCTGATCAAATTTGCAAGATTTATGAGACAAAACCCACCATAGCTGGCAGCCCTATTCTGATTTTTCAACCAAATTTTCATCAAATGTTACATAGAGATCCAAGTACTGTGTGAGTTTTGTTCAAATCTGATGGCTGAGTCGGAAATTATAGGCCAAAAAGCTGTTTTTTTTCTCAGTGATTTTTCAAGATGGTACTACTGCCACAGGGTTACCTGCATTTCAAAATGACTTCTATCAGACCTGATCTTAGTTAATACCAACATGTCGTGTAAATTTCATTATGATCGAATAATCCGGTCGTCAGTTCTCGTGAACAGAAGTTTCGAGTGCTGAAAATAGAGGTAATTTGGTAATGGGTTGCCGTTCTTGTGCAAATCGGAATTTTCAAAATTTCAATTTGACATGATGGAAAAAAGTTTATCAATGATTTGAATGTTTTGTCAAAAATCATAAATTTTTGAGGAGGGTCAATGATTTGAAGGATTTTTTTTCACGAGCCTGGCGTAGCTGCAGGGTTACCTGCACTATCTTGAAAATCCACATGTGTTTAATTTTAGCCAATATCAATACGCTTTACGAATTTCACGGTGATCCAATGTTTTTGTCAGAAGTAATGACAAATCAAAGTTTGAAAAAAATCCTTGCCCACTTTTAGGCACTTAGCACCCACACACGGCTCAAAATTGTCAATTCTTTATCATAGACAGGCTTAGAACATAATAGCTGTGTTTAATGAGCATGAAAAAAAAACAGAGCATCTCAAGGCCTGTTATAGAACGCGGCTGTCAAAAAAAGTCGAGTAAACCAGATCAATTGAGAGGCAGAAAAAAGTCAAGAAAGTGAGAGCAGCTGAGAGGTTATTCTCAAAATTCATTACTTGTCAGAAGGTCAACCTGTCAATTCACTAGCAAAAAACTGCACTTTAGTAACAATTTTTTGTTGAAAGTCGGTTTCATGATAGTTGGAAAACAGCTGGTTGCTTGCCCGAACTTACTCTACCAGAAAAAGTAGAGTAAAAATCGTGCTCTAAAGTGCTCTAGTTCAACTTAGAGCAGACTCATGAAACACAAATCAGAGCAACTTCGGGCAAGTTAGAGCAGCCGAATTGCTCATTAAACACATTTTGTTGGGATATCTCAACCTAGCTCAACCTAGAGCAGCTCATTAAACACAGCTAATAAATTTTCATTTTCAATAATTTTTTTTTAACAAAAATTTACACTGCTTGGAAATATAGGAGCACCTCAAAATTGACTAAAACGCTCGTTGCCGCCAAAAGGTTTAGGATATCTTAATTTGAGAAAGTTGTGGACATACCTACTTTATATATCTACGTTTTCCGATAATTTCAGCTTAATCGAATCGGCCACTCCAGAGATTATCTCGGAAAATCATTTTGCTTATATATATATATATATATATATATATATATATATATATATATATATATATATATATATATATATATATATATATATATGTATATATATATATATATATTTATATATAAATATATATTTATATATATATATATTTATATATATATATATTTATATATATATATATTTATATATATATATATATATATATATATATATATATATATATATATATATATATTTATATATATATATATATATATATATATATTTATATATATATATATTTATATATATATATATATATATATATATATATATATATATATATATATATATATATATATATATATATATATATATATATATATATATATATAAAGAAATATGAATTTTCGGCGAAACGAGTTTAATACTAATGTTCAAAGAACATTAGTAAAAACGAAATTAAAATGGCAACAGACTTGATAAATAAAGATAGCTTTGTATATTCTTCTATAGAAAAAGCACTTGACATAGCAAATACTAAAATCATAGCAAATGGCACTTCTATCTTTTACATTATAAATATACCCATAGTTACCAATGCTATGTATGAAATGCTTTTGATTAAACCGATAAAGCAAAGTAGATATTTAAACGAAATAGCTTTTGTAAAAATATTAAGAAAAGATAAAAAGATATTAGGTATCGTTAATCAATTTAAAAGTTTCAACTACTTTTCAATTTGTCAAATGAAAGATCTTTTAGATATAAGTAATAGTTCTTATATACCAAATTTACTTCACAGCTTGCAAGTCAACTGCAACATCATCAGTGACCAGAACATCCTAACCATCGATAGCATCTCTCCTGGGATCCTTCTCCTAAATGAATTCTACGGCAATCTTACAACTGAAAAATCATCACATAAGCTTAATGGCACGTATATGGCCAAATTCTTAAATACCACCATAAACATCAACGGACAAACGTTTTCCGAGAAAGAGGAATCTTCCATCAACATTCTGCCCGCAATACTACAACCATCATCATCGATTGTAAAATTGCAAAGGTTTACTGGAATGCACGCGCTACCAAAATTACAAATCAACATAATGGAAAAGATATCTTTACTGCAAAGGAACGAAATTTTCACCAGTACAATAAATAGCATCCTCATCATAATCATCACCATAAATTTGTGTTGTTTTAAACAAAATTGCGAAAACCAAAACAAAATCAAAATTTGTACTTCCAGTAACGAGCAGCAGTATCCTCAGGTACCAAGGCCACTAAGTGAAAGAGCCCATGTGTCACCAAAACCATACCATATGCTGATCGTAAGCGCCATTCAGACATGCGGCCATGCATCCACGCGTCTAAGCGATCTAGCGTGTTTTGCTTACACGAGTCAATTTGATTTTGTTTATATAGGCGGGTCTAAAGCGAAGGAGGTGGAGCATACTGATTCATGTGCAATAGATTTTAAATTGATTTCTTTCACTCAGTGGCATGAGTGGATGATTCGCTGGTGGTCATTTAAATATATTATTTGTGGATGATTATTTTCTTATATAATGATGTGGATAATATATATTTTGCATCACTACGTGCATAACTATTACGAAAAAAATAGAATGCATATGAATATCTAGACACAAACATATATATGTAGGTATATATAGTCATATGGATTGGTATATACAATTTTCTGTTACCAATATTGTACATGGTCATGCTTAACAATCACTTACCGTCGTCAATAATATTACTTACCTGCATCAACATTGTTTCTGCATGCTTGCAATCATGCAATGTGCAAGTACAATAACAATGACCTACATTTATGTCTCATGCTTAAGCAGGTAACCTACATTCATTTGTGCATACATACTGTCGTAGAGTCTAGAGTTAAGTTAATCATGTCAACAATTTTGCAAGCGGTAATTGTAATCAAACATAAGTTCAATAAGTCCACAATTAATTAATGTAGAATAAGCATTTTGTTACTATAAAACGTAGACCAGTTGCCAATAAAGTTCACTGTCAACCAACAATCAATTTTTTCTGTTTCATTCGGGAACATTTGGTCTTTCGAACCGGTGTGATGCAAGGTGTCGTTGCAAGGTAGCTTGCTTTGCTTTGGCGAGTCTGTCACCGCTTACGCAAGAATAAATCAAAAACTTTGCATTGGCGAGCCTGTCACCGCTTATGCAAAAAGAGACCAAAAACTTTGTCTTGGCGAGCCTGTCGCCACTTATGCAAAAAGAGACCAAAAACTTTGCCTTGGCGAGCCTGTCGCCGCTTAGCTAAGTCTAGATCAGTCTAATACTTTCGTACAGAAAATAAAAAAAATCTTTTTGTACGCCTGGTCGCCGCTTGATGTTCTGGCTTACCAGCAAAGAATGCACTTTATTGATTATAATCCTGAGCTTTTATAACAATAATAGTACAGTTATTGTTTTTCAAAAATATGCGCGAAACAAAAATAATTTAATATAGTTCAGAGGATTTACCACCACGTGCAATTAGGGCGCTCTAGTCGCTATGTGTGTATATGTGTCATTTCGACAAGTGTCGAAACGTCAGTGCGGTTTTAGTGTACACAAAACCCTCTCTCTTTGGGAAAAAAAACTTTCTTTTGTATGAAAAGAAAATTTTTCAATTTTAATTTTTAGATTCGCACATTACAATTTCATATAACTTGTTCGTTTTGATGCTATTCTTAATTTTGTTCTGACTAAGTTCTATTTAATTCATATTTCGTTAATCAAAATTTCATATATATATATAAATATATATATATATATATATATATATATATATATATATATATATATATATATATATTTCTTATCTCGCTGTTTTCTATAGTTTTACATATTGTTTGATTAAATTTTTTTTTGTGTGTTTTTTTTTGTTGATTGTGGAAATTTATATTTGTATGCTTATAGTTGATTACATTATTATTCTTGTCTGTGACTTGTATAATTTTAACAAATTGTTGTGATATCTTTTACATTTGTTCTTTATTAAGATATCTGAATTTACGCCGTCACTGAATTTAATTTCGTATGGTCCGTGGTATGTGTTTTGAAATTTCTTTCTATTCATGTTTCGTACTAGTACTAAATTTCCTACTTTCAAGTTTGATGGTTTTGCGAAATTGTCTAATTTATGTTTTCTTTCGTGCTTTACTCTATCGATTATTTTTCGTGCTGGACTAATACTATTTTTTAACCTGAGTTTTAGTTCATTAGCATAATTATCTATATTTTTTATTGGTTCATCTTTTTCTATTATGTCTTTAGGTAGATAGGGTAATCTGCCATATACTTGTTCGTATGGGGAATACTGTGTGTCTACATGGGGGTTAGTGTTGTATGCAAAAGTATAGTAAGGTACCCATTTATCCCATTCGTAATCATCGGCAAAGTTCAATAAATATTCGTTTAATACTCTGTGATTACATTCCACTGTCCCGAGTGTTTCATGGTGATAGGGTGTCGAGAAAACTTGTTCTATTTGTAACATACTACAAATGTTTGCCATTAGCTCATTAGTGAATTCAGTTCCATTATCTGACTTCAGTTTTTTGAAAAGGCCGTGTTTTAATATTAATTGTTCAACCATTGTTTTCGCTATAGTTTTAGCGTCTTTTGACTCTATTGGATACGCAATAACATATTTTGATAATTCGCACTGCATTGTGAGTATATATCTATAATTGTTGCTCAACCTAAGTGGTCCTACTGTGTCTATAACGATTGTTTCGAATGTGTTAGCAGGTGTGTCTGTTATAATTTGGTTTTCTTTTATATGTTTTGTCTGTTTATTTTTAACACAAGTTTCACAATTGTTAATAAATGCTTTTATCATTTTGTTCATATTTTTCCATATGTATTTCTGTTTGAATGTTAATGTCGTTTTTCTCACACCTAAATGTCCTCCTATGGGTGTTGTATGGTAATAATTTATCAATTTAAATTGTATTTTTTTATCTGTTATTCTTTTGGGGGGTTTGTATTTTATAATTCTTAGAGTTTTTTTGTCTTTTGAATGAATATACTGTTATAATTGATTGAATATCTCTTTGAATTCGTTTTTCTATGTTAAATATTTCATCGGTTTCTTTTAAGTATATCTTTGTTATGTTTCACCTTGTCACTTGTGACGTCAGTTTCTCCAGTAACGAAACTAATTCCGATGGATTATCACTGCATTCAACTGTAACTTGGTTATTTCCGATGTTTATCTTTGTGGTTTTCCCCGTTTCAAATTTTAAATTTATTACATTTTTTATGTCAACCATTAATTCGCTGTTCCATATATAAGTTTCAGTAATGGCCAGTGACCACCGTAAATTTATTTCCAAAAAGATATGGTTTGAAGAAGTTTATTGCCCAATGAATCGCCAGTAGTTCTTTTTCTATCGTAGATTTGTTTATTTCGTGTTTAACGAGAGTTCTACTCGCGTAAGTTATAGGTAAGTCCTGTCCTATGTCACCTTGTGAAAGTACTGCGCCTAATGAATAGTCTAATGCATCCGTTGTGACTATGAATGGTTTGCTAAAGTCCGGGTATTGTAGAATTGGTACATTCATTAGTTTGTTTTTAAGTAATTCAAATGTTGTTTGACATTGCTGTGTCCACTTGAATTCAACTTTTGTTTTACCAGGTCATTAAAACATTTTGTTATTTTAGAAAAGTCGGGAATGAATCGACGGTAATAATTGGCGAATGCGACGAATCTTGTGACTTCGTCTGGATTTGTTGGTACTGGGTACTTTTTAATTGTATCTTGTTTCCCGGGGTCAGTCCGAACTCCATCCTTTGGTTATTAGATTTCCCAAGTAAACCACTTCGCTTCTCAAGAAATTGAATTTTTTAGGATTTAGCTTAAGATAGTATTTTTTCAATCTTTCAAGTATTCGTACTGAATTGGCATTATGGTGTGCTAAGCTGCAGCCGAAAACAATTATATCATCTACGTATAGAAAAGCTGCTGAGTCCAGTCCACTCAGAGCTTTGGTGAGCATGCGTCGAAAACTGTTTGAGGAAATTGTCAAGCAGAATGGTAGTCGTTTAAACTGATAGTGCCCTTTGTTCGTTGAGAAGGCTGTCAATGGTCGTGACTCTTTCGTAAGCTCTATTTAATGGAATGAACTTGTCATGTCTAAAGTAGAGAAATATTTAGCTCTCCCCAGACTATCTAGAAAATTTTCTAGTCTTGTTAGACGGAATTTATCGTTGGCTATTTTCTAATTCAGTGTTCTAAAATCAACCAACAGTCTCCATTTATTTGCGCCTAGTTCACTCTTCTTCGGTGTTAGAAGTAGTGATGAGTTGCAGGAGCTGGTTGAGTCCTTGATGACATTGCTGTCTAACAGTTCCTGTACTTGCTTGTTTATTTCTTTAATATGTGTATGAGGTAACCTGTAGTTCTTTATGTATGTCGGTGTGGTATCTGTAACTTGTATTTTTTGAGCGTAGAAATTATTTGTGGATAAAGGTTCACCTTCCAAGTGGAATATATGTTGGTATGTCCTGAGAATTTCCAATAGAGACTTCTGGTCTTTCGCATTTAGATGATTTATTTTAACATGTTTTAATATATCTTTAAATCTTTGTTCGTCTCTGATTTTTCGGGCTACTGATTAACTCATTTCACATGGTTTGAAGTTTCTTAAGGGTTCAGTTTCAATTTAAAGATTTTCAAGTATTACCTCTTCTTCATTTGTGTTCAATATTTTAATGTGTTTTATGCTTCTTACTGGGATTATTGAACTGGCTATATAGACTCCTGGTTTAATTTCTTTGTTAGTGGTTACACTATCTTCCTCTATGTTAATGTCGATGGGGCAGACGTATTCACACCTTAGTGGTGCTGTAACTCTATGTTTTTCTGTAGCGATGGATATAATATGGTCTTCATAATTGATATTTATTGTTATTGTGTATGTTTCGTAGTTTATTCTCGCTAATTTTTTGGTAAGAAAATCCCTTCCTAATATTCCGTGCGTAAGAATAGGAAAATCATCTTCCACTATTTGAAATGGAAAATTGATGTTATTTCCATCAACACTCAAATTTAAATTAGTCAATCCAATCGACTGTATTTGTTCATCAGTTATTCCGGAACATTTACATCTTTTGTCTTCATTTATGATTTGATCATCCGGAATCGCACTTGCTTTACATAGTGACACATCTGCTCCAGTGTCAACCAATAATTTTAAATATTTTCTATTATCCTTGCAGTAAATTGAGACGTAATTCTCGAGCTGTTTGTTAAGTAATAATATTTTTTCTGTCTTGGTCCCGCGGTCAACTTTTATTGTTCGTTGTCGCTAACCTCCTGGCTCGTCGCGTTTCCCTGAACTATATTTATTCGTTGTCTCCTATCATTGAAATTGCTGTTATTAGTTCTGCTGTTATCGTAATTTCTGTGGTTTCGATTATTTACTTCATTACCTCTTGAAATGTGATTGTTTCTATTATTATTTCTATAATTGTTATTTCCAAAAGTATTATTTTGATTCCACTCGTTATTTCTATTATTGTAAATATTTCTGATATTTCTGTAATTATTCGAATTGTTCATTTCACTTGGTCTCGCATTATAATTGTCTCTATAATTTCTATTCTGGTTCGTGCCGTAATTTCTATTATTGTTATAACTATGTGACGTGTTATTATTATTAAATGTGTTTCTACTGTTATGGTTATATTGTTGATTATAATTCGGTCTTCTATTAATATACATTATATTTTCTGGTGTTCTATTACTTGTCTCAAATCCAGTTGCGATCTGTATCGCTTCTATAAAGGTTTTAGGTTGTGCAGCAAAAATAGTAGGCTTAAGAGTTTCATTTAATCCATTCTTGAAAATTGTAAGCGCGTAAGAATCATTAGACTTTACTTACACCGCCTTTTCTTGTGCAGTTGTATTTTGTCCTAGGTTATTTATTTGGATACCACTCAATTCACTAATGAGCTCAGGCAATTTTTCTCCATATTTTTCTACAGTTCCGCGTTGTTGTCATTGAGATAATTGCGTGTGAATTTGCTGTTAAGTTTTCCTACTTTTGTACCTATTCTTTAGATGTTTCTCTAGTGTTGAGTAATTGTTTATTTCTAATATACTTAGCTGTACTTTTACGCTTGCTCCTAACTTACCGTTTTTAACGAAATTTAATAAATTCAATTTCCCTTCTTCATTCACACTTTCATTTAGTAACCCAACTATGGTTAAAAATGCATCTACTTCTTTTGGGTTTCCATTGAATGTTGGTATTGATTTTAATGCTACTTCTATATTAAACGTTGCCATTTTGTTATCTACTGTTTGTTCTAATTTTTCCTCTAACAATTTTTTCGCTACACTATATTTGTCAAAGAATACTTTTTGAAATTCTGGACTATATTCTGTATCTAATACTTTTTTCTTTAAGTATTCTATATCATTTAATTTTTTTATTATGGTATCACTTTTGTATACTCTTCCCGGAGTTTTTTTTTTAAATTTGTTATAATTTTTGATATGGCATTTATCTGCTCTTTCATTTAAAAAAAATACTCATACCATGAACCATAGATTTCTTTTTTTTTTGTTATTTTAATAAAAATATATTGTTTTTTGTTTTGTTTTCATTTATTATTTTTTTAACTATAATTCATAACAATAATTGATTTTATTTAGTTCATTCTACTGTATTTGATTTTAAATTTATGTATGTACAGTTTTGTTTTTACAATTTTGTTTATATATTTTTTTTTCTCAATTCGTTGGTTATCTCATCGATTTGTTCGAACAGCTCCTCTTGGCGTTCCCAGAGTGGTGGATTGTCCTCGTTTGTTGCACTCTCCTGAGTGCCGCTCGGAGCCTCCTTAGATATACCTTTCTAATCCCGCGTTTTTTTTTCCTTGCGGCGAGTATCCTGGTATGGTATATTGGTTAATTTTTGCTCTTCCTTCCGCGCATGGACAATCCGCGGGTCCTCCCGTGGTTGTGGCCCTCCTTCTTTGGGAAGTTGAAACGGTCGCCATGTGATGCAAGGTGTCGTTGCAAGGTAGTTTGCTTTGCTTTGGCGAGCCTGTCGCCGCTTACGCAAGAATAAACCAAAAACTTTGCCTTGGCGAGCCTGTCGCCGCTTATGCAAAAAGAGACCAAAAACTTTGCCTTGGCGAGCCTGTCACCGCTTATGCAAAAAGAGACCAAAGACTTTGCCTTGGCGAGCCTGTTGCCGCTTAGCTAAGTCTAGATCAGTCTACTACTTTTGTACAGAAAATAAATCAATTCTTTTTGTACGCCTGGTCGCCGCTTGATGTTCTGGCTTACAAGCAAAGAATGTACTTTATGCTTGAGTTACAATCAATGCAACCAACATTTGCTGCCAAGTTTTGTTGGTGGAACGAGTTACAATCAATGCAACACAACATTTACTGTCATCTGTCACTGGCTATATTAAAGAAATTGCTGTTCGATAACTTGGATCCTTTAAAGTCTCGGAAAGAGATATCAGTGAATATTTTATCCTCTAAAAGCTGCGGAGTATAATGCAAAGCAAAAATGAGACAAAAAAATACAAATTCTGATTGTCATTTGCATATGACATTTCCCATTTCCCGGACTCTCATAGGAACAGGTGGAATTGGATATTTTCAAAAATGTTGTTGCCATGCCAAGTTTGAGATGTGACCAAACTCTGCTGCCAAGCAAAGTTGTGTTGCATCATTGTAACTGCTCTCATACGTTCGCATGGGTTCAAACTCATTTTGACGTGCAACAAATGTTGGTTGCATTGATTGTAACTCTAGCTTTATTGATTATAATCCTGAGCTTTTATAACAATAATAGTACAGTTATTGTTTAAATAACATATATCTAAATATGCGCGAATCAAAAATAGTTTAATATAGTTCAGAGGATTTCCCACCGCGAGCAAATAGGGCGCTCTGTTTGATATGTGTGTATATGTGACATTTCGACAAGTGTCGAAACGTCAGTGTGGTTTTCGTGTACACAACACTGGATTTCGGATTTCGATTGCACTATCGATCTTTGAATCCAGACTTGAGCTGTGGTATATCATTCAGATCGCAAAACGATTTGGTGTGCTTTCTCGACCAGATATCGATTGCATTATCGATCTTCGAATCCAGATTTGAGCTGCAGTATGTATATCATTCAGATCACGACACGATTTGGTGTGCTTTCTCGACCAGATATCGATTGCGCTATCGATATTCAAATCCAGACTTGAGCTGCAGTATTTCATTCAGATCGTGAAATGATTTGGTGTGCTTTCTCGACCAGATATCGATTGCACTATCGATATTCGAATCCAGACTTGAGCTGCAGTATTTCATTTAGATCGCGAAACAATTTGGTGAGCTTTCTCGACCAGATTCGATTGCACTATCGATATTCAAATCCAGACTTGAGCTGCAGTATTTCATTCAGATCGCAAAACGGTCGGTTTCAATATCTTTCCGCGGATTGTGGTAGCGGATAATTTAGCTGTGCTTCCCAGATTTTAGTGTGCTTTCTCGGCGGAGTGTTAAAGTTTTCCCTCACCATCATGACCACGAATGGTCCCAATATAGCCAAAAACTTAATTTTGAGGATGTAAAGAAGTAAATCTCAAATTTCAAAAAGGATGGTGAGTCCAGGCATTCACTAGGATATTTTGAACTAACACTAGAGCGTTTACGAGAGTATTGGAGGAAATGTGTAGAGATGCATCTGGCTACGCACTCGCACTTTGCTCACTTTAGTCAGCTGGTAGCTCAATACCAACAGGAATATGAAAATTGCGAGGTACTTGCTAAGGAATTTATCACACGTTTCAAAGACAAAATTCATCAGTACCGTACACCACCAATAGCGCAAACAGCTGTTAATGATGCGGTTAAATTAGAAAGGGTAAGAATTCCAACTTTTGATGGAAATTATGGAACATGGGTGGCATTCAAAGATCTATTCAAAAGCATGGTACACATAAATACTAATCTTAGCAATATTCAAAAACTGCAATACTTAAGCAGTGTTACAAAAGGCGAAGCAGAGTCTCTCATAAATCACCAAGTATCATGGATGAGAATTATGAGACTTTTTGGAAATTATTATCTGACAGATATGATAATAATAAATTCATTGCTCAAGAGATAATTCAACGGTGGTGGGACTTAGGCTTGTGTCGAAATAATGACTATACATCATTGAAACGTATAAAAGATACCACCAATAAACTCCTCGCCAGCATTAAGAATTTAAATCTGAATGCATTTGAATTTTTGGCGATTTCCTAAATGGAAAATTGGACAAAGAATCAAAAAAAAAAAAATGGCAAAAACATATAAGTTCAACCAATGATGTACCAACATTAAGCTCATTTTTATCGTTTGTCAATCAACTATTCACAATGCCGGAAGCACTTTCATTGTCGCAATCAAGTAATAGCGCTCCAGGGCATACGAATAATAAGAAAGTGACATCTCATATGGTGCAAATTACGAAACTCAAATGTGCAATGTGCAACAAGCATGACCACAAAATTTTTGAATGCGAAAATTTTAGAAAAGCCAGCGTTAATACGCGACGCAAAATAGCAAAGAGCAAAGGGTTATGTTTTAATTGCCTAAGTGAACAACATAAGAGCACTAATTGCAGTTCAAAACATACGTGTCGACACTGTTCTAAGCGTCACAATACGCTACTACACAATGAGCAACCAAAGCTGCAGAAAAAACCAGGAGAACCTTCTCAAACAGAAGTTCATTAATACACTCAAACAAGTAATTCAAAAAATCATATTCTCTTGGGCACAGCAATAATCGAAGTATTAGACTCATAAGGACAAAGAGTGAAACTTCAGGCATTACTGGATCCTGGATCACAGAAGTCATTCATACGTCAATCGGCTGTACAAATTTTGGGAGTCAGGCGAGATCACGCGAAGAGAATAAATGGTGGTATTGGAGGCAGTGACGCAGCTATAACAAAGGGAATTGTTACAGTCGAAGCAGTGATCGCAAGAAAAGATGGTAACATCAAGTCATTTTCATTTTCTGCACTTATCCTTCAGACAATCACATCACCGTTACCTTCGACATATGTCAAGGCGAAGTTATCTAAGAGGCTCTCAAAGATACAACTTGCAGATCCCGGATTTGACACTCCTGGCCAAATTGACATTCTGTTAGGAGGAGATTTATACGGAGACATACTGGATAATGGATTCATTCGTGGGTATCCATGTGCCCAGAAAACAAAACTAGGATGGGAATTATTAAAACTAGGATGGGTATTATTATCAATGAACCAGCAGTTGATAAGTCTATTGTTTTATTCATCATTCAAGAAGATATGGGCAAAACATTGCGCCGCTGTTGGGAAATTGAGGAAACATCATCTAACCCGCAATCACCAAATGACGAAGAGGCAGAGCAGCATTTCCTTAACAACACTAGAAGATAAAGGAGTGGGAAATATGTGGTAAAGCTGCCGTTTAGGGGTAACTCTGTCACATATACTGAGTTAAGGGAGTCCGTTCGAGTGGCATTCATCCGATTTCGGCAATTGGAACGACGGCTAGAGAAGAACCCTGAAAGAAAGCAACAATATCATAAGTTTATTGAAGAGTACATAGAACTCAATCACCTAAAGAAAATTCCAGATAACTTGCTTCAAACTTCTCATTGTTATTACTTGCCGCATCATGAGGTCATAAAAGAAAGTAGATCTACGACAAAGCTGCGAGTCGTATTCAACGCCTCACAAAAAGCCCGGGGGGAAGTCGTTCAATGACTGTCTTATGGTGGAACCTGCAATACAAAATAATATTTTTCATCTTCTCATGCGATGGAGAAGCCAAAAATACGTTATTGCAGCCGACATCGAAAAAATGTACCGGCAAATTGAAGTAGATGAATCAGATCGTGATTATCAACGAATCATATGGAGATTCGACTCAAAAGAGCCTTTCCAGCATTTTAGGCTAAAAACCGTGACGTATGGAACAGCTAGTGCTCCTTTTTTGGCTATGCGCACTCTGCAGCAACTAGCAATCGATGAAAAAACAATTCATCCACTTGCATCGACCGTAATCTTGCAAGATTTTTATGTGGATGATCTTCTGACTGGTGCTGATGATTTGAACGCGCTTAAAAATATCCAGAGAGAGTTATCTATTGTGATGAGAAAGGGGGGGTTCCACCTTTGCAAATGATCAGCAAACCATCAGTCACTGCTTAGCACTATACCTCCTGAAGATCGAGAAATAAAAAAATCTCTTAGCATCGACCTAGAAGATGAAGTGCGAGCATTAGGAATACAATGGCATCCAGTTCATGATTAATTTTCATTTAAAGTGAGATCGATAAAGGATGACGGAAAATGGACAAAAGAGAAGATACTTTCAGACATCGCAAAATTATTCGATCCTTTAGGTTGGCTACAGCCTGTCATTATCACTGGAAAGATAGCTATGCAAAAATTATGGCTTCTTAAAGTGGAATGGGACGAAGAAGTTCCAAGAGAAATTTTGAAGGATTGGTTTGATACACAGCACCAACTACAGTTATTGGAAAAGATACGAAACCCTCGTTGAATTGCACACACAATACAGTTACATGGATTTTGTTATGCATCGAATCAAGCGTATGCAGCAACCATATATCTTCGTGCAGAAAGGAAGGATCAATCAGTTACAACTTATCTATTGAGCGCAAAATCCAGAGTTGCACCGATTAAGGTGATATCTATACCTTGGTTGAAATTGTGCAGCGCAGTTTTGTTGATAGAAACAATGAAGCAATTAAAGCAGGCTTACGAGTGGAATCATTTCAAAACATTTTTCTGGACCGATTCATCTATAGTTTTGTCCTGGATTCAAAAGCCTGCGATAAAGTCGAAGGTGTTCGTCGCAAGCCGAATAAGCCAAATTCATCAGGAATCTTAACCCAATCAATGAAATCATGTGTCAATAAAGGAAAATCCTGCTGATATTGCCTCAAGAGGCATGTTACCAGAAAAGTTGCTCAAGGCTTCTTTATGGTGGAAAGGCCCACAGTGGTTGATGGGAAATAAATTTAACTTATCAGACAGCGCATTAAGCCCAGAGCAAGAAAAGATTATGGACGTTCAACAGCGGTCAATGGCAATAGTATCTGTAACACCGACACCTGAACCAGAATTACTCGCGCAATATTCATCGTTTAATAAGTTGTTAAGGGTCGTTGCACTCTGCAGACGTTACGCAAATAATACTCGCAATCCTACCGACAGGAAAACAGGAATCATTACTTGCGATGAGTTGCAAAAAGCCGAATCTTGTTGTGTACGAATAGCTCAAAAACATGCATTTCAAATTGAAATCCAGGCACTACAAGGGAAGTCCGAAATATCAAATAGTACATGCATGAAGACTCTTAATTCATGGACTGATTATGAAGGGCTCCTTAAGGTGGGCGGAAGATTACAGCATGCACCCATATCTGAAGCTGCTAAACATCCGGCTATAGCTCCAAAGGGATCATTGGCCAAATTAATCATCAACCAATGTCATAAACAAACTTTACATGGTGGTAACCAGTTGGTCTCCGCTACCATAAGGCAAAATTATTGGATCATAAATTCACAATCGGTGATTATGAAAGTTCTGCGAGAGTGCATAACGTGTTACAAAGTTAATGCAAGTCCAAATTAGCAGTTAATGGGGCAATTATCGCCTCCCAGATTCCAGACTGAGAAGCCCTTCGCACAAACAGGACTTGATTATGCCGGGCCAATATCAATAAAATGGAGTAGTGGCCGTGGAGCAAAAACCGCTAAAGCGTATATTGCAGTATTTGTAGGCATGTCTACAAAAGCTTTTCACTTGGAACTAGTGAGTGAGTTAACAGCCACAGCATGCATCGCTACGATTTGAAGCTTCATCGCTCGACGGGGAAAATGTCACACCATTTTTAGTGATTGTGGGAACAACTTTGTAAAAGCCAACAAACAATTGAAAAGTCCTTTTACTTATATTACAACCAAGGGTATGGAGCAATTACCAGTTGATGGGATACAATGGAAGTTTTTTTCTCCTGGGAGTCCACATTTTGGTGGACTGTGGGAAGCCGGAGTGAAAACGGTCAAGAGACACTTAACCAAAAGCATAGGCGAGCAGTTACTAAACATTGAAGAAATGTACACTCTGTTGACGCAGATAGAGGCTTGCCTAAATTCATGACCATTGTGTGAAGTCAGCAACGATCCAGCAGATCTCACAGCCATTACACCAGGTCATTTTGTGACTGGCAACAACCTATTTGAAATACCAGAACCTATGTCTGGGGAATCAATTGGACGAAAAAGGAAACTTGTCCAACAAATGAGAAAAATGTTTTCTCTTTTGGCATCGATGGAGCCTGGAATATTTCAATCGTTTACAACAACGACATAAATGAACTAAACAGCGAGCAAATCTTAATACAGGTGACTTAGTTTTGGTGAAACACGATAGCTTCCCTTCTACCAAGTGGCCATTCGCAAGGATAGTTGAGGTTCATCCAGGAGCTGATGGAATTGTCCGAGTTGTGTCTGTTAAGATGCACGGTCGAATAACGAGGCGTCCAATTACCAAAATTTGTCGTTTGCCATTTGAGAATTCCCATTCGGTAGAAGCGAGCAGTATTTCAGAGCCACAAGCAAAAAGCTTAGTCCCTACAACAAAAGCGACGAAGAGGAGAAAGGTAAAAATAGCTCCAGTTAACAGTCAGTGGCAGCAGTTCTTTGAGACACAAGCCAAACGCAAGAAATTAGACAAACCGGCACAAGCTCGGGGAGGAGGCACTGCCAGCATCTTACCAAATCACCTAGTAATATCGACATTAATGCTTTGTTGTTTCGTGCCCATAGTGCTATGGGGAGTCAAGGTCTCTCCCTTATCGAATGGACTGTACGTAGAACACTTGGGAGTTGCGAATTTGCAAAGAGGAGCTTTGTAAGTAAATCTCAATATTCCTTGGAGCAATTTAAATGAAGACAGAAGAAATATAGCAGCTGTTTTGAATAATATTAGCACGCTTTGTGTAACCGGACATGCAAAGCAGATTAATGCTTAGAACGATGAAAACACTTAACAGCACTACTGGACGGATAAACCGACAGTTGGAACGATGTGGGACACAACTACTGTTAGGATTGGATCGTATTAACAAGTTTAGCGTTTGGTATCGAACAATTGATCATAACACAATCAACATAAACTTCATCGCAGTTTATAACAGAGCACTAAATTTTGTTCAAGAAGTCTTTAACAAATATACCAGTATTCTTACTACTGTGAGATCAAAAACAGCATTTTGGGAATGTATAAATCTCAGCGATTTAACCGCAGACATCAATCGTACTCAAACCACGTTGCCTAAACACCTGGAAATTATTCTGCGATTTTCCGAGCCAATACAAATTCAAACCGATGACGTGGGAATCAAACTCAAAGGGTTTCTTCCGATTATCGATCAGCGCAAATACGAGCTGATAAAGGTAATCCCCGTACATAACATATTGAAGGTGGAATTTTCCGAGCTCTCGACATTCCAATCACCATTCTGGGAGTCAATTATAATCTACAGCGGTATTTCAAGATATCAGATACAAGTATTCTGCAATTGATCGAGCAACGATATCTAGCAAGTATTGATGCTTTGTATGATGTGAACAAAATACCCAATTGCATAATAAATGAAATATATCATTCATTCGGAAAGGGAGAATGCCCAGTTCATTCATTTAAACTCAAGGATATTGTATGGAAAAGACTGTTAGCTAACAATACATGGATGTCTGTAGCACCACAGTCAACACATTGCCAGAAATTATATCATGGAGTTAGGGAGAGTATCGTCTTGAATGGCGTGGGGATAGTAACGATGTCGCAAGATTGCAGTTTATCAACAAAGGAGTTCATTTTAGTTACGGAACAAGCAGGACTGCAATCCGCAAATCTCAGCGCATATGTCAAGCACATTCCGGTGACCATCAATACAGAAGTGCACGAAAGAAAGGTGAAGGATTTAATCACACCATCCATCATTGCAGCTTCTGAATCATTTTCATCCTACGTTCAGGAAGAAGAAGAAATTATTCATAAACAAGATTCGATCAGCTGGATGAAAATCGGGCGTCATAGTATCAGTATAAGCATTTCTATCGTTATATCGTGCAGTGCTATTCTGGTATACATCATCATCTTCAAGAAACGACGTGGAGAAGCGGTTTTGAAGATTTCACCACAGTCACGGGAAAGTAGATGGTATGAAGCAACAAGTGAAACGAAGTGTTAAGAACCGGACCGGTTCATAGGGGGCGGCAATGTACATGGTCATGCTTAACAATCACTTACCGTCGTCAATAATATTACTTACCTGCATCAACATTGTTTGTGCATGCTTGCAATCATGCAATGTGCAAGTACAATAACAATGACCTACATTTATGTCTCATGCTTAACCTACATTCATTTGTGCAAACATACTGTCGTAGAGTCTAGAGTTAAGTTAATCATGTCAACAATTTCGCAAGCGGTAATTGTAATCAAATATTAGTTCAATAAGTACACAATTAATTAATGTAGAATAAGCATTTTGTTACTATAAAACGTAGACCAGTTGCGAATAAAGTTCACTGTCAACCAACAATCAGTTTTTTTCTGTTTCATTCCGGAACAAATATATTTGTACGGAGCAAAAAAAACATCATTATAAAGCTTGTCGCACACTATTCCGTCACGACACGACACGACATAGAAAATTGTCGTACGACAGTCAGTAGACCAACGCACACTATACCAAACCGACCGACACATCAGTTTGTGAAAAGTATTCAGAAAATGCATTATGTTTCATGCAATGGAAAATGTGTATTGTTAAAAATTTAAAAAATGATAAAACTGAAATTAATTGTAATTTCTTCCCATCTATTGGTCTTCTTTCGTGTGTTATCGTAACTTTTTGAGCTTATTTCATTCAATTATTTGAACAGAGTGGCGTAAAAGTTTCTGCTCTTTGATATGAAAAATTAACCCGAATAAATTGATGGAAAAAAGCTATCTTTCAAAATTTTGAAACCCTCTTCTTTTTTTTTTAAATCTACATAGCTTTAATTAATTCAGTGATGATACCAAAATAATGACTGTTGTTGTTTAAGAGTCAGTAAAAACAGTAAAGAGGATAAAGAGGATTGATATATCGAACTTTTTATAAAACCTGAAAAACTGGAATTCTTCAGCACATCGAATTGATAATAATGGTAAATATTCAATTTTATGTGAAAGTCTCAGAAAACGAATTTCAGACTGTGTTGAAAACGAAAGAGGGCATAGTTCATACTAATTATATATTATGTTGCTTCAAGCTTCAAGACAGTGCTAAGACAGAAACTTTTGCGCCACCCAGTAGTTTCTGGCCAAAATTTTACATCCATTACCAATTCGATATTTTATTTAATTTCAAACTGACTAACGACAACTGATGCTTATCATGAATTGTTCAGACAATGCATTATGATCAATACAATGAAAAGTGTGTAATGTGAAGCATTTAAAAAAAATAAAATTGAAATTTTCTCAGCAAATTCTTCTCATATATTTTCCTTCTTTTGTGATTTATTGTAAATTTTTTGAACTTATTTCATACAGTTCTTTCTATTTTGTGGCCAAAAAAATTTACTTCATCCATTTCCAATTTGTAATTTTTTTTAAAAAAATATCAAATTGCCGAACGAGAACTGATGCTTATCATAAAATCTATGAAGCTATATGAAACCCCGCACACTTAACAGACACGACACGCTACAACGACGTACATCATTTGTCGGATTGGATTAAATTCGAACATCCCAAACGACAAAAATTTTTTGCTGTCCTGTCGTGTCGTGACGTGTTGGTCAAGTGTGCGGGCGTTAATACAATTACATACAATTTATTCTCACAGATTTTTGTCGTGTCGTGTTGTGACGTGTCGTGTTGGAATAGTGTGCGATAATCTTAAGCGTGTAAAATCCATCCACTTATCGCCTTAGCCCCGCCTTCAAAAAACTGGATTTGAGTTTACTTGACTCGTGTAATCTAAAAACGCATGGACGCGTGGGCGCATGGACGCATGTCTGACAAGCGCTTTAAAGTTCAACAACATCCCGTACTACTGACGATCGAGGACGATCGCGCTTAAAGGGCTAACGCCAGACACAACAATATCGTGCGCATTTCCAGAAATAGGAGAATGCAAGGTGATGGAAATCACACGGCAGAAAAGCTGATGCAGCCGTTTAATACCATAAAAGCATGCAATTTACTAGGGTAAGGGAATTGTTGTATTTCAACGTTGGAATAATATAGACGCAAGACACCCGTCTTGCACTTAATTGTTTTTTTAAACACGTACAAGTCTTTAATTTTATAACTTATAACGTCTTCACACATTTTTAAATCCCTCAAAAATAACTTCTTCGAAAATAAGTTTTCTAGTGGTTCTGATGCGCTAGATTTTTTTTTTGCTTGTTGCTGTTGATCTTCTTTGCCGATTCCATTTTCGTCGCTGAGGTTCACTTCACCCAGAGCTTGAAATTTGTTATAGCTAGCCATAACTCGCTGGTGCTGTATTTTTGTACGTTTACAAATGCAGTCACGAAGGAAGTTTCCCATAGAGGAGTCTTTCCCCGCTAATTGGTTCTTAGTCACTGGCTTTATTTCATAGATATTGAAAATAACTAATAAACGGTGTTTTATCACCTTACCTACTCTATTCTATTTACTAAAGTAAGATATTTTCAAGAAAAAGCTCAACAAACCTGGTGTTTAATTATTACAAACTTATCAAACTAAGCTTATAACTAAAATAATTTTCGAAAAATTATCTTTGAGTGACAAACAAATGTGGAAAGACGTTATACACTTTTTTGTAGAATCATATCAACCATTCCTTATCCAAAGCAACAAAACTCAAAACTAACAAATGTTCAGTGCTGGCAGCAGTTTCCCAACGCAGCAGCAAAAAGTTTCCCATAACAAGCTCATACTTAAATCAGCGTATCCTTTGAATTTCATCATCGCAAGAAAATTTTCAAATCTCGAAAAATTAAAAAATTGGTTTCTTATTTTTATTGCAAATGCTTGGCATATGAGAATGTTTTTTCAAGCATCTGTTGTTGCAATATTTACGAAAATGGCTAATGCTGGTTACCCTGTGCTAGCAGCAAAGCAAAATATATACCAAATCTGCTTCACGTGAAGTTAAACCCAAACGGTAAATTTCGTTTCGATTGAATCACTGCGCTGGAATTTATACGTATGAAAAGAATTTTCGGGTTACCACCCTCAAAACTTTTCAAATTTTTCAAGCATTAATATTTGTTGTTAATTTTCATTGCAGAATTATTTCCATTTGCAAATCTAATGATATAATCACTTAGTAAGGAAATTCCAAAAAATTACAAAAATTATCATTGCTGGTAGCCCTTTAATGATTTTTGTACGAAATTCCTACGACATTTAGTTCATATTAAGGTCCATTCAATGCAGGAACTTTATTTTGATTGCAACACTGGAACAGAAGTTATAGGGAAAAAAGTTTTATTTGGATGAGCAAGTTTGTAAGATTTAGGAGACAAAAATCACCATAGCTAGGAACTCTATTCTAATTTTTCAGCCAAATTTTCATCAAATGGTATCTAAAGTAAGATCCAAATTTTATGTGAATTTTGTTTAAATGTGACGGCTGAATCGGAAGTTATAGGCAAAAAATCGGTTTTTTTCTTCAGCGATTTTACAAGATGGTACCACTGCCACAGTGTTGCCTACCTTTCAAAATAACTTCTATCAGACCTGGTCCTAGCTAATACCAACATGTTTTGTCAATTTCATTATGCTCGGATTATGCGGTCGTCAGTTCTCGTGAACAGAACTTTCGAGTGCTGAAAATAGAGGTAATTTGGTGATGGGTTGCCGTTGGGTTCTCCGGAAATTTCAGCTCAATCGGATGTTCCACTCCGGAGATTATCTCGCTTAATCATTTTGCTGATATATATATATATATATATATATATATATATATAGATATATATATATATATATATATATATATATATATATATATATATATATATATAGATATATATATATATATATAGATATATATATATATATATATATATATATATATATATATATATATATATATATATATATATAGATATAGATATAGATATATATATATATATATATATATATATATATATATATATATATATATATATATATATATATATATATATATATATATATATATATATATATATATATATATATATATATATTTAATTTATTTATTAACCAAACAAGGTATAAACAATAGAAAATAAATATGTGTAAACGAAAAAAAAAATTAAATAAATTAAGTAATTAATAAATAAATCAATAACAATTGATAAATAATAAACAAATAAAACATTGACATATAGCTTAAGATAAGGGTTTATGGATGGCTTGGAAAAGGGAGGATTTGAAGGAGAATATGGAGATCGTTGGCAAATACAGAAAACTTATACTGTTAAATATTCTGCAGCATCTATGTACCGGCTCATTAGCTGCGTAAGTAGTGGAATGTGGATATTCTTTAAGTAAACGAGAGGACCTGGTGTTCCTTACAGGGTTATTTAATACCATTTTACTATTCAGGAATTCAACTTTGATAACGCCTCTAATGACGTCGAATGTGAAGCAGGCCGAAATCATCTTTCTTCTAGATGCAAGCTTTAATAAGTTTAGATGACCCAGTCGAAACTCATAAGGAGGAAGAAGGGTATTCAAATCGTAAGGATTGTATAGTTCTCTCAATGCGAAAAGCAAGAACTGTTTTTGTATGGATTCGAGTCTGTTACTGTGGGTTTCAAAAGCCGGATTCCAGCAGATAGAGGCATATTCGAGAATGGGGCATGTATAAGGATCTTGTGACCCAGAGGCTACGAAATTCCTTGGAACGTCTTTTGATGAATCCTAGCTGTTTGTTTGCACGAGAAATTATTTTATCATAGTGCAAGGTGAAGCGGAGTTTCTCATCCAAGATAACACCAAGGTCAACAACGTTTTCAACTCGGCCTAACAAATTATTGCCAAGGAAGTATGTGTTATGTGAGACCGTGCATTTTCGGGAAAAACTAATAACCTGGCACTTAGCAATGTTGAGGGAGAGCTTATTTTCATTGCACCAATGATCAAGTGAATTGAGTTTTGATTGGAAAAAGAGTGCATCGGATTTTGATTTAATGATGTGATACACTTTGAGATCGTCGGCGTAAAGTAGATGAGGTATATTTGCTAAGACGTCAGATAGGTCAGAAATAAATATATTAAAAAGGAGTGGACCCAGATGGCTACGTTGTGATACACCGGAGGTAACAGATATATTTTTCGATAAAAATCCTTGAAATTTTACCAATTGCGTTCGATTTCGAAGGTAAGAAATCCGCCAGCTATGCAAAGATCCGGCAAGTCCGAATTTCAGAAGCTTTGAAATTAAGATAGGGTAGTCAACCCTGTCAAAAGCTTTACTGAAGTCTGTATCGACTGCGTCAATTTGGTATCTTTTCTCTATTTTACACAGAACGTCTGAGATTAGGACTGTCAAACTCGTGGTAGTTGAGCGACCTTTTCTAAAACCATGCTGCTGCTCGTTCAGACGGGAGTCAACAAGTGGAGAAATTTTATCGTAGACAATCTTTTCAAAAAGTTTCGGAATTGAAGATGAGATGGCAGTGCCCCTATAATTTCCGATACAGCGTCTATCACCATGTTTTAAGATGGGTGTGACATACGAAAGTTTCCAAAAGGATGGAAAAACTCCAGACGAAAGTGATCTGTTGAAAAAAATATGCAAAGGAGTTACAAGCTGCTTTACACACTTTCGCAAGAAAGTTGGAGGAATTAGATCGGGTGCAGGGCCTTTGTTGCAGTCAAGTTCCAAAATAGCTTTATGTATTTCATCACGTGAAATTTCTAAGTGACTGACGAAAGCTGTTGGAGTGGATTGAGAGTAAGAAATGTGTGAGTTTGGTGGGTCTGATGCATTAAAAACAGTCTGAAAACTATCTGCAAATAAATCACAGATCTCATTGGGAGAGGAAGAAGTGATATTATTAAAGAACATCGACGATGGATAACCAATAGTTTTTCGCTTCACATTTACAAAAACATAAAATTTATTCGGGTCGCGGATTATATTTTCGCCTGTAGTCTTAATGTAGTTGTCATAAGCCTCGTGGGACTTTGTTAAAAACTGCTTAGCAATTACATTATACTCTTCCTGAATAGCCGAACTAACGTCAATATTGTTTTTAATCCGCTTATAAAGTTTGTTCCTACGATTCCGTAAATGCCTAAGGTCCCTATCAAGCCATGGCTCAGAGATTTTATTCTTTTTCTTTATCTTTGGTACATATCTCTCAACGGCGTCAAATATTTTGTTGTAAAAAGTAGAAATGGCTTCCTCAAGGTCTAACGTTGCACGAATATTCGGCCAATTTATAGAGTCAAGAAAATGGTGAATGCTTTCATAATTAGCATTACGAAAGTCATATACAATTGAATTATTGTACGTTCTTAAGTAAGTAGAATCAAGAGTGGCAAGTTCAACTGAGAGTGCTGTATGGTGCGAACTATTACAAAAAAGATGTTCTATGTCATTAGCTGGACTTACCACTACTTCGTCATAAGCGTTAGTGAACACAAGATCTAACCAATTACCGTTTTGGTTGAGAGCTGGACAAACTTGCTGCAAATCATTGCCATAGAAGGTACTCATAAGGCTAAAGTCGTTAAACATAGATTGGGGCGATTGAAATCTCCCAGGAATATAACTTTGTCTTTTTCGTTTAGGGATGATACGAAGGAAGATACAGATTCGCATAAATGGTCGTATACCGATTCGTCGGATCTGGGTGGAATATAAACTACACCAATGTAAATCGGTGTATTATTCAAAGAGATTTGAACAATTAAGTGCTGGAACATAACGTTTGGTGTGGTATCGATGTGTTTGCTTGGAAAGTTGTTGCTCACAGCAATTAGGACACCACCTCCTCGCGTTTGGCCTGTAGAGTAGTAGTCGCGATCATCTCTGTAAATGGTCCAGCTACTGTCAAGAATTTCTTCGTTTGTATGTGAGTCATTAAGCCAAGCTTCCGTGAAGGCAAATAAATTAAAATGGCATGATTTGGCGTCAAGAAAAAGTTGAGATAGTTTACTTCTCATACCACCACAATTGTGGTAAAACAGTTTGAGGTTTGTGTGTGAATTTTTCCTAACAGAGTGGTCTGGTCTTTGAGGAGATGCAGAAGTCGCCAAGTTATTATTCGATATTGAAGTTCCCGTTGCCGCAGATGATGCAAGATTTGCAGTCCCTTTGTTATGGTTTCTCAATGGGCATATATTCGCCGCGCTGTTACAAGCTTTTAGAGAAGAGGAAAAGGAAATACTAGAATCAGGTGACTTCAGCATTTTGGTACGGTTAGTAGTTACATTGAACGGACCGCTAAAGAGGCGGTCACGTGAAGTTGAAGGAGGCAGAGGATCAGTATCTTTGAGAAGAGGTGTTTTAGGAGAAGATAAGGAGTAAGGTTTGTGATTGAAGGGGATATCGCAGGTAAGGACATTTGGATATATAAATTTTTTCTTTACAATATTCTTTTTTAGCTTACTGCTAATTTTGTTGCTGACTTTCTTCCAAGGGCTGAACGTGATTCCTTTCCAGTCGAATTTGCCGCTATGTCCATTGAGATCAATAAAGAGCCAGGCATATTTAGTTGGTATAAAAACCTTGTACCGTTTAGGTGATCTACATTTCCGCTGGGGTAGATGTTCGATATTGTAATCGGTGATGCAGAAATCAGCTTCAAGAAGTCTTCCCAGCCATCCATCATCAGTATTGTAAGGGACTTTATTTACGTAGAATGCCATTCGGTTTACTTTGATAGGCAGTTTGGAGCATGCTTTCTCAACATGATTGTGCGTGTTAGCTGTCTTAAGTTTTTGTAGGCGAGTGGCCCAGTCGTGCTTGGACCAAAAGGTACCGAGTTTGTAGATCGATGCAGCGCCGGTTTCTGAGAGCAAACGTAAACTAGAGCATGGAGCCGGTGGTTCAGTGCCGTTTATAAACTCTTTTATAGGTGCAGAAGCTTTGTCCTGCGTGTATATCCTTTTACAGCTTGTTGCGATGCTTGACGAACGGTTATGATCTACCATCAGCAGTTCCTGGTGTAGTGACTGCTCGTTCAACGCAAGATGTTTGATATTATCATCGATCAGGGTCTGCTGGGCGCCCCTCAAACTTTCGAGTTGGCCTCTCAATTCTTCAAACTTTAATTGTTGTGCAGAGAACTCATCCGTTACCGAATCAATAAGTGGTTCCATCATAAGCCCTAACCAAAGATGAGTCTGCGGCCGTAATCGTCTGTCAAAACCGACCGGTTTTAGAGCAAAAAAGGCACTTTTTGACGCACGTAAACAGGAGTGAATTTAATTGCCCATACAACGCATAACCGAACGTAGTGGATTTAAATTTGAATTTGGTGTTCAAATAGTGAAATTAAATTTGTATGAATTTAGTGCAATAAGTGTTTTATTCATAAAAAGTTGACAATTCGTAAAGGTTAAATGAATAAAGTAAAAACAGCAAAAGCATTGAAAGCAATGCAATTAGGTTTGCAGGCATTGGAGGCTGCAGCTGCATTGACAGAAATACGAAAAAAAGAAAAGAAGATCATGCAAGGTGCGTAAAATCAACCGTGACAGGCGGCGTAATGGGTTTTTCGTCGTAATGTTCAAGAAAATGCGAGCATACGACCCGCAACAGTTTTTACTAATGTTCGAAGAAGAACATTAGTATTAAAATCACTTTGGCCAAAAATTCATATATCTATATATATATATATATATATATATATATATATATATATATATATATATATATATATATATATATATATATATATATATATATATATATATATATATATATATATATATATATATATATATATATATATATATATATATATATATATATATATACATATATCATCAAAAAATCTCAGGAACGCGCCATTTGATTGAGCTGAAATTTTCTGGACACATTGGTGTATATGCAAAATAGTGCCAGGTCTCACAAAAAGTTAATAATCTTTAACCCTTTGGCGCCGGCGGCCATTTTAGTGATATTTTTAATATATTCCGTACACAAATAAGTTTTTTCTATTATTCCGTACACAAATAAGTTTTGCGAAAACAAAGTTGACGAAATAAATTTTGAACGTGTTTTTCATGTGAATCGGATAATGTTTTGGAATTTTTTAACCCCATGTGTGCGCTGGGTGCCTAAAAACAGAACGGGAAAACTTGAAAATTTTTAAATTGCGATAACTTTTGACAGAGTTATTCAATTATTACGAAATTTTTAAGACATATTGGTTTTATTTAGTTGTAGATTTGTGTAGCTTTTGATGAGCGTGCTGGCAACCCTGTAGCAAGGGCAGGCACTGAAAGTGAAAACCTTCAAATCATCGTCTCTCTTGAAAAAATGCCGCTTCTTCAAAAAAAAGCCACTCATATGTAAATCTTGTGCTTTGTTTACATAAACAAAAAAAAATTTGATATGGTATAACGGGCACGCCTGGTAACCCTTGCCCAATTTACCTATATTTTTAGCATCAAAAACTTCTGTTCACGGAAACTCACGATCCAATGAGCAGAATTAATTGAAATTTGCAGAATGTATTGGTCCTATATAGGACCAGGTCTGATTTTGAATCTGAATTTTGATTTTGAAATGTGGCCCGTTCTGTGCCAGTGGGGCCATCTTGAAAAATCACTAAAAAAGATAACTGCTTTTAGCCCTATAAATTCTGATTGAATAGTTCGATTTTGACGAAATTCACACAGTAGCTGAACCTTATTTAATACCATGTTTGGTAGAAATTTGGTTGAAAAATTCGGTTGGAGCTGCCAGCTATGATAATTTTGGTGTCTTAAATTTGAAAAAATAAAAATTTGGAAGTGAAAACATTAAACCATCGAATTTCCAATAACTGTCCGTTTCTTACAATAAAACCAATCTGTATACAAATCTTATACTTTATCTACACGTTCAAAGTAAAACTTTGGAAATTTCATGTCGGACAAGAACGGTAACCCTTTCCCAGTCAACCTATATTTTTAGCATCAAAAACTTCTGTTCACGGGAACTCACGAATCAATAATCAGATACCATTGAAATTTACAGAATGCATTGGACTTAAGTAGGACCAGGTCTGATAGAAGCGATTTTGAATTGTGGGCAACTCTGTGCCAGTGGTGCCATCTTGAAAAATTACAAAGAAATAAAACTGCTTTTTGCCCTATGAAATTTAAATAAGTTTCTACATTTTCATGAAATTGACACAGTAGCTGAACCTTACTCTAAACTCTGTTTGATAGTTTTGGTTAAAAAATTCGATTGGTGCTGCCAGCTATGGTAATTTTTATGTCTTTGGATTTGAAAATTCGCTCAGGAAAATAAAACTTTTTGCCCTATAACTTCCAGTGCAGTCATGAAATCTATACGAATTTCATACAATTGATGGAACTTATTATAAACATTATTCAGGCCGAATTTGGTTGAAAAGCCACGATAGGGTTGCCAGCTATTGCCAGCTATTCATACCGGAAACATTTACAATGAAAATAAATAACCGATGTTTCAATTCCCAAAGTTCTGCAAATTTTTCGGATCGGAGCCCCAAACACCAACTTCAGTTACAGTGCTGCAGGCACTGAGCATTTTCTTCATTGATGTTATATGAGATGCTGCTTTCGAAATTTTGTGAAATGAGCAACTGATAACGAATATAATTAACCCGTGTTTTGCTCTCATAAGCGTTGAAATTCATGCCAGTGGTAATATCTAAAACCTTCCACCATATGAGTTATAATGCATTCTTGAGACCAAAGTAGAACGTGGCGTTTGAAACAGTTTGGCCGTAATAAGCAGATCATGTGGTGGAATATGCACTCAAAACCTGCACGATTCTTCTACTGTTCTTCGAACATTAGTTTTTCTAGCGGTTCAGGTGCGCTAGAGTTTTTTATAAACACGCATGAATGCAGAAACATTTGAATTATTTGAGCGTATTATGATAGCGATAATATCAAAATCGGCACAACGAGAATCGATTCACCCGGAATGTAGACTGGCAGTTGTTTTGCAGTAAGTGGAACTGAAATTAAATCAATAATTAGAAAACAAGTGCAGTTCGAATTTGTTTTCCAGACACTTATCTCAAGGTACATCTATCCAAAGTCTTGCATGGTCTTTCAAATTAGGGAAAGAGACTGTGCGATCTATTATTTTGGAGTGCACGGCTAAAATATGGGAGGTTCTGTTCCCCGTTTATATCAAGGAGCCAAATGCATCTGAACTGTCTGCCATTGCTGATTTATATAGAGTTAAATTTGGGATGCCTAATTGCATAGGTGCCATTGACGGAAAACACATTTCCATTCAATGCCCACCAAATAGTGGCAGTCAATTCTACTGCTATAAACACTTTAACAGTATAGTTTTGCTTGCTGCGTGCGACGCTACATATAAATTTACATTTGTTGATGTTGGTGCATATGGCAGTCAAAGTGATGGCGGTAATTTATAACTGAATCTTAATAGCAGTATATTAATTTAACATTACAAGTATTTTCCAAGCTAGCAGTTTTGGGCGACGCATCATCAGTGAAGAACTGTCAATCCCACCCGCGAAAGAACTTCCAGGTCGTCAGCAGCGTATTCCACATTTTTTTGCGGCAGATGCAGCGTTCCCGCTTACCCGACATGCTATGCGACCTTATCCAGGGCAATTGTTACCAATGGAAAAGCAAAATTTCAACAAAAGATTGTCGAGTGCACGAATGACTATTGAAAATTCTTTTGGAATTTTAGCTGCGCGTTGGAGAATCCTACGAACAACTATAAACATGTACCCAGAAAATGTGGATAATATAGTTCTGGCTTGCATAGCACTACACAATTTTATAATGTGTCAGAAAACAAGTTTGGCTCGGTATTTTCCTCCAACCTGCGTCGATTGGGAAGATGAAAACGATGAGTTACATTTCGGAAGCTGGCGAGATGAAGTTGATGGTTTTACATCCATTCAAGGCGCACGATCAAGCTACGGTGGTAAGCAATCGATTGCCATTAGAAACGAGCTATGTAATTATTTCAACACTAACTCAAATGTATGAATCGTTTCAGCAACTTTTTTGCGAAGCATTGTTTGAATAAATGTAAAATAATATGTTAACCGACTTTAATATAAGTTCGAACGAATTTTTTTATTGAGGCAACATTTTTACTACGGTTTATTAAATCGTCTCTATGCTAATAATCACAAGCATTATAAAAATCTTTTACGGAATTTTGGAGAGAACTTATCATTTGAAAGTTTTGTTTTTAGTGCGAAAAATTTTGTTTGAATTGATGAACAGTCAGCAATTTACCAGCGCTCAGTTGTCTACAAATTGTGCTGCTTTGCGGTTATAAAGTAATTAAATTAGGTCTGTTCCCGTACTACAATTAATTGCGATTAATTGCAATGAAGCCGTTTTTTTTACTCCGTTTTAGTACGCTTCTTTGCAATTAATTGCAATTAATCGTAGTACGGGAACATACCTATTGCAAAAAATGTTTTCATTAAACCATTATTGCATCATAAACACTTAAAATTAACAGAAAATTAACTTCAAACTGCGTTGGTGACCTTTTATCATTTTGAATAGCTACTTTCGGTAGTGCTAGCAACAACAAAACAATAAAGAATTATATAAAAATTACTTATGACGCCTCAAAGTTTAAATTGCAGAGTATCTGATTCAGCAATCGTGCAATCAACAACTTTGCTCAATTATAAAACACTTATTTATTACTATAATGGCACTTTATTTTATACTTGAATGTAACATTAACTAAAAAAAACATATACTAAATAATACCTTACATCTACAACAGCTCTATTCTAGGGGTTTAAAACAAAATTTTTGCGCATACTGCCGCTTTTTTTTGCGGTAGCGCGCAACTAGCTGAAGTACTTCCACTTTGCATTCATCTTTAAATTCAGCAGATAAGTCCTTCAGCGTTAATTTTATTGAATTAGCGAAGGACTCATCCGCCAAATCTTCCACCCCGACGTTGCTGCTGTCACCCGCAACGGACGCTTCTATTTTTTTCATTGTGCTTTGAAAGGATGAGCACATTGCTTCCATTGGATCAGCTTTACCTTTCCTCTTATAACTACTTGCTGGTGGAGCGCTGCTATCGCCATTGGTCTCCGACGATTCTGACGCAGTCAAAGGGCGTGGGCGCTCAATCGAAGATGTCGAAGCAGGAGATTCGCTGCTATCGTCCTCTTCGAGGATGTTGCTCCTTGTACTGGAAATGTCAAATAGTTTTATACATCTATAATACTGTTTGTACTTAAAACTGTATGCAAAACAGTATAAAAACAGTAATCATTACATTCTGGGCGTCATTGAATCTTTCAGAAACCCAAGCATCTGGAAATATTGCCATTCCAACACATATTCCATGCCACTACCAGACGGCCTTTGCAGCTTCTTCAGCTCCCGCGCGTATCGCTCTCTAAGCGTTTTCCACTTGGCGTTACAAATTTCACCTATGAAAAAATGCATATATAATAAATTTCTCATACCTAATACATTTACAAGTCGCTTCTCTTATAACTTTATTATAGTAAATAGAAATTCGTTTGTAGTACAAACAGTGCCGACGCGAAACTGCTTGAATTAATTCAGTGACAAACTGCATTTCGTCCCCTTGAACTGCCATGTTGGCGTTACTGAATCGGCCGGCGAAATATTTCCGTATGTCAAGTCGTACCACAGCAGCACCTAACGTACGGACAGTTCGTAACGGCAATTGAGCAAATCGTTGCTCAATTTGCATGGCACTTTTTGGGCACGTCAGAAAGTTGTGTATGGGCGCAACATATGCTTTGCGTGCTGTGCCTCGCCGCATACGCGGTCGCACGTGAGCAGAATCATGTCTAGTTGGAGCTATACTTGTCATTTTTAACTCTTTATTTTGTAGTATATCGGTGCTACTAGCTTGGGAACTGTTACTTGATTTTCTCGGGGATGAGAATTGTGCAGCAATGGATTCCATTTTGTCCGCTAACTAATTATTTTTTTCATCCAACGTATCGAAAGACTTTGCGACGTTTTTGTTACTGTTGTTGTTGTTGTTGTTTGACGCGGAGAGTGCTGACGCAAAACCATCGAAATGTTGTGTTAGTTCGATTAGAATTTGCTCATTTGCTTTTGTCTGGGCTTGCTGTTTGGAAATCAAATGATCTTTTTCAGCATTCAACGTTCCAATAAAGCTGATTAGGCTGTCATACATACTCTTCATGAGTGGCTCAACATTTTGGCAGTCTGTACATATGAAATGGTTGTCTAAATAGGGATGATACCAATCCCTTGGAGCACCCATGCAAGCGCCATGCAATTTTCTGTTGCAGAAAGCTTTGCAAGTTACAAATTTTAACGTGTTATCAAAGGTTAGGTTAGGTTAGGTTAGTAAAGAGGGCTGCCGGGAAACGCGGCTTGCATTAGGCCACCAGTTTGGGCCCATTTGCCACCCTCCGCTGGCTTTTTAGAGCTGCCAAGTGACCGCTTCGCCAAACTGGATCAGCTGACTCAGCGTGACGGTACCAGCCACCTCTGCTAACCCTTGAAAGTGGTATGCACCAAAAATTTTGAGGCGTTTATTATTGAGGGCCGGACAATCGCAGAGAGTATGCTCGATGGTGTCCTCTTCCATCTCGCACCTCTTGCATAAACTGCTGGATGTCAGTCCCATTTTCTTCGCATGAGATGCGGTAAGGCAGTGCCCTGTGAGCAAGCCGACCGTGGTTCTCAAGCAGTTCCTGCTGAGCTTGAGCAGTTTCCTGCTTTTGCTTGGATCAGGTGATGGCCATAATGTCCTGGCCACCCTGCAGTCCAGCCTGTTTTCCCATTCGGACTTTAGTTTGGCCCATATGGCGGCATCAAGTTTGTTTGTGGTGTCCGCGATTGACCAAGGTACAGTGATGCAGGGGCAGTTGCTAGCTCCTGAACCTTTCCTCGCCAATTCATCAGCTTTTTCGTTGCCTATGACCCCACTATGCCCTGGCACCCACATAATCCGGATAGGAATATGCCTTGCCTTTTCATTGAGAGCCACTCTGCAAGCGTTAACAGTTTTTGAAGAACATCTGTAAGACGCAAGAGCGAGAATGGCTGCCCTACTGTCGACGCAAATGGTCATTGGTCTGGTTGATATTCCGCTAATGGACTCAACTGCCATGCGTATAGCATGTAATTCAGACTGAAAGACGGTAGCATGGTCCGACAGTCTACACCACAGGTTAAGGCTCAAATCCGTAGAAAACACGCCCGAGCCAACTCCTGTGTCCGTCTTTGACCCGTCCGTGTAAATCCAGGCGCCCCTATCAGTGGTAGCTTCCTTTTTCTTCCAGTCTGTTCTTGTGGGTATCTTGACCTGGAAATTCTTGCCAAGATGTATTATTTTGCTCATGTGGTCCGTGTCTTCTGCAACGAGTCCAAATCTTTTACGGCATTCTATAAGAAAACCGCTGTGGCCCCACTGATCTGAATCGTTCCACATTTTTTTTTTTTTTTTTTTTTTTTTTTTGAATGTCATGCCAGAACTTTTAGCGCGTATCGCCGCTAAGCTTGCGCTTCTAAAGATGAATCGATCTAGTGGCATGAGTCCCAAAATAATTTCCAACCCAGCCGTTGGGGCGGTTCTTAAAGCACCCGTAAAACATATGCAAACTAATCTTTGCAGTGTTGTTAGCTCCTTGATATTAGTTTTACTCTCCGCTGCTTTCCACCACACGACCGCTCCATACACCAAAATCGGCCTGACTACACATGTGAATATGTAATAGGCCGCCCTAGGTTTAAGACCCCAGGTATTGGAGTAGGCGGACCGGCAAGCGAAAAGTGCTGCGCGGGCCTTACCAATTCTGTGCTTCACGTTAGCCCCCCAGTTCAGTTTCCTGTCTAGTATAAGGCCCAAATATTTAACACTATCAGCAAGCTCCAATGTTATTCCGTTGAGGTTAGGCGTGGCAATAGCCGGTACCCTGTGTTTCTTTGTGAAGAGCATAAGTTCGGTTTTTGTCGGGTTTGCCATAAGACCGACTTTTCTGGCCCAGATTTGAATATGGTCCAGCGCCGATTGCATAAGGTCCGACAAAGTTTGTGGGAACGCACCCCTCACAAGTACCACAATGTCATCGGCATACGCCACTACCTCAAAGCCACTGGCCCTTAACTTCTCCAGTATTTCGTTGACTGTCAGGATCCAGAAAAGGGGAGATATAATCCCTCCTTGTGGTGTTCCGGTACCGACTGTTCTTTCCGCTTTGGCCTCCAAAAAGGTAGCCTCAATCCGCCTGCTCTTGAGCAAGTCAGATGCCCAGGTCGCCAGGGTTTTATCCACTCCATATCGAGCGAAGGCATCAATGATACTCGCGACAGTGACATTATTGAAGGCCCCTTCAATGTCTAAGAAGGCTGCCAACGTGAATTCCTTCTGCCGTAAGGATTTTTCTATTGTACGGACAACTTTGTGTAATGCCGTATCTACTGATCTGCCCGCTAGATACGCGTGTTGATCAACACAGATTCTCGCGACATCAATCGAGCTTTCGATGTGCAGATCAACAAGCCTCTCTAGTGTTGTGAGCAGAAACGATGTTAAGCTGATTGGTCTAAAGTCCTTCACGTAATGATGATTCAACCTACCAGGTTTCGGAATGAAGACCACTCTAGCTTTTGTCCATTGCTCGGGTACTACCCCGAGGCGGAGGCATGCGGTAAAAATACGCTGCAGAATGAAAATGATGGCCTTATCTGCTTTTTGAAGCATGATAGGTGATATCTCATCAATCCCTGTAGCTTTGTAAGGTCGGAATGTGCCAATAGCCCATTCAATCTTGACCTCGTCCACTACTTCCTTGATCAGCCGCTCAGACGCCCGGTGGGTTCCACGAAGTACGTCACTACGCGGTGTCACGCAGGCTGATTCTGGAAAGTGAGTTTCCAGTAGCAAGTCCAGGCACTCTTTCGGGTCCTCCACCCAATCCCCGTTTTCCCTTCGCAAAAGCGTAGGTACGCCGGGGGTTACGCTTAGAACCTTCCTGATTCTGGCAGCGTCTGTACCTCCTTCAATGTTCTCACAGAATTCCCTCCATGAGTAGCGGTCGGCTTGTCTAATCTTCTTTTTGAAAAGCGACAGCTCTTGCTTGTAACGATCCCAGTCAGCCACGTTTCCGGAACGCCTTGCGGTGTTAAACGCCCTTCGTGTGCGACCTCTAGCCTCTGTGAGTTCGCCATTCCACCACAAGGTAGCGTTCTTCCTTACGGGCGTTTCCGGACACACGTCTTTGAAATCTGACACTAAGATTCCCGTTAATCGGTTCACCTGCTCGTTCAGCCGTCCTGGACTCGTCAGTTCCAGATCGTCTAGTGCTCTGAGGTGTCTATTTGTTTTCCTTGAGTAAACTTCCCATTGTGCTGTTCTCGGGTTCCGTACTTTTTTAGGTGAAATAACAGAACAACCGATATTCCAGCATAGCCACTGGTGGTCCGAGAGCGATGGCAGGTTATAAACCTGCCAGCTGTGGACACTTTTCATTGTGCTTGGAGTTGCGAGGGTAATATCAATTACCTCAGCCCTGTTCTTAGTTATAAATGTAGGTTTGTTACCCATGTTGAGGATGTTGAGGTTGGTTGACGTTAGAAATTCTAGCAAACTCCTACCTCTCTCGTTTATGTTGGTGCTTCCCCATATTTCGTGGTGAGCATTTGCGTCACAGCCGATAACAGCATCCGTTGTCATAGCCGCTACTGCCAATCTTCTCAGTCCGGGCGTGATGGGATCTACGTCGTATGGTAGATAGACCGCCGACAACAGACACCGCTTCGTGCCGCTACCAGGGATCCCCCACTCCACACACACTGTGGTTGTATCCCCATCACAAAGCTGCGGAATCAAGATTGCTTTCACCTCTTTTTTGGCGACAATACAAGTCCTTGTCTTGTCCCTTCCTTTTAGCTGGAACACACTGAGGCTGGTGCCGAATCCACAAGCCACATTCTTGTACAGAAGCGGCTCCTGTATCAGTGCGATGTCAGCGTGCCCCCGACTGAGATGCTGAAGCAGATTGGCCGTCGCCCCTCTACTGTGGTGCAGATTTGTTTGGACCACTCGCACTTCGGCTACCCTCAGTCACCTTCTCCGCTCCAACTTTCAAGGTGATCCTCTTCAGACCGAAGTGAATCAACCCGTTGTTGGCCCGTACTTGATCCGCGGACTCCCGATCGATACCCAGCACAAGCACTAACTTAGCTGCACCAGTTAAGTCAGGCTCCGCAGATTGGTTAGTTAGTTTAACAGCCTGGAATAATCTCCAGCCTGAAACTTTCAGATCGGGGTTCTGTCTTTTTAGCAGAGACAGAGTCTCCGAAGCGTTCGAGTGGGGCACCGCCACCTTCGCTGTAATTAGCTTGGGCACGGATGTCTCCTCCACTACGTCCAAACCTGGATGGTCTGCAGAGATCTTCAGGACGGTAGACCGAAGCCATTCCGTCGAGAAGACGTCACTACAGGTCACCGCAATGTGGCCGCGAACAATGTTACAGCCTTCAAAGCGAGGTGACCCTTCTTCCGTTGACATGGCAAACCTGAGGAGTTCCTCGGTGATCCGTTTAAGAATCACCTTGGCCACGTCATCCTCAAGTCTCCATTTCAGGGGTTCCTGCTTGTCAACGACGGCCAGCTTAAGGTGACTGGCCGCTACGTCCCTAAAGGAACGAACTGCCGTCTCCTGTCGTGGCCTCTTCGTCGATTTACCTCTCGGCGAGGTTAACTCCTCTGAGCGTTGGCGTTTACTTGCAGCCGCTGCAGCAGGTTTCACTTGGGCAACCTCGGGTTTCCCTTTGAATTCCAGTGTCACCGTGCTACTGGCCGCTCGTTTTGCCTCTCTCCTTCTGAAGCGTTGGGCCTTCCGCTTCCTCCCTTTGGTGGGATCAGCTGCCGCCACCTTCACAGTAGACTGCAGATCTTTGGAGGCACCACCTCCAGTCTTGGTTACAGCTCTGCTGAGTGGCTTAGCCGCCGCTTCCTTCCCGGTGACCTGCAAGCCTTTCAGCTTGCCGCCTCCGTTCTTGGTCACAGCTCTGCTAGAAGCCGGCTCAACCGCCGCTTCCGTTGTACTGGCCAGTGAATCTCCAGACCCGCCGCCAGACTGCTGAGTAGCTGCTCTGCTGACGGGTACCGCTACGTCCATCGGACTCACAGTAGATCCCGCGGCGGGTTCCCCATCTAGCTTCAGGGCCCGCAATCTTTCGACCGTCTGACCCTGAGCCGTTTCGCTTCCCGACGTTGGTGATCGTGTCACCTTTGAACTCCTTTTGAAGGGGTCGTTATCTGGTGATTTCCCTCCAGTAGTACTGGCGGGAAATTCGATTTTTTTATTTATGTCTTTGGTAGGATCCATAGATATTGTTTATTCAATGTTTCAGGTTTGGGTTTCGCGTTCTCGGACCACAGCCGAGGCAATTGCCAGCATTTTGCCTCCCGCTACACCCCACCCC
>OZ022263.1:136728089-136760589 GCA_963978885.1 Nemotelus pantherinus
ATATAACTTGACCCTCAGGAATGAACGACAATGTCAATTTTTTCTCGAGTTCAGTGACTCAAAGAATGTTCAGAGTCGGGTGGTTGATGATGCATGATGGATTTAAGCGTATGATACCGCAACGTTTCAATGTTATCGGGTGTATGTTTGAGCCACATATGATTTCAATATGCAGGTCGTCCTTGACGATGAATATCCACGAGTTCAGTGTGTTGAGCTTGATCCATGAATTTCCAGGTTTTTTGCCTTTTAGTTGGCAATATCTTGAGATAGTCTGTTGATTGCTCAGCAGTTCAATTTCACAACGGCTTTGATTTGCCTTAAGTGTAAATATTGGTTGTTTTACGCGACAAATTATTTCTGGGTTTGATGTGTGATAACATGCTTTGACCTCTTCCTGTGACATAGGGCTGAAGCGGTCCCTATGTTGATTAATTATCAGATAGTCGCTTGAAGGTTGAATATACACATGCTTATTCACGTACATCGCCGGAATGGGAATTAGTTTGTAAAGATTATACGATTCTGTTCTCAGCAATGGAATCTTCATCTCAAGTATGATTTTGGCCTTTGTGACCCTCATCTTCACCGACATTGTATTATAAATGGGTATCATAGATGACCCAGTGTCAGTTCCGGGTAATTTGACATCTTCTGGCAAATGTTCTCTTATTATCTTGAGCTCTGCCGTTAGCTGTGATGGCGATAATAATAACGTGCTCAGACGACCTTGTTTGGTGTCAAGTACTCCTGAGAGAATGCTCCTTTGTAAATGCTGGAAGTTCATCAAATTCAGTGCCATTAAGATGGAAGCAGAAGTAAAGGTGCCAGTAGCTATTTGTTCTTGACGTGAGTGGTTTACACTGTTCTTAATTGCTTCGATCTGTAAAGCAATCATATTGAACTGATTTTGAATGTTTTGTTCGTCTCTTTTGATTATGTTAAGTGTATTCTCTGCAATGGAGGTTTGATTTCTGAGAAGTTCACGCAGCAAAATTTGATTATTATTCAGCTTGTCTATCTGGTCTTCATACTTATCTGCAAAATCTTGATCGAGAATCCCAAATAGCTTATTTGCAACTGTTCCGATTATATTAAATGGAGATCGTTTACTTCGAATTGAACCATCGTTTTGTTGGTAGAGTAAGTCGTTCATGTTTTCTAATTCAGTGACTTGATGCTGCAATTGAGCTACAATGCCAGTGCACAGATCTGGAAGTAGTCCATTCGATTTCTTGGATTCACAAAGATCACTGAGCTTGCGTATAGAGTCCTGTATGGTATAAAACTCTTTCCAATATGTCGTCATGTTGCAGTAAATTATGAAATTCCAATCACTCACATAGAGCTGTACCTTTGCAACATCATCAAAGTAGAGCCCTTCATGTTGTTCAAAAGCTTGAATCTCAAATGGTTTGTCGGGACCATGACTCAATACGGAGAGCACTAGTAATGCTCCTAGTATCAAGTAGTTCAGTAGGTTGGTTCTGTTGCTTGACGCTACAGCAGTGCTTCTTGCTCGTTTCTCATCATTTGGTCGGCTTGAAGATGACGATGCTTCCTGCTGACGTTTCCGAGTTGTGGTGGTCTTGTCAATATCATCCGTTGTTTCAGGCATGTGTTGTGTTGTTTCAGGCATGCAATTAGGTTTGTTATTTATAAGCGGGAGTAATGATAATTTCACAATGGGTCGTTTTATTTGTCCTCTTTTGGTCCTAAAAGTTACAATTCTGGCCAAACCATCTTTCCCTGGATGCGTCTCTGTAACGCGGCCAAGAGACCATTTTGATGGTGGTAGGTTTTCGTCCTTAATGAGCACCAAATTTCCCTTTTGTAAGTTAGGTTGCCTTTGGGCCCACTTTGGTCGATGTTGTAGTCTCCCTATATATTCGCCAGACCATGCCTTCCAAAAGTCTTGATGCATACGCTGTATGCGTTCCCACCTTTCTAGATGATTAGGATTACAATCTAGATGTTCCTTTTGAGGCAAACTTAACAGCGATGATCCTGTCAAGAAATGTCCTGGAGTGAGTACCTCCAGGCTTTCCGGATCTTCAGAGAGCGGGCAAAGCGGTCGTGAGTTGAGGCACGCTTCTATCTGAGACATTAACGTGCACATTTCTTCATAGGTGAGTTTGTTATTCCCAACTATTCGGTGCATGTGGAATTTTATTGACTTTATTCCAGCCTCCCAAAGGCCAAAAGTGTGGTGAAGCTGGAGGAATGAAATGCCACTGGGTATTGGCTTCACGTGTGGCTTCTTGTACTTCACTCTGATGGGTGGTTTCTTGGTGCAACTTTTGAATGATCTTATTTGCACCCACAAAGTTAGTTCCATTGTCGCTATAAAGGTGTGCTACTGGACCTCTTCGTGCCACAAATCTCCTAAAGGCAGCAATGAATGCCTTCGCAGTTAGTTCAGAAACCACTTCTATGTGAGTTGCCTTTGTTGTCAGACAAATGAATAATGATATGTATCCCTTGTATGACTTGTGACCTCTACCCTTTGCTAAGAGTAAATCAAAAGGTCCTGCGTAATCGACTCCGGTATGAGTAAATGGAGGGCTGGTGGACACTCTGGCCTTCGGCAGCATCCCCATCATTTGTTGGGATGTTTGTGCCTTATGTCGATGGCATTTAGTGCATTTATGAATGTATCCCTTTACTGCCTTGAGACCACTCAATATCCAGAATTTCTGCCTAGTGACATCTAATGTGAGGGTGTTTCCCCCATGACATGACAACTTGTGAGCGTCGTCGATTATCATTGTGGTCAAATGATGTTGATGGGGTAAAATGACTAGGTGTTTCCTATCAAATGCCAAGTCAGCATTTTCAAGTCTTCCGCCGATTCGCAGTATTCCCCTACTGTCCAGGAATGGGTACAACGTTTGTAACCGGCTACTCTTCTGAACTTCTTGGTTATTCTTGAGTCTGTTGATTTCGTCTCCGAAATGCTCAGATTGTGTTACTTTGATGACGGGTATAAGTGCCATTTCGATTTCTTCGACTGATAATGGTCCCGTTAACCTTCCTTCAGTCGTTTTTGAATTTGAAATAAACCTTGAACAGTATGCAATCACGCGCTGAAGTTTCCTAATTGATGAATATCTTTTAAGTAATGACGAAATCAGGCATTCGTCAGTTGTCGATATGGTATGACATTGTTGGATTTTCCGTTCTTCAGTGACCTTGTACGATGGATTTGGTGGGAAGATAATATCGTTTTCTTGTAGCCATTGTGGCCCTTTCCACCAGAGTTCGCATCGCTTTAGTGTCGTCGGGTATATGCCTCGAGAAGCGATATCGGCAGGGTTTTGGCGGGATTTTACATGGAACCAACTGCCATTATCAATGAGCGATTGTATCTCTGCAACTCTATTTCCAACAAATGGTTTCCAGTTGTGCGGATTTTCACTTATCCACGACAATACAATCGCGGAGTCAGTCCAAGCAAAGGACTTGAGGTTTGGAATTTTTAGAGTATCTTTTATCAGTTTGAGCAAATTCGCAAGTAATACCGCGCCACACAATTCTAAGCGAGGTAAGGTTGTTTTTCCTTTCACTGGTGAAACCTTCCTTTCACTGGTGAAACCAAAATATATACATCCCTTATAACCCATCTTCGCGGTTATAAGGGATGTATATATTTTGGAATCATGCATAACGCGTAGATAAACAACAGCGCCATATGCTCGCTCTGATGCGTCAGAAAACCCGTGAACTTCGCAGATGCAATTGGGTCCTGGGTAGTTAAGCCATCGAGGAATGTCCACATACTGAAGACTGGGAGGTTCACGTTGTATTTGATCCCATTCTGCTTGGATGCTTTCTTATATACAGATATATATATATATATATATATATATATATATATATATAGATATATATATATATATATATATATATATATATATATATATATATATATATACATATATATATATATATATATATATATATATATATATATATATATATATATATATATATATATATATATATATATATATATACATATATATATATATATATATATATATATATATATATATATACATATATATATATATATATATATATATATATATATATATATATATATACATATATATATATATATATATATATATATATATATATATATATATATATATATATATATATATATATATATATACATATACATATATATATATATATATATATATATATATATATATATATACATATACATATATATATATATATATATACATATATATATATATAAATATATATATATATATATATATATATATATATATATATATATATATATATATATATATATATATATACATATATATATATATATATATATATATATATATATATATATATATATATATATATATATATATATATATATATATATATATATATAAAAGCATCCAAGAAGAATGGGATCAAATACAACGTGAACACGCCAACGTGTGGTTGGCGTGTTGTTTTGAATTTTGAATTGAATTCATTCATTTTTTTTCTAAATTCATTTTTATTTTGTTGTTAAGCTGGGCTTTGATGTGTTCAATCTGCTGATAAAGCTCCGTCTGTCGCTCCCATGGCGGAGGGTTGTCTGGGTCGGTGGCAATTCTTCGTAGCGATACTCACAGTCTTCTCAGAAATCTTTTACCACTTCGCTTCTTTCTTTTGGGGATGTCTATCTTCGGGATTGCTGTCAATTTCTGCTCTTCTTTCCTGCCCTTTATGAGGTTGGAGCGCTCTCGAGGCTGTGGTCCTCCTTCCGTCGGTAGTCCTCCTTGTTGTCTGCTCATCTGCAGGTCTTCTTCTTCTTGCTTTAAGAAAATGTCCGGATCGTATGTCAATTTGGTTTCTAGGATGGCAGGATCGCCATGTAATGATAATCGAATATTGTTCGCGAGTTGTATACCTTTCGTCTAATGCTTGGCGAACAAGTCGCCGCTTTGCAATAGATTCCTGGTATAACTACAAAGGAATTAAATAAAACATTTGGTTTCAATTCTCCTTGGTCTGCAGTGCCTATCTGGTATGGCTCCTGATATCAGACTGCTTTATTAACACTAGTCTCCTACTCATATAGCTAAAATTTTTACAGTTATACTTATTCTATATGGATCGAGTGTTTTTAATACTTAGTAGTTAGGATTAATGCTGTTGTCACTATACAGCTGTTATGGGTTGCGCTGCTCGCCGCGTCGCGTCGCTGGCGTCATTCATATTTTGACGTTTAGTTTTCGCGATCAGTTACAACAGAATTCGCTCTTCATAAAATTGTTTTTAAGTGCTAATTGCTATTTTCTTTGGGTCAAATCTAGTATATAATAAATTGTTATTAACTCAACCACGCAGCCTTCTTATTGGGCGAGAGGCCGTGAAGTCCATTTCTTTTTCAAGGTCCGCGTCAGGCCTGGCTGGCATGATATAGTGCTTTTTTTCAGCAATTTGGCTTTTCTTTATAGGGAGGGATATTGGCCATGTATTGAGTAGATTTCACTTTTGTTTAGATTTTTGATTTTTGGAACAAATGCCAATATCAGTGGGTGGAGGACCCCAGATCATTGGAATCAAGGCTTCGCCACCATCGGGGACCCGGGACTGTCTGCCTCACCCGGGTTTCTTTGAAAAGAGAAGCAGTGTTTTTCCCTTCCTCCTCTTCTTCAGATTTTCAAGTTTCTGGCTCCGTGCGTCGTCACGAGCACTGGGTTTGCTAAGTCAGCCCATGTTGCAGAACCATGTGTGGTTTCCTTAACGGAACAATGCCCCCTTTTGTCTTTTGGGTATAATATACCAGTTTGCGGCTACGATATTATGACGGATGAATAATACGTAGCATCCCGTTTCTCAAGAGAGCTGACCAATCCCATTGTTCAAGAACCCACCCCAGCCACAGCGAGGTAGCAAAGCGGCACCCCAGCATCCGTCGGGGTTGGTTAAAGGGTACTCCGCTAATGCGGACGAGGGGCCTTCACGGCCATTTCTAGGGTATCCTGCTCTCGGGGCATTTTTTTTTTTAATTAGCCTCTCGAATGGCAGTAGCCATTCATCCTTGTTGGACCTTAGCGAGAGAACAAACTCTTTTGAAACAAGACATGCAGAGCTCGGTCTTCCTTTTAGCCCCAAACATCCTTCCCAATCCTATCCCTTTAGCTTCTATCCTAGTAGTATACCTTTGGCGCTAGCTTCCTTGTGTTGTTCTTTTGAGCTTAAGGCTCTGGGTGCATCCTGGAGGACTACTCTGGATTCTACTGGGTCTGGTAGTCTCGCCAGTCACCAGTCCGAGTTAAAAGAAGCTACGCCAACGTTTGACTTGGGGTTGTTCTGCATAGGACAATTTTTCCGGGTCTGGTTCGAACTGGTGTTCGGATTACGTGTGGTTGGCGTGTTGTTACTGTCGCGTCCCGTCAGTTCGACCAGTCTTTTGGAGAGTTGTCATGTGTTGGATAACTGCAACTTGTGTTTTGCTCTTTTGCCTCTTCTTTTCGTGGGGGTTCGGGTGTACAGACAGTCCCCCGTATAGGACGATTCCCTTCCGGAAACGACCCAAGCTAAGTTCTATTCATATACATTTTTCAAATTTTTAATTAAATTCGGTCGTACGTAAAAATTACATCGTGTTGATTAATTCAGCTAGCCAGCGGACCTAACAGGGGAAGTTCTGAACGGGTTCCAACCCAATAAGAAGGCCATCATAATGTGTTAATAGTCAATTTTTTTCTCCTTTCAAAAGTTTGTCTTGCAAGGATACATTTTGTACCACATATTTTCAAACCACTTGCATTCCAGCTAACCCGCTTTATTGAGCTTGCCATCATTATTGTTCACAGACGCTGTTTAGATAACATTGCAAAATCTCAAACCTCCTGACTTTTGCACCATGTATCCCTACAAGGATTACGCTGGATTTGCGACCAGCTCTTTATCTAATTCAACGGCACCATGCAATGATTGGGTCTCAGACGTTATCCACAGCTAAAATTTGACATATTCGGGACTGCAGGGCTCCATTCTCATTGAGCTGTTTTTGTTTCGCGTAGGAGCACTCACGCACCAAACACTCGATATTGATTTCCATCTTCTCTGCCAGCACACTCATCTTCTGTTTGTTGGGCCTGCGTCCGACTGGTTCTGGAGATACCATCGAAGCAACGGAGGTGTCGATTAGCCTCTGCTACGCGAGGCTCTTAAAGAGCGGTTCTGGGACCTCTTCAGCGATGAGGACATCCTGGAACAGATAAGAGACCGCTCCAAACTACCTGGCAAGTCATTCGACACCTTCCACTCCAAGGTGCTTCGGCTAATTGACCGCATGTTCCGACCAATGGAGGATAGCGAACTGATGAGAATCCTTCGCCGCAACCTGCAGCTCAACGTGCAATGGCGAATATTGTTCTTAACCTTCCCACCGTTTGGCTGCTTCGCCAAACCGTCCTCGGAGAAGAAGACTTCGAGGCGGAGATCGGCCGACGTGAGACTTATGCCAACGAGATACTCGGGTTGCCCGATCACCAAGCTCCCGATGTGGGTACTGGGCACCCACCTTTCGCCACCCCTGCTACTGCATCTCATCTTTCTCCACCTAAAATGCTCGGACTCCCCTCAGATGCAGCACCAGCACCCCCGCGCCAGAAAGTGCGACCGAACATCGATCCTCCTCCAGCGGTCACCCACCATCCAAAACGCTCCACTCTTCGGCTTCGCCTCTTCTGGAAGAAGGTCCTTAACGGACGTCATTCCAGCGGCCGTGTATCTGCTTTGAAGGGTCTGCAGATTACGCTTCAGAAGACCTGGACCAACACAAAATTACCCATCACCAATCGTTTCGACTTATCGTACCCGCCACCACCTACTTAATTACATTCTAATCTTCCTAATCTCCTGAGTTCTTTGACTATTCCCCCATCATATTTCAGCCCACCACCGTATTATGTTCTTTAATCTTCAGAACCTAGTATTATTATTAATTTACATTTCTATTTTTTTAATTTAAACCAATTTTTCCTTTAGAAGCTAGATTTATTTTTATTTTGACATATATCGATATTTCGAGGGTAATCTGCCCTCTTCTTCAGTGTCTTTTGGTCTGATCTTAAAATAGCTTAGATATCTTATTTAAGGTGCTTGCTTTTAAAGTATTTACTAATACTAATTACCTGCTAATTACCCGCTAATTATCTATTGATTATATGTATACTTAAATACATTTTACTATCTATTATTAATCACATTATCATCATAAAGTATCTGTTTAAATTAACCTAAACAATGGTGATACACAGTTTCCTTGGTCTGTGTTTAGTCGCCTATCCATCGGGGTTTTCCATATGTTCAGGCTTTCGTATGCATCCAGTTTTCGTACCTGCTGTACTTCCTTAATCACCTCCACGTTGTCCCACGTTATGCTGTGCTCCTCCTCCAGGATGTGTTTCGCTACTGCTGATCGTACTATCGTTGAGTTCTTTTTCCTTGCTGAGACTGCTTCGCGCTTATGTTCGGTTAGTCTAACACCAACTAACCGTTTCGTTTGTCCAATATATATTTTATTGCATTCTGGGCAAGTAATTCTGTATATTCCACATTTTTCCTTCTTATCTTTTTTGTCTTTCACGTGACATAATATTGTACTTAATTTCTTAGCCCTACTGGTTGGAACTGCTTTAATATCAAAGCGTTCAAAGAGTTCCTGAATTTGCTTAAATATTGACGTAAAAATAATTGGAACTCTTATGGCTGGTTTTTGTTTTTCTTGTATAAAGAGCGTCGTTAGCAGATCACGCTGTATTCTGTCCTTCTTCTTTTTGACAAGGTTTCCAATTATTTTCTCGTCAAATCCATTTTTTCTCGCGGTGTCTTTAATATATTTAACTTCTAAGTTAAAACTTTCCTGATCCATGGGTACTGTTAATAGTCGGTGGATCATTGAGTTAAAGGGCGCCATTTTTTGGGAATGCCAATGATCAGACGTAGAAGGTGTTGTTCTCTGGGTGTGTGTGGGCTTCCGGTAGATATTAAACCTAAGAGAACCTTCTTTCCGTATGACCATTAGATCCAAGAATGGTAGTTTTCCATTGTTTTCGACTTCCATTGAAAATTGGATATCCTTGTGTGCTTGGTTCAACTTTTTCAAAGTTTCTGCCAAAGTATCCTTTTTCACGATAGCTAGAATGTCGTCCACATATCTCATCCAGACACGAGGAAGCGATCCTTCTTCATGAAGTTTCTTCTCCAGTCTGTCCATAAATATCTCGCTCATTAGTGGGGACAAAGGATTTCCCATGGCAACACCTTTCATAGCTTTAAAGTATTTCCCCCTGAAAGTAAAGTAACTTTCATTCATGCAGACTGAGGCAAGTTTCAAAAAGTCTTTAGCCCTCTTCCTCCCTTCCGGTGAGCTATTCTTCTCTAATAGCCAGTCCTCAAAGAACGCGAGTGCTTGTTTTACCGGCACGCTTGGGAATAGAGCCTTGACATCAAATGATACAACTAACTCATCTTCCCCTATTGCTGCCATTCTTCCAAGTTGCTCTATCACCTCGTCACGATTTTTGACTGTTCTAACGCTAATCTTCCCTAACGCCCTACACTGGTCTACAATCCACTTTGCGATTCTCCTTGTCGGAGCGTTTGTGGCGGTTACAATTTCCCTTAGCTCATTTCCTTCCTTGTGTATCTTCGGAAGGCACCTAATTCTTGGCAACGCCGGGTTTGAAACCCGCAGCTTGTTGATCTCTCCAATCGTCCCTTTGCACTCTTTCAAGATTCTTTCAACTCGTTTGATAGAGTCTGGCAAGGGGTCTTTCCTTAGCTCATGGTAATCCCCGTTGTTGAGCTTTTCCATTACTAATCGGTCATATTCATTTTTATCCATTATAACCACGGCATTCCCTTTATCTGCTTTGGTATAATAGACCGGTTTAGTGGCCAACTCTTTAAGCACCCTTTGTGCCTTGCCCGTGTTCCCCTTCTTACGGTTTTCCTTCCTGATGAGTCTAGCAACATTGCCTCTAATTTGTGCTTTCGCCTGTTCGGGAAGGTTTTTAACCGCGGCTTCGACGTCCACTACCAAGTCTTCTGTAGGAAATTTTGTTTCCTTGACAGCAAAATTCAGACCTTGGTTAAGCAATTCCATTTGCTCTTCTGTGAATCGTACCGTGGATTTGTTCACCACATAGTTGGGGATGGTCTCTACAGTATACTTTTTCTTTTCCATAGTATCTTTTTCTCTTGTCAGCTCCTTCAATTTTCTTGTGAGAATTATCCTCTTTCTATCTTTCTCACATTCAAAAGCCCTGTTTGCTTTCCCTATAATGTCTAGAATGTCCCCTTTTCTACCTAAAGAATCACTAGCCATTTTTAAATGCAGAGAGTAAACTTTTAGTGTAATTTCCCCTAATTTTTTATACAGTCTATTTACGGAATTTCTAATAAGATTTCTTTCGGCTAGCACTATTTGTTTTTCCGCTCCTAACAGATGGGACCTAAATTTAATAGAATGACTTTTAGGAGTCACATTCTTTTTCAAACATAACCTAAGGAACCTTATATCTTCAGAGATTCTGCCTATTTTTTTCTTATACACTACGAATTTAACGAAATCGGATTTTGACCTGGTAGTCATTTTAAATTGTTTTTATTGTGTACCAATTTTTTTCCCTAGCTTGTAAAAATATTTTTTTAATTTAAACCAATTTTTCCTTTAGAAGCTAGATTTATTTTTATTTTGACATATATCGATATTTCGAGGGTAATCTGCCCTCTTCTTCAGTGTCTTTTGGTCTGATCTTAAAATAGCTTAGATATCTTATTTAAGGTGCTTGCTTTTAAAGTATTTACTAATACTAATTACCTGCTAATTACCCGCTAATTATCTATTGATTATATGTATACTTAAATACATTTTACTATCTATTATTAATCACATTATCATCATAAAGTATCTGTTTAAATTAACCTAAACAATGGTGATACACAGTTTCCTTGGTCTGTGTTTAGTCGCCTATCCATCGGGGTTTTCCATATGTTCAGGCTTTCGTATGCATCCAGTTTTCGTACCTGCTGTACTTCCTTAATCACCTCCACGTTGTCCCACGTTATGCTGTGCTCCTCCTCCAGGATGTGTTTCGCTACTGCTGATCGTACTATCGTTGAGTTCTTTTTCCTTGCTGAGACTGCTTCGCGCTTATGTTCGGTTAGTCTAACACCAACTAACCGTTTCGTTTGTCCAATATATATTTTATTGCATTCTGGGCAAGTAATTCTGTATATTCCACATTTTTCCTTCTTATCTTTTTTGTCTTTCACGTGACATAATATTGTACTTAATTTCTTAGCCCTACTGGTTGGAACTGCTTTAATATCAAAGCGTTCAAAGAGTTCCTGAATTTGCTTAAATATTGACGTAAAAATAATTGGAACTCTTATGGCTGGTTTTTGTTTTTCTTGTATAAAGAGCGTCGTTAGCAGATCACGCTGTATTCTGTCCTTCTTCTTTTTGACAAGGTTTCCAATTATTTTCTCGTCCAATCCATTTTTTCTCGCGGTGTCTTTAATATATTTAACTTCTAAGTTAAAACTTTCCTGATCCATGGGTACTGTTAATAGTCGGTGGATCATTGAGTTAAAGGGCGCCATTTTTTGGGAATGCCAATGATCAGACGTAGAAGGTGTTGTTCTCTGGGTGTGTGTGGGCTTCCGGTAGATATTAAACCTAAGAGAACCTTCTTTCCGTATGACCATTAGATCCAAGAATGGTAGTTTTCCATTGTTTTCGACTTCCATTGAAAATTGGATATCCTTGTGTGCTTGGTTCAACTTTTTCAAAGTTTCTGCCAAAGTATCCTTTTTCACGATAGCTAGAATGTCGTCCACATATCTCATCCAGACACGAGGAAGCGATCCTTCTTCATGAAGTTTCTTCTCCAGTCTGTCCATAAATATCTCGCTCATTAGTGGGGACAAAGGATTTCCCATGGCAACACCTTTCATAGCTTTAAAGTATTTCCCCCTGAAAGTAAAGTAACTTTCATTCATGCAGACTGAGGCAAGTTTCAAAAAGTCTTTAGCCCTCTTCCTCCCTTCCGGTGAGCTATTCTTCTCTAATAGCCAGTCCTCAAAGAACGCGAGTGCTTGTTTTACCGGCACGCTTGGGAATAGAGCCTTGACATCAAATGATACAACTAACTCATCTTCCCCTATTGCTGCCATTCTTCCAAGTTGCTCTATCACCTCGTCACGATTTTTGACTGTTCTAACGCTAATCTTCCCTAACGCCCTACACTGGTCTACAATCCACTTTGCGATTCTCCTTGTCGGAGCGTTTGTGGCGGTTACAATTTCCCTTAGCTCATTTCCTTCCTTGTGTATCTTCGGAAGGCACCTAATTCTTGGCAACGCCGGGTTTGAAACCCGCAGCTTGTTGATCTCTCCAATCGTCCCTTTGCACTCTTTCAAGATTCTTTCAACTCGTTTGATAGAGTCTGGCAAGGGGTCTTTCCTTAGCTCATGGTAATCCCCGTTGTTGAGCTTTTCCATTACTAATCGGTCATATTCATTTTTATCCATTATAACCACGGCATTCCCTTTATCTGCTTTGGTATAATAGACCGGTTTAGTGGCCAACTCTTTAAGCACCCTTTGTGCCTTGCCCGTGTTCCCCTTCTTACGGTTTTCCTTCCTGATGAGTCTAGCAACATTGCCTCTAATTTGTGCTTTCTCCTGTTCGGGAAGGTTTTTTACCGCGGCTTCGACGTCCACTACCAAGTCTTCTGTAGGAAATTTTGTTTCCTTGACAGCAAAATTCAGACCTTGGTTAAGCAATTCCATTTGCTCTTCTGTGAATCGTACCGTGGATTTGTTCACCACATAGTTGGGGATGGTCTCTACAGTATACTTTTTCTTTTCCATAGTATCTTTTTCTCTTGTCAGCTCCTTCAATTTTCTTGTGAGAATTATCCTCTTTCTATCTTTCTCACATTCAAAAGCCCTGTTTGCTTTCCCTATAATGTCTAGAATGTCCCCTTTTCTACCTAAAGAATCACTAGCCATTTTTAAATGCAGAGAGTAAACTTTTAGTGTAATTTCCCCTAATTTTTTATACAGTCTATTTACGGAATTTCTAATAAGATTTCTTTCGGCTAGCACTATTTGTTTTTCCGCTCCTAACAGATGGGACCTAAATTTAATAGAATGACTTTTAGGAGTCACATTCTTTTTCAAACATAACCTAAGGAACCTTATATCTTCAGAGATTCTGCCTATTTTTTTCTTATACACTACGAATTTAACGAAATCGGATTTTGACCTGGTAGTCATTTTAAATTGTTTTTATTGTGTACCAATTTTTTTCCCTAGCTTGTAAAAATATTTTTTTAATTTAAACCAATTTTTCCTTTAGAAGCTAGATTTATTTTTATTTTGACATATATCGATATTTCGAGGGTAATCTGCCCTCTTCTTCAGTGTCTTTTGGTCTGATCTTAAAATAGCTTAGATATCTTATTTAAGGTGCTTGCTTTTAAAGTATTTACTAATACTAATTACCTGCTAATTACCCGCTAATTATCTATTGATTATATGTATACTTAAATACATTTTACTATCTATTATTAATCACATTATCATCATAAAGTATCTGTTTAAATTAACCTAAACAATGGTGATACACAGTTTCCTTGGTCTGTGTTTAGTCGCCTATCCATCGGGGTTTTCCATATGTTCAGGCTTTCGTATGCATCCAGTTTTCGTACCTGCTGTACTTCCTTAATCACCTCCACGTTGTCCCACGTTATGCTGTGCTCCTCCTCCAGGATGTGTTTCGCTACTGCTGATCGTACTATCGTTGAGTTCTTTTTCCTTGCTGAGACTGCTTCGCGCTTATGTTCGGTTAGTCTAACACCAACTAACCGTTTCGTTTGTCCAATATATATTTTATTGCATTCTGGGCAAGTAATTCTGTATATTCCACATTTTTCCTTCTTATCTTTTTTGTCTTTCACGTGACATAATATTGTACTTAATTTCTTAGCCCTACTGGTTGGAACTGCTTTAATATCAAAGCGTTCAAAGAGTTCCTGAATTTGCTTAAATATTGACGTAAAAATAATTGGAACTCTTATGGCTGGTTTTTGTTTTTCTTGTATAAAGAGCGTCGTTAGCAGATCACGCTGTATTCTGTCCTTCTTCTTTTTGACAAGGTTTCCAATTATTTTCTCGTCAAATCCATTTTTTCTCGCGGTGTCTTTAATATATTTAACTTCTAAGTTAAAACTTTCCTGATCCATGGGTACTGTTAATAGTCGGTGGATCATTGAGTTAAAGGGCGCCATTTTTTGGGAATGCCAATGATCAGACGTAGAAGGTGTTGTTCTCTGGGTGTGTGTGGGCTTCCGGTAGATATTAAACCTAAGAGAACCTTCTTTCCGTATGACCATTAGATCCAAGAATGGTAGTTTTCCATTGTTTTCGACTTCCATTGAAAATTGGATATCCTTGTGTGCTTGGTTCAACTTTTTCAAAGTTTCTGCCAAAGTATCCTTTTTCACGATAGCTAGAATGTCGTCTGTAATAAAATGTAATAAAATATATATTGGACAAACGAAACGGTTAGTTGGTGTTAGACTAACCGAACATAAGCGCGAAGCAGTCTCAGCAAGGAAAAAGAACTCAACGATAGTACGATCAGCAGTAGCGAAACACATCCTGGAGGAGGAGCACAGCATAACGTGGGACAACGTGGAGGTGATTAAGGAAGTACAGCAGGTACGAAAACTGGATGCATACGAAAGCCTGAACATATGGAAAACCCCGATGGATAGGCGACTAAACACAGACCAAGGAAACTGTGTATCACCATTGTTTAGGTTAATTTAAACAGATACTTTATGATGATAATGTGATTAATAATAGATAGTAAAATGTATTTAAGTATACATATAATCAATAGATAATTAGCGGGTAATTAGCAGGTAATTAGTATTAGTAAATACTTTAAAAGCAAGCACCTTAAATAAGATATCTAAGCTATTTTAAGATCAGACCAAAAGACACTGAAGAAGAGGGCAGATTACCCTCGAAATATCGATATATGTCAAAATAAAAATAAATCTAGCTTCTAAAGGAAAAATTGGTTTAAATTAAAAAAATATTTTTACAAGCTAGGGAAAAAAATTGGTACACAATAAAAACAATTTAAAATGACTACCAGGTCAAAATCCGATTTCGTTAAATTCGTAGTGTATAAGAAAAAAATAGGCAGAATCTCTGAAGATATAAGGTTCCTTAGGTTATGTTTGAAAAAGAATGTGACTCCTAAAAGTCATTCTATTAAATTTAGGTCCCATCTGTTAGGAGCGGAAAAACAAATAGTGCTAGCCGAAAGAAATCTTATTAGAAATTCCGTAAATAGACTGTATAAAAAATTAGGGGAAATTACACTAAAAGTTTACTCTCTGCATTTAAAAATGGCCAGTGATTCTTTAGGTAGAAAAGGGGACATTCTAGACATTATAGGGAAAGCAAACAGGGCTTTTGAATGTGAGAAAGATAGAAAGAGGATAATTCTCACAAGAAAATTGAAGGAGCTGACAAGAGAAAAAGATACTATGGAAAAGAAAAAGTATACTGTAGAGACCATCCCCAACTATGTGGTGAACAAATCCACGGTACGATTCACAGAAGAGCAAATGGAATTGCTTAACCAAGGTCTGAATTTTGCTGTCAAGGAAACAAAATTTCCTACAGAAGACTTGGTAGTGGACGTCGAAGCCGCGGTTAAAAACCTTCCCGAACAGGAGAAAGCACAAATTAGAGGCAATGTTGCTAGACTCATCAGGAAGGAAAACCGTAAGAAGGGGAACACGGGCAAGGCACAAAGGGTGCTTAAAGAGTTGGCCACTAAACCGGTCTATTATACCAAAGCAGATAAAGGGAATGCCGTGGTTATAATGGATAAAAATGAATATGACCGATTAGTAATGGAAAAGCTCAACAACGGGGATTACCATGAGCTAAGGAAAGACCCCTTGCCAGACTCTATCAAACGAGTTGAAAGAATCTTGAAAGAGTGCAAAGGGACGATTGGAGAGATCAACAAGCTGCGGGTTTCAAACCCGGCGTTGCCAAGAATTAGGTGCCTTCCGAAGATACACAAGGAAGGAAATGAGCTAAGGGAAATTGTAACCGCCACAAACGCTCCGACAAGGAGAATCGCAAAGTGGATTGTAGACCAGTGTAGGGCGTTAGGGAAGATTAGCGTTAGAACAGTCAAAAATCGTGACGAGGTGATAGAGCAACTTGGAAGAATGGCAGCAATAGGGGAAGATGAGTTAGTTGTATCATTTGATGTCAAGGCTCTATTCCCAAGCGTGCCGGTAAAACAAGCACTCGCGTTCTTTGAGGACTGGCTATTAGAGAAGAATAGCTCACCGGAAGGGAGGAAGAGGGCTAAAGACTTTTTGAAACTTGCCTCAGTCTGCATGAATGAAAGTTACTTTACTTTCAGGGGGAAATACTTTAAAGCTATGAAAGGTGTTGCCATGGGAAATCCTTTGTCCCCACTAATGAGCGAGATATTTATGGACAGACTGGAGAAGAAACTTCATGAAGAAGGATCGCTTCCTCGTGTCTGGATGAGATATGTGGACGACATTCTAGCTATCGTGAAAAAGGATACTTTGGCAGAAACTTTGAAAAAGTTGAACCAAGCACACAAGGATATCCAATTTTCAATGGAAGTCGAAAACAATGGAAAACTACCATTCTTGGATCTAATGGTCATACGGAAAGAAGGTTCTCTTAGGTTTAATATCTACCGGAAGCCCACACACACCCAGAGAACAACACCTTCTACGTCTGATCATTGGCATTCATTGGCATAGGGAAAAAAATTGGTACACAATAAAAACAATTTAAAATGACTACCAGGTCAAAATCCGATTTCGTTAAATTCGTAGTGTATAAGAAAAAAATAGGCAGAATCTCTGAAGATATAAGGTTCCTTAGGTTATGTTTGAAAAAGAATGTGACTCCTAAAAGTCATTCTATTAAATTTAGGTCCCATCTGTTAGGAGCGGAAAAACAAATAGTGCTAGCCGAAAGAAATCTTATTAGAAATTCCGTAAATAGACTGTATAAAAAATTAGGGGAAATTACACTAAAAGTTTACTCTCTGCATTTAAAAATGGCTAGTGATTCTTTAGGTAGAAAAGGGGACATTCTAGACATTATAGGGAAAGCAAACAGGGCTTTTGAATGTGAGAAAGATAGAAAGAGGATAATTCTCACAAGAAAATTGAAGGAGCTGACAAGAGAAAAAGATACTATGGAAAAGAAAAAGTATACTGTAGAGACCATCCCCAACTATGTGGTGAACAAATCCACGGTACGATTCACAGAAGAGCAAATGGAATTGCTTAACCAAGGTCTGAATTTTGCTGTCAAGGAAACAAAATTTCCTACAGAAGACTTGGTAGTGGACGTCGAAGCCGCGGTTAAAAACCTTCCCGAACAGGAGAAAGCACAAATTAGAGGCAATGTTGCTAGACTCATCAGGAAGGAAAACCGTAAGAAGGGGAACACGGGCAAGGCACAAAGGGTGCTTAAAGAGTTGGCCACTAAACCGGTCTATTATACCAAAGCAGATAAAGGGAATGCCGTGGTTATAATGGATAAAAATGAATATGACCGATTAGTAATGGAAAAGCTCAACAACGGGGATTACCATGAGCTAAGGAAAGACCCCTTGCCAGACTCTATCAAACGAGTTGAAAGAATCTTGAAAGAGTGCAAAGGGACGATTGGAGAGATCAACAAGCTGCGGGTTTCAAACCCGGCGTTGCCAAGAATTAGGTGCCTTCCGAAGATACACAAGGAAGGAAATGAGCTAAGGGAAATTGTAACCGCCACAAACGCTCCGACAAGGAGAATCGCAAAGTGGATTGTAGACCAGTGTAGGGCGTTAGGGAAGATTAGCGTTAGAACAGTCAAAAATCGTGACGAGGTGATAGAGCAACTTGGAAGAATGGCAGCAATAGGGGAAGATGAGTTAGTTGTATCATTTGATGTCAAGGCTCTATTCCCAAGCGTGCCGGTAAAACAAGCACTCGCGTTCTTTGAGGACTGGCTATTAGAGAAGAATAGCTCACCGGAAGGGAGGAAGAGGGCTAAAGACTTTTTGAAACTTGCCTCAGTCTGCATGAATGAAAGTTACTTTACTTTCAGGGGGAAATACTTTAAAGCTATGAAAGGTGTTGCCATGGGAAATCCTTTGTCCCCACTAATGAGCGAGATATTTATGGACAGACTGGAGAAGAAACTTCATGAAGAAGGATCGCTTCCTCGTGTCTGGATGAGATATGTGGACGACATTCTAGCTATCGTGAAAAAGGATACTTTGGCAGAAACTTTGAAAAAGTTGAACCAAGCACACAAGGATATCCAATTTTCAATGGAAGTCGAAAACAATGGAAAACTACCATTCTTGGATCTAATGGTCATACGGAAAGAAGGTTCTCTTAGGTTTAATATCTACCGGAAGCCCACACACACCCAGAGAACAACACCTTCTACGTCTGATCATTGGCATTCCCAAAAAATGGCGCCCTTTAACTCAATGATCCACCGACTATTAACAGTACCCATGGATCAGGAAAGTTTTAACTTAGAAGTTAAATATATTAAAGACACCGCGGGAAAAAATGGATTTGACGAGAAAATAATTGGAAACCTTGTCAAAAAGAAGAAGGACAGAATACAGCGTGATCTGCTAACGACGCTCTTTATACAAGAAAAACAAAAACCAGCCATAAGAGTTCCAATTATTTTTACGTCAATATTTAAGCAAATTCAGGAACTCTTTGAACGCTTTGATATTAAAGCAGTTCCAACCAGTAGGGCTAAGAAATTAAGTACAATATTATGTCACGTGAAAGACAAAAAAGATAAGAAGGAAAAATGTGGAATATACAGAATTACTTGCCCAGAATGCAATAAAATATATATTGGACAAACGAAACGGTTAGTTGGTGTTAGACTAACCGAACATAAGCGCGAAGCAGTCTCAGCAAGGAAAAAGAACTCAACGATAGTACGATCAGCAGTAGCGAAACACATCCTGGAGGAGGAGCACAGCATAACGTGGGACAACGTGGAGGTAATTAAGGAAGTACAGCAGGTACGAAAACTGGATGCATACGAAAGCCTGAACATATGGAAAACCCCGATGGATAGGCGACTAAACACAGACCAAGGAAACTGTGTATCACCATTGTTTAGGTTAATTTAAACAGATACTTTATGATGATAATGTGATTAATAATAGATAGTAAAATGTATTTAAGTATACATATAATCAATAGATAATTAGCGGGTAATTAGCAGGTAATTAGTATTAGTAAATACTTTAAAAGCAAGCACCTTAAATAAGATATCTAAGCTATTTTAAGATCAGACCAAAAGACACTGAAGAAGAGGGCAGATTACCCTCGAAATATCGATATATGTCAAAATAAAAATAAATCTAGCTTCTAAAGGAAAAATTGGTTTAAATTAAAAAAATATTTTTACAAGCTAGGGAAAAAAATTGGTACACAATAAAAACAATTTACATTTCTAACTTCTCCTCAGCCATGCAGTCTGATCTTTCTCCCCTATGTCTTATTAACGTCCACACTATAAGAACCAAACGTTCACTTTATACTTTAATCCATCTAAACGGTATACTGTTTCAAATCCTTCACGTGCCAAACTCCCGCCTCCTTACCCTCACCATCTACCAAGAGATAGGTCCACCCTGATACTCGAGATTTTATCCAAAACGGACCAAGATATTCCGGAGCGAGCTTTGCGGAGGAAAACCGAGTTGCATCTGAAATGGAATAGTTTTTCCGCCAAACCGAATCTTCTATTTCAAACACCGCGTTCCGTTTTCTTATGTTGTACCTCTGCTCACTATGATGTGCCACGCGTCTCATTCATTCCAACATATCCTCGCGTAGCTTGGAGAGCTGGTCGGCCCTGATTTCCGGTCCTGGGATAATTTTGTCAACATCTGGAGGCTCCTTCGCCTCGTGGAACGTCACCATCTCTCGTCCGAAATTGAAAAAAAAGGAGTGACCTTAGTCACTTCATGCTTGTAGGTCCGAAGTGCGCAAGCAATCTTTGCGAGGTTTCGATCCCAATCGCGATGGTTCTCGGTCATGTAAGATCGCAACATCCGCTTTAGGTCTTGATTCCTTCTCTCAGCCGGGTTGGCTTGCGGATGGTATAATGCTGTGTGCCTGATTTCTGTTCCATAACTTTTCGCCAGCCGGCGCATCAAAGTTCCCCGAAACTGGACCCCATTGTCGCAAACTAGCCATTTCGGTGCCCCAAAAAGCAGATACACCTGTTCCTCAAATAAACGACAAACAGCCGCCACTGTTGCCTGTCGCAAGGGAAATAGGAGCGTGAACTTACTCACATAATCCACCACTGTGAGGATTTGAGTATAACCATTCTTCGAACGTGGGAAAGGTTCCACCAAGTCGACACATACCATTTCCCATGGGTGCTTAGGCGACCCGCTCCGTGAAACCATGAACCCTGCCGGTGCCTTTCTCTCAACCTTATTGGCCTGGCAGATCCTATATTTCTTAACGTAAGCATCCACGTCCGCTGGCATCTTAGGCCAATAATGATTAATCGCCACGCGGCTCATCGTGAGGGCTAACCCGCATATGGCCCACTGTAGGGTCATCGTGACATCCTTGAAGGATTTGGAGGATTTCCGCTCTACCTGCCTTGGACACGACCCTCTTCCACGACTTCATTCCCTCCAGTGCGGGATAACGCAAACTCAGACGTAAGCATCCACGTCCGCTGGCATCTTAGGCCAATAATGATTAGTCGCCACGCGGCTCATCGTGAGGGCTAACCCGCATATGGCCCACTGTAGGGTCATCGTGACATCTTTGGAGGATTTGGAGGATTTCCGCTCTACCTGCCTTGGACACGACCCTTTTCCACGACTCCTTTCCCTCCAGTGCGGGATAACGCCCGGGCACATGTTTCCACAGTTGATCATCCTTCACCCGCCAATCCGCATAGCGCTCGGGGATCTCTTCCACCTTCTTCTTCATGTTGTCATACCAACGGTCTCCAGGGGTCTCTAATATTGCGAGTTACTCCCTGGGCAACATTTGCGAAAGAGCATCGTGTACGAGATGTTCCTTCCCTCTTCGGTGTACAATGTCGAATGGGAACTGCTGTAACCTGATTGCCCACCTGGCTTATCGTCCTGTCGGGTCTTTTAAATTGCTCTGCATGACGGTGAACTTAGCTCCCTTGATATATGGTCGCAGCTTCTCTACCGCCCACAGCACTGCGAGGCCAGAAAACCACTCTCAAGATTTCCAGATGCTTGCTGAACTCTTGTGTCACCACTATGATGGTAAACCAAGTAGGTAAACACATAGGGTTCGAGATCAGGACCAAGAACCTGGTCAATTAAGCGCTGCCAAGTCGCGGGTGCGTTTTGCAGCCCGAAAGACATACGCCGAAATTGGAATAAACCGCGATGCGGTACCGTGAATGTAGTTAACTTACGTTATTGTTCCGCCATAGGAACCTGCCAGTAGGCTGACTTCACATCCAGAGATTAAAGGTATTTGGCGTCACGGAGTTTATCCAACGTCGCCGACACGTACGGCAGCGGGTACGCATCATGCTCAGTAACCTGATTTAGTCTGTGTCAGGCAGTTGAAAAGTGCACAAGTGAAGTTTTGCTAGTGAAGTTTTTGAAACCTTTTGCAATTAAATACTATGAATTGTGACTCCTGAAGCAATAAATTGGGCCAAGCTGAAAAAATAGGCTGCACCACATGTCCACGCATTTACCATCACTTGTGTGTCGGAATCGCTGCGGAAAATTTTAAAAAACAATCGCAGGCTACCAAAGCTAGTTGAAAGTGTCCGCACTGTAAAATAGCGGGAACCAAACGAGGTGACAATGCAAATACGCCAACACGAAACATCCAAGACCAGGCTGGAGCCGACATACCGCAAGCGATTGAAACGAGTGTCCAGACAATAGAATACACACAATATCCAAATTAGCGGAAAAACTAAAAATGCAGCTAAACATTCATGAAGTCACCAAATCAATACAGTTCATGTCTGACAAGTTTGATGAATGCAGCGGCAAAGTTGATCAGTTGTTGCAGCAACTTCAAGCGCTTAAATGTGAGAATGATTCTCTTAAGCATCAAGTCCAGACACTTGTTACACAAAACGAGACTCTTAAACACCAAATGAGGCGAAACAATGTTGTAATCAATGGCATTAAAGTTACGCCAAGAGAAAGTGTGAGCGCAATAGTTCGGAGTGTTTCCAAATGCATTGGACAGGAGGCTTCTGAAAACGATATAAGCAATGCTTATCGAGTCAAAGGTTCTTAATCGGAGGCACCCGCGATAATTGTTAGTTTTACAAAGACAACAGTCAAAGATAACTACGTCGAAGCTTTCAAATCGAAAGTACGTGAGCGGAACAGCGGCCCTGGCATAGCAGATGTTTGTAGCCAGCTGAGAGGTGGTCGCATATTTGTTGGAGACCATCTTATTCCATCAACTGCTCAGTTCCTGAGAGAAGCGAAGCAAGTAGCAAAGCAAAAAATTTTTTAAATATGTATGGGTAAAGCAAGGGCGAGTATACATCAGAAAAGAACAGAATGCAAATGCAATTGCAATCAAAAATATAAGCGATATTAACTAATGAATATCGCTGCTACGCTTCTATTGAGAAAGGCTGAAAAATAATAGTAATTATAATGATTATCAATAATATATTAGCTAATATTAATAACAGAGAATACTTTCTCTTTAGTCTTAAGTAATGTAAAAGACTATAGTGAATTTTTCAACAGAAGTATTTTCGCAGATTTTAAAATAGCACACATGAACATAAGAAGAATAGCAAAAAAATTTTGATGAATTCTGTGCGTAGTTCTTCAAATCCAAGTAAACTTTGATGTTATAATTTTAAGCGAGACATGGCTTTCTTACGAAACAGAATCATTTCAAATCCCGAGATTTCATAAAATAACTAAACCACGCAAGTTTAATAAATGTGATGGGGTTGTTGCATGCATCCGTAACACCATTGAATATCAAATCTTAGACATTGAAATAGAACATGCTAATGCTTTGAGCATCGTTTTAAAAATTGAAAAAGAGGAATTTATAGTATCGGGTATATACCGTTCGCCAAACCAAACAAACGCTATTCAATTTGTTGATTCGTTAAATTTGTTTTTAGATTCGAATAATATGTATTTTAATCAAATATTGATTGGTGATCTAAATATTGATATTTTTGAGAATAATCTAAGTCAGGTTGGTCACAATTATCTACTTACCCTCCACGAGTATGGTTTTATAAACTACCTGTACGGATGCACACGACAAAGTGCTACGAGGCAGTCTTGTGTAGATCATATTTTTACCAAATGTCGCAAAGAATATGTTTTTAAATCAGCCATTTGTGAATCTTTCATAGCAAACCATTTTATAACCTTAGCTAAAATCACATTAATAAATCGTCGCCAACAGCCTATTCATTGCTCGACCAGGGAAATAAAAAAAAACTATCAATTCTACAGATCTTAAAGCCAACCTTGAAATTGAACCTTGGAATGATGTGTATTCTGAGACAAATCCAGAGATATCCATTACGATTTTCCACAATAAACTTTTGACTATTTGGCAGAATAGCACGAATGATCTTATTAAAAACAGAAATAATTTTAAGAAACTGAAGCCGTGGATGACAAATGGTCTACTTAAATCAATTAGAAATAGATCATATTTTTGGGGTTGCTCAAAAACTATCGAAACAACCCTTCAACACAGCTTTAAGGGAGAAGTATATTCTGTATCGAAACAACCTAAAATCTCTGCTACGTGTAGTTAAATCCGACCACTATAGAATCTTATTTGAAAACAGTAGTAATAATATTAGAAGAATGTGGGATTTAATTAATGAGGTTACAAGTTCAAAACGAGATAGGAGTAGCTTTAATAGTTCTATTCGGACATCAAAGGGGGAACTTATCCCGTCTGAAAACAAATTCGAAATTGCAGAAGAATTTAACCAGCATTTTTCAGCAGTAGGACATAAAATAACATCCCTTAATTATTCAGCTGACAATGAACCTATGCTACCGAGAGCTCAAAGCACTTTTTTCTTATATCCAGTTTCTGAAGAGGAAATAAATCGACTTATCCTCCAATGTAAACCAAATACTGCCCCTGGTATTAATGGAATTCAATCAAAACATCTGCGGGAAAATGCAGCATCAATATCTAAGCCGTTAACTCACATTATAAATCTTTGTTTCAGCACCGGCCACTTTCCAACTCAACTTAAACATTCGTTAATAGTGCCTATCTATAAAGGGAGTGAGTGTTCAAGTTTAAACAATTATCGACCTATATCTCTCTTATCATGCCCTTCTAAAGTATTCGAAAAAGCACTAAAATTAGACTTACATGGTATTTGGAAGAGTTAGGGCTTCTTTCAGATGCCCAATACGGCTTCAGGAAATCACGTCCAACAGAAGATGCAATCTATAATGTAACTAAAACATTGGTATCAAAACTAGATAAAAGGATGAGATGTGTAGGAATATTTCTTGATTTTCAGAAAGCTTTCGACACTGTATATCACCATTTGCTTCTACTAAAAATGGAAAGAAAGGGTATACGGGGAATTACGTTGAATCTTTTTAGAAGCTTTCTGCAAGGCAGAACTCAGTCAGTTCGCATAGATGAACATTTAAGCTCTAACCTCGGTGTTAGTATTGGGATTCCACAAGGCACAGTACTAGGTCCTATTTTGTTTTTGATATACATCAACGACCTATTGGAATTACATATAAAAAACTCTTCTGTTTTTGCATTCGCTGATGATACGGTAGCTCTTTTTCGGGGCAGTGATTGGAGCGAAGCAACCGAAGTAGCTAATGCGGGGATTAATAAAATATCACGTTGGCTAGATACAAATAAGGTCAGCATTAATATAAAAAAACCTGCATTAGTTCCGTTTTCCCTGAATTTATTAGGATTACCGAGGGAGGCTCCTCGAGTTTTTATGCACAAATCCTCATGCTCATCAGTTATGTGTAACTGCTCTCCACTCCCAGTAAATTCATCTGTAAAATATCTTGGCGTAGTGATAGACCAACATTTACGCTGGGAAAAACATATTACTTTTGTCTGTAGTCGATTAAGGGGTTACCCCCACTTGTAGCGCAATAAAATAGGTCATTTTTATGAATTTTTTTTGACAAAACTACGAAATGTTTTTAAACGACTGTTATATTTTCTTAAAGTACATACTTTGAACACCTTTCAGTAATTTTTTTATTGAAAAATATTACATGATTTAATTGCAAATGGCCGTCAAAACAATGGAATTTTAATTTTCACCTTTTGCGGTGACCAAAATTGTGTCGAACTGGATCATCTGAAACAAAAAATAGCGATGGACTTAGTTAAATAACAGTATAAACTAGTGTTTAATCGAAGGATTTAAAACAATATCCATTTTTCACAAAATGGCGGACAGTCAAAGGTAATATTTCGATTTTCACTAAAAAAAATGGTCGTCTTTTGGCTATAAAACGGCCATTTTTTATTTAAAAAAAAATCGAACGATCAAACACTACATTTTTATGTATTAAATAAGCCTGCTAAGTTTCAAAAACATCGGTTTAGTAGTTTTCGAGTAATTTTGGTCACCGACTTCAAAGATGTCATTTCGAGAAAAACGCGTTTATACGTATAACTAACGGTTGTATACGCAACAGTTTCTTCTCTTTCAACGCTCATATCTCGGTTAATTATGTTTGGATCGACTTGAAATTTGAAGGACGTATTCTCAGATAGTTATACTTTAAAAAAATGAAACAAAAAAAAACGAAAAACTTAAAAGTTACAAGTGGGGGTAACCCCTTAAGAAAAACTAATTTTAAATTTGTAGAACTAAGAACAATACTAAAAATAAACCAATTGAGGATGGGATCTCTTGCCTTAGTTCAATTTGTAGCAGAGTACGCAATTGTGAGTTAGGGGGGTCTAGCTGCCAGTACCTTACGACCTTTGCTACTATTGCATAAAAAAATAATAAAAATCTGCTTAAGAAAGCTAGAACGATACCCTACTCAATTTCTTTATTCTAATTTTAATATCCTTTCAATATCTAGCAGTTATAAATTTAAAATGCTGCTATATATACACAAACACCTTAGCGAATTCCCTCTTGAATTAAATACAGGCCACTCAACGCGTTTACAAAATGGTAGAGCACTTCAAGAGCCCAGATTCCTAACTGCAACTGCTGGAAATCATGCATCTTATGTAGCTCCACGAGTTTTCAATAGATTACCAGTCAACATATGTAGGATAATGAATTATCATATTTTTCGAAAAGCTGTGAAGAAGCACCTCCAGGAAAATAATATGACTTAATCAAATTTTGATTTGAAATAACTTCTGCAAATGGCAATCTTGTAAATATATTATTAATACTGCTGTATACAAAATGTTAAATCACTTATTACAATGAATTAATTAGCAAAACTTGTAAAATTATGTTTAAACAAAAAGGCTTTCTTTCCATAGCACGAGCTTTGCTCTTTATGCAAAGGCCAACTATACATATTTTTGTCTTGTAATTTATGTTACAAATGTAATTCTTGAATTTGGCAATAAACTTATTATTATTATTATTAATTTTCTGTAGTCTACGCAAAAGCGGTACGTGTCATTCTTTTTTTTCACCAACAATATCGGTGACGCCCAGGGACTCGATGATGGCTCAACTATCCCTTGTTCCAGCATCCCGTTTAGCTCTCGATCGATGTGCTTTTGTACGGCCGGTGAAACAGGATAGTACCTTTGCTTAATTGGTACGGAGTTAGTCTTAATGACGTGTTCTACAAGGGTGGTGCATCCGATACCTTCCCCCATGCGATGAAACTCCTCTTCTTACAAACGGCTGAGTGCGGCTTCCTCCACCTCCATCAGGCGACTTCGCTACTTTAATTGTTCTCCTGCCTCCCCCTCCAGTGCATCCAGAAAACTCCAACTTTCTTCGCTCAGTGCTAGAACCACTCCAAATTGCCTGATGAAATCTACTCCTAGTATGAGAGCGTGCGGGAGCGACGGAACCACCAACACTTCTAACCATTCTGTTTTGTTTTCCAATTTCACTAAAATAGTGACCATTCCCACGATGGCGCAACTTTGACTGTTAGCCAATCTGATGATTTTCTGGTTGGAACTCAGTAACTCTACTCCTAGCTCCTTGAGTATCTTCCACCCTTCTCCACCTAATACCGAGTGAGTAGCGCCTGAGTCAAGAAGGCCCATAAACTTCCGCCCAAATACGGAGACGGTTGTCTCCGTTCCTCTTTGCTACCAAAAAGTCTAACTGTGTGGTCGTCGCGGCTCCTACTTTATCCCCCTTTGTGCCCAGGTGACCGCCTACTGGGCACAACTTCCGTTTCCCGGTTGCTGTCTCGGTCGTTCCCCATCCCTAGTGCGACTCGACGTAGAATTTCCTGTCATGCCCGCATTCCTTCGTTCACCTCTCCGACAATTCGGGCATTGTGCCCTGACTGTCCCTACTCTACCGCATCCAAAACACTTTCTAGGATCATGAAACTCCCGGGACGTATGACCCGGTTGACGACAGTTTCAGCAGGTAGGATTCTGGCGTGGTTCTGGTACTGCCGCTGCGGCTACAACAACGGCCTCAAGGTACGCGAGATCCCGTTCCAACAGCATAGGCGTCCTTCTTGGAGGCGGAGGAGCAAAAGATTCCACGGAGGTCCTCGTCGCTTTGAGCGATCGTCCCAACCTTACCAATTCCCCGATCGACTCTGTCCTTATCAGAGCTAACTGCGTTTGGTAGAATGGCGCAATATTCTTTCTTAAAATTTTCATCTTTTCCCCCTCACCCGGTGGCTTGATGAGGCGACAAAATAGTCCATCCATCACGGCCACGTGCACGCCTATAGACTCCCCGTTACCTCGAGTCCTACGTCTTATATCCTCTAGTAGGCGGTCATCATAGTCCGCGGGAAGGAATTCCTCTCGCAACTCCTCCACCAATTCCTATCAACTCCGGTAGATCGCTCGATTCGCACGGAACCAAATCAGGGCCTTACCTTTAAAAAGGTCCACCGCAGACTTAAAAAGTTGAGCATTCGATTAACCTTCAGCCTTCCGAAGCTCCTCCACCCGTTGCAGAAACGCACTTACCGAGTTCGTAGATTCTCCATTGAACCGTACCCCCCATTTGTTTAGCTCTACTGGCTTCAATGAAAAGTCGGCGTACTCGGAACTGGTGAGCTCGGCGTATTCAGAGACCAATTCTCGTCCGCCTCCTCCGACAATTCCCCACCAGCCTTGTATAGTAGATCCCCCATTGCTATTAGAAGCTCGCCCTTGGTCTTTCTCAGGAAGTCTAGCTCCTTTGCAGTTACTCCCCGCATGTACCCAAGTCTTCGTAACGCATAGCAGATTTTGCCTTTTACCTTGAGAAATTCCCCAGAGTTAAAGTCCCCAACAAAAGAGTCTATCAGCACTCCAATCTCTGCTAATTTTGCACCCATTGCCTCTTTATCCTCAGTTAATGTGAAGGGATACGTATCCAATGCGAAAGACTCCCCCAGAACAGCCTCGCTTCTCAACGCCCCCCTCAACTGCTTTCTCATCGACTCAACAGTACCTGCCGCCAGACCTCGAATGACGAGTTTATAGATGAGCTCGTCCTTACTGAGCCGGTCCACCGAAATTTTCCTCACGGCCCCAAAACCAGACATTTTGACCCCACAAATTGTTCTGCTCCCTCTTAAGAACTACTTTATTAACCCTTATATATAGCCAATTATATATAAAGCTAACAATGTATATATATGTATATATATGTATATATATGTATTTATATATAAATATATTCATATAAAATATCCTATATATATAATATATCATATATATATAATATATTAAATAACTTTCCACTACTACTACCACGAAGCGCTTCCGATTTTCTTTCGCGTTCACCTAGTCACTGGGAAACTATTTATTCACCACCTTGCTGTACGCTTTTCAAATTCCCACAACTAACTCTAAAACACACCTCAAACACTTCCACTCACATTTCCTACGATCTTTTCCTATTTCCTCTCGCAGGTACAACCCGGATAATTTTCAACCATCCAAATTTATATATATAGTTTCAAAATTTATATGTAAATTAAATAAAATGTATATGTAAATCAAATATTTATATCAATATATGTATATATATATATATATATATATATATATATATATATATATATATATATATATATATATATATATATATATATAAAAATATATATATACATATATATATATATATATATATATATATATATATATATATATATATATATATATATATATATATATATATATATATATATATATATATATATATATATATATATATATATATATATATATATATATATAGAGTGAGAGAGAGAGAAATATGTTTAAATACGCCGCTTCCAAATAATATTACGTTCGACGAACCGTATTACCACGTTTCCGAACCCGCAAATTTACTAATAATTTCACTAATTCGATTTCGAATTTACATTAATTTTTCAATTTTTAACCCTTAGCACGTTGGGCGCCAATTTGTTACCACCGGTATTTCTAATTCTTTATACTCGGCGCTTTCAACAGTCCCTGGTTTCCCAAATGAGCCCAAGGATGGAAATTCCGGCCGGCCTATGCTCGTGAAGAACGGGGTGGGTCGGCGCCACTCGCTTCCTCGCCGGAATTTCCCACGAGCCGTCGTCGCGAAGCGCGAAGATGACGACGACTTACCACGGATGGCAAATGGTAAACGAAATTTTACAAGCAAATTAGTATCTCCCGGTATAATGGAAATGCAAAACACTAGTTAGTTCGTTAACAATCTGTATTAGTTTTGAATTCGATTTCTTAATTTTTACACGCTAACGGCTCTACCTTTGGTGGTAGGATGATCTTAATTCTTACACAGTTCTCAACTCTTCCGCGATACAATTGATTTCCGAATAGTGATTCTTATTTCAAGTATATATATTTAATCTAGAAAAACAGAACTTAGTTCTACCTGACCTGATCTAACAGCTTCCGTTGGGGGCTTTTTCGTTTAACGACGCTCCTCTTCCGCTTTCGCACTTCCACGACCTTCAGCTTCAATTTCCTATTCCCTCAATTCTGCTGCTCGCCCGCACTCCACGAATCTCCAGCTTCCGTCTATCAACCCTTTACTTCTCGTTTGTCGATCTGAGCCGTTTCATTGGCAATCTTCCTAGTTCCAGTCCAAGCTCCCAAAAGAAAAAAAACTCTAGCGCACCTGAACCGCTAGAAAACTAATTTTCGAAGAAATTGTCTTTGAGTGACAAAAAAGTGTGGAAAGACGTAATACACTGTTTTGTAGAATCATATCAACCATTCCTTATCCAAAGCAACAAAACTCAACTATAACACAAATGATGAAAATGTTCGGTGCTGGTAACACTTTCCGAACGAAGCAGCAATAAGTTTACCATAACAAGCTCATACTTAAATCAACTTATCCTTTGAATTTCGTTCTCATCGCAGGATTTCATCGAAAGTTTCAGCGGTTAACGGAAATGGCACATTGCTGGTTAGCCTGTGTCAGCAGCATAGCAAAATGCATACCAAATCTGCTTCACGTTAAGTTAAACCCAACCAGAAAATTTCGTTTCGATTGATTCACTGCGCTGGAAGGTATACGGGTGAAAAGAATTTTAGGGTTACCACCCTCAAAACATTTCAAATTTTTTAAACGTTAATATTTGTTGTTAATTTTAATTGCAGGATCATTCTCAATTGGAAATCTAATGACATAATCGCTCAGTAAAGAAATTCCACAAAATTACAAAAATGGTCATAGCTGGCAGTCCTTTCATGATTTTTGTACGAAACTCCTACGACGTTTACTTCACATTAAGGTCCATTTATTGCATGAACTTTGTTTTGATTTCTACACTGGACCGGAAGTTATAGGGAAAAAAGCTTTATTTTGCTGAGTAAATTTGCAAGATTTATGAGACAAACATCACCACAGCTGCCAGTCCTATACTAATTTTTCAACCAAATTTTCACTAAATGTTACATAGAAGAACATCCAAGTATTGTGTAAATTTTGTTAAAATCTGATGGCTGAATCGGAAGCTATAGGCCAAAAAGATGTTTGTTTTCTCAGTAGTTTTTCAAGATGGTACCACTGCCACAGGGTTACCCGCATTTCAAAATCACTTCTATCGGACCTGGTCCTAGCTAATACCAACATATCCTGTAAATTTCAATATGATCGGATTATCCGGTCGTCAGTTCTCGTAAACAGAACTTTCGAGTGCTGAAAATAGAGGTAATTTGGTGATGGGTTGCCGTTCTTATGCAAATCGGAATTTTGAAAATTTTATCTTGAGATGAAGGACAAAAGATAAAATTTATCAAAGATTTGAAATTTTTGTCAAATATCAAAAAAATTTCAGCAAGGTCAATGATTTGAAGAATTTTTTTTCAGCAGCCTGCCACAGCCACAGGGTTACCCGCTTTATGTTGAAAATCTACATGTGCCATATCTTAGTCAACATCAATACGCTCTGTAATTTTCACGATGATCCATTGTTTTTCTTACAAGTAATGACAAATCAAAATTTGTAAAAAATTCCTTGCCTACTTTTAGGCACCCTGCACCCACACACGGTTCAAAATTTCCAATTCTTTATCATAAACGAGCTTAAAACATAATTCGTTTTCATTTCCAATACCTTTCTTTGACAAAAATTTACACTGCTTGGAAATATAGGAGTTCCTCAAAATTCACTAAAACGCTCGCCGCCGCCAAAAGGTATATATATATATATATATATATATATATATATATATATATAGAGATATATATATATATATATATATATATATATATATATATATATATATATATATATATATATATATATATATATAGATATATATATATATATATATATATATATATATATATATATATATATATATATATATATATATATATATATATATATATATATATATATATATATAGATATTAATATATATATATATATATATTCATATATATATATATATATATATATATATATACATATATATATTCATATATATATATATATATATATATATATATATATATATATTTATTTATTATATTATATATATATATATATATATATATATATATATATATATATATATATATATATATATATATATATATATATATATATATATATATATATATATATATATATATATAAAGAAATGTGAATTTTCGGCGAAACGAGTTTAATACTATTGTTCTTCGAACATTAGTAATAATATTC
>OZ022263.1:136765589-137123312 GCA_963978885.1 Nemotelus pantherinus
TCCTGGTAGCTTTTCACATGCTTAAAAAGCACAGAGATGGAAACAGTGGTAGACACATTTTCTTGTATTGAAATATCAGGAGCCTAATATATAATGAGTGAAAATTTAGACTTATTTAAAATTCCAGCCAATTTATCCACATAATTTAACCCCAAAACATTCATCAGAATAGCAGTAAACTTCGTACGACCGCACTTATGTAAATCGTTTAAGAATTTCAGAGTCCAATGCCATTGCACTTAGAAACCGCGGAAAATATTCCATAAAAGTAAATGAAAAATTGTGCGCTGCCAAAAAGAGAACAGAACCAGTGAGGTAGTAGGAAACAACTTACGGTGAAGGACACACTTTCTTATGGAAAACGGTGTGCAAGCAAAAGTTTGTTCTGTTCAGCCCCTGGACGCGGACGTTAAAGCTTTCCACCATAAGCCCCTTCAATCTTCTCGCGCACAAAGCATGTTAAAAATGCATAGCACTCATTGTCAAATTGGAGGGGAACTACTTGCATTTGACCCGATTTGACAATGAGTAGCTAAAAAATTACTACCATCTCCTTCAATGTAAATCTTATGGGCATGTCCACTACATTTCCACTACCTCACTGGATCAACTTGGTTTATCATAATGTTAAATGTCTATATACAAAACGGTGGTTCCCGGAGAACACAGGATTTCTTTCACTTTATACTTCTCATGCTATGCAACTCTGTGTCTTGTTTTTCTTTTTAGAGTTGTGTTGTGCGAAAGCTTTAGAGTTTTGAAATACATATTTGTATTGAAAATTTGAGTCAGAATTATAAATCATAAATTTAACTTTCACTAACTGTTTTGTAGCAAATACATAGAGGAAAGAAACAAACAACAAAAGTTTGTTTCTTTCAACAAAACAAAAGTAACTCACCTAGAGCAAATATAAGTAGGTTAGTAAGTAGATAGGTTATAAAAGGAAAAAGTAAGTAGATCGAGAAGCATTGTAAGTAGGTTTGTTATGATGGGCAAAAGTAAGTAGATATACTTACTTTTAGCTAGAGTTGGCAGCACTGACGGCAACCCATCACCAAATTACCTCTATTTTCAGCTCTCGAAAGTTCTGTTGACGAGAACTGATGACCGGATTATCCGATCATAGTGAAATTTACAGGACACGTTGGTATTAGATAGGACCAGCTGATAGAAGCGATTTTTAAATGCGGGCAACCCTGTGCCAGTGGTACCATCTTGACAAATCACTGAGAAAAAAAACCTGCTTTTGGCCCATAGCTTCCGATTTAGCCACCAGATGAAGATTCAAAGAGATGAAGATTCAAAGAGTACTTGGATCTTACCTAAGGTAACATTTGATGAAAATTTGGCTGAAAATTTAGAATAGAGTTTCCAGCTATAGAGATTTTTGTCTCCTAAATCTTGCGAATTTGCTCAGCAAAATAAAGCTTTTTTCCCTATAGCTTCTGGCCCAGGGAAGAAATCAGAACGAAGTTCACGCAGTAAATGGACCTTAATGTAAACCAAATGTAGTAGAAATTTCGTACAAAAATCATGAAAGGGCTGCCAGGTATGACCATTTTTGGAATTTTGTTTAATTTCTTTACCGAGCGATTATGTCATTAGATATGCAAATGGAAATGATCCTGCAATCAAAATAAGCAACAAATATTAACGCTTTAAAAATTTGAAAAGTTTTGAGGGTGGTTATCCTAGAATTCTTTTCACCCGTAGAACTTCCAGCGCAGTGATTCAATCGAAACGAAATTTACTGGTTGGGTTTAACTTAACGTGAAGCAGATTTGGTATGTATTTTGCTTTGCTGCTGACACAGGCTAACCAGCATTAGCCATTTCCGTAAATATTGCACCAACAGATGTTTCAAACAACGTCCTCATATGCAAAGCATTTGCAATAAAAATAAGGAATCAATTTGCAAATTTTCCGAGTTTTGAACATTTTTCGGATGGCAGCCTAAAACAACGTTTAACCGCTGAAACTTTCGATGAAATTCTGCGATGAGAACGAAATTCAAAGGATAAGTTGATTTGAGTATGAGTTTATTACGGTAAACTTATTGCTGCTTCGTTCGGAAAGTGTTGCCAGCACTGAACATTTTCATCATTTGTGTTATTTTCACATTTTCATCATCTGTGAAGATACGGTAGACATACGGATTCTTTGTAATAAGAATAAGAAACTGCATTATGAAAGCATCACAAATAAATTTGAATTTTTACATTATGTTTTTTGGTTTGCTTTTTATAACAAAAAGTTTGTGGGGAGAAACTTTTGGGCCACTCTGTATATATATGTATATATATATATATATATATATATATATATATATATATATATATATATATATATATATATATATATATATATATATATATATATATATATATATACATATATATTTATATATATATATATATATATATATATATATATATATATATATATATATATATACATATATATATATATATACATATATATATATATATATATATATATATATATATATATATATATATATATATACATATATATATACATATATATATATATACATATATATATATATACATATATATATATACATATATATATATACATATATATATATATATATATATATATATATATATATATATATAAATATATATATATATATATATATATCTATATATATATATATATATATATATATATATATATATATATATATATATATATATATATATATATATATATATATATATATATATATAAATATATATGTATATATATATATATATATATATATATATATATATATATATATATATATATATATATATATATGTATATATATATATACATATATATATATATATATATATATATATATATATATATATATACATATATATATATATACATATATATATATATATAAATATATATATATATATATCATCAAAAAATTTCATTGAAAAAATCACAGGAACGCGCCATCCGATTGAACTGAGATTTGCAGGATACATTTGTGTATATGCAGAATAGTGCCAGGTCTCACAAAAAGTTGATAGTCTTTAACCATTTGGCTCCGGCGGCCATTTTAGTGATATAAATATATCTATTTTTCTGTCAAAAAATAACTTTTGCAAAAATTACGTTTACCTAATGAATCCTAAACGTGTTTTAAATGTGAGTATGATGTTTTTGAAATTTTTAACCCTACGTGTGCGCTAGTTGTCTAAAATGAGAATGGGAAAATTTGAAATTTTTTGATTTGCGATAACTTTTTATGAGATAATCAGATCAATTTGAAACTTACAGGACAAATTACTGTTATTAAGTTGCACATTTACAATGAACGTTCTGGCAACCTCGTAGCTACGGCAGGCACTAAAAAAGAAAACATTCGAACCATCGAATCTCCTACAAAATGGCTGTTTCTTACAATGAAAACCAATTTGTTAACAAATCTTATGCTTTGTCTACACAGTCAAAGTAAAACTTTGGAATTTTCATGTCGGACAAGAACGGTAACCCTTTCCCAACTCACCTATATTTTTAGCAACAAAAACTTCAGAACTCACGAACCAATTACCAGATGCAGTTGAAATTTACAGAAAACATTGGACTTGAGTAGGACCAGGTTTGATACAAGCGATTTTGAATTGTGGGAAACACTGTGCCAGTGGTGCCATCTTGAAAAATTACATAGAAAAAAAACTGCGTTTTGCCCTATGAATTCTGATCCAGTGAGCAGATTTTCATGAAATTGACACAATAGCTGAACCTTACTTTAAACCGTGTTTGGTAGAAAGTTGGTTTGAAATTCGATAGGTGCTGCCAGCTATCAAAATTTTTGTGTCTTTGGGTTTTGAAAATTCGCTCAGGAAAATAAAACTTTTTGCCCTATAACCTCCAGTGCAGTCATGCAATCAATACGAATTTCATACAATTAATGGAACCTATTATAGGCATTATTCAAGCCGAATTTGGTTGAAAAGCCACGACAGGGTTGCCAGCTATTGTTGGTTTTTGTTAATTTGCAATATCTTTATTAAGCGATTTTATCGCAAAATTTTATCGTAAAATGATATAGTAGTGACAATTAAATGCAAATATTAAGTTTTCGATTATTTGAAAAATTTTCCGGTTTGGAACCCCAAATTTCTTTATACTCTTATAACTTCGAATGTAGTCATCGGATCGAGATGAAATTCGCAGGGTAGGTTAATTTCAACGTGAAGCAGATGTGTTATATTTTTGGCTTTGATACTGGCAAAAGATTGCCAGCACTAGTCGGCAGTGCTATTTTTGTATCAGTAAATGCTTACAGTTAGCATTCATACCGGAAACATTTACAATGAAAATAAATAACCAATGTGTCAATTCCCAAAGTTCTGCAAATTTTTCGGATCGCAGCCCCAAACTCCAACTTCAGTTGCAGTGGTGCAGGCGCTGAGCATTTTCTTTAACGATATTATATAAGATGCTGCTTTCAAAATTTTGTGAAATCAGCAACTCATAACGAATATAATTAAGAAGTGTTTTGCTCTCATAAACTTTGAAATTCATGCCAGTGGTAGTATCTGAAACCTTTCCACCATATTAGTTATAATGTATTCTTGAGACCAAAGTAAAACGTTGCGTTTGAAACAGTTTGGCTGTAATAAGCAGCTCATGTGGTAGAATATGCACTCAAAATCTGCACAGTTCTTCTACTGTTCTTCGAACATTAGTGTTTCGAGGGGTTCAGGTGGACTAGAGTTTTTGAATTTGCCTCTCAAATGGCAGTAGTTGGACCTAAGCCCACCCGGTTCCAGACTTCATTCTGGTACTGAGTTGTGCTAAGGCACAAACACTCTCAATCCTCATTTCCGCTTCATCACTTAGATTAGCCTAAGGCGAATGTATATAGCCCTCAGCATATTCGTGTCTGGCGAAGCTTATCGTCTCGCAACGAGTCGTTCATCACATGTCACTAGCGAGTCACTAATATTCACCAAAAGCGAATGTTTATAACCCTCAGCATATTCGTTTTTGGTGAAGCTTATCGATTCGCCAGATTTTCGAAAGAGGTGATTCGTCACGAATGAAAATTTGGGCAGCCTGGTTAATTATTAGCGAACCGTAGATGAACTCGTTTGCGAATGAAATATTCATTAAAGTGACTCGCTAATGACTCGTTAGCGAATCGCTTGGTATGCTGGAATTTCTCGATCGTTACGGTTATCAGTAGTAGTCCTCACAAACGTATCATCTTCTTTCTGTCATGTGTGCCACAACCTGGACCCATCTCAACTGATAAATCGGCTGCAGCAAGTACATCCGCTTGTATTTACATATGTATAAGCGTATATAACATATGTTTTCTTGATCGTTCAAAATTATAGGAGAACAAAACTTATGTGATATGGCACAGCTATAATACAAGTCACACTTGATGTGGGCTAGGCAATAATACATTTTTATTACTGCAAGTGCTCTCACATTCGTATTGATATAATATATTTTTCAAACCAAAACAACCAAATGAATATTGAACAACCAGAAACAATCATATGTGCGTAGAATTGATAACACTATAATCTTTCGGTACTTAAATTAAAATTTCTCGGATTACTATAATTTATTTACAATTGCTTGAACACTTTTCATTCTAATAAAATCAATCGACAGTAAGTGGAGCGCTATCTTCAAGTTTCAAAAACTGTGACGAACACTCACGCGCAAAGAGTTTAATTAGTCCAACTATTTTTTAGAGTAAAAAAAGGGGGTTATGCATAGCTATTTTTACTTTAGTTTTATATATATATGTATGGGTATATATATGTATGTGTATATATATGTATGTGTATATATATATATATATATATATATATATATATATATATATATATATATATATATATATATATATATATATATATATATATATATATATATATATATATATATTTATATATATCAGCAAAATGATTAAGTTGAATTTTGCCGACAACATAGACGTATATAATGGGCAAGTCCACGGCTTGCTAAAATTCAGATACCTTTAACTTTGGTGGCGGCAGGCATTTAAGTGCAATTTCAAGTCCTCCCATATATCCAAGAAGTGTAAATTTTTGTTAAAAAAGTATTGGGAATGAAAACTTATTATGTTTTAAGCTTGCATATGATAAAGAATTAGAAATTTTGAGTCGTGTGTGGGCGCTGAGTGCCTAAAAGTAGGCAAAGTTTTCTTTCAAATTTTGTTTTGTCATAACTTCTGACAGAAACATTAGATCATTGTGCAAATTGCAGCGCGTATTGATGTTAACTAAGACTTATTACGTATGGATTTTCAAGGCTTTTAAAAAAGATCCTTCAAATCAACGACCCTTTTGAAAATTTTTTGCATTTTGACAAAAACTTCAAATCATCAATAAATGTTAACCTTTGTCCATCATGTCAAATTGAAATTTTCAACATTCCGACTTGCACAGGAACGGCAACGCATCACGAAAGTACCTCTGTTTTCAGCACTTGAAACTTCTGTTTACGAGGACTGATGACCGGCTTCCCCAATCATAATGAAATTCACAGGACATATTGGTATTAACTAGAACCAAGTCTGATAGAAATAATTTTGAAATGCGGGTTACACTGTGTACCATCTTGAGAAATTACTGAGAGAAAAAAAACTGCTTTTTGGCCTATAGCTTCCGATTCAACTATCAGATTTCAACAAAGTTCACACAGTATTTGGGCCTTACCATAAACAGCATTTGGCGAAAATTTCGTTAAAAAAATAGAATAGAGCTGCCAGCTAAGAATATATTGTTAAAAATTGGCCTTCTTATTGGGCAAAAGCCCATAAGGACTTCTTAATTTTTAGGATTCGTGGTGGCCTGGCTGGCCGATGGTTCAGTAGTTTGTTTTGGATTATCAAATTTTTACATGAGGGAGGGACCTTGGCCATGTCAGTTTTCTTTGAATTTTGATTTGTGTGATGAAAACCAAGGTCAGTGAGCGGCGAGACTCTCTACCATCTGGGGTATGGACCCCAACAACATCAGGGGCCTGAGGCTGTCTGCCTCATTTTCGGGCTTACTTAAAAAAGGCAGTTTTACCCGAAAATGTAGATTTGCGCGTTTTTCTCGGCTCCCCTTTTCACAGCAGAATGCTAGCAACGTGTTTCCTCAAGTCTTGACTAAGTCTGTTTAACAGCCCATGCCTGAGAGCTGCATCTGGTCCATTGCAGACAAAAGCTCCTTTCCTTTCTTTGGTATTTTGCGGCTAGTATATATGCATACAAGTATGCATATGTCCTTCTGTCTACATGTCGTGACGTAAAGTGAAAATAGTGCGGACAAAAATCAACTTTCCACAGTGTAGTCGATTTATTATAGCATTAATATTGTGCTTCATAGCTTGTATTTCCGTCGTTCCTTCGTTCGGCTCTGAACTTTCCGAGCTTTTGACGGCCTTTTCCTGAGTTTTTTGGCGTTTTTGTGAATGCCTTTTCAACCCGACGTAAAGTTTTCAAATTCCGAGGTCGCGGAACTTTGATCGTCATCGCGACAGCAGCGAAACTCCGAGTGGTTGACTCGGTTTCTCTGCTGCAACTAACTTGAGCTTATATACACATAAAAGTGCTATCTGACCCCATTTTCTTTCTTGCAAATTTTGCTTAAGTGAAGTGTTAAATTTCTCATTTTTCATTTTCCAAAACAGTTATTTTCGAAAAACAGTTAAAATATTTTGTACTGTGCAAATTGTCTCTAGTGACATTCTAGTTTTATTTTAAATTTGCAAAGCGTTAAATTGCCCGTAGTCCGACTGAATTGTTGCGGTCTTGCACGTGAAAGTCCTTCGGTTCGATCTTGAACAGTGCGATCCGGTTGTTTTTATCCCCGAAATTTACATGAAAACTCATTATAAAAACAACGAATCCAATAAATATTGTGCAAAAATAATCCCCGAAATCAACTACTAAGAAAAAAAAAATTATTATATTAGATCAGATGACAATTGATCTAATTTAGTTTTTATTTTGGACAATCGACATCAAAATAGCTGGTGGCGCAGCGGTTCTATCAACGGACTTCTACGCAGGTGACCCACGGATTGATCCCAGGTGTTACGTGTTTTATCTGCATTGAATTTTTCACGATTTCATTGACAAAATTGAAATTTTTCATAAATCTTTCATTTAAAATCAAAAAAATTTTATTCAATCTTAATTGATTCTAAGTTGTTGCATATCGTTAGGCGCTTCTACGTTCGAATCATCATACGCTTCCAAAAAATCCTGCATACCTTTGGGCACCTTCACAAACATTTGCGCGCATGATGAATTTCAAGTGCAGCTTGGAGAACTGCTTTGCCTGCGATAATACCTTGAAATTTGTTACTTGCAAGGCTTTCTGCAACAGAAAAATGCATGGCGCTTGCATAGGCGGTCCAAGGGATTGGTATCATCCCTATCTCGATAACCATTTCATTTGCACAGACTGCCAAAATGTTGACCGACTCATGAAGAGTATGTATGACAGCATAATCAGCTTTATTGGAACGTTGAATGCTGAAAAAGATCATTTAATTTCGAAACAACAAGCCCAGACAAAAGCAAATGAAGAAATTCTAATCGAACTGACACAGCATTTCGATGGGTTTACGTCAGCTCTTTCAGCATCAAATAACAACAACAACAGTAACATAAATTTCGCAAAGTCTTTCGACACGCTGGACGAAAACAATTGATATTGATATGTTAGCGGACAAAATAGAATCCATTGCTGCACAATTCTCATCCTCCAGAAAATCAAATAACATTTCCCAAGCTAGCAGCACAGATGGACTAGAAAATGTAGAATTAAAACTGACGAGAATGATCAAACCACACTTTGATTCCATAACTGATGCGTTATCTACACAAAAATTAAAATTCGATGAATTGAGCGGCCAACTCGAAAGTTTAAGGGTCGTCCAGCAGACCCTGATCGATGAGAATATAAAACATCCTTTGTTGAACGAGCAGTCGCTACACCAGGAACTACTTATGGTAGATCACAACAGTTCGGCAAACATCTCAACAGCCTGTAAGAGGACATCTATGCAGGACAAAGCTTCTCACCTATAAAAGAGCTGTTAAACATTACTGCACCACCAATTCCATGCCCTGATTTGTGTTTATCTTCAGATTCCAACGCTGCATCGATCTACATATTCGGCACTTTCTGGTCCGAACGCGATTGGACCACTCGCCTACAAAAACTTAAGACTGCTAACAGGCACAATCGTGTTGAGAAAGCATGCTCAAAAATACCCATCAAAGAAAACCAATTGGCATCTTACGTGAATAAAGTTCTTTACAATGCTGATGATGGATGGCTGGGAAGACTTCTCGAAGTGGATTTCTGCATCACCGATTACAATCTCGAACAACTACCCCAGCGGAAATATAAATCACCTAAGCGGTACAAGGCTGTTATACCAGTCAAATATGCCTGGCTTTTTATGGACTTCAATGGAAATAATGGCAAGTTCGATTGGAAAGGAATCACGTTCAGCCCTTGGAAGAAAGTTAGCAGCAAAATTAGCAGTAAGACAAGAAAGAATATTGTAAAAAAAAATGTATACACCCAAACGCCCTTACCCGCGATATTTCCTCCAAGCACAAACCTTACTTTCTATCTACTCCTAAAACTCCTCTCATAGATACTGACCTTCAGCCTCCTACAACTATACGTGACCGCTTCTCTAGAGGTCCATCCTTTGTTACTTCTAACTGTTCCAAAATGCTGACATTGCCTGTTTCTAGTATTTCCTCTCCTCTACAAGCTTGCAATAACGCGGCCAATTTATGTCCGTTGAGAAACCATAACAAGGCGACTGCAAACGTTGCACCAACTGCGGCAACGGGAAATTCCATATCAAATATTAACTTGACGACGTCTACATCTCCTCAAAGAGTAGACCACCCTGCTAGGAATTTTTCCTAACAAAACACACAAAAACCTCAAACTGTTTTACCACAATTGTGGTGGTATGAGAGGTAAATTATCTAAACTTTATCTCGACGCCAAATCGTGCCATTTTAATTTACTTGCCTTCACCGAAACTTGGCTTAATGATTCACATACAAACGAAGAAATTGTCGACAGCAGCTGGACTATTTACAGAGATGATCGCGACTACTGCTCTACAGGTCAGACGCGAGGAGGTGGTGTCTTAATTGCTGTGAGTAATACACTTCCAAGCAGACGCATCGATACCACACCAAACGTAATGTTCCAGTACTTAATTGTTCAAATCTCTTTCAATAATAATTCAAAACTGAAGGTAGTATTCACAGATATTCACGGTTGACCTTGCATTATAGTACATATGGCTGAGTGCTGCGCGCTTATCGCTCTCTATCGGAAAAACGGTTGAGCGCAGGAAAAAATGCTTCAACAAAATGTGTCGCAAATTTTATGCTCTACAATTTCGATCCTAAGTGTTAACATCATTGGAGCAATAGAAACCAAGATAATTGCAAAAAAATGTTTTTTCTCACCTTTGACCTTGAATAACTTTCGACGCAGACACGAGATTTTATGAGACTTTTGAGGCAACGTTGAAGACCCCAAAGTGAAGGTATATACAAAAATTCAGCTTATTATCTCTCATTCCGAGGTTTTTATGCTAAAATGACTGGGCTAAACTTCGTATACCTAGGGACGAACCTCTCGAAGGATGGGAATGAGCTTGACGAAATCAAACGACGGATTCAATTAGCCAATAAGACATTCTTTTCGGTGCTTCCCACTTTAAAATCTCGATGCGTACACAGAAATACGAAGCTCCGCATCTATAAAACAATTATTAGACCTGTGCTATGCTACGGAAGTGAAACCTGGACGCTGACCCACGCATCTGAAAAAGCCTTAAATACGTTTGAGAGAAGGGTATTGCGAAAGATCCTCGATCCAATACGGGAAGAAGATGGATGGCAAATCCGATACAACAACGAGCTGTATACCATATATGACGAGCCGGAAGTCTCTACCGTCATACGACTGCAAAAACTACAATGGGCTGGCCACGTCGAACGAATGAGCGACAATCGAATCCCCAAAAGATCTCTCAAGGGGCGAGCGAGCGGAGCCAGGCTAATTGGTAAGCCGCGCAAGTGATGGGAGGACTCGATAGATGCTGACAGCAGGTCACTTTTGGGAGCACCGAACTGGAGGACGCGGTCACTGAACCGAGACGAATGGAGGCGAATTATTAAGGAGGCTAAGGCTCGATTCGGGCTGTAGTGCCGCGATGATGATGATGATGACTGAGCTAAAAGTCATATTTTTGGGAGATTTCAATCGCCTCAATCTATATTTTATTCCCGATGAAATTGATACTTACCTTCTCCCTGTAAACCTGTCAGATTCCAATGACCTCAACCTGACGAGTACCTTCTATGGCAACGATTTGCAGTAAGTTTGTCCGACTCCTAACCAAAATGGTAATTGGTTGGATCTAGTGTTCACTAACGCTTATGACGAAGTAGTGGTAAGTCCAACTAATGACGCAGAGCATCTTTTTACAAATAGTTTACACCACACTGCACTATCAGTTGAACTTCCCATTTCTGATTCTATTTACTTAAGAGCGTACAATAATTCAATTGTATTTGACTTTCTTAATGCTAATTATGAAAGCATTCACCATCACCTTGACGCTATAGATTGGCCGAATACTCTTTCAACGTTAGATCTTGAGGAAGCCATTTCTATTTTTTATGACAATATATTTGACGCCGTTGAAAGATATGTACCTAAGATAAAAAAAAAGAAGAAACTGTCTGAGCCATGGCTTGATAGGGACCTTAGGCATTTGCGAAATCGAAGGAACAAACTTTATAAGCGGATTAAAAACAATATCGACGTTAGTTCTGCTATTCAGGATGAATATAATGAAACTGCTAAGCAATTTCTGGCAAAGTCTCACGAGGCTTATGACAATTACATTAAGGCAACAGGTGAAAATATAATCCGCGACCCGAAAAAATTTTATGATTTTGTAAATGTGAAGCGAAAAACTACTGGTTATCCATCGTCGATGTTCTTTAATGATATCACTTCTTCCTCTCCTAATGAGATTTGTGATTTATTCGCAAATAATTTCCAGAATATTTTTATTGCTCCTGACTCATCAAACTCACATCTCCCTTCCTCTCATTCCACTGCTACAGCTTTTATCAGCCACTTAGAAATTACACGTGACGAAATACGTAAAGCTATTTCGGAACTCGATTGCAACAAAGGTCCAGGGCCAGATCTTCTTCCTCCAACTTTCTTGCGCAAATGTGTAGAGCAGCTTATAACTCCCTTTCATATCTTTTTCAACAGATCACTTTCGTCTGGAGTTTTCCCATCCCGTTGGAAACTTTCATATGTCACACCCATATTCAAAAATGGTGATAGACGCTGTATCGGAAATTATAGAGGTATTGCCATCTTATCTTCTATTCCGAAACTTTTTGAAAAGATTGTCTACGATAAACTTTCGCCACTTGTTGACTCCCGTCTGAACGAGCAACAACATGGTTTTAGAAAAGGTCGCTCAACTACCACAAATTTGACAGTCCTAATCTCAGAAGTCCTATGTAATATGGAGAAAGGATACCAAATTGACGCAGTCTATACAGACTTTAGTAAAGCTTTTGACACAGTTGACCACCCTACCTTAATTCTAAAGCTACTGAAATTCGGACTTGGTGGATCTTTGCTTAGCTGGCTGACTTCTTACCTTGGAAATCGAACTCAGCTGGTAAAATTTCAAGGACTCTTATCGAAAAATATCTCTGCTACCTCTGGTGTACCACAAGGTAGCCATCTTGGCCCACTTCTCTTTAATATATTTATTTCTGACCTATCTGACGCCCTAGCAAATATACCTCATCTACTTTATGCCGACGATCTCAAAGTCTATCATATCATTAAATCTAAATCCGATGCACTCTTTCTCCAATCCCAACTTGATTCACTTGATCATTGGTGCAATGAAAACAAGCTCTCTCTCAACATTGCTAAGTGCCAAGTTATAAGTTTCTCCCGAAAATGCACCGTCTCACATAACACATACTTCCTCGGGAATAATTTGTTAGCTCGAGTTGACAACGTTGTCGACCTTGGTGTTGTCTTGGATGAGCGACTCCGCTTCACCTTGCATTATGATAAAATACTTTCCCGTGCGAACAAACAGCTAGGCTTCATCAAAAGACGTGCCAAAGAATTTCGTAACCTGTGGGTCACAAGATCCTTATATACCTCTCTTGTACGCCCCATTCTCGAATATGCTTCCATTTGCTGGAATCCGGCTTTTGAAACCCACAGTAGCAGGCTCGAGTCCATACAAAAGCAATTCTTACTTTTCGCATTGAGAGAACTATACAACCCTTACGATTTTATTACCCTTCCTCCTTATGAGTTTCGACTGGGTCATCTAAACTTATTAACACTTGCATCTAGAAGAAAGATGATTTCGGCCTGCTTCACATTTGACGTCATTAGAGGCGTCATCAAAGTTGAATTCCTGAATAGCAAAATGGTGTTGAATAACCCTGTAAGAAATACCAGGTCCTCCCGTTTACTTAAGGAATATCCACACTCCACTACTTACGCAGCTAATGAGCCGATTAATAGATGCTGCAGGATATTCAATAGCATAAGTAATCTGTATTCTCCAACAGTCTCAAAATTATCCTTCAAATCCTCCCTTTTCCAAGCCATCCGCAACCCTTAATCCTAAGCTATATAACAATGTTTTATTTATTTGTTATTTATTAATTTATTATTGATTTATTTTGTTAATTATTTTATTTAATTTTTCGTTTTGTTTCTATGCACTAGTAATTTACAACTTTGCTTTTTTTAATGTTTATGTTACTTGTACCTTGCTTGGTTGATAAATAAAATAAATAAAATAAATTCCAATGCATTCTGTAAATTTCAATGGTATCTGATTATTGATTCGTGAGTTCCCGTGAACAGAAGTTTTTGATGCTAAAAATATAGGTTGACTGGGAAAGGGTTACCGTTCTTGTCCGACATGAAATTTCCAAAGTTTTACTTTGAACGTGTAGATAAAGCATAAGATTTGTATACAGATTGGTTTTATTGTAAGAAACGGATAGTTTTTGGAAATTTGATGGTTTAATGTTTTCACTTCCAAATTTTTATTTTTTCAAATTTAAGACACCAAAATTATCATAGCTGGCAACTCCAACCGAATTTTTCGACCAAATTTCTACCAAACGTGGTATTAAATAAGGTTCAGCCACTGTGTGAATTTCGTCAAAATCGAACGATTCAATCAGAATTTATAGGGCTAAAAGCAGTTATCTTTTTTAGTCATTTTTCAAGATGGCACCACTGGCACAGAATCACCCGCATTTCAAAATCACTTCTATCAAACCTGGTCCTATATAGGACCAATATATTCTGCAAATTTCAATTAATTCTGCTCATTGGATCGTGAGTTTCCGTGAACAGAAATTTTTGATGCTAAAAATATAGGTAAATTGGGCAAGGGTTACCAGGCGTGCCCGTTATCCCATATAAAATTTTTTTTTTGTTTATGTAAACAAAGCATAAGATTTACATATGAGTGGCTTTTTTTTAAAAAAGCGGCAGTTTTTCAAGAGAGACGATGATTTGAAGGTTTTCACTTTCGGTGCCTGCCCTAGCTACAGGTTTGCCAGCACGCTCATCAAAAGCTACGAAAATCTACAACTTAATAATACCAATATGTCCTAAAAATTTCGTAATGATTGAATAACTCGGTCAAAAGTTATCGCAATTTAAAAATTTTCAAGTTTTCCCGTTCTGTTTTTAGGCACCCAGCGCACACATGGGGTTAAAAAATTCCAAAACATTATCCGATTCACATGTAAAACACGTTCAAAATTTATTTCGTCAACTTTATTTTTGCAAAATCTATTTGTGTACGAAATAATAGGTATATTAAAAAAATCACTAAAATGGCCGCCGGCGCCAAAGCGTTAAAGATTATTAACTTTTTGTGAGATCTGGCACTATTCTGCATATACACCAATGTGTCCTGAAAATTTCAGCTCAATCGGATGGCGCGTTCCTGAGATTTTTTCACTGAAATTTTTTGATGATATATATATATATATATATATATATATATATATATATATATATATATATATATATATATATATATATATATATATATATATATATATATATATATATATATATATATATATATATATATATATATATATATATATATATATATATATATATATATATATATATATATATATATATATATATATAGAAATATGAATTTTTGGCCAAAGTGATTTTAATACTAATGTTCTTCTTCGAACATTAGTAAAAAAGAAAAAGTTGTCTGAGCCATGGCTTGATAGGGACCTTAGGCATTTGCGAAATCGTAGGAACAAGCTTTATAAGCGGATTAAAAACCATATCGACTTTAGTTCTGCTATTCGGGATGAATATAATGAAGTTGCTAAGCAGTTTTCAGCAAAGTCTCACGAGGCTTATGTCAATTACATTAAGACAACGGGCGAAAATATAATCCGGGCGAAAATATAATCCGGGCGAAAATATAAATTTTACGATTTTGTAAATGTGAAGCGAAAAACCACTGGATATCCCTCGTCGATGTTCTTTAATGATATCACTTCTTCCTCTCCTAATGAGATTTGTGATTTATTCGCAGATAGTTTCCAGAATATTTTTAATGCACGTGACCCATCAAACTCACACCTGTCTTTCTCTCATCCTACTCCTACAGATTTTGTCGGCCAATTTGAAATGACACGTGATGAAATACGTAAAGCTAATTCAGAACTCGACTGCAACAAAGGCCCTGGGCCCGATCTTCTTCCTCCAACTTTCTTGCGCAAGTGTGTAGAGCAGTTTATAACTCCCTTTCATATTTTTTTCAACAGATCACTTTCGTCTGGAGTTTTCCCATCTTGCTGGAAACTTTCATATGTCACACCCATATTCAAAAATGGTGATAGACGCTGTATCGGAAATTATAGGGGCATTACCATCTTATCTTCAATTCCGAAACTTTTTGAAAAGATTGTGTACGATAAACTTTCTCCACTTGTTGACTCCCGTCTGAACGAGCAACAACATGGTTTTAGAAAAGGTCGCTCAACTACCACAAATTTGACATTCCTAATCTCAGACGTGCTGTGTAAAATGGAGAAAGGATGCCAAATTGACGCTGTCTGTACAGACTTTAGTAAAGCTTTTGACAGAGTTGACCACCCTACCTTAATTCTAAAACTCCAGGAATTCGGATTCACCGGATCTTTGCTTAGCTGGCTGACTTCTTACCTTCGAAATCGTACACAACTGGTAAAATTTCAAGGACTCTTATCGAAAAAAATCTCTGCTAGCTCTGGTGTACCACAAGGTAGCCATCTTGGCCCACTTCTTTTTAATATATTCATTTCTGACCTATCTGACGTCCTAGCAAATATACCTCATTTACTTTATGCCGACGATCTCAAAGTCTATCACATCATTAAATCTAAATCCGATGCACTCTTTCTCCAATCTAAATTTGATTCACTTGATCATTGGTGCAATGAAAACAAGCTCTCTCTAAACATTGCTAAGTGCCAAGTTATAAGTTTCTCCCGAAAATGACCCGTTTCACAGAACACATACTTCCTCGGCAATAATATGTTAGCTCGAGTTGAAAACGTTGTTGACCTTGGTGTTATCTTGGATGAGAGACTCCGCTTCACCTTGCATTATGATAAAATGCTTTCCCGTGCAAACAAACAGTTAGGTTTCATCAAAAGGCGTGCGAAGGAATTTCGTAACCTGTGGGTCACAAGATCCTTATACATCTCACTTGTACGCCCCATTCTCGAATATGCTTCCATTTGCTGGAATCCGGCTTTTGAGACTCACAGTAACAGACTGGAGTCCATACAAAAGCAATTCTTACTTTTCGCATTGAGAGATCTATACAACCCTTACGATTTTAGCTCTCTTCCTCCTTATGAGTTTCGACTGGGTTACCTAAACTCATTGCCACTTGCATCCAGAAGAAAGATGATTTCGGCCTGCTTCACATTTGACGTCATTAGAGGCGTTATCAGAGTTGAGTTCCTCAATAATAAAATGGTGTTAAATAACCCTGTAAGGAGCACCAGGTCCTCTAGTTTTCTTAAGGAATATCCACATTCCACTACTTACGCAGCTAATGAGCCGATTAATAGATGCTGCAGGATATTCAATAGAATAAGTAATCTGTATTCCCCAACGGTTTGAAAATTATCCTTCAAATCTTCCCTTTTCCAAGCCATCCGCAACTCCTTATGTTAAGCTATTTGTCAATGTTTTATATATTCGTTATTTATTTATTATTATTGATTTATTTGTTAATTATTTGATTTATTTAATTTTTTTTTCCGTATTACTTTTATATACTCATATTAAGTTTTCGATTTTCTATTTTGCTTTGTATTGTTTATGTAACTTGTACCTTGCTTGGTTAATGAATAAAATAAAATAAAATAAAAATATATGACGGGTGAAATATTTGTCGCGTTCCCTTTGTTTTTTGGGAGCAAATCCACCGTCGGGGTCGGATTAAAGAATACTCCGCTTATGCGGACGAGGGGTCTTTACGGCCATTTCTAGGGTACCCTGCTCTCGGGGCACTTCTTTATTGATTAGTTCCCTTTTGAATGGTCCGAAATCATTTTACTTGCTTCGCCGGCCCTCTTCTGGACTTCGGTTCAGTTGAAGCGTCTCCAGACAAGACTCGCATTTTTGAAATCGCTACAACTTCTATACTTATTGCACGAAAAAACTGACACTTAATTGCTGCTATTCAAAGCAACGATCACAAAATATCAGACTCGTTCAGTCTAGCCACATCACCGTCTTTCGTCACAATGTTACATCAATAATAAGTCAAATTCGAGCAAATTATAAAATTTTACAGCTTTGGTGTAAATGCGAGCAGCGAAGTAGTAAAATTACATTCTTTTTGCAAATGTTTACAAAATGCTATTTATAGTTAAGTGGATATGACGTTAAGGCAAAAAATGCACATCCGGTGTGTAAAAAAAATTGTGATTCATTATTATAAACAGAAAATTGAATATATTTACTTTATCAAAGAATTAATTTTAGACCCACTTTTTAGAGTGTAGCAAAGGTGGAATCTACAAATCTTGTAACAAAAATAAAATATTTTTCTTTAACGAAGCTTTCACGAGTTAAAGCATTTTGCTATCTTTTCATATAAAAAACAACATGTGATCCTGTCAGTCGTAGAAAAGGTCCCTTGGAAGTAAGCGAGATGAACGATACATTAGTATCATTACTGGGGATCACGCAGTATCAACATTTCCAGACAGACATACAACGATTGTCTGAAAAGAAACCTCTTACTAAAGAGAGCCGATTATTAACGCTTAATCCATACTTGGATGAAAGTAGGCTTATACGCATAAAAGTGAGATTAAGAGGAATCTTGTTTAACGTTTGGCCAAAAAGAGCGAGTTTAATTGATAAGGCACACTTGACAACGCTCCATGATTTCACATTTGAAGCATAAAACTTTCAAAGGCTATAAAGTGCTTTTTAAGCACTAAAGCAATGCATCTTGAAGTTGTTAGTGATTTGACTGCCAAAGAATTTATTTAAGCAGTCAATAGATCCGTCAGTAGAAGAGGAGCCATTGCAAACATATACAGTGACAATGCGACGAATTTTGTTAAGGGCAGCAAGTTGTCGGCTGAAGCGATCTGGTCATACACATTTCAAACGAAGGTGTCTGATGCGTTGGCATCAGGAAACATTCAATGGCATTTCGGAGGTTTGTAGGAGGCTGGAATAAAGTCAACGAAGAATCATATAAAACGGATCGTAGGCAAAACTACGTTGGCATTTAGGGAGCTCACAACACTGACAGCTATGCTTGAAGCCTGTCTAAACAGTCATCCTCTTTGTCTACTAACAAATGATAAGTCTGGAAGTATTGACACCTGGAAATCATTTGATCAGTTCTCCGTTACTTAGCCTGCCACAACAAGAACATCTAGATACGAATCCTAATTAACTTAAAACATGGGAATTGATTGAGCGAATGGGCCAGCAATTTCGGAAACAGTGGTCATTAGAGTATCTATCCAGACTCCAGCAGAGACCGAAATATATGAAAGAGCAGCCAAATCTTCGAACAGGTTGCTAAGTCCTTATAAGAGAAGACAATTTGCCTATTAAAAATGGATACTTGGCCGCATAATTGATATCCATCCTGGTATCGATGGTCTTGTACGAGAGGTCACCGTCAGAACAAAAACATTTGTAATAAAGTGACCGATAAGGAAGTTATCACTTCTACCGATTGAGGATAACGAAAACTTTATAGCATAGGGTTCTAGTGAAGCTGCGACTTCAAGCAATGGCTAATAAGGAACAAGTCGGCATGCAACTGGGTGAAGCTCACCAAAATAAAAGGAAATTATATAGCCACCCCGTAACAACAAAAATATCTTATAAAGAAAGAAGCTATTCACCAAAAGGTCGACCCTATCAAGCAAACTTGAGCCAAAGTTGGTGCTATAGCCCAGCCTTTTTGTTGATGTTCAGCTTTTTACTAGTATTAGTTTGCCGAGGCTCCTCACAAAAAGCCTATTCAATAACTCCATTTAACAGCAAAAAGGGAATGAACTTCAAAGATAGAGCAGAAGCCAACCTCTACAGCAATGAATGGACGCTGATCGTTCATTTCAAATTAACAACGTATGCTAGGCAGTTAGACAAGATTGAAACGGTAGTAAGCCAATTGAGGTCTATTTGTAATAATACGCGTCATTACCCTAAATTTAAAGACCACTGCGAAGCAACAACCGCTCAACTAAGGCGACTTGTGGATGAGATAGAAGGTGCAAATCAACTAATATGTCTCACGCATGACCACGTCAGAGATCTATGGCGGATACCACTTTTTGGATTTGTTGGAAGCGTGCCAAACACTCTTTTTGGCTCGGTAGCTTAGCTTGCTAACGCGTCAGTCTAAAGCAGCGATCTACTGTCCGTCTTGTGTTGTCTTAATACCAGCGCTCCATTAATTAAGTGCCACATTAAAAGCTTTAGTAGCGACTAGGCATAGAACTAGCGCTTTAGAAAATAATAAATAAATGTAGCATTTAAAAAGAATAATGGAATAATTGATATCGGCTTCTCCCATATGTGTCTCCCTACCGCCATCGCTAAGAATTGCTTCAAAGGGCAAAATAGGAAAGAAAAAAAAACTATGCAGAGGAATATGAAGGACAGATTAATAAGTTGAAGGAGAACGAAAATCACTTGACCGAATTCTTGAGGAAAAAACGTCCATCACAGACATAATCAAAGAACATAATCAAAATGGGACATGATGAAGCCCGACAACAATATCTTGCTTTTAAGCAACATACATCCGCTGTCCAAGATGAAAACAATCCAGTGCAGGAAGATTTGAAACTATACACACACTTCAGTTCGGTGACACTGCTCGTTATGTTGTATGTTAGCAGGATAAGTCATGTTCTGCAAGCCATTTTATCGGTGCTTATTCAGACACGTCATGGGAAAATCAGCATGCTGCTGATATCACCGGCACAGCTGCCCACTCACCTACAACTGGTTCGGCAATATTCATCACAAAATATGAAAATCCCTGAAATAGACGATGAAGGTCAACCGTTAACTCTATACAAGCTTATGGAAGCTCGAGCAAGAATTGTACGCAATACTTTGATTTGCGAGAGAAAGATCCCACTACTGGATGCAGAGCACTATAAGGTATACCATATGATACTGTTACGAGACCACCTTTCTATATAATCAGGCATGGAGTCCCTATCTTCTCATAAATAATCAGCGGGACCGGTATAGTACAATAAATAAAAGAGATCTCACATCGTGCAGAAATTGGGGTCAGAGACGTCTCCTGTGTAAAAGTAACTTGGCATTATACAACGCCATTATAAATGCGAAGTAATGTAAGCAATTGCGAAATTGAGTTTCTGACGTTAGGCGGAATATTATCACGTGCTTGCAACTTCAAAAAGGCTATAAAAGAACAACGCTGGATGAAAATGCATACATGGATTCCAAATTCCTGGATTTTTATATTAGCTAGGAACACCAGCTTGAACATAGTCTGCGGAACTAACTTCCAGCAAATAACAATCAGTGGTTCCGAAATACTACAACTGCAATCAGGCTGCCTAAGTAAGCATCCGACAATGATTCTCACAGCAAGTAGTAAGACTTCAGGAAATATTGAGACGTCATTCATTATTGAAACCCATATCCCTATTCGGCCAGATTTAACGGAGCCAGCTGGGCCTGTGATGCAATAACCGGTATCGACTGAAGATAATGTCAGCCTAGTATTGAAGTCAATGCAGTCGGCCGTCAACGATCACAAGAAGGAGCTTAGTAGTACTCCTGATTTTAATTCCCATAACTTACATCATTACGTGGCGATATATGTAATTCTTTTTGCCGCTGCCATTGCCCGAATTACTTACTGTATACGCAAGTGCAAACTTGGGACTATCAACATAGCAGGAAGATTAGCCTCGAAAACAGAGCCTGAGAATATACAGATGCCAAATACTTTGCACCTAACACCAATCCCAGCCCCACGGCAGCATGTATTTGGATGTTCGAAGAACAGTAGAGGATTTGTGCAGATTTGTGTGAATTCTACCACTACTTACTTTCCTACTTAAAACTAATACACCCTAAGTAATAAAAGAATCTAAGCTTATTTTAATTTCAGTGACTTGATTGAAAGTTACTGCGGTAGAAAGGTGTTTGGGAGTGCAATCCGAAAAATGTCCAGAGCTTAGAAACTTTCAACAATTTTTACATATTTTCATAGAAAATGTTTACGATGAAAATATATACATATATATATAATATATTTATATATATATATATGTATATATATATATATATATATATATATATATATATATATAATATATTTATATATATATATATATATATATATATATATATATATATATATATATATATATATTTATACATATATATATATATATATATATATATATATATATATATATATATATATATATATATATATATATATATATATATATATATATATATATATATATATATATATATATATATATATATATATATATAAAGACATATATGGAAATATGAATTTACGGCCAAATCGATTTTAGTACTAAGGTTCTTCGAACATTAGTAATAAGCAAGAATTGTACTCAGTTCTTAGCGTGAAAAATTGCTTAGAAGTTGCTTTCGCTTTGAAAATGCAGATGACGTTGACAGAGGTCTCCAATCAATTTACGCAAATTTAGTATACGCAGCTCATTTCTGTGAGCTTAAAAGTGACATTTGGTGTTTCAATTTGAATACTGAATTGTGCAAATGTCTTTCCGATAAGAAAATCGATCGAAAACTAAAATTCTTGACATTTTACGCGTCAGGAATGAGGTGTCTTTGCTTTTCTCCATTCCCAAAAATTTTCGCTCGAAAGAATGACTAGATAATGGAGGCATGTCAAAATTTAGTTCACGGTTACCTCAGTGCCAGCCTTAAGGAGTGAGTATTAAGGCTGGTAATCGTGAAGCTAAATTTGAACATGGTAATTTATTTGAGCTAAAATTTTCACCGAAGCAAATACCACGTGAAATTTTGTATGAAAATTTCATATGAAGTCAAGGGCAATACTATCCTAAACTTAGGGTGACATTTCACATTATGTGGAACCGCTTCGCAAAATTGTTAAGGTGCCATTACACGGTTTGTAGGATCTACAAACGTTTGTAGATCTACAAACACCTACAAATTGTGTTCGCATCGCAGATGTTTGTAGCACGTTTGCAGGTAGGAAATTTCGTTATCAGACGATTTGTAGATTTCAGGTAGTGCGCGCATCTACAAATCCTTCTACAAACGATTTTTGGTATTCTTATCTACAAATGTTTGTAGCTAATAATTATAGCCATCAGACGATTAGTATATTAGTATACAAAGATGTTCAGTTGAAAATCAGGTATCGTCGGGTTTTAAAAAGGAAAAACTTTTTTCCATCAAGGGTTCAGTTGTCGGTGATAAAGTTAGTTTGGTGCTGTTCTGTCTCGTGATAGATTTTTACGAGTGTTTAGAGTTAAAGTTGGTAAGTGTAGTGTATAAAATTTATTTAGTGGATTGAATTGTTTAGCTTGGTTTTTGTTTTCATTTCCAGACTAAATGGATGCTTTGAATACCACCATTGGCGCAGATTTGGAGGTGAACATGTCACCAACAGCAAAACCTGCTGAAACACGTGTTCATGGGAAACGAAAATCATCATACACAAAAAAAGTTGAAGGGGATTGGACGGATGAAGAATCTGTGAAATTAATCCAGCTAATCCAGCAACAGTCTATAATTTGGGATAATGGGTGCGCCGAATACAAGCTACCCAAAGAAGACGTCTGGAAGGAAATTGCTGCGAGTTTGAATGGCAAGAGTGTCAACAATTGCAAGGGTAAGTGGAACAACTTGCGCACTGGATTCAGGACCAACCTTGCGAAATATCGAGCGCGGAAGTCTGGTCAAGGAACTGACGAAAAAATTCCAATTGTGTGGAAGTTTTTTAAGGACATGATGTTCTTGGAGGCGCATAGTCTTCGTCAATCAACTCAGTCGACCACATCTATGCCAATGGTAATATTTTTTCTGGTAATATTTCAATATAATGATCATTGATAATATTATTTTACAGACCACCACCCACAGCGAAGAAAACATATTTGAAGACTTAGAAATGAGTGACATGTTGACGCAGTAGGCTATTGTTCAACCCACACAAGGTAGGAAGCGTCATTCAAGCGCCAGCGACACAAAACGATCGTCAACGCATCAGTCGCCGGACACTTTACCGTCCACTTCAAGCGACTTTAAAACAGAATTGCGGGAGATGACGGTGCGTGCACTAGGAAATATTTCAGCAAACGTTCGGGTTAACGATAAATTTAGCGCGTTTGGTGATTACATCGCTTCTGAACTCAGAAGCCTTAATGCAGACCAGGCAAAGTTTGCCAAAAGAAAGCTAGCCCGCGTCTTTAATGATGTTATAGACGAAGCGTTATCCATGGTACACTCCTTCACTTTATGCATCTTTACATAATAATTATTTTTCATTTCCTCTCTTTCGCAGCCTTCACATCAGGACACCGTAATTCATGTGATACCAAGTGAACTTTCTACCTCTGAGGATCTGAATTTTACCGAAGAGTTTTAAGTCGAGTAAATTGTTTTGCTAAGAAAATAAAAAACGCTTTGTTATTTGATCAATAGAAATATTTTTTATTCGATGACATACAATAACATACAAATAGCAGCTCATACTTCTTAAACTGTTAACTGTTAAACTTACTGGTTAAACTTAAACTATTACTACTTAAACTCACAAAGCATTCATATGTGTTTATATTGCCAATCTAATTCACCTTCTTCAACGAAGTATGTTTTAAATTCGTTTTGTATTTCATGCGCACTTGATGTCGCTTCTGTGCGTGATTGTTGACGTCGAAACATTGTTTCCACTGAAGTTTCCTCCACGCGCCAATTACCGGGAATAATTTCGCCAGTATCGCTGTATCGATCGAATGTTCTTGGCGGTGCATATCTGCTTTTATTAGTGCTCATTAAATAATTATGAAGCACACAACACGCTAGTACCACTTTCTTCGCCTTTTCGGCATTTAGTCTGATAGGCGTTCGCAACACTCCAAAACGAGCCCATATTATTCCAAACACATTTTCGATAATACGGCGACCACGTTTAAGGCGATAATTATACACGCGCTGGACCATTGTCAGACCCCGCTGGCTGAACGGTTTCATAATATTTGGCCGCAAAGCAAATGCGTCGTCAGCTAAAAGTACATAAGGAACCGGAAGCTGTCTACCTGGCAATGGCTTTGGTGGAGGCAAACGCAGTAAACCATTATTTAATGCTTCCGAAAACGTGCACTGATTAAACACTCCTCCATCAGAAAATCTACCGTTCCGCCCAACGTCAATGTATAAAAGTTTATATTCGGCGTCAGCGATTCCCATCAAAATGATACTAAACGTGCCTTTGTAATTGTAGAACGTGCTGCCCGAATTCGCTTCCGCTATCATTGTGACATGTTTGCCATCTACGGCACCGATGCAGTTTGGAAACTGCCATAGATCGTTGAATTTTTGGGCAACCGACTCCCATTCCTCTTGATTTTTCGGTACCTGTACAGAAAAAAATTATCAATATAAATTTAAATTTTATGTAAAAATAATGTTTACTTGTAAATAATCACCCACAAGGACAGTATAGATAGCATCCAAAACTTCCGGAATGATGCTAGAGATCGTCGGCTGCGGAATGCGAAATAAATATTTCAACGATTCAAAACTTTCACCGGTGGCCAAGTATCGTAATGTTAACACAAGCCGTTCCTTCGCTGTAATACTTTCCCGCATATTAGTGTCTTTCTTTTTTATTAAAGGTGTCACTTTTCCCAATAAATAATTGAACTGGTCCAATGTCATTCGAACAAAATTATGAAAAAGTGACAAATCATTACTTTCCAATTCCTGAAGTAATTTTTGACAGAATCCTTCGGTTTTACGTCGAAGAATCCAATCTCTTGTCCAAAAGCGCCGTTTCCGCCTTGGCACCATTTCAATTTCTTCATCACTATCACTACTGTCCAGCAAATTCATTGCCACCACCAACGTCAATGCATCCTTTGGATCCATTTAATCGGTCTAAACAGTTATAATTATATCACCGAAAGATAGCACACAGTTAAAAACACACAAAATTTCCTCGAGTTCGCTCCCACCGTCCAACCGCTTAAATCAGATAATTTAAATGTCTACAAACAGTGGTAGTTTGTACATGTCAAAATTCATGCATCTACGAACTACAGATTGGTCTACAAATGTTTAAAATCTACAAATTCAAAATTCGTTTTCCTATCACACGAGTCGCATTTTCCACCTACAAACATTTGTAGACAATCATCTACGAACCGTCAACAAACTCTTTCTACAAATGTTTGTAGCTAAAAAATTTTGACATTACACGATTTGTAGACAATTTGTAGCGAAAAAACTCGATGAACCTACAAACATTTGTAGATGCTACAAACCGTGTAATGGCACCTTTACGCAGATCAGTTTCACGCATTATAAACCCAGTTCTAGACTCACCAAACATTTAGTTGCCGCTTAAGTTAAAACAAAGCAATCAGTATGAAGTATTTGTTACTCATAAATATCATAATTGTATACAAATGGGAAACGTTATGTGAACTTAGTTCTGCTCTCCTTTTTAGGTATCTCCTTCCTTCCATGCTCTTCGTCTCTTGATATGAACAGCCCATGTGCCAATCAAACTTACCAAACTATTTCGATATTTCATTTCAATTAAATGATATTCATGCAAAGATATAGAAGAAGTGGATTGGAACTGTGGATTTCCGTGCGGCACCAGTTTATATTAGTATGCGACATTCTCTCACACAAACATATGTAGCAAAGGTCGTAGGTGATTTAAAATTTGTTATAAATATGGGGGCAGGCAATTGGCGCGCAAGTTTGAATCGCCATTTTTATGATGAATTAATTTGATGTGTAATAGGTATACTTGCGTACCTGAATATATTATAATATATTTAAAAACAATCGCAGCAAGTCGTTTTTGTACTCTTGCTGCAAGCCAAATTTTGGCACAAAAAGAAGCCAGGTGCAAAAATCTGTTGTGTGGACAACACTTCACTGCACACTTCATGTCTAGTTTTTAAATATTTGTCTTATAGTCACAATTGCTAGCGCTCTTAAATGTATAATACCATCTCTAAGCTCACGTGGTTTAGACAGGACTAAATAACCAGGATAAAATTAGAATGTACAATAAGTATTTCATACATAATGATTACAATTAATTTAAATACCACAGCACTTTAATGGTTATACTGTCTTTTCGTACAAAATTGCTATGAATAGCGCTAAACTTAGCGAAATAGAATACGCAGTCACTTGCACAGATAGCTTGTATAATTTGGACAACATGAATGTTGTCAACAGCCGAAAAATGAAACAAGCAGGGTGGAGGTAGATTAAACACATTAATCGTGGAGAGGCACATGTTCGCCGTGCGAATAGGAATGAAACTAATTGTTGATATGCGTTTTTGAAATTCGTACTTTTTGCAATCTTGCGAATTTTATTCTTGTAAAATTCGTAATATTTGAGAAAAACAAGAAATTATTGAAGTTTCTTAAATTTTTTGTTAAAATATCACAAGAGAGCGTTTTGCAAGTGTTTTCTTAAAAACCGCTTCCTTATAAACCGGGCTTGGGACTGGCTTCGGTCGAATTAAAGCTCTAACTTGAAAACCCATCGTATCCCTTGGGTTCATAGAGACGCAAAAATATACAAGTATAGGTGCTATGATTGTTTTCATATAATAATACATTTGTTAATGCACCTCCTTCCTTCCGAACTCTGCGTTCAAATTATATTTCATAATTATATTATCGTAATCTGTTTTCATTTTCACCCACAAACATGTATTCATCCTAATTTGGAAAAAAATATTCAAAAATATTTGTGACTCCCAACAACCAAACTAATTGGTACGCCTTTGACGCTCCCAACTCATAAAAATTTAAGAAAACTCAGGTTGTCAAACTAGGTTGTCAGTGATCGCGCGCATAGTACGGTATCCGCAAAAGATTTCCAATTGCGGCGGTAATTTTGAATCTATGGATTTACTGTCTCAATAGTCCTATTCTTAGTTTAATTTTTAGTGTTGTGAGTTCGTTTTTCGATCGAAAATCGCAAATCCGATGGTATGAGAGCCGATTGTAGTTGCACAACTCTCTACCATTCAGTTCATTTCGCAGTTTTGGTTAGATTTTTTCGATGCCGTTTTACTTCTTGCCCAATAAAGTAAGTAATCATGTTTAAACTTTATCATGAACCACTTTTAAGGCATAAGAATGTTGTTAATGGGCCGCAATTCGACAAGATCCATTCGGCAATCAAATGTAATCGGACTTTGTTTACATTTATTTGACAACATGAGTTTTGTCAAAGGGGAGAGGGGATAGCATTCTGCAAGAAGAGCTGGTGCCATACACGTACGCTCATCTACGTGTATACCGCCCATCCATTTCTTCTATATCTTTGTATTCATGCCATTTCTTGGACGATTGTGGTCTATAATTTTACATAAGGATTTCAAAAATCGTTGAGTTTGTATGGTGCGATCAGTTTTTGCAAACGGTCAGGCAATCCGCACACGGGTCGTTGAGCTATCGTCGTAGATGCGATATTTCTACGCTTGGTCGTCACATGTGACCGCTAACGGAGCGTAAGCCCCGTGAAGAGTGAGAAGCGTAGTCGGTTCACGTTGAGTGCGTCTCAAGCGTTGTGCATTGCAGGCCTCAAGTTGAATGACACTCGTTTTCTCGCGAGCTTGACATGTGTCAAACGCATCTCTGACGTATCGCATGGCTAACGACCCGTGTGCGGAGTGCCTTAGGCAATCCGCACACGGGTCGTTGAGCTATCGTCGTAGATGCGATATTTCTACGCTTGGTCGTCACAACCTATGTAAATCAATGGGTGACCGCTAACGGAGCGTTAGCCTATCGTGAAGAGTGAGAAGCGTAGTCGGTTCACGTTGAGTGCGTCTCAAGCGTTGTGCATTGCAGGCCTCAAGTCGAATGACTAGTCGTTTTTGCAAGCGCGGTGGATGACGGCAACGTACAATTCGTGGGGAAGGTGGGAAAATGCCCCAAATTGTATGACTTTACGACGCATACTGACGGTTTCTTGACGACTCGTGTGCGGACATGATACGAGGATCACGACACTTGTTTTCTCGCGAGCTTCACAAATGTCAAACGCATCTCTCACGCATCGCATGGCTAACGATCCGTGTGAGGAGTGCCTTACTCTACCACATGGTACACGAGAGTGAATTAGTATGTTGTAACATACTCGTAGAGTGGATTGAAAATATAAAATTTTAGTTAACTTTTTTCGCTTTTTATGTTTTAAATTCAGAGCCAAAAACAATTTCAATTCGAAATATTACTAACTTGACAAAATAGTTGTAGGATCATACAACTTTTGCCTGTTTATTAATTTATAACAATAATGAAATAGTTAAAATTAGATTATGGTAAAGACAATGAAAAATAAATCAATTACACAAATATTCGCTTACCTTGCTACTTAGACACCAGCGAAACGTATTATCAAGTAAATCAATCACTCTTAGTTCAAACTGCCCTCGAATTATTGTCAAACGGTTTCTCTCACACACACAAAAAATTCAAAAAAAAAAATTTCTTATAAATTTATTTTTATAAAAAAAATTTCTTGAAGCATATAATTCTTGTCTAATATAAATAGTAAGTGAGTAAATGAATATATAAGTAGTAAGCGTAAAAATATTTGGGATATTTTAAACCAAAACAAGAAAACAATTTTTCACCCCTTTCATCTGACCGACTGATACAGTAAAAGAGAGGAAAAAGACTGATGAGATTCAATCTTGTGAATAAATTTTTAAGCGTAAATTTTATTTTCCTTTGCCACAACAGTCGGTGTTTCTTTAGTTGCAGATTCACGACGATCAAATTCGATAAATTTATGAAAGTTTTGAAGGCGGACTTTTTTCAAACTGAAACGGATCCATATATAGATTTTTATTTAAACAAACGATAGGGAGATCGCATGCAGGAACAAAAACAACTTATTGGCGACAACACAGATAGCGAAATACACGTTAAATTATAGTAAATCACAAAGCAGATTAACATAAAACGCGAAGAGCACAAAAGTTTTATACGCGTGCGATTAGTTTTCTCTTGATACTTTGGTTTCAAATCTCTAAGATTTTTTTTTATTTAAATCTTCATCGAAAATGGTTACATATTTTTGGACTGTTTCGTATCTAAATATAAAGCTGGACTAATGAAAAGATAAACCATTGAACAGACAAAAAGGCGAAAAGATTGTCTTCTGAAATTACAAGTTTTTTCGGTTTAAAAGAAATTAAAAGCAAGAAAAGTCAGAGTGAAAATATATAAGTCTGACTTTTTGTTTTTACGTTTCAGGCTATCGGTTTATGTCAATTTGCAAAGCAATCATGTAGGCTACGGTGGTGAAGATAAAGTGGATTTGATATCGGATGGAATAGGATAGTTATTAGGTCTGTTTGCATAATCCAGGGCTTGCGGAATCAAGATATTAGGTCTGTTCGCGTACTACAATTAATTGCAATTAATTGCAATGAAGCCGTTTTTGTACTCCGTTTTACTGAAAACTGAAAATTTCCCCTCTTTCAGTAAATTTCAGTAGGGTCTGAGCTACTGAAAAATACTGAAAACTGTCAAACGGTTTTTGGCGTAATGTTATTATGAAGGACGAATATTTTTGTGGCGATAATTTATCACCGCTTAGGATGACTTTATAATCACTATTGTTCTCCCAAAAACCGACAACTAACACTTTTGTTTGTCAATTTTCAAAAACTGCAATGAGAGCGTTTTCGTACTTTTCCTGAATTTTCCCCACCACATGATTCAGGAAAATTCAGTAAAATTCAGTGACTGAAAGTACGCGAACAGGCCTATTAGGTATGTTCCCGTTTAACAATTCATTGCAATAAATTACAATGAAGCCGTTTTTGTATTCCGTTTTACTGAAAACTGAATATTTCCCCTCTTTCAGTAAATTAGGTCGTAGGGTCTGAGCAATGCCATCTAGAAGTACGTGCCGTCATGCAAAATGATGACGTCGCAGTAACAGGACAAAATGTCGCGAAAAACACACGCAGTCTTATGGGACGTCCGCGGGAAAATGTTAATTGTGCAGGTTGTGTTAAAGTGAGTGATGTAAAAATAAAGTGAGATCTGTGAAGCAGTGCTAGTGAACAACTAAAACAAAAATTAATGCGGTGCGTGCGGTATAATGTGAAAAACTCGATATGAAATGTTTATCAGTTGTTGTTAGGCTATGTGATGTTTCGTGTCGATTTACTGTCGTGATACAATTGATTGATACAAAATGAAAGTTATGACTAAATATTATTCTTACAATGCATCCAAGCACAAAAAACTAACGTTTTATTCATATTTTAGGTAAAAAACCGCAAGTTAAATCTCCGGTTTTTATCGGCACTGCCTCGTGGAAATGTCAAAATTGCCTTTCACCATGGCGTCACAGTGACAACGATTACGTAGCCTGACGACTCGTACTCCTAGAAGGCATTGGTCTGAAGCAATGCCTCCTAGAAGTACGGGCCGTAATGCAGAATGATGACGTCACAGCAATAGGACAAAATGTCGCGAAAAACACACGTAGTATTATGGGACGTCCGCGGGAAAATGTTAATTGTACAGGTTGTGTTAAAGTGAGTGAAATGAAAACAAAGTGTTATATGCGGAACAGTGCTAGTGACCAGCTTAAACACAAATTAATGCGGTGCGTGTGGCATAATTGGAAAAATTCGCTACGAAATGTTTATCAGCTGTTGTTAGGTTATGTGAGGTTCCGTGTCGATTTACTATCGCGATACAATTGGCCGATACAAAATGAAAGTTATTACTAAATATTTTTATTACAACGCATCCACACACAAAAAACTAACGTTTCATCCATATTTTAGCTAAAAATCGTCAAATGTCAAAATTCCCTATCGCGATGACGTTACAGCGAGAACAATTACGTAGCCTCACTGCCCTAACTTCTAGGAGGCATTGGTCTGAGCTACTGAAAAATACTGAAAAGTATCACACGGTGTAGCTTGAGTAAATAAATTTGTTGCAAAATGTTGGTAAATTGGCGATTGTTCTGCCAAAAACCAAAAGCAAAGTGTATAGAATGATAAGTGGGTGAACTTCTTCCATTTTCCAGAAAAAACACTTTGACCTTGAAGTTGCGCCCCCATTTACGCAATGCATTATCTGTCAAAGCAACCTGAGAGTGCGCCGGTATTTTTTGCGAGAGTGAGCCGTGTGTGAGGAACGAAAAATCTAGCCTGAGTATGTAGTTGTCGAACCTTATCTTGCACCTCTTTCTGTTCCATGCGATTATTGATCAGCATGGAAAATTCGAATCAGGGGTGTGTTCAATGTGCATGTAATAGCTGCTATGATAGCTTTCATAGCTTCAGTTAAACAATTATCAAATTTGCAGTAGCAAGGCGAAACAACTATGGGTATTTCACAGCCAAGACATGCTTCGTAGATTGGCTTTTATCACTCAGTAGCATTTATTTTAACTCAATAGCATTTATTTTCTTCAGTACTCTTTTAAAGGTAACTCATATGCTCCTAACAATACTATTTTAGTTACAATAACTATTAAGTTCAAAGGACGAGTCAGCTTTGTTCTCACTAAAACCAAACCTCCACCAAACTCCATCAATATATATTAAAACAATAGTAATTAGTGCTTCGCGACTGCTAAGTGCACATCGTGCAGAAGACTATCCACAATTGGATATTTTTTGTAGCAATAAAAAAGTTTTAGGAGACATTATATTCCATTTTCACTGCAATATTGCATAGAAAATATTTTCCTTCGCGCGGTCATTTGAATATATATGCAATGCTTTCTAGATGTACAGGCCGTAATGCAGAATGATGACGTCAGAGCATCGGGACAAATGTCGCGAAAAACACACATAGTCTTATGGGACGTCCGCGGGAAAATGTTAATTGTACGGGTTGTGTTAAAGTGAGTGAAATGAAAACTAAAGTGGTTTATGCAGAACAGTGCTAGTGAACAGCTAAAACACAAATTAATGCGGTGCGTGCGGTATAATGTGGAAAATTCGCTACGAAATGTTTATCGGTTGGTGTTAGGTTATGTGATGGTTCGTGTTGATTTACTGTCCCGATACAATTAATTGGTACAAAGTGTACGTTATGACTAAATATTATTATTACAACGCGTCCACGCACAAAAAACTAACGTTTTCTTCATATTTTAACCAAAAAACCGTAAGTGAAATCTTCGTGTACATCGGCACTGCCTCGTGGAAATGTCAAATTTCCTAAACTCATGACGTCACGGCGAGAATGATTACGTAGCCTGACGGCCCGTACTTCTAGAAGGCAATGATATATGCATTTCAAAACCTCGCGCCAAGTCCATTTTACTCGCCTTGACAAATTGCCCAAGCTCAGATCGGCTGAATTTTTCTACAATTTGTTGCAAGAAGGGAAGCGATGGGAAAAGTACAAAAAATGCACTACTGCAATTTGCGGCAAAAGGACTCAATAAGTAGGTCTGTTTGCGTACCTGAATCTATAATAATATATTAAAATAGATAAGCAGAAAGTCGTTTTTGGACTCTTGCTGCAAGCCTAACTTTGCAGCAAAAAGAAACCAGCTGCCAAATTCTGTTACTGCTGAAACACAATGTGTAGCCGTAGCCTGCAGCGAAGCCAGGAGCTGTCAAAAAGTTAAAAGCACAGGATTGCATTGAATCAGTTACAATGCGTAGCCCATGGCGCCGTGGCCGTAGCCAAAGTTGACCAACTTTCTACTTTTTGCCTGGCTACATGTTTGACAGCTTGCATGTGCAATGCTTGTAAAACTCTACTACGTGCCCCTATTGCCGTTAGACACTTTTACCGAGTGTGTTTTTTCTCTGTGGTTGTGTATTGGTTCTTTGTTTATCTTCAGTGTTTTGTGTTGTCGTGTATTTTTTGTAAGTTCTTGTTAGTTATTCTAGAATTTTTAATACCTGCCCGACATCTGCTGGTAGCAGGGGCAAAGACTTCAAGAATAATCATCAAAAACATATATGAACCAATTGAGAAGACAACGCAATTATGATAAACAAGCAAACAAACAAAACACACCCACAAAAACGCAAAAAAATATAATCGGTAAAATTTTCTAGCTGCATAGCCATAAGACAATTTCACCGATTGTGTTTTTTTAGTGTAAACTTTCTGTCTGCATGCTGGTTAGTTCGAAAATATTCAATGATTTATGTTTTTCTGCAGCATGCAGATATCACTATTGACTTCAGCATGTTTCCACTATAGACGTTTTATTTCAAAATTGTATTTTGAATAATGATGTAACAGAGTTTGCAGTCTTCAAATCCGGTGTTAACTCAAAATCCGAAAAAAATTCAGATGCAAAATTGATGATAAGCACTGAAGTATGGAAGACACGTATGCGAGTTTACCCGCAATGATTCCGTACAAAAGTTTTACCACGCTTTGCAAAAGTTCCACCGATGTATTCCATTTTTCAACGAGTATCCTAAAACAATGCCTTCAGTTGATCTAAAAATAAACACCTAGTAAACACCGATTACATAAAATCAATAAAAAAAACTTCAATAAAAAATATCTAAATTAAACTCAGCGACAGAAAGAATATAGAATATTTAACTAATTTCCACACAGAAAAAAACCATTTTGACAGCTGCCGCTGGCAACATAATTGTGTTCAGTCAATGCAGCAATGTCTGGCTACATCACTGACGGCAGCATTGTTGACAGCATTCGCAGCAGGCCACAGCTGCACATTGTGTTTCAGCAGTATGCCGTTCACACTCATTGATATAAATGTATAGAGGATATGGTGATAGAGAAATTATTGTTGCCATATTCTAAATTTTTCATATGTTGTTGTAAACTACCGCACACAACTGAAAAACACAAAGGCGTCGTAATTAATGTATTTACGAGTTGGAGGGTGATAGCTAGGTTGCAAAAGTAACATGCCGATGTATTTCCAAATTGAAATCATAAATATATCGTTAAAACTTTATCTAAAAGATTGTTTTCCAAATTCAATTTATGCATACAAATGGCAACGAAAAGTACACTATATATTTGATGTTACTACTTTTGAAGATGCATTTTTTATTTGAGTGCAGATGAATATTTCGTGGTCTCAGTGATGTATCCACGATCGTAAAAGATTTTCAAATGATGTAATTGCGGGATCCAAAACAGTGAAGGCTCCGATTTTGAAATTACGTACAGATTTTGCACACAACAATTGCAAAAAATTCATACATATATAGATATATATATATATATATATATATATATATATATATATATATATATATATATATATATATATATATATATATATATATATCTATATATATATATATATATATATATATATATATATATATATATATATATATATATATATATCTATATATATATATATATATATATATATATATATATATATATATATATATATATATATATATATATATATATATATATATATATATATATATATATATATATATATATATATATATATACTCTAAACTCAACGATGTTCACAGCTTCGCACCTCCCTCCTCTTTTCTCAACCGGGCTTGGGACCGGCTATGGCAGATTTACAGTGCACGTTACATTATTAAATGTAATATTTTTAAATTACCATTTTACTTTTTCATTTTCCATTTTGATATACCTGGGCATATGCTTAAAATGCCCTCTTTCAGTACTAAGTTTAGTACCCGCTTTGACCTACTTAAAAATTCAAAATGTCACACTACCTAAAATGTAAACAAACCGGGTGATGTTTTCGTTCTCGCGACGATTGCCAAGCTATTATTTACGCAAACGAAATAAACAGGCGTATTTGGAATTTAAACACTTCACGCATTCTGTAACAATAGCTATATTTTAACTAAAGGCGTGTTTTTTTGCTTCTCTTTCCAGCAGAGAGTAGAGTATATGCATTGAAAACAACAACACTTCTGCACCAGTGAATTCACTAGTACAGAAATTCTATTCCTCGTTTGTAGTTCACGTGTTGAAGTGTAGAATGGGCTGAAAGAAAAAAGTGTGGCAACCCTAAACGATCACTCCGCCACCTGTATCTGGACAGCCTCGAAAGTGCCTGAATGAGTCACTTCAGTTCAGACCGCTATTGTCGACGCGCGTACGGAATTTTCGAAATAGATTTATATGTTGATATTGTTGTATGTTAATATTTGATTTAATACAAAATACTGTGGAGTGAAAGACTGTATTTTCCTGTAGCTAGTAAACTACGATTGGTGACCCCGCGTTAAGGGGCTATTCTACTTTGTCAATTTCAAAAAATCGATTTTGTTTTTTTTACGTTTTTTGAAAGTATATGATCTCAAGAATATCGTATTAAAATTTCAGAATGATCCGAGCATTCTATTTCATCATTTTACTCGAGCGCGTCTTAGTTCATTTTGAGGCGTGTACGTCGATCAACCGCGTTAAACGCGTTTTTCTCAAAATCATGTTTTTCGATACTGTCCAAAGCTTTTCTCAGAAACTAATGAACCGATCCTCCTGAAATTATTACCACATATTTTTCAAACATACAACTATGGTTGGTACTAGAATCGTGTCAAAATATTGATTTTATCTATTTATTTTCAGCAAAAATCGGTAAAAAAAAACCGGTTTTTTTGAAAAAAATTTTCAAACAGTCGCCATTTTGTTGGTTTTTCATAAAACTTCATGATTCTAGTACCAACCATAGCCGCTATTATACAAACTAAGAATCTTTTTGAATTTTGTGTTTCAGACTCTCCGTTGCTGAGAAATCTTATGGACAAGTGCACCCCTTTTTTTATGACATGTCAAGAATGTATGCGTCATGACTATATATATAATTATATATATATAAATAAAAATTTTTTTTGTGAAGTTCAAGAGTTTATTTATTCAATGCCAGAAAGATTTATAACGATACATGTAACGACTCCTCAAAAAAAAATCGCAAAAATTAGCATTTTTATAGGGCTCTAAAGTAGAATAGCCCCTTAAGTGAACACTGAAAAGCATTGTGTTAGTAACGCATACAGTTCGACAAAACCAACGCCACGAAAACATTTACAAATGGCGAACGGCGGCATGCCTATCGAAACTGAAGCCGAACCTGAAACACCGAAGACAAATCCGGATATTAGACGTAGGATCGACGTCTATTTGCCACCGCGAGCTGATGCTACACGAATCGACTCCGTACATGATTTAAAACTTTCACCATTTTGGGCAAAATGACCAGCGCTATGGTTTGCATAAATCGAAGCACAGTTTAGTACACATCGCGTCCTTTTGGATAATGCAAAATTCAATTCCGTCGTTTCAAGCTTATGCCTAGTACTATACTCTTCGCGAAACGAATTCAACGGTCAAATCCCATACGAAAAGAGCTTTTCAATTCGTCGGTAAAGCTCTTTTGTCTGGGATTTGAACGTTGAATTCGTTTCGCGAAGAGTATAGTACTAGGCATTAGACTTCAACGTGCTGGAATACGTAGCTGACATCGTGGAAAAGCCGTCAATACTCAATAAATACGACGAGTTAAAACGGCAGCTGATTGCTCGTTTCACCGATACGCCGGAGAGTAAGTTGACGAAGGTCTTGACAGATGTGGAACTAGGAGACAAGCGTCCATCACAGTTTTACCGTGAAATGCTGTCCTTAGCCGGAGAGCAACTGCCACCTGAAGCACTACGTGCATTGTGGTTACGAAGATTACCGCCGCGAGTTAGAGCAATCCTGACTGTAGCAAGTGATTCGGATATGAATGTGTTAATGGAAATGGCCGACCGAATTGTGGACGAATTCAATGCCGCACCACCACCTATAGTGTCTGCGTTGAACAAAGTTAACGATAATCCTTCGGAACAGTTGACACTGGAAGATATCGTAAAAAAGATAAATAAACTCGTAGTGTATGTGCGCGGGAATAGAAGTCGATCTCGTTCAAGATCAAGACCACGCGGTAAACACAACGAAAATGTCTGCTATTACCATAATAAATACGGTGTAAAGGCGAGAAAATGTCGTGAACCGTGTTCATTTGTGAAGCCGAAAATGTCGGAAAACTAACGACACCATCGTCAACTTGTGCGGTCAGCGATGGTGGAAATATGCAGAACCGCTTATTAGTTTCTGATAAGAATACGAGAATGACATTCTTGGTATACACTGGTGCGGATATTTCAGTGCTACCACACTCGAAACGTGTTATGGATGTCACATCGGATTATTTTCTATATGCTGCAAAGGGATCAACAATTAAAACATTTGGAGAAAAACTGGTCGAACTGGATTTAGGACTTAGAAGGCGATTCAAGTGGACATTTTGTGTTGCAGACGTGTCACGAGCGATTCTCGGTGCAGATTTTTTGCGGTACTTCAACTTATTAGTTGACCTGCGTCGAAAGTGTTTGGTTGATGGTGAAACAACACGTGAAGTCGTAGCTCAAGTTGTTCCGAAACTTACATCATCCATTTCAACTATATGGAAAAATAATGAATTCCATGAACTTCTTGCGAAATTTCCATCCATCACAAATCCACTTGTCTCAACACGGGTAAAAGAACATCCTGTAATGCATCAGATAGTTACACGAGAAACTCCAGTTGCTGATCGTTATAGACGTTTGACGCCGGAAAAATACACTGCAGCCAAGAAACAATTCGAGCATATGGTAGAAATAGGCATATGTCGTCCATCCAACAGTCAATGGGCCAATGCATCTGGTGCAAAAGAAATCGCAAGAATGGAGGCTCTGTGGCGATTACCGTCGTTTAAATGCCATCACCATACCAGACCGCTATCCGATAGCAAACATTGAGGATTTTGTTTACAACTTGCATGAAAAAACATTTTTTCTAGTGTTGACTTGATCCGAGCGTACCATCAAGCTCCGGTTGCAAATGACGACATACCGAAAACCGCTGTGATCACCCCCTTTGGCTTTTTCGAGTTTCTGTATATGCCATTCGGGCTGAGAAATGCCGCACAGACCTTCCAGCGGTATATAAACATCGTGCTTCGAAACTTAGACTTTTGTTTTGTCTACTTAGACGATATCTTGGTAGCCTCAACCAACCTGGAGGAGCATAAAGAACATCTATGTACGCTATTTTCAAAGCTAGCCAAATATGGAATCAAGGTGAACTCAAGTAAATGCCACTTTGGTAAAGAAAAAGTTGAATACTTGGGTTACCTCGTCAGCAAGGATGGAATCCAGCCACTACCAGCAAAAGTCAACAGCATTATGAACGCAGAAAAGCCGAAAACAATCGTAGAGCTGCGAAGGTATTTGGGACTTTTGTATTTTTACCGAAAATTCATGAAAAATGCCGCTAAGGTATTGGAACCGCTGAATTCTCTACTAGGAAAAGGCAAGTAAAATGACAAAACTGCAATAATGTGGAGCGAAGATGCCGAAAAAGCGTTTGAGAAAAGTAAAAACTTACTTGAAATTACTGCCTTACTTTCTCATCCCATACCAAATGCACCACTATCATTATGCACAGATGCTTCGAATTTTGCTATGGGAGCCGTATTAGCGCAACTCCAAGATAACGAATGGAAACCACTGGGCTTCTTCTCTAAAAAATTCAGCAACGCACAAAAAAGTACAGTACTTACGATCAGGAGCTTCAAGCGATATACTCCGCGATGAAACATTTTCAAGATAAGCTGGAAGGAAGAATATTCGTTATTAAAACGGACCACAAATCTCTAACGTTTGCGTTTTCGCAGAAACTATCAAAGGCATCACCGACAACTTGCTTATATTTCTCAGTTCACGACTTAAATAATATTTGTGCAAGGCGATAACAACATTGTTCATGATGCTTTATCTCGCCTCGAAGAGATTACGATCAGCGCACTAGATCCAATCGAAATCGCTAAGGAACAACAACGTGATGATGAACTGAAAACAATCATCGAAACGGAATTGTATCTACAACTCAAAAGATTTCCTGTTGATAATGATCACTTCATCTACTGTGACGTAACAACGAAAATCGCGAGACCATTCATTCCTAAGCTGCTTCGTCGAAAGGCATTCGACTCTGTACATCGTTTGGCGCATCCAGGTGTGAAAGCAACAGGGAAGCTAATATGAAAACGATATGTATGGCCAAAAATGAACCAGGATATTGCGACATGGGTTAAAAATTGTATCAGTTGTCAGCGATCTAAAATCAACCGGCATACTGTACAACCACCGATGTCGTTTCCAGCAACAGACAGTCGTTTTGACCATGTCCACATCGACATCGTGGGACCGCTGCTTATCGTCCGTGGCTATCGATATAAGCCCTAACCAAAGATGAGTCTGCGGCCGGAATCGTCTGTCAAAACCGACCGGTTTTAGAGCAAAAAAGGCACTTTTTGACGTACGCAAACATGAGTGAATTTAAGTGCCCATACAACGCAAAAGCGAACGTATGTCAAGTCGTATCTCATTACCACTTTACGTACGGACAGCTCATAGTAAAAATTGAGCAAACGGTTGCTTAAGGAGCATGCCACTTTTCTGGCTGTTCGGTAAGTTATGTTTGGGTGCAACATATGCTTTGCGTGGTTTACCTCGGTGCATACGTCAACGTACGGACGCAGACTCATCACTAGTTGGACCTGTATGCTTACAATGATCGATAGATTTTCGCGATGGACGGAAGCAGCGCCTATCACCGACATTTTGGCTGATACCGTTGCAACAGCATTCTACGCTGGCTGGATCGCACGTTTTGGAACTCCACGCATAATAACCACCGATAGAGGTACTCAATTTGAATCATCTCTATTTCAGTCATTGACTAAACTGATTGGATCGAAAAACATAAAAACAACAGCATACCACCCAGCTTCAAATGGAACGGACGAGCGATGGCATCGTACTTTAAAAGCCGCTCTTATGTGCCACGAAACTTCGAATTGGGTGGATACATTACCAACCGTGCTGTTAGGACTGTGCACAGTTTATAAAGAGGAGATGAAAGGCTCGCCAGCTGAAATGCTTTACGGAACAACGCTGCGACTGCCAGGAGAGTTCTTCGTGGAGAACGAAACACATAACGATCCTTCAATTTTCCTGGAGAAATTCAAGCGCGACATTAGACGATTGAAACCAACACCAGCAGCACATCATCGTTCCGATAGTATTTTCGTGCTCAAGGATTTAGCGAACTGTAGTCACGTCTTTTTGCAAGTCGATGAGTGCAAGATGCCTCTACAACAGCCGTATACCGGTCCGCACGAAATAATCAATCGGATATCGGAAAGAGTGTATCGAATTCGGAAAGATCAGAAGGAGATGAACGTCTCAACACAACGTCTTAAGCCGGCGTTCATGCTAAACGAGGATTTGGACTTGATTCCAGAAAACACAAGGAACAACGTCAACGTCCAGCAATCGTAAAAACTTATTCTGGTCCAAAAGCAAAAACCGTCAGATTCAACGTCGAATCTTAAGGGAGGAGGTACTGTGGCAACCCTAAACGATCACTCCGCCACCTGTATCTGGACAGCCTCGAAAGTGCCGGAATGAGTCACTTCAGTTCAGACCGCCATTGTCGACGCGCGTACGGAATTTTAAAAATAGATTTATGTGCACGATTCTTCTACTGTTCTTCGAACATTAGTTTTTCTAGCGGTTCAGGTGCGCTAGAGTTTTTTTAATTTTTATCTCTTCTTTGTATTACCTTAATTATGGAATTTAACCTTATAGTAGATTATTTGTATGTTGATTTGTGGGGATTTGCATTTGCATATTTTATTGAATTATTTGATTCCTTTTGTTTTTTTTCTTTCTATGGATATTGAGATAGTATCAGATTTGTAGTCCCCAACAATTATATAGGTTCAGTGGAGCCATGATGAAGTGGACTCCTTTGTTGCTGTCCTGATAATTTCTATGTTGGTCCGCGTCCGCAATGCGTGACCCAGCTAGGGCTTGGCCTGCCCCTCAATTAACCCACGAAACCGGTGACGAGCCGGCACAATTAGTCACGCGAGGGTAGCAGGCCAGGCTAATATTTCTGTTGTGGTGGCGGCTGTTCACAGCTGTTCCGCTACAAGTTTTTGATGCTTAAAATATAGGTGAATTGGACAAGGGTTACCAGGCGTGCCTGTTATAGCTTATCAAATTTTTTACTTTGGCTATGCAAACATAGCATAAGATTTACATATGAGTGGCTTTTTTTTTTGAAGAAGCGGCATTTTTTCAGGAGAGTCGATCATTTGGAGGTTTTCACTTTCAGTGCCTGCCCTAGCTACAGGGTTGCCAATATGCTCATTCAAAGCAATATATACTGACAACTAAATAATACCAATATGTTCTGAAAATTTCGTAATGATTGAATAACTCTGTCAAAAGTTATCGCAATTTAAAAATTTTCAATTTTTTCCATTCTTTTTTAGGCACCTAGTGCACACATGGGGTTAACAAAATTCCAAAACATTATCCGATTCGCATTTAAAACACGTTCGAAATTTATTTCGTCAACTTTATGTTCGCAAAAATTATTTGTGTGCGGAATAATAGGTATATCACTATAATGGCCGCCGGCGCCAAAGTGTTTAAAATAATTGACATTTAGATTTCGACCTATTTTGCATATTCACCAATGTATCCTGAAAGTTTCAGCTCAATCGGATGGCGCGTTCCCGAGAAATAGTCACTGAATTTTTCTGATGATATATATATATATATATATATATATATATATATATATATATATATATATATATATATATATATATATATATATATATATAAATATATATATATATATACCTAAATCGAAAATTTTTTCAAAATTCGGAAAATTTAGAAATTGGGTGTCTGATGCTAGTTACCCTGTGCAAAATACTCGTATACTTTTTTGTACAAAATACTCGTATGCTTGTAACTTTTTTGAATTTCTTGACCAAGCAAATTTGCCATTAGATTAGCAAATGGGAATGATCGTGAAAAGAAAATTCACAGCAAATATTAACGTTTTGAAAACTTGAAAAGTATTGAGGGTTGTAGCCCTTAAATTCTCTTCACTCGTATAACATTCAGCGCAGTGATTCAATCGAAACGAAATTCACAGGGTGGGTTTAACGTAACGTGAAGCAGATTTTATGTGTATATTTTGCTTTGCTGCTAACACAGGGTTATCAGCATCAAACGTGTTCGTAAATATTGCACCAACAGATGCTTCAAATTACATACTCAAACGTAAAGTATTTGAAACAAATATAAGGAACCAATTTTTATATTTTCTGAGTTTTGAAAATTTATAGGATGGCAGCCTCAAACAACGTTAAACCGCTGAAACTTTCCATGAAATCGTGCGATGAGAACAAAATCCAAAGGATAAGTAGATTTAAGTATGAGCTTGGTATGATAAACGTATTGCTGCTTCGTTGGAAAAATGCAGCAAGCACTGAACATTATCATCATCTATCTTGTAGGGGCTCTGAACACTGTCGAGAGGTGTGACCTAGGCCTCGGCAATTTCAGCACCGTAGTTTCTCCTGCTGCAACGAAGCTAGTCTCGACCCTTCGGCACTCCCAACATACGCCAAGTCAGGCTCCAAGAGCCGTTGGCTCTTCCGGGTAGGGGGTGGCACGTAAGCCTCCACTGTAACGCGTGTAGCCTCTAACGAACGTCCCACTCTGACCAGATCTGCGATAGTTTTTACCGTCGTTAGGGCCAGTTGAGTCTGATAGAAAGGCGCTATATTACGCCGTAGGATCTTTAATTTATCCTCCTCGGAGCAGGGTTGAGCTCGGCGCCTGAATAACCCCTCCATAACCGAAACATACACTCCCATGGACTCCTCGGGCCCTTGAGTGCGCCTCACAATCTCGGTCATCAGGCGGTCGTCATAATCAGGCAGTAGGAACTCGGCCCTCATCTCGGTGACCAGCTCCTGCCACGAGCTTACGCGAGCGCGATTTGCCCTGAACCAAATCAGCGCCTTGCCTTCAAATATCTCTACCGCCGATTGGAAAAGTTGTCTGGTAGATACCCCACGGGCTTTCCGGAGCTTCTCCACCCGCTCCAAGAACGCACTCAATGATCCCGAGTCTCCACTGTAGCGCAGGCCCCATTTTGCTACCTCTTGCCCCTTTGCTACTATCGGAGTTGACCTGGGCGTGGAAAATACGGGCTCTCCGAGATTCTCCCCTCACCGAATTGGCTCGTTGGCTCGAGTCGGACCCTGTATTAGCGCCTCATCTGTGCCTAGTGCCTCCCGCTCGCTGTTTCGCTGTTTGTTTTTGGCACAGCCCCTGTTTCCTATCCGTCTATGTGCAGGTCTAATACTTGCCGTCCTAATTCCATTACCTATTTCCAGTTTATGGAACATCTAAATGCTATGTAATGAACCCTAATATCTACCCTACTTTTTGGCAATTTTTTTTTCCAACTGCCACACTTATCAATCTTTAATCTCTTAATTTAACTACCATTCATTTGATTATGTGTCTAACCCTAGCCCCTATCCTCCTGCGGATTTGTAAGTGTTCACAGGTTCCACTAATTCTAATTCAGGAATCCTAACTCAAATAGTCATTCTTTTGCGGAGTGTCCAATCCTTGCTCACCCTACCTCGCGTAGGTATGTTGGTAAAGCAACATGAATTCCCATTCCCCGCCATTAATTCGAATAAATTTCTATTTGCTGTCCGTCTAATCCTAACTCCTATTTTACTTTGGGTATAAATAGATATATATATGTTTATCAAACAACTCTTATTCTGATTCTTAGCCCCTAATTCACATCAAATTTCATTTCATTTTCATACTAACTCCTATTTTACTTTGGGTGTAAATAGATGTGTATATGTTTATCAAACAACTCTTATTTTGATTCTTAGCCCCTAATCCAAATCAAATTTCATGGGTTGAGTATTTAATCCGGGATCCTATTCTATTCTGAGTATGCCTGTTCATACAGCAACCCTAATTCTAGCTCCTAACTTCTAATTCGAATAAACTTCATGGACTGAGTGTCTAATCCTCACCCCTATCCTACTCTGATTATGTATGTTCGTAACGAAACACTAATTTCTATTTCCTAACTTCTAATTTAACTAAAATTTTATTGATTAAGTGCCTAACTCTGGTTCATATTCTACTTTTTGTGGATATGTTTATCAAGCCACACTAATTCTACCACCTAATTTCTAATTTAACTACAAGTTCATTTGCTTTGGGCTTAATCCTTGCCGTGACTAACCTCTATCTTCTTGGCATTTACACGCAATTACCCTGTATTTATTAGATTGGCACCCCCTTTTTTTCTTAGCCCTTGTGGATGCGTGGAAGTGGAAGTGGAGGGCAAACGGCAAGGAAGTGACGTAATGTCTCTAGGGACACTTGTTTCCCCCTGGTTGAAGAGCGAATTGGGCGCCAACGCGCAGATGTCTGGCACACGGCCCCCTTGCCGCTTAGTTAACTAGTTGACGTATGATTTCAAATCCTTCGTGTGCCATACCCCTGCTTCCTTGCCACTGTTATCTACCAACAGTTAAGTCCATCCCGACACTCTTTTGCGAATCCAGAAAGGACCAATGTATTCCGGCGCCAGCTTTACGGAGTAATACTTCGCCGCATCCGAGAGGGTGTAATTTTTCCGCCACACGGCCTCTCCCTCCACGAACGTGACGTCCCGCCGCCGCAGATTATATCGCTGGGCGCTTTGCCTTGCGGCGTGTTTCATGCGCTCCAATACATCCGAGCGTACTTTGGCGAGTTCCTCAGCTCTGGCCCTGGGCCCTAAAATATCCTGCCCCCCTCCGGGTTGTTCTCGTCTTTCATGGTGTGTCACCATCTCTCTGCCAAAATTAAAAAAGTACGGGCTGATTCGTGTCACCTCGTGTTTGTAGGTGCGCAGAGCACAAGCTATCTTAGCCAGGTCCTTATCCCACTCGCGGTGGTTTTCGGTTGCATACGACCGCAACATATGCTTTATGTCCTGGTTCTTGCGTTCCGCTGGGTTGGCTTGTGGGTGATAAAAAGCTGTGAATTTTATTCTGGTTCCATAGGACTCCGCTAGGTGTTTCAGCAGGTTTCCCCGAAACTGAACGCCGTTATCACAGACCAGCCATTTTGGTGCCCCAAAGAGTAGAAAGACTTGTTCCTCTAAAATCTTGCACGCGGCAGGTGCGGTTGCCTGTCGTAATGGAAATAGCAGAGAGAACTTACTCACATAATCCAGTACGGTGAGTATAAAGACATGCCCTTGTTTCGATCGCGGTAATAGGCCCACTATGTCCACGCACACCATCTCCCATGGTTGCTGTGGTTCTCCTTTCCTAGTGACCATGTAGCCGGCCAGAGCTCTCCTCTCCACCTTACTGGCCTGGATTACCTTGCACCTCCTCACATATCGTGTCACATCAGCCGTCATCTTGGGCCAATAATATCTTTCCGCAAGTCTACCCAACGTGCGGCTCGCACCCATGTGTCCAGCCTTTGGATCATCGTGGCACCGGAACATCACCTCCATTCTCCCCGCCTTCCGCACCACTCGGTTCCACGCTTCTGCTCCCTCTAGCTCGGGATACCGTCCAGGCACATGCTTCCATAGTACGTTGTCCATCACCCGCCAATCCGCATAGTGTTCGGGCGTTTGTACTACCTTCTGCTTCATGGCCTTGTACCACGGATCCTCTACCGTCTCTATAGTTGCTAGCTCCCCTCCAGCCATTAATCGTGACAACGCATCGGGTACCAAATGCTCCTTTCCTTTACGGTGAACAATTTCTGTTCAGGTGTGCGATGAAACCTTGTTAGAGTGATCTGAAAAACTTTGAAGATTTTAATTTCTTGTATGGGTAATTTGGCTGCTACTCTGAAGTATGCGGAATCTTCTTCGAAGTCTTTGGTAGCTTGTAAGAATAGTTCGGGAAGTTTTGGCAGCCTCACCAAGAACAGTCGAAAATAAAAGGCTTATATTCCCAATATTCTGAACGATAACTGACATTTATTGTACATATGCTTTGTCTTTTATACGTTTTTACAAATTTTCGAAGAAAAGTAGTATTAAACTCGTTTCGCCGAAAATTCATATTTCTTTATATATATATATATATATATATATATATATATATATATATATATATATATATATATATATATATATATATATATATATATATATATATATATATATATATATATATATATATATATATATATCAGCGGCGGCTCTACGTTTGGGGCTAGTGGGGCTTAGCCCCACCAGCTTTTTTCATCCAAGAATCAAAATATTATATTAAATACAACTATATATTTCATGCACATATTGATTTTAATATCCGCGAAAATGTAATAGTTGGGTTTCTCTTATTCAAGATTTGCATTTTTACGTACGAATTCATAATCTGAAGAGCGCTGCTATTTTAACATAAGTTGCGAATACAAACTCGAATTGAAATAGGATTTAGATCGTATCAGTCGAATGTTAATGGGCTGTTTAAATGGTCACACTGTACTATTTTCACTTAATTCTGTTTCAATCAGGGCTTGTATACACGGCTATGCAAAGTCGGATAATTTCATAAGAGAGAACGAACGTAGGCGACGCAACATGCGTGGAATGCTCTTATCATTTTCACTTGCACATGAATGTGCGCCGGGGCTGAGTTCAATTAGCCCCAAAAAAGAGAGCAAACCAACGAACGAGTTGAAAGAGCGAAGAACGATTGTACATTATCCACTATGACTAAAAGAGAAATGAATGGGCTAAGTCCCATTCTTAACCCATTGCGGATAACGCCTTTTTGTCGGTCATATACTGAACAAAGTGTATGTAGACAACCATTGGGTTAAAATCAGCTAATTAGTTTGCTCAATGGAAGATATTAAGAGTGTGAGCGACAACACTGACGTTAGCCTAGAATAAATCAAAGGAGTCAATAGCGAGACAGCGAACGTTAGCCTAGAATAAATCAAAGGAGTCGATAGCGAGACAGCGAGGCGAACGGACGACGATCAACTGAAAATAGTTTTTGCTTTTATATAGACATTCTGACAACTGGTTGATTTTCTCAAGTATATATATGAATAAATACTGATATCTTAACAATTCAGAAGTGGGATAAATAGAACGAGTTAATTGAAAGTGTTTGCTTGTCCAAAATAAGTATGAGTCATTTGCACGAATTGACGGTAATGGAGCTGAAAGCAGCTTGCAGAGCGAAGGGAATCATACAAACTGGGAACAAAAGCGAGCTTGTCGACCGATTACGGGAATTCGATGGAACGGTGAATGCCGCGGGAGTGAGCAGCGCAGCGCTTGATGAAAACGACGTTGAATATACGAGTGATGATAGCGATAACGATAGTGATGGCGAGAATGAGACAAACGCAGGATTTCCAGGAAATACTGTGGACGACGACAATAACGAGCAATACAAAACAACGACGATAGATTCGCAGGCTCATCCGATCACTGACAATATAGGAAAAGAAGCGAGCAATGGAAGGAAAAATAAAAAAAACAAGGCAAACATATCTACCAACATAAAAGCGATGAAACGTGAGCATAAGTATTTCCAGTTCACACCACGAGATGTGGTAGAGATTTTACCTGAATTTGATCCTGAGGATAAACGAGGTCTTACGATCACGCAATGGCTTGCGAAAGCGGAAAAACTAGCGAAGATGTACGAGTGGCCAAGCAGATTACTTTTGTATGCAGCAACAGCGAATTTACGAGGAACAGCGAAGGATTGGTTTGACAGAAGTTTAACTGACATAGAAACGTGGAAGCAACTTTCGGTTAGTTTACTGGAAAGATATACACCGAAAATAAACGAAGCAGATGTACATATTCGACTGATGCAACGAAAGCGCCAGAAAAATGAAAATTTAATAGATTTTCTAAATGAAATTTGGAAAATGGGACGTGATGGTCAGCTTAAGGATGAAGCGATCATTAAATATTTCATTATCGGTATGGAAGATGATGAGTTATTCTCTTTGCTCCAGTCACAGAAGATCGACAGAATGGATGATCTGGAAGAAAAAGTGAAGTGGTGTGTTAATCTCCGGGAGTTGAAAACAATTAGTGTCTCTGGTCAAAAGCGTGTTAGTGGTCATAAACAGGAAGAAGATAAACGACCAGTGCTAAGTGACTTATCAAAAAAAACATGTTTCAATTGCAAACAACCGGGACACATAGTGAGTGATTGCACGAAAGAAAGAGTTTGTTTTAACTGCAACAAAGTTGGACATTTGTCGAGGGATTGTCCTCATCCGGGAAAAAGACAGCGATGTCAATATTGTAATCGAGTGCATCGAAAAGGTCAGAGTAATTGTGAAGTCAGAAAATTCGAAGTGCATCAAGTATTTAGTCAAATTGAAAATGAATTTTGTAAACAAATAATTGTTGACGGAAAGAAATTTGACAGTTACATCGATAGTGGAGCTCAGTGCTCAATGATTAAAAACAGTGTTGCCAGTAATTTGAATTTTCCAGTAGAACAGTGTAGAAACATGATAACTGGTTTTCTCGGTGGGACATTTGTGGTGAAAAAACAAATGAGAATTAAAATTTATATTGATGGCGAGGAATTTTACGGGTTGTTTGTTATTGTGCCTGATGAGTTTATGAAGAATTCGTTTTTGATTGGGTGTGATATTTTGAGTTACCCTGGACTGATTTTAACAAAAACACATAAACATTTAAATTTTACAATCCAAAAAACTGCGCAATCGATTAAAAGAAGAGTTCGGCAATTGGATGAAACTGAAGTTCAATTAGAAGGATTGGAAGAAAGAGATAAAGTAATGATGACGAAACTTCTAAATGCTTATCGAGATCTCTTTGCATCAAATTTTCATGAAATTGGGTGTACTGGATTAACAACGATGAAAATAACGATGAAAACAGATAAGGTGGTACAACAAAAACCGTATCGTATTCCTTACGCGAAGCAAGTGGTAATGGATGAAATCGTACAAGAGTTATGTGACAGTGGAATAATACAAGAATCAACGTCTGATTTTGCAAGTCCTGCAATCTTAGTGAAAAAGAAGAATGGCCAAGATCGATTGTGTATCGATTTTCGAAAATTGAATAGTGAGACGGCAAAAGAGATGTATCCGACACCTAATATCGAAGAGCAGATACATGAAGCAGCAAAATATAAAATATTCTGTGTGCTTGATTTAAACAGTGGATATTATCAGGTGCCGATTGAGCCCGAGTCCAGAAAGTATACCGCGTTTATCACTCAGAGTGGTTCATACGAGTTTCTACGAATGCCATTCGGGCTGAAAAATGCTCCGATGGAATTTCAACGGCTAATGGCGAAATGGAAGAAAACTTTATTAAAAGACGATGCTTTAATTTACATGGATGACATCCTAGTTGGTGCGCAGACGTTTGAAGTGATGATTGAAAAGTTGGAACGAGTTTTGATTGCCTTAAGAAGAGCAAATCTCACACTAAATTTGCAAAAATGTAGTTTTGCGAAACAAACCATCGAATACTTGGGTCACAAAATAACGCCATCTGGAATACAACCTGGGTATGTGAAGACTCAAGCGATCATGAGTTTTCCTCAGCCTAAGTGCATTAGCGATGTTAGACGATTTATTGGTTTAACCAGTTATTTCCGGAAATTTGTTCCGGGTTTCGCCACGATAGCCCAACCGCTTCAAATGTTACTGAAGAAGGACCAACCATTCGAGTGGAGTGATGCACAAACAAAAGCATTCGAGGAGTTGAAAATGCGATTAACATCTGCACCGTTACTTGCAGCGTATGATGTCACAAAAAAATCTGAAGTCCATACTGATGCCAGTGGTCGAGGTCTAGCGGGTGTATTTCTTCAATCTAACAGCGAAGGGCAACTCAAACCAGTCGCTTATTTTAGTCGGGCGACCACTGATACCGAACGAAATTTCCATAGTTTTGAGTTAGAAACCCTAGCTGTTGTTGCTAGTTTGGAGCGATTTCGTTTTTATTTAATTGGGAGACCTGTCAAAGTTGTCACGGATTGTGCAGCTCTAAAAACAACGATGTCGAAAAAGGAGCTCATTCCACGAATAGCGAGATGGTGGCTGCGAATACAGGAATTCGACATTAATTTGGAGCATCGAGCAGGACAAAAGCTCGAGCATGTTGATGCTCTTAGCCGCCAACCGAACGAGACACCACAAGAAATGGATGAAACACCTTTGACAGTTTACAAAATCACAATCGATCAAGTTGATTGGCTGCTAACTATGCAACTTGATGATCCCGAGCTCAAACGTATTGTGGCGGAGCTAAACGATCCCAATTGCAACGATAAACAAATAAAGCAAGATTATATATTAACGAAAGGACGATTGTTTCGCCGAATAGGGAATGATCAGCGATGGGTGGTTCCGAAAGCAGTGCGATGGCGTGTGGTACAAGGTTGTCACGACAGCGTCGGACATTTGAGTCTGGATAAGACAATTCAACGTCTCCAGCAAACCTTTTGGTTCAAACGAATGCGAGACTACGTCAGAAAATATATTCGGGCATGCGTTGAGTGTTGCTACAATGCAAGACCGGGAGGGAAAGTAGAAGGTGAATTTCATTATGATGAGGTAGACCCAATACCGTTTCGGACGTTGCACGTGGATCACCTTGGGCCTTTTCCGAAGAGTACACGGGGAAACCAATATGTGATAGGAGTCAGCGATCCATTCAGCAAATATACTATATTACGAGCTGTAAAGACGACGTCAACGAAAGGGGTGTTGAAGATGTTTGATGAATTGACATCTATATTCGGAATGCCAGCCAGATTGATAACGGACCGTGGAACCGCATTCACGTCTAAAACCTTTGAAGATTATTGCAGTGAAAACAACATACGTCACGTGAAAGTTGCAGTAAGAACCCCAAGAGCGAACGGGCAGATTGAGAGAGTGAACCAAACTCTCTTAAAAATGCTAACAACATCTACTAGTGAAGAAAAAAAATGGGATATTCATCTACGAGCTTTGCAGTGGTCTATAAACACCTCAAAAAACAGTACCACGAAGCGAAGTCCACACGAAGTTGTTTTCGATTACGAACCTCGAGACATTTTGAAGAATAAACTAATTTTAGTTCTGCAGCTAGAAAATTCAGCTAAAGAAAATCTTCAAGAAATACGAATTCAGACAGCGAGTGAAATAAATGCAAAACGGCAGGAATGGAAAAGACGATTTGATGAGAAGCACAAAACTCCGAAACAATACGAAATTGACGATTTAGTAGTAGTTGAAAACGAGCCAGTGAGTACAGGCTATTCAAGAAAATTAGAAACACGATACAAGGGACCATACATTGTTAGAAAGAAATTAGGTAACGACAGATATTTGCTCGAGGATATTCCAAACGCTCCGAGAACGACCCGGAAATATTCAGCAGTATACGCATCGGACAAAATGAAGCAGTGGTGCTGCTTACCACCAGAAGACGAAAGTGATGACGATGGAACAGGGGATGAAAGTGATGACGATGGAACAGGGGATGATGAACCAGTGGCGAGGACGCCACAATATCAGGATGGTCGAGCTGTGAGCGACAACACTGACGTTAGCCTAGAATAAATCAAAGGAGTCAATAGCGAGACAGCGAACGTTAGCCTAGAATAAATCAAAGGAGTCGATAGCGAGACAGCGAGGCGAACGGACGACGATCAACTGAAAATAGTTTTTGCTTTTATATAGACATTCTGACAACTGGTTGATTTTCTCAAGTATATATATGAATAAATACTGATATCTTAACAAGAGTAAATGACTTTGGTTTTGCAGTGGTGCCGTCGTCACATATTGGTTCAAATATTAATATAATTGATAAATTTTGTACGCATATTACTTATGATTTGATATGCTGTTTACGGATGTGTGCATATTTTATGAAAGACTTTGATTGGGTTTGAAGCAGGTTGCACCGCTTATGATATTATTCTATATAGAACGTTTTATAATGAAAAAATCGATCTTTGAAAATATTTCAGGAATTTTTTGTTGAACCAATTAGTAAAAATGGTAACTCTTCTTTTTCGGAAGAATTTACTTCAGCTTGAGTTTTGGATGTAGAAATTGAACGTTACTATTTTCTAAATTATCAGTCGTTTTTAAGTATAATATGTGGAAGTTTTTTAGTGTGTGTAATATAAAAAAGTGTAGTTTATTCGAGCGGAACAACATTGATACTAGGTAAGTATAACTATTTAACTTCTTTTATTTTTTATATAGATCCGATTAAACTTGAAAAAATGAATAGTGTCGAAAGTTTAATTTCTAAACCATTTTCTTTGCGTTCTCTTGAGGAAAAGCTAGAAATTAAGCGCTTAGGTCCACATCGACCATCAAATTTCAACCTGCAAGCTTCAGATGGTAGACAAAAACGTAAATTTTCTACTGACTGGTTCAGTAAAAAAACCTGGCTGGCAGCATCCGAGGTTAAACAATCCCTGTTTTGTTTTTATTGTCTTCTATTTGGAGGTGAGGCAGCATGGACTAATAGTGGCTTACGTGATTTAAAGCATTTATCTGAAAGGATAAAAAAGCATGAGACAAGTTCAAGGCACCTACAAAACGCGTTAAGTTTTCAAACATTTGGATCAATTAACATTATGTCTCAAATTGATTCTGGTCATGCTGCTTCAATAAACAAGCATAATGAAATTGTGAGACGGAATCGTCATGTTCTCAGTAGAATAATTGACATTCTTAAGTTTTGTGGAAGCCACAACTTAAGTTTACGTGGGCACGATGAGAGTGAATCAAGCTGCAACAGAGGTATTTTTCTTGATATGGTATCATACACCAGATCCATTGACTTAACTTTGGATGATTATCTCAAAAATAATAGAATCACTCAAAATACATCCAAAACCATACAAAATGAACTTCTAGAATGCATTTATATAACTTACCTTAATAATCTCAAGAAGGAAATTAAAGAAGCGAATTTCGTATCATTGCAAGCCGATGAAACCACTGATATTTCTTGTACTTCACAAATGGTGATTGTTCTGCGATTTGTAAAAAATAAGTTGCCCGTTGAACGCTTTCTTTCATTTTTCGATCTTCACGATCGCTCTGCGCAGGGAATGGTTGATAAAATACTAAACGCACTTAAAGAATTTGATTTGAAGAGCAAACTCATCTCTCAAACATATGATGGAGCGGCTGTAATGAGCGGCGGAAATGCTGGTGTTCAAACATTAATGAAAAATATATTTCCTTACGCCCAATTTGTTCATTGTTATGCTCATCAGCTTAATTTAGTCTTGAAGCAAGCTTCTTCGTCTATCAAAGAAGTACGTATTTTTTTTGCAAATATATCCGCATTTTCTTCTTTCTTTTCGTGTTCTCCAAAGCGTAAAGATTTATTTGTAGAAGTTTGTCAAAAAAGAGGTCTTCCAAGATCGATGGAAATTCGCTGGAATTTTCAGTCTCGGGTCGTACAATCTGTTTTTGAAAGCCGACAACAGCTAATTCATTGCTTTGAGTTGATTCAATGCGAATCTTGGGATCCTACTACCATTAGAGAAGCAACCGGGCTATTAAATTATTTAAATGATGACAACTTCATTTTTTTTCTAGAACTCTTCAATAAAATATTCGGTCATGTAGACATTTTTTACAACATTTTACAGTCTCGCAGTACAAATGGAATTCTGGCATTTCAAACTGTCGATATATTTTGTAAATCTATCAATGCGATAAGAAATGGTTTGAATCCAAGTCAATTTATTGCTAACGAATATATGGCGAAAAGAATGCGTACTTCAATGCATGATCTTCACATGATAGGAAAAGAAGTTTGCGATATTATTACCACACAGGTTAAAGCGCGTTTTGAGAATTTTGATCATATTTATGCCTTCAATTTAATAAATCCATCTGAATTTCACAATTTTAATTTAAATTTCCCTGCTAACCATCTTGACACGATAGTCAATAGCTTTCCATTTTTCGACGCAGGGACGTTAAAAAACGAATTACAAGTTTTATACAATAATGAAATGTTCGGAAATATGTCATCCATTACAGAATTTTATAGTTTTTTTAAAGAAAATAATTTGTTTGCATCTTTTGAACAAACTAATAAATTAATTGAAATAGTTCTTACCACTCCAGTTACTACAGCAGAGTCTGAAAGATGCTTTAATACCCTTAAGAATATTAAAACTTATAGATCTAGCACAATGGGTCAAAGTCGCCTCAATTCGCTGGCAATATTATCTATTTGTAAAGAAGTGGTTACAGATATAGAAAATTTTAATGAGCTGGTGATAGATTTGTTTGCTCAACAGAAAAATAGGCGCGCAGAATATCTATACAAATAATAAGTAGAAGCCATTATTAAAAATAGTTTTCCCGAAGTTTTTAATTTAATTTATTTATATATGTATGTTATTTTAACTGTTGTTGAAAATGTTTTTGTTTTATGTATATATTTATAAAAGAAAATAAATTAATTAGTGGAATAGGCCAAAAAGAGTTTTTATGCGACGTATTTTTCATATAAACGAAGTTGATTTTGATTTTGCTGTAAGTATTTTTTTTCTCGAATACTCGGTGTTGATGTAAAAACTCTTTTTGGGAAACCGTACACTTTAAAATCGGTTAACGCTCTGATACGGTACCCCTTGGGTGGAGTGGAAACCCGTTCGTAAGGTTAGCCCCGCTTGTTGTGATTGCCACGAGCCGCCACTGATATATATATATATACGCATCGGGTACCAAATGCTCCTTTCCTTTACGGTGAACAATTTCTGTTCAGGTGTGCGATGAAACCTTGTTAGAGTGATCTGAAAAACTTTGAAGATTTTAATTTCTTGTATGGGTAATTTGGCTGCTACTCTGAAGTATGCGGAATCTTCTTCGAAGTCTTTGGTAGCTTGTAAGAATAGTTCGGGAAGTTCTGGCAGCCTCACCAAGAACAGTCGAAAATAAAAGGCTTATATTCCCAATATTCTGAACGATAACTGACATTTATTGTACATATGCTTTGTCTTTTATACGTTTTTACAAATTTTCGAAGAAAAGTAGTATTAAACTCGTTTCGCCGAAAATTCATATTTCTTTATATGTATATATATATATATATATATATATATATATATACATATATATATATATATATATATATATATATATATATATATATATATATATATATATATATATATATATATATATATATATATATATATATATATATATATATATATATATATATATATATATATATATATATATATATATATATATATATATATATATATCATCAAAATGATTAAGGGAGATAATCTCTGGAGTGGCCAATCCGATTGAGCTGAAACTTTCGGAGAACGTAGGTGTATATAGTAGGTAGGTCCACGATATGCTAAAATTCAGATATCCTAAACCTTTTGGCAGCGGCGAGCGTTTTAGTGAATTTTGAGGTACTCCTATATTTCCAAGCAGCGTGAATTTTTGTTCAAAAAAAGTATTGGGAATGAAAACTTATTATGTTCTAAGCTTGTTTATGGTAAAGAATTGGAAGTTTTGAGCCGTGTGTGGGTGCAGCGTGCCTAAAAATAGGCAAGGATTTTTTTTCAAAATTTGATTTGTCATTACTTCTGACAAAAACATTGGATAATCGTGAAATTTGCAGAGCGTATTTATGTTGACTAAAGTTTAATACACATGGATTTCCAAGGTAGTGCAGGTAACCCTGTAGCTGCGGCAGGCTCTTGAAAAAAAATCCTTCAAATCATTGAACCTCCTGAAAATTTTTTGATTTTTGACAAAAAATTCAAATCATTGATAAATTTTAACGTTTGTGCATCATGCCAATTTAAAATTTTTAAAATTCCGATTTGCACAAGAACGGCAACCCATTACTAAATTACCTCTATTTTTAGCACTCGAAAGTTCTGTTCACGAGAACTGACGACCGGATTATTCGATCATAATGAAATTCACAGGACATGTTGGTATTAGCTAGAACCAGGTCTGATAGAAGTGATTTTGATATGCGGGCAGCCCTGCAGCAGTGGTGCCACCTTGAAAAATCACTGAGAAAAAAAACCGGTTTCTGGCCTATTACTTCCGATTCAGCCATCAGATTTAAACGAAATTCACACAATATTTGGATATTATTTAAGGTAACATTTGGTGAAAATTTGGCTGAAAAATTAGAATAGGGTTGCCAGCTATGGTGATTTTTGTCTCCTAAATCTTGCAAATTTGCTCAGAAAAATAAAGCTTTTTTCCCTATAACTTCCGGCGCAGTCATGATATCAAAATGAAGTTTATGCAGTAAATAAATTTTATGTGAGCCAAATGTCATAGGATATTCGTACAAAAATCGTGAAAAGGCTGCCAGCTATGGCCATTTTTGTAATTTTTTGGAATTTCTTCACTGCGCGATTATGTCATTAGATTTGCAAATGGGAACGATCCTGCAATGTAAATTAACAACATATATTAACGCTTTAAAAATTTGAAAAGTTTTGAGGGTGGTAACCCTAAAATTTTTTTCACCCGTATAACTTCTAGCGCAGTGATTCAATCGAAACGAAATTTAGTTTAGTTTAGGGTTTAGTTTAACGTGAAGCAGATTTGGTATAAATTTTGCTTTGCTGCTGACACAGGGTAACGAGCTTTAGTCATTTTCGTACATATTGCATCAACAGATGCTTCAAATAACATACACATATGCAAAACATTTGCAATAAAAATAAGAAACTAATTTTTAAATTTCCCGAGTTTTGAACATTTTTGGATGGCAGCTTCGAACAAAGTTAACCGCTTAAGCTTTCGACGAAATCCTCCGATCAGAACGAAATTCAAAGGATAAGTTGATTTAAGTATGAGCTTGTGAAGGTTAACTTATTGCTGCTTCGTAGGGAAAATGTTGCCAGCACTGAACATTTTCATAATTTGTGTTATAGTTGAGTTCTGTTTCTTTGAACGAGGAATGGTTGATATGATTCTACAAAAAAGTGTATTACGTCTTTCCACAGTGTCACTCAAAGACAATTTCTTCGAAAATTAGTTTTCTAGCGGTTCAGGTGCGCTAGAGTTTTTTTTAATTTGCTTACATGCTAATAAATGCAATACAATTTGTACATTTGCTGACTTAATATATGAACAAAGGTTAATTTACAATTATGATTGAATTGTTACATTTGCTTAGTGCGAAAGAATATTCGATTGGTGTTTCGTGAGTTTGTTGTACTTTGGTCAAGTATCAAACATTTCCGGCCCCCAAGAGACATCCGGATCTTATAATTGATGAATATCATACCAAGTAGGTGGTGAAACGGTGGTAGCACGGTTTTCTTCTGGCCGATGACGCTGCTTAAACTTGCGCTGTATGTAGAGAAAAATGCTGATGAGAAGCAGAATTGATGGTATTGAAATTCCAGTTATCCAAGCATGGTGTTTGATCTGTTTCTTTTTGATCGTCTCGAGAGTTGACATGAACATTTCTTGATGTGATGCTACAGAAGCAAATGTTTCTGTAGATTTGATGAATTTCGTTGTGTTTATGGGCAGGAGGTCTGTTGTTGCTAATGTCGAGTTGATGGTTATTTCCTTCGGTTTCATGTAACTAAGAAATTGATCATTGGTGTGAGTATGGTCTGGTACTAAGATGAATTCCTTGCTGTAGAGCGTGCAGTCTTGTGATAATAGTATTACACCTGTCCCGTTAAGTAACAAGTCAGATCTTGATCCATTACATAATGTCTGGACACCTGTTGGATTCAGGGAAATAAACATCCAAGTGTTCCGATTGAGAAGCTGTTTCCAAATGAGACTCTGCAGATGAAATGCATGAGTTGTACAGGTTTCCGTCGAATGCGAATTATATAATTGGGTTATAATACAGTTTGGATGTTTCCTCAGGTCAAATAGTATGGACACTGGTAGTATGTACCAGCCGGAGATGATTTCCTTAGACTGCAGTACTGTCTGCTCATTTGTTTTGAAGTACAGTTGATTGTTGTAGTTGACACCTAGTATAGAGGATTCGATGTCGATAGCTGTGCAGGTGTTATTCCTATGACATACAGGAACAGCGGTAATTTTTGAGAGCTCGTAGTCACGGGTGTCGATGATAGGTAGTTTCCCGTCGATATCTAAATATTGTTCACCAGGAATAATTAGGAGATGATCTGTTGTTGTATGTAAGACGGACAGATGAGGTGGTAAAGCTGATTGCGTCTTATTAATAGTGGCTTCTAGTTCAGCTATTTTTATAAACTCCCAAAGGCCAGTTTTTGTATACACTGAGTTTGAAATTATTGAATATCTGTTGAATAATTCTTGAATATAGTTAAGCGCGCATTGGTAAGTACTCAAAAAATGTAAGTTTATTCTGTTGTGATCTGTTATTTTATACCAACGCGAATAGTCGTTAATACGATTTAATCCTTGGTTGAGCTGATCTGTAAATCTCTGTAGTTGTGCATCGACTCGAGCAGATGTTATGTTTAAGACTCTTGTTGCTTGCAGAATAATTTTCCCTTCATGAGACAGTGCCTTTTTCATTGTATTTTGATTTTCTTCGAGAGTGTTCACATCTGCTATTATTTCATCATTGACTCCAAACATGGCAGTGAGCATACGTCCTTGTAATCCTCTTTTAATACGAGTCTTCATGAATCGCAGTTTATTAATTTTTTGCTGAATGTCTTCGTTCAGTTCATGTATATGTGATACTAAACTTTCGCAATTGATCTCCTTTGATATACTTAAGCCTTTTTTACACATATCTGCTATACGGTTGGATACCTGTGTTAGCGTGGTTTGATCTTTATTTATTTATTTCCAAGGCAATCTAATATGGAGATGCAGTGATCCACGTTCAATGTTGGCTAAGCCTGCATGTTCGGTATACAAGCCTGCTGGTAACTGCGTCGCGTTTACAGTAGCGTGTGACCCGATTCCGAATATCATCAAAGCGGTGAAGAGAGCCGTGATTACAGGGGTTCTGCTAGTTGGTATATGCGCTACTCTTCGTTTCTTCGTTTCTGGAGGGGTGATAATCTCCGCCGGGTCTGCCATTCTTTAAGCCTCTGGCTCAGTAAGGTCCACAATAACGTTGGTATCCGTGGAGTGCGTTGTTGGGTTGTCTTTTTCCTTTTGATGGTTGAATGGTAACGGGCAAATTTTAGTAATTGGTCGTTTGGTGAATTTACCATTCATTTTCAGTGTGACAACTCTTACTAAACCGTCTGGACCTGGGTGAGTTGCCACCACTCTGGCTAGGGGCCATTTAAGTGATGGAAAGTTATCCATCTTTACTAATATTAAATCTCCAATCTGAACGTTGGGTTGCTGTTTCAACCATTTAGGTCATTCTTGTAACTTCTGGAGATATTGTTGGCTCCAACGCCGCCAAAAGGATTGTTTCATGAACTGGATTAGTTTCCACCTGTTGATCACTGTGTGTTTCATTTCAGCGGGATCAGTGGTAATTTCGAACAAATTACTGCCAGTTAAAAAGTGTCCAGGTGTTAATGCGAGTGGGTCTGAGGGATCAGCGCTGACGTCAGTTAAAGGTCGCGAGTTCAAGCAAGCTTCTATTTGTGCTAATAGAGTGTAGAGTTCTTCTACATTTAAAATTTGACTTCCGATTGTCTTCAATAAGTGTCGTTTCATAGATTTTACACCTGCTTCCCAGAGTCCTCCAAAATGAGGACTCCCGGGAGGTATGAAGTTCCACTGTATACCCTCTTTGACCAATTCAGAACTGCTTTCTTTTAATACTTTGCTGTATTCTTGTCTGAGCTGTTTATTTGCTCCAATAAAGTTTGTACCACAATCGCTAAAAATTGTTCGACATTTACCTCGTCGAGCAATGAATCGCCTTATGGCTGCAATGCATGTTTTTGCGGATAGATCACTAGCAAGAAACTAAATGAAAAGCCTTGGTTGCCATGCAAACGAATACTGCAATGTATGCTTTCGTCGTCTTGGCTCCTCGTCCATTGTTCCATTTCATGGTGATTGGGCCTGCGTAATCCAAACCGGTTTCCATGAATGGTTTTTCAAGTTGAACTCTTGAACGTGGTAGATTCCCAAAAAGTTGCTCTTTTGGTTTTGCTGTTAGTTTAAAACATGTTAGACACTTACGGACTGTTTCTTTAGCTACGGAATGTCCACTGACGATCCAATACTGCAGTCGTGAAGTAGCAAGCGTTAACTGTGCTCCTCCATGTAATGTCTCCTTATGAGCTTTTTGCATGAGCAGCTTCCCCAATGTACCCTTTGGAATTATGGCTGGATGTTTCATGGTTTCACCTACCATTGCAAGGTGAATTCTTCCCCCTACCCTGAGGATTCCCTCAGGACTGACCCATGGACAAAGTGCTCTGATGTTACTGCTTTGTGGAACTTCTTTATTTTTCCTTAAGGGGTTACCCCCACTTGTAGCGCAATAAAATAGGTCATTTTCATGATTTTTTTTTGAAAAAACTACGAAATGTTTTTAAACGACTGTTATATTTTCTTAAAGTACATACTTTGAACACCTTTCAGTAATTTTTTTATTGAAAAATATTCCATGATTTAATTACAAATTGCCGTCAAAACAATGGAATTTTAATTTTCACCTTTTGCGGTGACCAAAATTGTGTCGAACTGGATCATTTGAAACAAAAAATAGCGATGGACTTAGTTAAATAACAGTATAAACTAGTGTTTGATCGAAGGATTTAAAACAATATCCATTTTTCACAAAATGGCGGACAGTCAAAGTTAATATTTCGATTTTCACTTAAAAAAATGGTCGTCTTTTGGCTATAAAACGGCCATTTTTTATTTAAAAAAAAAATCGAACGATCAAACACTACATTTTTATGTATTAAATAAGCCTGCTAAGTTTCAAAAAGATCGGTTCAGTAGTCTTTGAGTAATTTTGGTCACCGACTTCAAAGATATCATTTCGAGAAAAACGCGTTTATAAGTATAAGTAACGGTTGTATACGCAACAGTTTCTTCTCTTTCAACGCTCATATCTCGATTAATTATGTTTGGATCGACTTGAAATTTGAAGGACGTTTTCTCAGATAGTTACACTATAAAAAAATGCAACAAAAAAAAACGAAAAACTTAAAAGTTACAAGTGGGGGTAACCCCTTAATGCGTCTATTTCGGATGAAAACGCATGTTGCTGGCTCAATCGTATACATATTGTTTCAGCCGATTTTAATTCAGCTATTGTTAAAGGACCAGATAATTTTGGTCCTGCTTTCATCGTGTTATTAGCAAAGCGACGGCTATATGCAACGACTCGAAACAGTTTCGTAACGTTTGAAAATCTGCCGAGGATTTCAGGCTCCGGTGCAGTAAAAAATGTGGTTAGCGAAATTTTCCGTTCCTCGTCTTCCAAATTCACATGTGTCGGGTATACGGGTAACTTCCAATCGCTAGTAGGTACTTTCAACCACTCTGGACCATACCACCACAAGTTTGCTGATAGTAACTGAGTTGGTGTAATTCCCCTCGGGGCTAAGTCTTCTGGATTACTGCGCGTATCCACGTGATACCAGTTACAGGGTGAACTTTCTTGTTGAATTGTACTCACTCGATTTGCGACGAATACCTTCCACTTTGACGGACTGCTGTGTAACCATGATAACACACTAGTGGAGTCCGTCCAATAATATTTCGGCACGTGTTGCCAATTATGTGCTTGAGCAATTTGTTTCATCAATTCGACCAGTAAAACAGCTCCACACAGCTCCAACCTCGGGATCGATATCGTTTTAAGCGGAGCAACTTTCGATTTTACTCCCAATAATTGAACTTTAGTGTTGGTAGTATTCCACACTTTTAAATAAACGACTGCAGCGTAAGCGTTACAGGAGGCATCGCAATATCCATGAAGTTCAATTTTATTGTTGTTGGAGTACCCAATCCACCTGGGAATGTTAAGTGTTTTCAATGAGATTAAATCACTGCGTACCTCAAGCCAATTTTGTATAAGTGCTGGATCGAGAGGTTCATCCCAGTGGCATTTAGATAGCCAAAGTTTCTGCATTGTTATTTTGCCGACAATGATACAGGGTTGCAGCCATCCTAGCGGGTTAAAAAGTTTGGCTATTTCTGAAAGTATGCTCCTTTTGGTAAGAATTCCGTCAGTAGAAATGTTTTGAAGATCGAATGTGAATACGTCCTTTGCTGGATGCCACTGAAGTCCTAATGTTTTGATATTCTCTGTTGTTGTTATATCAAGTGGCACATTAATTTCTTGATCTTCAATTGGGATTGACGTTAAAAGGCGCGGATGATTAGAGGCCCACTTTCGTAGATGAAATCCACCTCCAGCTAACAGGTGTCGCAAATCTCTCTGGAGTTTTTCTAGGTCTGTTATATTATCAGACCCAGTTAAGACATCATCTACGTAGAAGTCGTTCAGCAAAACATTTGCAGCCTCTGGATATAAACGTCCATCATCTAGTGCTAACTGATGGAGCGTCCTTATTGCCAAGAATGGAGCACTTGTAGTTCCATAATTAACTGTTTTCAACTGGTAATGCTGGATAGGTTTGCGAGGATCGAATCTCCACAATATCCGTTGATGGTTTTGATGAACATCAGCTATCTAGATTTGGCGATACATTTTTTCGATATCTGCCATCATTACGAATTTATGCTGCCTCCAACGCATTAGTATGTGCAAAATGTTGTTTTGAATACTAGGGCAAACCAACAACAAGTCGTTTAATGACTTCCCTTGTGGTGTTTTTTGGGATGCATTGAACACCACCCGAAGTTTTGTCGTTGAACTGCTATCTTTAAAAACGGCATGATGGAATAGGTAATATGCTCCAGGCGTTTTAATGTTATGATCAGGAACAAGTTGCATATGACCCAAATCAAGATACTCTTTCATAAAATTGGCGTACTTCTCGTATAGAATTTTGTTCTTTTGAAGTCGCTTCTCGAGTTGCCTAAATCTGATAAATGCGACTTTTTCTGATTGACACAAATTGGCTATATCAGCGTGGGGTTCAAATGGCAAGCTAACAATGTATTTGCCACTCACCTCCCGTGACACTGATTGCTGGTACATTTCTTCTGCCAATTTCTCGTTGTGTGAAAATGATTTTTTGGATGACAGCTCTTCGATCTCCCAAAATTTTCGCAACAGCTCATCTAAATCTTCTGAGCACACGTGAGAAGATAATTTTGGACTTTTAGTAGTGCATTGTGTGGCACCAATCAAAACCCATCCTAGCTTTGTCTGCTGTGCACAGGGATGTCCAATTTTGGTGCCTGGTAGCATGAATAAATTATATGTATCAGCTCCAATAAGAACATCAATAGCTGAAGGTTGGTTGAACAGTGGATCAGCTAGATCCGATCGCGTCATGCCATCCGGTAGCTCTAGTTTGATGGGCTCCGACGGCAATGGAGCAGTAACCGTGGATAACACGTAAGGGTTTATTTCTATTATTTCTTTTTCGCCATCTAAATTTCTTACTGCCGCTTCTATTTTTACGATTCCTTTGGTCGTAGGTCCAGTTGTACTTCCGATCCCACTTATTTGAAATTTTGCATGTGAGCGAGGGATCCCTAGTAACTGAACTGCAGATTCGCTTATGAAGGAATTTTGTGAGCCAGAGTCAAATACCACGCGTAAAGAAATGAATACTCCAGATATGGACTTTACCTTCATTAGCGCCGTCGCTAGCAGTACTTGTTTTGAAGAGCTTTTTCCGTTGATGTGATGACTCAGAACGGCGGAATCCAAAGTCTCTTCATGTAGCAGCGTGTTGTGCCGTTTTTTGCATATTTTACATTGTCGTTTCGATGGACATTGGTTCAATTTGTGATTTTTGCTCAAGCAATTGGAGCATAATTTATGCGTTGCCACTATAGTTTACTTATCTTTCACTTTACGAAATTGCTTGCATTGAACGAGACTATGTGGCCCCTGACACAAAACGCAACTCATATGTTTTGTTATATGAGAAGTGTGTGCTGACACTGATGGTCGCTTTTCGACCTTGCTCAGTTTATTTTTGCGAGTCATCGCTAACGCTTCCAGCATGACAAAACGCTGTTTAATGAATTCAAGAAATGAATCCAATGATGGCATATCGTTGTTGACGCTGAGCTTTTTTTGCCATTCTGAACGAGCGTCGTCATCAATCTTACGATTTAAAATGAAAATCGTCATGAGATCGAACTCATTTATTTCTAGTTGCTTGATACTTGCCAAGAATTGGTTCGTAGTACCAAGCAACTGTTTAAGCCCATGATGGTCGTTCGGTGCAATTTTGCGGATGTCAAACAAGCGCTGGATTGCTTCTTGTGCAATGGCACGATCGTTGTCGTACCGTTCACTTAGCAAAGTCCACGCTACTTCGTAATTAGTGTCGTTCACACTAAGATGCCGGATTAATGCTTCCGCATCTCCACGCAAGGCATTTCGTAAATACTGCATTTTCTGCACCGGCGCCAATTGGCTGTTCGTGTGAACTATACTCTGGTATAGATCCCGGAACGAAAACCACTCCGAATAATTTCCATCGAATGATGGAACCTTGATTCGCTCAAGCTTGAGAGAGTCATGGATTGCTGCAGACGTTGGCTGAACCGTAGCTGGCTGGTATAACTCGTGTAACTTAGCTTTGAAGAACGTCACGTAATCCAAAACTAACTCCTCCAACTTCGTGAATTCTGCCATGTATGAGCTAAGAAGTTCTGCATTGTGGCTCCAGTGCCGATGCGTTTCGGCATGCTGCTTCTCGCATTCCTTGCATGCGTCTCGTAACTTCTCCAGACGAATCTCGAAATAGGCAACACTGTAGCGGCTTGCACTGTCTTTCTTGTGGTTGCCGATGATGCGTTGAACAGCTTCCATGTTCAGTTTCTGCTTTACGTCTGCTGCATATGCCATGTTGAGCGATGATACAATCCAAGATCCGGCTCGACGGACCAATGTTCAGGTGTGCGATGAAACCTTGTTAGAGTGATCTGAAAAACTTTGAAGATTTTAATTACTTGTATGGGTAATTTGGCTGCTACTCTGAAGTATGCGGAATCTTCTTCGAAGTCTTTGGTAGCTTGTAAGAATAGTTCAGGAAGTTCTGGCAGCCTCACCAAGAACAGTCGAAAATAAAAGGCTTATATTCCCTATATTCTGAACGATAACTGACATTTATTGTACATATGCTTTGTCTTTTATACGTTTTTTAATTTGCTTACATGTTAATAATTGCAATACAATTTGTTCATTTGCTGACTTAATATATGAACAAAGGTTAATTTACAATTATGATTGAATTGTTAAATTTGCTTAGTGCGAAAGAATATTCGATTGGTGTTTCGTGAGTTTGTTGTACTTTGGTCAAGTATCAAACAATTTAAACAGGATATTGTTGGAGGCGTACCGCCCACCTGGCCAGTCGTCCCGTCGGATCCTTCAGATTACTCAGCCATACCAGTGAGTAGTGATCCGTAACTATGGAGAAGCGTGCTCCCTCTACGTACGGTCGCAACTTCTCTACGGCCCACAGTACAGCACGACATTCTTTCTCTGTAGTAGAGTACTTGCGCTCCGCCTTTGTCAAGGACCGACTCAGATAGCAGATTACTTTTTCCCCATCTTCATGCTTTTGAGTCAGTACTGCCCCCAGACCTGAATCTGATGCGTCCGTTTGGATTGGGAACGGTTGCGCATAATCCGTGCAAGTCAGAATTGGTGCGGTGGAGAGCTTTAGCTTTGCCTGTGCAAAGACAGCCTCGCAGTCCTGGGTCCATTCGAACTTTTTGTTCTTTTTCAAGAGGTTCGTTAATGGTACCGTCATCATGGCGAAGTCCGGCATGAATCTCCGGTACCACGAGACCATTCCCAGAAACTGTCTGACCCCCTTCACGTTCGTTGGAGGCGGTATTTCTATCACGCTCTTGACTTTGTTCGGGTCTACGTTCAATCCTTTTTCGTCCACTACGTATCCGAGATATTTTAATTGCGGCCGGCAGAACTCGCATTTGTCCTTAGAAACTTTCAACCCAGCTTGCCGCAAGCGTCTGAATACTTCCCTCAATATCTCCAGGTGTTTGGTAAAGTCTTGTGTCACAACGAATATATCATCGAGATATGTAAAGACATATGGCTCCAAATCAGGTCCTAAGACTTGATCGATCAGTCGTTGCCACGTAGCAGGTGCATTTTGAAGACCGAAGGGCATTCGTAGGAATTGAAATAATCCTCGATGCGGGACGGTGAAGGCTGTGAATTTTCTGGATTGTTCAGCCATGGGCACCTGCCAGTATGCAGACTTTACATCGAGCGAAGACAGGTATTTAGCGTCTCGCAATTTGTCCAGCGTGGCGGTCACGTAGGGCAGCGGGTAAGCATCATGCTCTGTGACGGCGTTTAACTTGCGATAATCAACGCAAAATCGGTAGGTGCCGTCCTTTTTCCTAACCAGGATGATGGGTGAAGCCCAGGGACTTGAAGATGGCTCCACTATGCCCTGCGCCAGCATCTCGTTCAACTCCGCGTCTATATAAGTCTGCACTGCGGGTGAAACGGGGTAATAGCGCTGCTTAATTGGTACCGCTGAAGTTCGGATGACATGTTCTACCTGGTTCGTACATCCAATACCCTCCCCCATCCGTTGAAACTCTTCATTGACGAGCTGACTGAGCTCAATTTCCTCCGCCCGTGTTAATTGGCTCCTGGGCTTTAATTGGTCCGTATCGCCACATTCCAACGCACTTACGAAATCCCAACTCTCCTTGCTCAGCGCCAGGACTAACCCAAACTGCCTGACAAAATCCATCCCAAGAATTAGTGCGTGAGGGAGTTCTGGAACCACCAAGGCTCGCAACCAATTTACCTTCCCCTTCAGCCTCACAGGGATAGCCACTATTCCCGCAACTGCGCACCCTTGATTTTAGCCATTCTGATGGTGCGCTGGTCCGACTGCAAGAGTTCCGCTCCCAGTTCCTGCAAAGCCTGCCATCCTTCTCCACCCACTACCGTATTAGAGGCCCCAGAGTCTAAAAAAAGTTGAAGTTTGATTTACTTATTTTGCACGTCACTGCCAAGGCTTCTCGTTTTTCCGGCTTCATCATTAGATCCTCTAAATGTTTTTTTTATTTCCACTCCTCTTTATTTGTTTTTTTCCTTCGTTCGTAGTGTTCTTGAATACTGTTGCAAAATTTGGTGTCCACATTACGCATACTTGATTGCTGCGGTTGAATCCGTGCAACGCAGATTCACCCGCTCATTGTTCAATATTCCGTATTGCGATTACAGTATGCGCCTCTCCATCCTTCAAATTCCTTCCCTTGAGTCACGTAAAGTGTTCCTCAACGAGTGCCTCCTTTTTTAACTTTTCAACGGCTGTATATTGGTGGACCCCAGCATTCACTTTTCTGTTAGAGATTCGGGCCGTCCTAATAGAACATTTTTCAAATTTAATGTTACATTTGCCCGTACTGACACCTATTTCTTTTCTCCCCTTTTGCGTTTGCCTCATCAGCATAATAACCTTAACCTTGGTCCTCTGCCTCGAACATTAGCTATGTTTAAAAATATTTTAAAAAATAACGTTCTATCTGGTACATGAAATTCGCCATAATTTAATCTTTTGTTGTATCTTTTTTTTCGGTCGATTTTGCTTTTGATTACTTTTCCTTTCTGAATTTCACTTAATTTTAATTTTTCTTTTCTTTTCTTTATATATATATATATATATATATATATATATATATATATATATATATATATATATATATATATATATATATATATATATATATATATATATATATATATATATATATATGTATATATATTTATTTTCTGTATTTTGTTATGTCTAATCTATAATTGGATTTGTTCTGTTGATTTGGACATTAATAAATAAATAATAAATAATAAGCCCCAGGAATTTGCGTCCCAAAATATCCTCCTCCAGGTGTGGCCTGTTGTCCCCTTGCCTCGTAATCAGCAGGTAATGTACCTGTGCGTTTGTTGCGGCTCTCTCCTGTACTGGTATAGTGCTCAGGCTGCGGCCTACTGAGCACGTCGGTCGTTTCCCGACGTTGATGGCTGAGTCGGTCGCGATTCTCCTCCTCTGGCACCACCCTGGGCACCCCCTTCTCTGCGAGCTACTTCAACTTGGCTTCTGGAATCCCTCCCTCGATTCGGTATCCTACGACAATTAGGACAGGTGGCCTTCCTCATTCCCAAACGACCACAACCGAAACATTTTTAGGGCTCTGAACACTGTCGAGAGGTGTGACCTAGGCCTCGGCAATTCCAGCACCGTAGTTCCTCCTGCTACAACGAAGCTAGTCTCGACCCTTCGGCACTCCCAACATACGCCAAGTCAGGCTCCAAGAGCCGTTGGCTCTTCCGGGTAGGGGGTGGCACGTAAGCCACCACTGTAACGCGTGTAGCCTCTAACGAACGTCCCACTCTGACCAGATCTGCGATAGTTTTTACCGTCGTTAGGGCCAGTTGAGTCTGATAGAAAGGCGCTATATTACGCCGTAGGATCTTTAATTTTTCCTCCTCGGAGCAGGGTTGAGCTCGGCGCCTGAATAACCCCTCCATAACCGAAGCATACACTCCCATGGACTCCTCAGGCCCTTGAGTGCGCCTCACGATCTCGGTCATCAGGCGGTCGTCATAATCAGGCAGTAGGAACTCGGCCCTCATCTCGGTGACCAGCTCCTGCCACGAGCTTACGCGAGCGCGATTTGCCCTGAACCAAATCAGCGCCTTGCCTTCAAATATCTCTACCGCCGATTGGAAAAGTTGCCTATTAGATACCCCACGGGCTTCCCGGAGCTCCTCCACCCGCTCCAAGAACGCACTCAATGATCCCGAGTCCCCACTGTAGCGCAGGCCCCATTTTGCTACCTCTTGCCCCTTTGCTACTATCGGAGTTGACCTGGGCGTGGAAAATACGGGCTCTCCGAGATTCTCCCCTCACCGAATTGGCTCGCTGGCTCGATTCGGACCCTGTATTAGCGCCTCATCTGTGCCTAGTGCCTCCCGCTCGCTGTTTCGCTGTTTGTTTTTGGCACAGCCCCTGTTTCCTATCCGTCTATGTGCAGGTCTAATACTTGCCGTCCTAATTCCATTACCTATTTCCAGTTTATGGAACATCTAAATGCTATGTAATGAACCCTAATATCTACCCTACTTTTTGGCAATTTTTTTTTCCAACTGCCACACTTATTTCCATCTTTAATCTCTTAATTTAACTACAATTCATTTGATTATGTGTCTAACCCTAGCCCCTATCCTCCTGCGGATTTGTAAGTGTTCACAGGTTCCACTAATTCTAATTCAGGAATCCTAACTCAAATAGTCATTCTTTTGCGGAGTGTCTAATCCTTGCTCACCCTACCTCGCGTAGGTATGTTGGTAGGTTCGTTAATGGTGCCGTCATCGTGGCGAAGTCCGGCATGAATCTCCGGTACCACGAGACCATTCCCAGAAACTGTCTGACCCCCTTCACGTTCGTTGGAGGCGGTATTTCTATCACGCTCTTGACTTTGTTCGGGTCTACGTTCAATCCTTTTTCGTCCACTACGTATCCGAGATATTTTAATTACGGCCGGCAGAACTCGCATTTGTCCTTAGAAACTTTCAACCCAGCTTGCCGCAAGCGTCTGAATACTTGCCTCAATTTCTCCAGGTGTTGGTGTTCTGAATTTCACTTAATTTTAATTTTTCTTTTCTTTTTCTTTATATATATATATATATATATATATATATATATATATATATATATATATATATATATATATATATATATATATATATATATATATATATATATATATATATATATATATATATATATATATATATATATATATATATATATATATATATATATATATATATATATTTATTTTCTGTTTTTTGTTATGTCTAATCTATAATTGGATTTGTTCTGTTATAATAATATAATATCTACCCTACTTTCTGGCAATTTTTTTTTCCAACTGCCACACTTATCAATCTTTAATCTCTTAACTTAACTACAATTCATTTGATTATGTGTCTAACCCTAGTCCCTATCCTCCTGCGGATCTGTAAGTTTACACAGGTGCCACTAATTCTAATTCAGGAATCCTAACTCATATAGTCATTCTTTTGCGGAGTGTCTAATCCTTGCTCACCCTACCTCGCGTAGGTGTGTTGGTAAAGCAACACGAATTCCCATTCCCCGCCATTAATTCGAATAAATTTCTATTTGCTGTCCGTCTAATCCTAACTCCTATTTTACTTTGGGTATAAATAGATATATATATGTTTATCAAACAACTCTTATTCTGATTCTTAGCCCCTAATTCACATCAAATTTCATTTCATTTTCAAACTAACTCCTATTTTACTTTGGGTGTAAATAGATGTGTATATGTTTATCAAACAACTCTTATTTTGATTCTTAGCCTCTAATCCAAATCAAATTTCATGGGTTGAGTATTTAATCCGGGATCTTATTCTATTCTGAGTATGCCTGTTCATACAGCAACCCTAATTCTAGCTCCTAACTTCTAATTCGAATAAACTTCATGGACTGAGTGTCTAATCCTCACCCCTATCCTACTCTGATTATGTATGTTCGTAACGAAACACTAATTTCTATTTCCTAACTTCTAATTTAACTAAAATTTTATTGATTAAGTGCCTAACTCTGGTTCATATTCTACTTTTTGTGGATATGTTTATCAAGCCACACTAATTCTACCACCTAATTTCTAATTTAACTACAAGTTCATTTCATATTCTACTTTTTGTGAATATGTTTATCAAGCCACACTAATTCTACCACCAAATTTCTAATTTAACTACAAGTTCATTTGCTTTGGGCTTAATCCTTGCCGTGACTAACCTCTATCTTCTTGGCATTTACACGCAATTACCCTGTATTTATTAGATTGGCACCCCCTTTTTTTCTTAGCCCTTGTGGATGCGTGGAAGTGGAAGTGGAAGGCAAACGGCAAGGAAGTGACGTAATGTCTCTAGGGACACTTGTTTCCCCCTGGTTGAAGAGCGAATTGGGCGCCAACGCGCAGATGTCTGGCACACGGCCCCCTAGCCGCTTAGTTAACTAGTTGACGTATGGTTTCAAATCCTTCGTGTGCCATACCCCTGCTTCCTTGCCACTGTTATCTACCAACATTTAAGTCCATCCCGACACTCTTTTGCGAATCCAGAAAGGACCAATGTATTCCGGCGCCAGCTTTGCGGAGTAATACTTCGCCGCATCCGAGAGGGTGTAATTTTTCCGCCACACGGCCTCTCCCTCCACGCCGCCGCAGATTATATCGCTGGGCGCTTTGCCTTGCGGCGTGTTTCATGCGCTCCAATACATCCGAGCGTACTTTGGCGAGTTCCTCAGCTTTGGCCCTGGGCCCTAAAATATCCTGCCCCCCTCCGGGTTGTTCTCGTCTTTCATGGTGTGTCACCATTTCTCTGCCAAAATTAAAAAAGTACGGGCTGATTTGTGTCACCTCGTGTTTGTAGGTGCGCAGAGCACAAGCTATCTTAGCCAGGTCCTTATCCCACTCGCGGTGGTTTTCGGTTGCATACGACCGCAACATACGCTTTATATCCTGGTTCTTGCGTTCCGCTGGGTTGGCTTGTGGGTGATAAAAAGCTGTGAATTTTATTCTGGTTCCATAGGACTCCGCTAGGTGTTTCAGCAGGTTTCCCCGAAACTGAACGCCGTTATCACAGACCAGCCATTTTGGTGCCCCAAAGAGTAGAAAGACTTGTTCCTCTAAAATCTTACACGCGGCAGGTGCGGTTGCCTGTCGTAATGGAAATAGCAGAGAGAACTTACTCACATAATCCAGTACGGTGAGTATAAAGGCATGCCCTTGTTTCGATCCCGGTAATGAGTCCACTTGGTCCACGCACACCATCTCCCATGGTTGCTGTGGTTCTCCATTCCTAGTGACCAAGTAGCCGGCCGGAGCTCTCCTCTCCACCTTACTGGCCTGGATTACCTTGCACCTCCTCACATATCGTGTCACATCAGCCGTCATCTTGGGCCAATAATATCTTTCCGCAAGTCTACCCAACGTGCAACTCGCACCCATGTGTCCAGCCTTTGGATCATCGTGGCACCGGAACATCACCTTCATTCTCCCCGCCTTCTGCACCACTCGGTTCCACGCTTCTGCTCCCTCTAGCTCGGGATACCGTCCAGGCACATGCTTCCATAGTACGTTGTCCATCACCCGCCAATCCGCATAGCGTTCGGGCGTTTGTACTACCTTCTGCTTCATGGCCTTGTACCACGGATCCTCTACCGTCTCTATAGTTCCTAGCTCCCCTCCAGCCATTAATCGTGATAACGCATCGGGTACCAAATGTTCCTTTCCTTTACGGTGAACAATTTCAAAAGGATATTGTTGGAGGCGTACCGCCCACCTGGCCAGTCGTCCCGTCGGATCCTTCAGATTACTCAGCCATACCAGTGAGTAGTGATCCGTAACTACGGAGAAGCGTGCTCCCTCTATGTACGGTCGCAACTTCTCTACGGCCCACAGTACAGCACGACACTCTTTCTCTGTAGTACAGTACTTGCGCTCCGCCTTTGTCAAGGACCGACTCAGATAGCAGATTACTTTTTCCCCATCTTCATGCTTTTGAGTCAGTACTGCCCCCAGACCTGAATCTGATGCGTCCGTTTGGATTGAGAACGGTAGCGTATAATCCGTGCAAGTCAGAATTGGTGCGGTGGAGAGCTTTAGCTTTGCCTGTGCAAAGACAGCCTCGCAGTCCTGGTTCCATTCGAACTTTTTGTTCTTTTTCAAGAGGTTCGTTAATGGTGCCGTCATCGTGGCGAAGTCTGGCATGAATCTCCGGTACCACGAGACCATTCCCAGAAACTGTCTGACCCCCTTCACGTTCGTTGGAGGCGGTATTTCTATCACGCTCTTGACTTTGTTCGGGTCTACGTTCAATCCTTTTTCGTCCACTACGTATCCGAGATATTTTAATTGCGGCCGGCAGAACTCGCATTTGTCCTTAGAAACTTTCAACCCAGCTTGCCGCAAGCGTCTGAATACTTCCCTCAATATCTCCAGGTGTTTGGTAAAGTCTTGTGTCACAACGAATATATCATCGAGATATGTAAAGACATATGGCTCCAAATCAGGTCCTAAGACTTGATCGATCAGTCGTTGCCACGTAGCAGGTGCATTTTGAAGACCGAAGGGCATTCGTAGGAATTGAAATAATCCTCGATGCGGGACGGTGAAGGCTGTGAATTTTCTGGATTGTTCAGCCATGGGCACCTGCCAGTATGCAGACTTTACATCGAGCGAAGACAGGTATTTAGCGTCTCGCAATTTGTCCAGCGTGGCGGTCACGTAGGGCAGCGGGTAAGCATCATGCTCTGTGACGGCGTTTAACTTGCGATAATCAACGCAAAATCGGTAGGTGCCGTCCTTTTTCCTAACCAGGATGATGGGTGAAGCCCAGGGACTTGAAGATGGCTCCACTATGCCCTGCGCCAGCATCTCGTTCAACTCCGCGTCTATATAAGTCTGCACTGTGGGTGAAACGGGGTAATAGCGCTGCTTAATTGGTACCGCTGAAGTTCGGATGACATATTCTACCTGGTTCGTACATCCAATACCCTCCCCCATCCGTTAAAACTCTTCATTGACGAGCTGACTGAGCTCAATTTCCTCCGCCCGTGTTAATTGGCTCCTGGGCTTTAATTGGTCCGTACCGCCACATTCCAACGCACTTACGAAATCCCAACTCTCCTTGCTCAGCGCCAGGACTAACCCAAACTGCCTGACAGAATCCATCCCTAGAATTAGTGCGTGAGGGAGTTCTGGAACCACCAAGGCTCGCAACCAATTTACCTTCCCCTTCAGCCTCACAGGGATAGCCACTATTCCCGCAACTGCGCACCCTTGATTTTAGCCATTCTGATGATGCGCTGGTCCGACTGCAAGAGTTCCGCTCCCAGTTCCTGCAAAGCCTGCCATCCTTCTCCACCCACTACCGTATTAGAGGCCCCAGAGTCTAAAAAAAGTTGAAGTTTGATTTACATATTTTGCACGTCACTGCCAAGGCTTCTCGTTTTTCCGGCTTCATCATTAGATCCTCTTAATGTTTTTTTAATCTTTCCACTCCTCTATATTTGTTTTTTTCCTTCGTTCGTAGTGTTCTTGAATACTGTTGCAAAGTTTGGTGTCCACATTACGCATACTTGATTGCTGCGGTTGAATCCGTGCAACGCAGATTCACCCGCTCATTGTTCAATATTCCGTATTGCGATTACAGTATGCGCCTCTCCATCCTTCAAATTCCTTCCCTTGAGTCACGTAAAGTGTTCCTCGACGAGTGCCTCCTTTTTTAACTTTTCAACGGCTGTATATTGGTGGACCCCAGCATTCACTTTTCTGTTAGAGATTCGGGCCGTCCTAATAGAACATTTTTCAAATTTAATGTTACATTTGCCCGTACTGACACCTATTTCTTTTCTCCCCTTTTGCGTTTGCCTCGTCAGCATAATAACCTTAACCTTGGTCCTCTGCCTCGAACATTAGCTATGTTTAAAAATATTTTAAAAAATAACGTTCTATCTGGTACATGAAATTTGCCATAATTTAATCTTTTGTTGTATCTTTTTTTCGGTCGATTTTGCTTTTAATTACTTTCCCTTTCTGAATTTCACTTAATTTTAATTTTTCTTTTCTTTTCTTTATATATATATATGTATTTTTCTATAGCGAAATGATTCCGCTTTTTGCTAACAAGCACTTGAAACTTGTTAGACGATATACTATACACTTACTAACAAGCTCTTGTTACTTGTTAATAAATCTTGATACTCGTTGTAAAAGACAACTACTTGTTTGGTTGTTAAAACTCAACTGCTTTATTACTTTGTTTGACTCTATATATACAGAATTAAAATTGATGATTCAACCATCGTATTACAATCAATAAAATTAAACTTGAAACATTCTCACAAAATTATTTTGATGACATTACATTCTTGCTTGCATAACTACTTTCTACAAATCAGCAATCTGTTACACGTTATTAATTCTAGTAACCTATATTTATGCACTTGACTGAGTTATTACCATGCATGCATGTCTACAATCAACAACATTTTACTGTTTACATCTAGTTTGGCTCGAAAGTGACCTAAATAGTGCATGCTTGCTCAAATGAAATGAAATTTATTGCCAAGTTCAATAATACGAATATTGCGTATAGATTATTGTATCTTAACCTAAATGTGAAACTAAACATTCTCCCCGCGTTGAACAACAGTTCAAGATTCTTCTAAAACTTGGTTATTTATTGTAAAGTCTGGTGAATTAGGTAACTGCTGCTGCTGTTTGTTGATGTGAGATTTGAATTTCCATCCAAGAATCACCAATGCAATAAGCGCTAAACTGAGGGTCGTGTAGCTCATAACGTAATGATGTATATGATGAGTATTGATGTTCGAATTTTCTTCTATGCCTTGCTGGATCTGGATTCTAGCCTTTAATGCGTCTAACATGTTGGTAGATTGTGAAAAGTTTGCCTGTAACTCTAGATATGATGGTGTCGTAGTTGCCAGTGGTGTCTCGAAATCCATAACTGCTGTGCATGATTGCCAAATGCTGCTAGGATATATATTGTGCGCAGGAATCATAAAAGAAGGCTGTTTGATAAGACATCCCTTGTCGATCTTGATTATTCCTGAACCTTCAATTACCTTCTGTGTTAGTATGCCGCTACAAACAACGTTAATTGTTGTTTTCTCCTTTAGGATAAACAGCCACTGGTTGGCACTAAATAGCTGAATCCACTTTGTTTCATATGGGACTTCTAATATGCTGCAAATGGCTTGATTTTGTTGCTGATTGATTAAGTTGAGCTCACATTTATTTGGTCCAGCGTCAATAGTATAGATGGGATGCCGTTGTTTACAAAATATGATACCTTCATCAACAGAGTTGCATGTATGTCGTTCATATTCTTCCAAAGGATAATACCTCTTCCATAACACCAACAAGGTTCGCCTCTGCAAGGTTAACCTCATCATTATTGTCTATGGGAAGTGGAGCCAATTTGTGGATTGCCCTTCTAACTATGTTTGTTTTTGTTTTAATATCTGCCACACGCACGTGATCATCCCTCCCTTTGATAACCTGAATTACTCTTCCCATTGGCCATTGAAGCGGAGTAGTGTTATCTTCTTTTATCATCACAAGAGTGCCAGGTTTAAGATTTGGATTAGATCCAGTCCATTTTTGTCGTTTCTGCAACTCGTGAAGGTACTCCACAGACCACCTTCTCCAAAATTCATGCTTTTGTTGCCGTACTGTCTCCCATCTTGCACCTAGTCTTGAGTTACACGGTGAGGCTTCCGGATCGACATTACTAGTCAATGGTTCGCCGATCAAAAAATGGCCTGGCCTAAAAAATGGCCTGGCGTTATATATATATATATATATATATATATATATATATATATATATATATATATATATATATATATATATATATATATATATATATATATATATATATATATATATATATATATATATATATATATATATATATATATATATATATATATATATATATATATATATATATATATATATATATATATATATATATATATTTTCTGTTTTTTGTTATGTCTAATCTATAATTGGATTTGTTCTGTTGATTTGGACATTAATAAATAAATAATAAATAATAAGCCCCAGGAATTTGCGTCCCAAAATATCCTCCTCCAGGTGTGGCCCTTGCCTCTTAATCAGCAGGTAATGTATCTGTGCGTTTGTTGCGGCTCTCTCCTGTACTGGTATAGTGCTCAGGCTGCCGCCTACTGAGCACGTCGGTCGTTTCCCGACGTTGATGGCTGAGTCGGTCGCGATTCTCCTCCTCTGGCACCACCCTGGGCACCCCCTTCTCTGCGAGCTACTTCAACTTGACTTCTGGAATCCCTCCCTCGATTCGGCATCCTACGAAAATTAGGACAGGTGGCCTTCCTCATTCCCAAACGACCACAACCGAAACATTTTTGGGGCTCTGAACACTGTCGAGAGGTGTGACCTAGGCCTCGGCAATTCCAGCACCGTAGTTCCTCCTGCTGCAACGAAGCTAGTCTCGACCCTTCGGCACTCCCAACATACGCCAAGTCAGGCTCCAAGAGCCGTTGGCTCTTCCGGGTAGGGGGTGGCACGTAAGCCTCCACTGTAACGCGTGTAGCCTCTAACGAACGTCCCACTCTGACCAGATCTGCGGTAGTTTTTACCGTCGTTAGGGCCAGTTGAGTCTGATAGAAAGGCGCTATATTACGCCGTAGGATCTTTAATTTTTCCTCCTCGGAGCAGGGTTGTTCCCCGAAATACTTCGATAAAGGCCTGGATTTCGGTCAGTTTCTCCTGGACTGCTTCTAAATCCTCCTCCAGTGTATACAGGTAGTCTCGCACAGAAGTCAAAGACGTATCCATAGAGGCTTCTGCTCGCAGTGCCACGCGCAGCGTTTTTCGCATGGATTCCACGGTCCCAGTCGGCTGTCCCCTGATCTCCAGCTCATAAACCAGCTCATCCTTGCTGAGCCGATCAATCAAGATTTCGGCTGTGGCCGACATTTTGCTTCTGCTGCAACTCGACCTCCGGCTATTGCCCGCTTCAACTATTTTACTATGATAGTGCTACCACTAAAGGAATTAACAAACTCTTAATGTTTACTAGCAATGGTGTTTATTTTTATTCTCTTTTATATACAATTCAAAATTTCATTACTGCTTGTAGTTATCCGCTCACGCTTCCGGTTATACTAGCCGCATATTCACCACAGCCCCCGTCACTTATCAGAATGCTCCCTTTCCACAGTCGTCAACCTCAAACGGCGGACTTCCGCTGATCGTCACTGGAACTCTGCTGGGCTGCCCTGTCCTCAACAATTGCGTGTCCTAGGGATAATATTTTCTCCCGTTTTCACTAAGTTATAACTCACACTGTCACTCACTACTTCAGCCCAATATTTTTGGGAAATATTGAACACTACGTAAACTCCCCTTCCGCGCCTTTTGGACCCCACGTTGGGCGCCAATTGTTACCTCCCCTGCCTTTGGGAGGTCGAGATCCGGGCTGGTCCGTTCGGGTCCAACCCAATGGAAATGGGCGTGGGCGCCACTCACTCACCCCTGTAATGGACCTGAAGCCCTGAGTGAGGTTGGGCTTCCCCGAATCTCACTTTATTCAGCTTGGGCGCCACCACCCAAGCCGATCCCGATCTGGCTGTTGCTCCCCAAACCCTCGAGTTCCCTCTTCAACCCGAGCCGTAGAGTATCACAGCCCCAGATCCTCAGTTTCCCAGACGTCAACCGGACGGTCCGGTACATTCGCGGATCGTTTCCAATTCCTGACTTCCCGATTAGCGAACGTTCACGGAACCCCAAACTCGAATCCCACTGATCCAAACCCTATCTATCTTCCGAACTGCCAGACGGGTTGGGTAGAGTGGACCCGAATCGTCACCAATTCACTATCACTGCCCACTGGACAATACCTACTACAATCTCAGGTGAACCGAAATCGTTACAAACTGCCTACTATGGCCCATTCGACGAAAGGGCACTATCATCTCACCTCGTCACAAATTCTGCATCTTATACCAACACCGCGATACGCCGATTACCTGGACCTGAACATAACCACCGCTTAGTTCTGAATTTATTTTATTTAATCGTTCCGACAACAATTCACTTACTACACTAACGGACAATTCATTCTGCTATTCGCTTAATGCGTTACCACAAAAAATATAATAATAAGTTTAATGAGTTTACCATAACAAGTTCATACTCAAATCAACTTATCCTTTGAGTTTCGTTCTCATCGCAGGATTTCATCGAAAGTTTCAGCGGTTAAACGTTGTTTGAGGCTGCCCTCCGAAAAATGTTCAAAATTCGGAAAATTTCAAAATTGATTCCTTATTTTTATTGCAAATGCTTTGCATATGAGAACGTAATTTGAAGCATCTGTTGGTGCATTATTTACAGAAATGGCTAATGCTGGTTAGCCTGTGTCAGCAGCAAAGCAAAATACATACCAAATCTGCTTTACGTTAAGTGAAACCCAACCAGTAAATTTCGTATCGATTGAATCACTGCGCTGGAAGTTGTACGGGTGAAAAGAATTTTAGGATTACCGCCCTCAAAACTTTTCAAATTTTTGAAGCGTTAATATTTGTTGCTAAATTTCATTGCAGGATCATTTCGATTTGCAAATCTAATGACATTAATCGCTCAGTAAAGAAATTTCATAAAATTACAAAAATAGTCATAGCTGGCAGCCCTTTCATGATTTTGGTATGAAATTTCTACGACATTTGGTTCAGATTAAGGTCCATTTACTGCGTGAACTTCGATTTGATTTCTGCACTGGACCGGAAGCTATAGGGAAAAAGCTTTATTTTGCTGAGCAAATTTGCAAGATTTAGGAGACAAAAATCACCATAGCTGGCAACTCTATTCCAATTTTTCAACGAAATTTTCACCAAATGTTACCTAACAAAAGATCCAAGCACTGTATGAATCTTGTCTAAATCTGATGGCTGAATCGGAAGTTATAGGCCCAAAACCAGTTCTTTTTCTCAGCTATTTTTCAAGATGGTACCACTGCCACAGGGTTGCCCGCATTTCAAAATAGCTTCTATCAGATCTGGTCTTAGCAAATACCAACATATTCTGTAAATTTCATTATGATCGGATTATCCGGTCGTCAGTTCTCGTCAACAGAACTTTTGAGTGCTGAAAATAGAGGTAATTTGGTGATGGGTTGCCGTTCTTATGCAAATCGAAATTTTGAAAATTTTATCTTGAGATGAAGGACAAAGGATAAAATGTATCAAAGATTTGAAATGTTTGTCAAAAATCAAAAATTTTTCAGGAAGGTCAATGATTTGAAGGATTTTTTTTCAGCAGCCTGCCACAGCTACAGGGTTACCTGCTTTATGCTGAAAATCTATATGTGCCAAATTTTCGGTCAACATCAATACGCTCTGTAATTTTCGCGATGATCCATTGTTTTCCTTACAAGTAATGACAAATCAAAATTTGAAAAAAATTCCTTGCCTACTTTTAGGCACCCTGCACCCACACACGGCTCAAAATTTCCAATTCTTTATCATAGACAAGCTTAAAACATAATTAGTTTTCATTTCCAATACTTATTTTTAACAAAAATTTACACTGCTTGGAAATATAGGAGTTCCTCAAAATTCACTAAAACGCTCGCCGCCGCCAAAAGGTTTACGATATCTGAATTTAAGAAAAATGTGGACCTACCTACTATATACATCTACGTTTTCCGAAAATTTCAGCTCAATCGGATTGGCCACTCCAGAGATTATCTCCCTTAATCATTTTGCGGATATATATAAATATATATATATATATATATATATATATATATATATATATATATATATATATATATATATATATATATATATATATATATATATATATATATATATATATATATATATATATATATATATATATATATATATATATATATATATATATATAAAGAAATATGAATTTTCGGCGAAACGAGTTTAATACTATTGTTCTTCGAACATTAGTAAAAATACTAATAATGGGCCCTATTCTGAGAGTCATATCACGTGAGATCTCACGTCACTTGGAAAGTCACGACACCTATGAATCGGTATTCTGAGAGTCACGTGACATGACTCTAGGTGAGGTGACTATGAATTTGTGTTTGAATGGCAACGCTTGAGCGTTTGAAATTTATCATGTCATTGAAATTTATCATCGCTCGAAATTCACCACGTCCATGGCACACTGGCATCGACCGTTTCTTGTCCGATCACCGAAGTTAAGCTGTGTTGGGCTTGGTCAGTACTTAGATGGGGGACGGCTTGCACATCGTTGGCGCGCACAAACATAAATTCGGCTTACTTTGGAGGGAGTGGAATTATTAAAAAAATAAAAGTCAAATAGAAAGTAAGGAAAATCGAACGAAAACAGGAAATTTCCAGGGATAAGCAAATGATTTGTGAAATAAAAAAGAGGACGGTGTTTACAAGTGTACCAGGTATATTAAAACTTGCTATACAAGATTATAAATATAGTGATTAGTAAGAAGTATTGGTGAATATTAGAAGTGGTTTTTATGTGTTCGCTGTGCTGTTTCAGGCTTTATGGATGACTTTTCATCAGTCCAATAAAGCATTTGAATTGTCGCTTGTCTTTCCAGTTAGAAAATAGATAAAAAATTGATATCCTTCACATTTTATCCGTTAGGAATAAGCTGTGCATCTGCTTTTCTCCATTGTTAAAATTTTCGCTCGAAAGAATGATGAGATAATGGAGGCTTGTAAAAATTTAACTTCACGAGTATCTCAGTGCAACGCTTTATTTTTTAAAACTGGTACTTGGCAGGTCAATTTCCGATCGATTTTCTTATTGGAAACACATTTGCACAATTCAATTTTCAAATTCAAACACCAAATGTCTCTTTTTAGCTCGAAAAAATGAGCTGCACATACTAAATTGGCGTGAAATGATTGTAGACATGTATCAATGCCATCTGCATTTTCAAAGACACAGAAACAAAAACAACCAATCAAACATAAAACTCCCCAAAAATTGACACAAAGCTACAAAATAACAAACATACGAGGCAAAAATTTATTAGAAAACGGCTAACGGCTATGGCGAACACGTAGTTGAGTTTAACCGCATTATCTTCAAAATAAGATTTGTTTACTTTTTTTTATGGTTCATGATGCAAACTTCGTGAAAATCCTTCTTCTTTTTATTCCAAATATCAATTTATATCATTTCTGACCACAGTCACTTGATATTATCAAGTGACTGAAAATCTTAATTTACGTGACGCTCATCACTTCACGTGACTCTCAGAATAGCCAACAGATCGAAAACGTCACTTGAGGTGATATAACAACTCCTCACGTGACTCTCAGAATACGAAATCATGAGCGTCATCTCATTCGTCACGTGAGGTGACTCTCAGAATAGGGCCAAATTTCTTTGTCTTCTAGCTTATTGCAGTTGTCTAAGTCAAAGTGTGTAAAAGATTTATGTTTGCGTTGAAACTTTCATCCCTCCCCCGAAGAGTTCCTTTGCGTGACTCCAGGCCGATGTCTATGTTTCTGTGTAAACCATGATGTTTAGTTCTTTGTTTCCAGGTCGGCAGCTCAGATGATCAAAATTAAATGTTTGAAAAAATCTATAATTCATTATAAAGCAAATTTCGGAATGATATTAATCAGTTGTCCTCATGTAAATAAAGAACGTTTGCTACCGTATAAACTATCCATTTGCATGAGCATGTTTGTGCAAAGTAATTTTTACTAATGTTCGAAAAAGAACAGTAGTATTATATATATATATATATATATATATATATATATATATATATATATATATATATATATATATATATATATATATATATATATATATATATATTTATATATATATATATATATATATATATATATATATATATATATTATATATATATATATATATATATATATATATATATATATATATATATATACATACATATATATATATATATATATAGATATAGATATATATATATATATATATATATATATATATATATATATATATATATATATATATATATATATATATCTCATCAAAAAATTTCAGTAGAAAAATCTCAGGAACGCGCGATCCGATTGAACTGAAATTTTCACGATACATTGATGTGTATGCAGAATAGTGCTGCACAAAAAGTTAAAAATCTGTAACTCTTTGGCGCCGGCTTAACTCTTATCACTAAAAGATATTTCAAATATTCCTATTATTCTGTCAAAAATTAACTTTTGCGAAAACAAAGCTAAAGAAATGAGTTTTGAATGTGTTTAAAATGTGAATTAGGTAATGTTTTGGAAATTTTTAACCCTGTGTGTGCGCTAGGTGCCTAAAATAAGATTGGGAAATTTGGGACATTTTTGAATTGCGATAACTTTTTAATTAATTAAAAAATCACTATGAAACTTAACGAACATATTAGTGTTGATAAGTTGCAAAATTGTATAGTTTTTGATGAACGTGCTGGTAACTCTGTAGCTACGGCAGGCACTGAAAGTGAAAACATTCAAACCATCGAATCTCCTTAAAAATATCCGTTTCTTACAATAAAAACCAATTTTTATACAAATCTTATGCTTTATCTACACATCTATGCAGGTGAAATTTGCACAATACATTGAACTTAACTAGGACTAGGTCTGATAGAAGCGATTTTTAATCGTGGGAAACTCTGCGCCAGTGGTGCCATCTTGAAAAATTACAAAGAAAAAAAACTGCTTTTTGCCCTATGAAATGTGAATAAGTTACCAGATTTTCATGAAATTGACACAGTAGCTGAACCTTACTCTAAACCGTGTTTGGTAGAAATTCAGTTGAAAAGTTCGATTGGTGCTGCCAGCTATTGTAGTTTTTGTGTCTTTGGTTTTGAAAATTCGCTCAGGAAAATAAAGCTTTTTGTCCTATTACTTCCAGTGCAGTAATTAAATCAACACGAATTTCATACAATTAATGACACCTATTATAAACATTATTTAGGCCAAATTTGGTTGAAAAGCCACCATAGGGTTGCGAGCTTTTGTTGGTTTTGTGTTTGTTTGCAATATATTTATTAAGCGGTTTTATCGAAGAATTTTCAAATGGTAATGATATTCTAGTGACAATAAACAGCACATATTAAGTTTTCGATTATTTGAAAATACTCGCTGCAGGTAACCCTAAATTTCTTTATACTCCTATAGCTTCGAATGTAATATAACAACGTGAAGTAGATGTGATTTATTCTTGGCTTTGATACTGGCAAAAGGTTGTCAGCACGAGTCGGTTGTGCTACTTTTGTATCAATAAATGCTCACAGTCAGTATTCATCGGAAACATTTACAATGAAAATAAATAACCGATGTTTCAATTCCCAAAGTTCTGCAAATTTTTCGGATCGCAGCCCCAAACACCAACTTCAGTTACAGTGCTGCAGGCACTGAGCATTTTCTTGCTTACTACTAATTCAATGTAGTTTTTTTTCCTTTTCTTTTTTTTCTCTAGTTTTCTTATTTTGAATTTGGACTTTTTCACTTTGATTTTGTTTATTATTGTTCTTTATTTTGTATCATTATCGTTTCATTTTTATTTTGTTCATTTTTTCATTCTTTTGTTAGTTTATTACTTGTATTTTATATTTTATATATTCAGTAATTGGATTTTATCTGTTGAATAATAATAGTAATAAATAAATAAATAAATAAATTGATGTTATATGAGATGCTGCTTTCAAAATTTTGTGAAATAAGCAACTGATAACGAATATAATTAACTCGTGTTTTGCTCTCATAAACGTTGAAATTTATGCCAGTGCTAATATCTGAAACCTTACCACCATATGAGCTATAGTGCATTCTTGAGACCAAAGTAAAATGTGGCGTTTGAAACAGTTTGGCCATAATAAGCAGCTCATGTGGTGGAATATGCACTCAAAACCTTCACGATTCTTCAACTGTTCTTCGAATATTAGTATTTCTAGCGGTTCAAAAGTACAGCCAGGGTACAAATCGTTCCGAACTAGTAGTTAAACTTCATATACGTATTTGGTTCATCATTTGATTCAAATTGCTAGCCTAATACTTAATGCTGAAGCTAGTAATCACGTACAAACAGAAATTTCAACAGAAATATTCTTGAATAGACATCTTAATCCTCTGCAGGGAATAAAAACAAATTGTAGCATAAGATATACAATTAAAAATTATAAAACTTTGTTAAAAAAATTTAAAAATTATAAAGTTTTATTATATTTATAATAATCCAATGATAATTACAATGGTAAAATGAACATGCATCATAAGCTAGTAGACTGTTACAAAATACAGCATACTATCGAAATTGCTTCTGGAGCTGCCTGCGCTAGTAAAACGCTAATAATATTTCCAGTAGATTTTCATGCAAATTATTCTGATTGTAATTTTTTCAAAGTTGCGATTTTCATTGTTGAAATAAATGATCGATAGAGGGTATCTAAGGTGATAGAGAGTATTTTGATTGTTCGCTGTATGTAAGTCAATGCTAAGACATTGAAAGTGACTATTAAAGCAATGTCCAGCCAGAACCGCGAGGAGGTCTACAGCATTCTCACCAGCATAGGAATGGGGATAGAGAAACACTTGAAGGATGCAGAGGTTAGTGGAAGAAATAGCAAGTTGATGAAACTCATGACCTTTAAATTGTTTATAGCTAGCCCTAATAATGAATTTTTTTATTTTATTTATTTATTTACCAAGCAAGGCGTACATGTATAAAACGAATAAAATCTAATAGTACATACATAAAATTACGAAACAAAATTCACAATTGTCATACAAACAAATTAATTAAATCAATCAAATATCAATTAAATCGCAAATCTTGAGTGTCTTTCTAAGCTAACTTACAATTACACGGCCTTTCATTGACCCTCATTCACACCCTCCATCGGGATGCAATTGTTACGTTTATCATGTTGTTAAGAGAGAATAAATCAAATTGGAACAAAATAAACGACTGACCTGCTCATCATCCGCCACCCAAAAATATTCAGCTCCGTTCACCTTGATCGCCCGGGCTCAGACCGCCGTTTTCAGTCAAAAGCCTTTCAGTTGCTGATGCTTTGCCATCTCATCATCGCCCGGCCCAGGGTTCGAACCTGGGACCTGTTGCGTGCCGAGCCGCCACGCTCTCTTTACGCCAACGGAGCCGGCGACTGGATTTGATGTATTTTCTAATATAGTGCACAATATTTGAAAGCGTGGTTGAATTGACGGATCCTACGTCCACCTATTCGTATTCGATTACCCTTCTGGTAGCCGATGTTTCCTCCCGTCCGAGCGCTTTACCGCCAGCAATTGCAAAAGCACGTGATCGGACCTGAGTTCCGAAATAATTCCACTTGTATTCGCTGGTTTTGGCTCCCATCCGAGCGCTTTACAGCCAGCAAGTGCAAAAGCACGTGATCGCACCTGAGTTTCGAACTAATTTCACTTGTATTAACTAATTCTGGCTCCCATCCGAGCGCTTTCCCGTCAGAAGTTGAAGGAAAAAGCACGTGATCGCACCTGATTTAGAAAAATGAATTCACTGATGTTATCTAATTCTCGCTCCCATCCGAGCGCTTTGCCGTCAGAAGTTGAAAAAAAAGCACGTGATCGCACCTGGATTTAGAAAAATTAATTCACTGATGTTATGTAATTCTCGCTCCCATCCGAGCGCTTTGCCGTCAGAAGTTGAAAAGGACTTCGGTGTGTTTCTGCTTTTCGTCGCTCGCTTTTGTGGAACGGTTTCCTTCCAAGCTTCCAGGTGTAAGCTCCGCGCATGATATTCTAGGCACCCTTCCATGGTGTGTGACGCTTTTCACCATGCGGCTGATCTACCACAGCTTTCAGGCCGTGTGGGACTCGTGGATCCACCTGCCCATATTTCGGGAGTCAGTGGCGTGGCGAGGTTAAATTATCCTTCAGAATTTGGAGGTACATAAATTTATCCATGTTACCGTCAATAACGTGAATATTACCGACTCCATTAGCTGCCATACAGCCCCAAACCATTATCGAACCTCCACCCTGTTTTACACTTGGACGAAGATTCTTCAAATTCAACTCTTCATTCTTCTTTCTCCTTACTCGAACCTTCCCATCCGATCCAAAAACATTGAATTTGCTTTCATCAGCAAATATAACGGTATTTCAGAAGTCTGGGCTATGCGAATAGTACTGAGTCGCAAATTCTAGCCACGTTTCTGATTGTTCGCACTTATTAACGGTTTTACTCGTGGGGAGCGACTGTTAAACCCTTGTTTTCTTAGGACAATTCTTATTGTTTCGTCGCAGACCTTGATACCCAAGGCCTTTTCAACGTGTACGCGAATTTTCGGCGTACTAAGCTTCGGATTTTCTCGGATAAAGTCTACTATCCATCGTTCGTCACGATCAGAAAACGCTTTTTTTTTTTTTACTTTTTCGAACCTTATCACCGATGCGATTGTCTTTAAATCGTTCAATTATATGTTGTTCAGTTGACGCACTCTTGTTGACAATCTTTGCTATTTCGCGTTTACTTTTCCCGAGCTTGAAATGATGGATTACCAGCTCCCGTTCTTCGTATGTCGTATGACCCATTTCGAAAAAAAACTTGCTCAAAACGATAAATGTGCAACAGGTGGCTGCACTCAGCGAAAGACTAAAGTCAATTAAGAAAATGTCAAATACATGTCAACAGCTGATTATAAAATCTTAGTAGTGAACTATATGAAAAAAGTACAATGGATCATTTTCATTTTGACCCCATATTCAGCCTTCTAGCAAAGATTGACCCGTAATTTCAAAGGCAATGTAACCATTTTGTGTATACCTTGTGTATTTGTTGCTTACACATTAGGAATTACTTTTGCCTAGAAACAAAGTAATTTCCAATGATATAAAATTGTATGCGATGCAAATTAATTTATTTTCACTGGGTGGATCATTTTCACTTTGAGTGACTGTATATATATATATATATATATATATATATATATATATATATATATATATATATATATATATATATATATATATATATATATCTATCTATATTTATATATATATATATATATATATATATATATATATATATATATATATATATATATATATATATATATATATATATGTTTATATACAATATATATATATATATATATATATATATATATATATATATATATATATATTTATATATATATATATATATATATATATATATATATATATATATATATATATATATATATATATATATATATACATGAATTTTTGGCCGAATCGATTTTAATACTAATGTTCTTCGAACATTAGTAACAAGTAAACGACCTTTGTTTTTACATTTAATCGTTATGAGTAGAAGGCAAATTGTCAACGAGTTACACAGAAGTGTTCGTAAAAATTTTAAACGATGTCGGGTCACTATCAGAGGTATTGATGATTTATGGCAGGCGGATTTGGTTGATATGTCATAGTCATCACAGAATCGAGGCTACAAATTTCTTCTCACAATAATTGACGCTTTTTCCAAGTACGCTTGGACATTACCAGTCAAAAATAAAAGCGCTTATGAAGTGACGAAAGCAATGGAAACAATTCTCGAACAAAGATGTATTCCCAGAAATCTGCAGATGACGGAAAAGAATTTTTCAATAAAAGATTTCAACATATTATGAAAAAGTATGAAACCAACCACAACTCTACATTTAGTGCTTTGAAAGCATCGATTGTTGAGCGCTTCAATCGAACTCTAAAAGGGATAATGTGGAAAAAATTCAGAATGAATCGAAACTACCACTGGATCAGTCTAGTATCGAAACTAGTTGACCAGTATAGTAGAACTAAACACTGTATTATTAAGATGCGTCCTATTGACGTGAATGCGAGCAATCAAGTTCAAATACTTTCAGATGTTTATAGAAAAGTTAAGGTTATGTCAAAACCTAAATTCAAAAAACTCTAGCGCACCTGAACCACTAGAAACACTAATGTTCGAAGAACAGTAGAAGAATCGTGCAGGTTTTGAGTGCATATTCCACCACATAAGCTGCTTACTACGGCCAAATTGTTTCAAATGCCACGTTTTACTTTGGTCTCAAGAATGCATTATAACTCATATGGTAGAAGGTTTCAGATATTACCACTGGCATGGGTTTCAAAGTTTATGAAAGAAAAACACTTGTTAATTATATTCGTTATCAGTTGCTTATTTCACCAAACTTTGAAAGCAGCATCTCATATAACATCAATGAAGAAAATGCTCAGTGCCTGCAGCACTGTAACTGAAGTTGGTGTTTGGGGCTGCGATCCGAAAAATTTGCAGAACTTAGGGAATTGAAACATCGGTTATTTATTTTCATCAAATGTTTTCGGTATGAATACTAACTGTAAGCGTTTATTGATACAAAAGTAGCACAACCGACTCGTGCTGGCAACCTTCTGCCAGTATCAAAGTCAAGAATGTATCACATCTGCTTCACGTTGTTATATTACATTCGAAGTTAAAGGAGTATAAAGAAATTTAAAGTTACCTGCAGCGAGTTTTTTCAAATAATCGAAAGCTTAATATTTGCTGTTTATTGTCACTACAATATCATTACCATTTGAAAATTCTACGATAAAGCCGCTTAATAAAGATATTGCAAACAAACACAAAACCAACAATAGCTGGCAACCCTATCGAGGCTTTTCAATCAAATTTGGCCTGAATAATGCTTATAATAGGTTCCATTAGTTGTTTGAAATTCGTATTGATTCCATGACTGCACTGGAAGTTATAGGGCAAAAAGTTTTATTTTCCTGAGCAAATTTTCAAAACCAAAGACACAAAAATTACCATAGCTGGCAGCACCAATCGAATTTTTCAACCAAATTTATATCAGACAGAGTTTAGAGTAAAGTGCAGCTACTGTGTCAATTTCATGAAAATCTGGTTACTAATTCACATTTTATAGGGCAAAAAGCAGTTTTTTTTTCTTTGCAATTTTTCAAGATGGCACCACTGGCACAGAGTTGCCCACAATTCAAAATCGCTTCTATCAGACCTGGTTCTACTTAAGTCCAATGCATTCTGTAAATTTCAATGGTATCTGATTATTGGTTCGTGAATTCCCGTGAACAGAAGTTTTTGATGCTAAAAATATAGGGTAACTGGGAAAGAGTTACCGTTCTTGTCCGACATGAAATTTCCAAAGTTTTACTTTGAACGTGTAGATAAAGCATAAGATTTGTATACAGATTGGTTTTATTGTAAGAAACGGACATTTTTAGGATATTCGATGATTTGAATGTTTTCACTTCCAAATTTTTATTTTTTCAAATTTAAGACACCAAAATTATCATAGCTGGCAGCTCCAACCGAATTTTTCAACCAAATTTCTACCAAACGTGGTTTGAAGTAAGGTCCAGCTACTGTGTGAATTTCGTCAAAATCGAACGATTCAATCAGAATTTATAGGGCTAAAAGCAGTAATCTTTTTTAGTGATTTTTCAAGATGGCACCACTGGCACAGAATCGCCCGCATTTCAAAATCACTTTTATCAGACCTGGTCCTATTTAAGACCAATACAGTCTGCAAATTTCAATTTATTCTGCTCATCAGATCGTGAGTTTCCGTGAACAGAAGTTGTTGATGCTAAAAATAAAGGTAAATTGGGCAAGGGTTACCAAGCGTGCCCGTTATACCATATCAAATTTTTTTTCTTGTTTATGTAAAAACAGCACGAAATTTACATATGAGTGGCTTTTTTTTGAAGAAACGGCATTTTTTCAAGAGAGACGATAATTTGGAGGTTTTCACTTTCAGTGCTTGCCCTAGCTTCATGGTTGCCAGCACGCTCATCAAAAGCTACACGAATTTACAACTAAATAATACCAATATGTCCTAAAAATTTGGTAATGATTGAATAGCTCTGTCAAAAGTTATCGCAATTAAAAATTTTCAATTTTTCCCGTTCTCTTTTTAGGCACCCAGCGCACACATGGGGTTAAAAAATTCCAAAACATTATCAGATTCACATGTAAAACACGTTCGAAATTTATTTTGTTAGCTTTATTTTTGCAAAATTTCATTGTGTACGGAATAATAGGTATATTAAAAATATCACCAAAATGGCCGCCGGTGCCAAAGGGTTAAAGATTGTTAACTTTTTCTGAGACCTGGACCTATTTTGCATATACACCAATGTGTCCTAAAAATTTCAGTTCAATCGGATGGCGAGATTTTTTCACTGAAATTTTTTGATGATGATATATATATATATATAAATATATATATATATATATATATATATATATATATATATATATATATATATATATATATATAGAAATATGAATTTGAAAAAAAGTGATTTTAATACTAATGTTCTTCTTCGAATATTAGTAAAAAGTTGACTTTGTACGTATAAGTAAACATAAGTACATATTTGAAAAAGGCTACACAACAAACTGGTCCACTGAAATTTTTTCAATAAAAGATGTAAGAAAAACATAGCCACGAACATACTCACTGGAAGACTATCAAGGAAATTTGATGCAAGGAGGGTTCAACGAGCCTGAGTTAACTACAGTGAAACTCCCTGATGCATACCTTGTTGAGAAAATTATAAGAAGCAGGGGAAATCGTGTTTTTGTCAAATGGCTTGGTTTTCCTTCTCATCATAATTCCTGGATAAATATAAAAGACGTGCTCTAAAAGCGAACAACATTCCTCCATGATGTTGTTTTTAAAGCGAGAATATGACCGCGTCAAGACGTTTGCCAATCTAAAAATTGATGAAAGAAAAATACTTAAGCTTGTTCGTAGTGGATTCTTTTACACAAACATAAAAGACCAGGTCAGATGTTACTTCTGCTCGGTCACCATGGACACAGTCAACGTACCTACCGATGTCAAGAGTGAGCACTTTCGTTTGTCACCGGAATGTTTCTACGCCAACGGAAAAGATGTCTGTAGACCTTGCAATACACCTATTACATCAAAAAAATGTTCCAGAATAGAATACTGCCTCTACAATCTATTTAACTGTGTTGGTCTTGGATTTTTTGTTGGTGTTTTTACTTCTCCAAGCAAAATGTCAACAATTTTATTTCAATCTAAATTTGTATAAATAAAAAAACAATATAATTTATTGCCACGTATACAAACAAATGTTTTTATTTACCTAAAATTCCCAGCCCCACGTACCATCTAATTACCACAAAGAAAATACAACACCTGTACATTGACCTACTCCTCTGCAACCAGCGAATAACGTCTCTGTTTTCATCTAAATATAGCCACTCGGAAACATCATAAAATCATTCATCCAGTTATGACATAATCTCTGCAGTGCGTAAAATCACCATTCATCCACACTTAGCATAGATCAGTTATGACACACCAGGTTCGTACAACCGGTCTACATCTTGTATTTACGACAGACCAAATTACTCAGATCCATCATTATCAATATATCGCACATGCATACGATACGCTTAATCCATTGATCGTGTTTGAGACCAGAATCGCACATGGCGAACGAGGAAAGATAAAACAAGAAAACAAGACATTGCATCTGCATATGCTTGCGATAGAGGTATAATCAAGTTCAAGGTACTATCAACCAAATGCAATGATTGAGTTTGAAACCTACCAAACGTGGTTTGAAGTAAGGTCCAGCTACTGTGTGAATTTCGTCAAAATCGAACGATTCAATCAGAATTTATAGGGCTAAAAGCAGTAATCTTTTTTAGTGATTTTTCAAGATGGCACCACTGGCACAGAATCGCCCGCATTTCAAAATCACTTTTATCAGACCTGGTCCTATTTAAGACCAATACAGTCTGCAAATTTCAATTTATTCTGCTCATCAGATCGTGAGTTTCCGTGAACAGAAGTTGTTGATGCTAAAAATAAAGGTAAATTGGGCAAGGGTTACCAAGCGTGCCCGTTATACCATATCAAATTTTTTTTCTTGTTTATGTAAAAACAGCACGAAATTTACATATGAGTGGCTTTTTTTTGAAGAAACGGCATTTTTTCAAGAGAGACGATAATTTGGAGGTTTTCACTTTCAGTGCTTGCCCTAGCTTCATGGTTGCCAGCACGCTCATCAAAAGCTACACGAATTTACAACTAAATAATACCAATATGTCCTAAAAATTTGGTAATGATTGAATAGCTCTGTCAAAAGTTATCGCAATTAAAAATTTTCAATTTTTCCCGTTCTCTTTTTAGGCACCCAGCGCACACATGGGGTTAAAAAATTCCAAAACATTATCAGATTCACATGTAAAACACGTTCGAAATTTATTTTGTTAGCTTTATTTTTGCAAAATTTCATTGTGTACGGAATAATAGGTATATTAAAAATATCACCAAAATGGCCGCCGGTGCCAAAGGGTTAAAGATTGTTAACTTTTTCTGAGACCTGGACCTATTTTGCATATACACCAATGTGTCCTAAAAATTTCAGTTCAATCGGATGGCGAGATTTTTTCACTGAAATTTTTTGATGATGATATATATATATATATAAATATATATATATATATATATATATATATATATATATATATATATATATATATATATATATATATATAGAAATATGAATTTGAAAAAAAGTGATTTTAATACTAATGTTCTTCTTCGAATATTAGTAAAAAGTTGACTTTGTACGTATAAGTAAACATAAGTACATATTTGAAAAAGGCTACACAACAAACTGGTCCACTGAAATTTTTTCAATAAAAGATGTAAGAAAAACATAGCCACGAACATACTCACTGGAAGACTATCAAGGAAATTTGATGCAAGGAGGGTTCAACGAGCCTGAGTTAACTACAGTGAAACTCCCTGATGCATACCTTGTTGAGAAAATTATAAGAAGCAGGGGAAATCGTGTTTTTGTCAAATGGCTTGGTTTTCCTTCTCATCATAATTCCTGGATAAATATAAAAGACGTGCTCTAAAAGCGAACAACATTCCTCCATGATGTTGTTTTTAAAGCGAGAATATGACCGCGTCAAGACGTTTGCCAATCTAAAAATTGATGAAAGAAAAATACTTAAGCTTGTTCGTAGTGGATTCTTTTACACAAACATAAAAGACCAGGTCAGATGTTACTTCTGCTCGGTCACCATGGACACAGTCAACGTACCTACCGATGTCAAGAGTGAGCACTTTCGTTTGTCACCGGAATGTTTCTACGCCAACGGAAAAGATGTCTGTAGACCTTGCAATACACCTATTACATCAAAAAAATGTTCCAGAATAGAATACTGCCTCTACAATCTATTTAACTGTGTTGGTCTTGGATTTTTTGTTGGTGTTTTTACTTCTCCAAGCAAAATGTCAACAATTTTATTTCAATCTAAATTTGTATAAATAAAAAAACAATATAATTTATTGCCACGTATACAAACAAATGTTTTTATTTACCTAAAATTCCCAGCCCCACGTACCATCTAATTACCACAAAGAAAATACAACACCTGTACATTGACCTACTCCTCTGCAACCAGCGAATAACGTCTCTGTTTTCATCTAAATATAGCCACTCGGAAACATCATAAAATCATTCATCCAGTTATGACATAATCTCTGCAGTGCGTAAAATCACCATTCATCCACACTTAGCATAGATCAGTTATGACACACCAGGTTCGTACAACCGGTCTACATCTTGTATTTACGACAGACCAAATTACTCAGATCCATCATTATCAATATATCGCACATGCATACGATACGCTTAATCCATTGATCGTGTTTGAGACCAGAATCGCACATGGCGAACGAGGAAAGATAAAACAAGAAAACAAGACATTGCATCTGCATATGCTTGCGATAGAGGTATAATCAAGTTCAAGGTACTATCAACCAAATGCAATGATTGAGTTTGAAACCTGAAACGCACATGGCGAATGATATGATAAACAAGAATAACAAAAGTAAAATCCCTCGTAAACCTATTCATGCATACCCGACACAGGTCAGTTATGAGACCAAAAATAAAAACCAAAAATACGTGATTTTACTGATGCACTTTGAATGTAAACATATGGTGTTCACTTATCCAGTACGACACGTTCAAAATACACACGTTTATTTATCTCTATCCACACACAATACTCGAACTCTTTACTTTCAGCTCCTCGTCGCATGTCACAACCAACTCCCGACCACTCAGCGCCCTTCACCACATACCCCTACCAGCCACCACCCAATCAGTGCCTACAGAAAGCTGCTCCAAGCCTCCAGCCTATCTGCACACACCCCCACACTAGTGCACAAACCGACCGTCGGCCGCCAAACCGGCTCCCCGTACAAAATAGCTGATTTTCTAGCCCACTTTCAGCCTCTTGTGACCCACTTTCAGCATCTTTAACCTCCAGAAACTATCCCACTTTATGCTTGTATTGGCCATAGTCTGTCCCTATCGGACCTAGTGCAAAAATTAATGAAAAAGGTATTATTACTACTTCGTAAATATTGCACCAACGGATGCTTCAAATTACGTTCTCATATGCAAAATATTTGCATTAAAACTAAGAAACCAATTTTGAAATTTTCCGAGTTTTGAACATTTTCCGGATGGCAGCCTCAAACAACGTTTAACCGCTGAAACTTTCGATGAAATCCTCCGATGAGAACGAAATTCAAAGGATAAGTTGATTTAAGTATGAGCTTGTCATGGTAAACTTATTGCTACTTCGTTGGGAAAGTGTTGCCAGCACTGAACATTTTCATCATTTGTGTTATAGTTGAGTTTTGTTGCTTTGGATAAGGAATGGTTCATATGATTCTACAAAAAAGTGTATTACGTCTTTCCACATTTTTTTTGTCATTCAAAGACAATTTCTTCGAAAATTAGTTTTCTAGCGGTTCTGATGCGCTAGACTTTTTTTCATTATATCCTTTAATTGGGTAGTTTGCCTGTTGTATTGAATATGCACCAAATAAGTAAATAAATAAATGATTGCTGGGTCTAACAGGGTAGTAGCAAATACGTTGAATCGATAACGCATGCGCTTTTGCACTTAAAATTGAATGGAAATTAAGTAAACTTGTGGTAATAATACAGTTATCGATATTCGATATGATGTTTGTGAGTCGGTTGCAAATGCGACAGATCCTGGTGCATATACATATAAGAATAACACATCACCAAAATAGAATAACTCATCGAAAGTTTTTTAACCGTTTTGTTCATATATATATATATATATATATATATATATATATATATATATATATATATATATATATATATATATATATATATATATATATATATATATATATATATATAGATATATATATATATATATATATATATATATTTACATATATATATATATATATATATATATATATATATATATATATATATATATATATATGTATACATATATATATATATATATATATATATATGTATACATATATATATATATATATATATATATATATATATATATATATATATATATATATATATATATACATATATGTATATATATATATATATATATATATATATATATATATATATAAATATATATATATATATATATATATATATATATATATATATATATATACATATATATTTATATATATGTATATATATATATATATATATATATATATATATATATATATATATATATATATATATATATATTTATATAGATCTATATATATATATATATATATATATATATATATATATATATACTATATATGTATATATATATACATGTATATATACATATAAATAAATTAAAATTATATATATATATATATATATATATATATATATATATATATATATATATATATATATATATATATATTATATATATATATATATATATATATATATATGTATATATATATATATATATATATATATATATATATTTATATATATATATATATATATATATATATATATATATATATATATATATGTCAACAGAGTCGAGTTTAAATTAGGATAATTTTAGCAATGTGACGGCGGCCAGCAGGTAAGGGCTTTCAGGTACCCCTATATTTCTATGGGAAGACGAAATTCGGCGGTAAACAAGTACAAAAATGAATAGTGTTTGTAAATTTTAGGGTTTGGCCAACTAGTGAGTATATATGAAATACAACATACAAATGAAATTTCGAGTAATAGCTTCTGGGAAAGTGATCATATAATAACGAAATTAGTTTGTGTTTTTAGTTTTTTGGAAAAAATGTGCAAACGATTGACACATTTGATGCTTGCCCGCATAGTCACTTTGAAAATTCTAAAATTCAATTTTCAATGGTAAAAATTGAATGGTCGAACTAACGTGACTGTCGAAATCGACGAGTCGAAGTTCGGGAAAAGGAAATATAATAAGGGCAAGCATGTTGAGGGAAAATAGGTGTTTGGGGCCATGGAAAGAGGAAGTTAGAAGTGCTTTGCGGAAGTAATGAAAGATCTAAGCAAGAGCAATTTTCTGCCCATAATAAAAAAGTATGTTAAGCCGGGTACAGCCATAATTTCAGACGAATCGAAAGCGTATAGTTGCCTCAACTCTGAAGGGTATATTTATTTCACAGTAAACCACAAACGACATTTCAAGGATCCGATTACAGAAGCGCATACCAATGAAACAGAGTGAACTTGGGCAGCAATGAAGCGGCAGATGGAGTCGAGATGCTGTACCAGTGACTTCAAGAGCTACTTAAAAGAGTATCTATGGCGGAGGATACATAACGGTGATGGTGATAGTAGTGGAACCCAAACCGGTGACAATGGCGGACGATATGAGTTTTCTAGATATAGTTTTCAAAGTTTGATTTTTCATTTTATTTTTCATAGGCTATAAGTTGCAATATTCTGTGAAACTTAACTTTAAAAGATTTGATAATATTAAGAATAAGAATCATATATATGCGAATAATTGCAATATTTACACAAATAAGATATTGAAATGAAAATATAGGTATAGAAATAAATTAGTATCTTAGTATTTAAGATAATGGGCAGGTTCCTTGATCTCTTAGCTTAGGAGATGTAATAAGATTAAAAATAATACTAATGTATCAAAGAATAATAATAAGATATTAAAAGGAATTATAGGTATAGATCTAAATGATTAAACGCACTAGTTTAGGTGATGCGCAGGTTTTTTGACTTCTTATTTTAGAATATATAGTAAGATTACAAACCCTAAACAAGTCCGCGTAACGTCTCGTCGTTTACTATTAGGCGTCAACAGATAACTCTGAAAGGCTGACCCGATTTTCTGTTGTGTCAAGCCTTGTACGTTCTATTTCATCGTTCGGCTTTGTTAGTTCTTCATTTTCTTGGATTTTTCTATTTCGTGTAAACAAAATCACGAGTGTTTGTGTTTGTTTGCATTCTAACTCTTTCACTGCTAAATTTAATACCCGAGCTCCACAGCACAGCTGAGAAGATTCGCGGCTTGCACTCAAGCGTAAGGGGTTCGATCCTCGTGTGAAATGTTGCGTTTTTGTAAGTCATAGCAATTATTATCATAACAAATCATAATAATATAGAAAAATATATAATAAATCTAAAAGTCAAAACAACAAAATTTAATATATTATTCCGGCTGAAAAAGAAATTTCCGCTTACGGTTCACTATAACATTAATTTTAAAAATCGGTATAAGTGTTTGTTTTCATTCTAATACTTTCACTGCTCCAATCAATACCCGAGCAACACAGTACAGCTGGGAAGATTTCCGGCTTGCACTCTAGCGTACGGAGTTTGATCCTCGTGCTAAGCATTTCGTGTTTGTATGTCACAACAAATATATAATATATAGAAAAATATAAAATAAATTTAAAAAAACTCTAGCGCACCTGAACCGCTAGAAAACTAATTTTCGAAGAAATTGTCTTTGAGTGACAAAAAAGTGTGGAAAGACGTAATACACTGTTTTGTAGAATCATATCAACCATTCCTTATCCAAAGCAACAAAACTCAACTATAACACAAATGATGAAAATGTTCAGTGCTGGCAACACTTTCCCAACGAAGTAGCAATAAGTTTACCATGACAAGCTCATACTTAAATCAACTTATCCTTTGAATTTTGTTCTCATCGCAGGATTTCATCGAAAGTTTCAACGGTTAAACGTTGTTTGAGGCTGCCATCCGAAAAATGTTCAAAACTCGGAAAATTTCAAAATTGATTCCTTATTTTTATTGCAAATGCTTTGCATATGAGAACGTAATTTGAAGCATCTGTTGGTGCAATATTAACGGAAATGGCACATTGCTAGTTAGCCTGTGTCAGCAGCAAAGCAAAATACATACCAAATCTGCTTCACGTTAAGTTAAACCCAACCAGTAAATCTCGTTTCGATTGAATCACTGTGCTGGAAGGTATACGGGTGAACAGAATTTTAGGGTTACCACCTTCAAAACTTTTCAAATTTTAAAAACGTTGATATTTCTTGTTAATTTTCGTTGTAGGATCATTCTCAATTGCAAATCTAATTACATAATCGCTCAGTAAAGAAATTCCACAAAATTACAAAAATGGTATTAGCTGGCAGCCCTTTCATGATTTTTGTACGAAATTCTTAAGACATTTATTTCACATTAAGGTCCATTTACTGCATGAACTTGGTTTTGATTTCTACACTGGACCAGAAGTTATAGGGAAAAAAGCTTTATTTTGCTGAGCAAATTTGCAAGATTTATGAGACAAAAATCACCACAGCTGATGTTTTGTTTTGATGTTTTTGATGTTTTTTTCTCAGTCGTTTTTCAAGATGGTACCACTGCCACAGGGTTGCCCGCATTTCAAAATGACTTCTATCAGACTTGGTCCTAGCTAATACCAACATATCCTGTAAATTTCATTATGATCGGATTATCCGGTCGTCAGTTCTCGTGAACAAAACTTTCGAGTGGTGAAAATAGAGGTAATTTGGTGATGGGTTGCCGTTCTTATGCAAATCGGAATTTGGAAAATTTTATCTTGAGATGAAGGACAAAGGATAAAATTTATCAAAGATTTGAAATTTTTGTCAAATATCAAAAAATTTTCAGGAAGGTCAATGATTTGAAGGATTTTTTTTCAGCAGCCTGCCACAGTTACATGGTTACCTGCTTTATCCTGAAAGTCTATGTGTGCCATATTTTGGTCAACATCAATACACTCTGTAACTTTCACGTTGATCCATTATTTTTCTTACAAGTAATGACAAATCAAAATTTGAAAAAAAATTCTTGCCTACTTTTAGGCACCCTGCACCCACACACGGCTCAAAATTTCCAATTCTTTATCACAGACAAGCTTAGAACATAATAAGTTTTTATTCCCAATACTCTTCTTTAACAAAAATTTACACTGCTTGGAAATATAGGAGTTCCTCAAAATTCACTAAAACGCTCGCCGCCGCCAAAACGTTAAGGATATCTGAGTTTGAGAAAATCGCGGACCTACTTACTATATACATCTACGTTCTCCGAAAGTTTCAGCTTAATCGGATCGGCCACTCCAGAGATTATCTCTGTTTTATCTACCACTTGTAATTTAAGAAATAAAAACGCGAAGATAATAATTCAATTGTTTATTTGAAAGTCACTTATGCGAAACAATCCAAACGTACGAAAATTAGAAAATACAAACGAATCGAAAGCAATACGAAAAAATCGAAAGACATGCGAAAGATATGAGAATCAAATCAAATTTCAAACTAACAAAGAAGAGTGAGCAACTAACTGGTACTTTCTTTTATAGCGATGAAAATTCCGGTACATTTTTAACTGTTTCCTAAACTAATATTAATTTAGTCGAAATTTCATTATAGAATACAGCATTAATATCCAACATCAGCTGACTGGAATTTCGTTATTTCCACGGGAACAGCTGGACGAGTCGTACTGACACCTGTCAGCTGGACGGATCGATCGGTATGTAACCATTATCGTCAACTATTGCTAATTTTATTTTATTCTCAGGTTGTTGAAGCCGTACGCAACATTCTCCCCTCCCATTAGGCGACAGTCTCATATTTCACTGTAATTAGATTATTATTACTTAATTTTAACTAATAACAAAGATCATCTTCATCTTCTCTGCTTCTGGTCTGCTACTTGATATTTCTCCTAGAACGATGGCACGGTTCTATGGAGCGGCATTTCCTCCTTGCGACCATGAACCATGCCCGGGAACTTGAGGTTTTCAGGCGCCTCGCCTCACCATTCTGGAACATTCATGCCGGGGGGAGGGATAGGAAGTGGATAAGGAGTGTAAACAAGGTATCATAATTCTAATTTGGGCTTATTGGCTAATGTCGTTGAGAATTCATTATGTCAGCAATTTGACTCATAAGTTCACATTTTGTATGATTCCATATTCAATGTTCAATTCCAAAAAAACAAGTTCAGTTCAATAATATACAATTTAGTTTTTCTGGGGCTTTTCTACAGGTAGTAAAGCAATTTTCGTGATTGGTCTATCTAGTTCCTTATGGGAAGTGCGAACTGTCACAACGCGAACTAATCCATCAGTTCCAGGATGTGTCTTTATAATTCGGCCCATGGGCCACTTGTATGATGGCAAACGTTCATCCTTAATGAGCACTAAATCATTTATTTCAATATTAGGCTGACGACGATTCCACTTTGGCCTTTCTTGGAATCTTGTTATATATTCTAGGGACCACCTTTTCCAAAAGTCTGGCGTTAGTCGTTGGATGAATCGCCAGCGACTCAAACGGTTGAGTTGTAAATCCATGAGGTTGTCTTCTGGTATTGCTAATAACGTGTTTCCAACAAGAAAATGTCCTGGCGTTAAGGCATTCAAATCCTTAGGGTCGTTCGTCAAAGGACAAAGAGGTCTTGAGTTCAAGCACGCTTCTACTTTAATCAATACGGTGTTGAATTCTTCGTATGTCAAAGCTGCATTTCCTATAATCCTTTTCAGTTGATGTTTTGTGGACTTCACACCAGCCCACCAAAATGTGGCGATGACGGAGGGTTAAAGTGCCATGTGATGCCTTCATTAGCCAACTCTTGGGACAGATTTTGATTTCGCTTTAAAATTTGTATCAATTCCTTATTGACGCCTACAAAATTAGTGCCTCAATCGCTATACACATTGCTGCAAAATCCTCTTCTGCTCACAAAGCGTCGGAAAGCTGCCAAAAAGGATTGGGTCGTCAAATCCCCTACTAGTTCTAAGTGTATTGCCTTCACGGAGAGACATACAAAAATAGCTATATATCCCTTGGATGTTTTTGATCCTCTGCTTTTAGCAACCTTTAAGTCAACTGGTCCGCAATAGTCAATGCCACAATGTGAAAATGGTCTGGATAGAGTCACTCTTGGCTCAGGCAAGTTACCCATGAGTTGTGTCACAGATTGAGCTTTCATTTTATAGCATGTTATGCACCTTTGTGTGAACTGGCGTGCTAAATTTCTAGCGTTAATAATCCAAAATTTTTGTCTAATACTATTCAACATAAGCTGTGCTCCTCCATGCAATGTAAGAGTATGATATTTCCAAAATATAAGAGGGACCAGTCTATTTTTTCTCGAAATAATGATTGGGTATTTGGTATCGTATGGAACATCAGCATTTCTGAGCCGACCGCCAACTCGCAGTATTCCATTTTCGTCTAAGAAAGGATCTAACTTCAACAAACTGCTTTTTTGGTCTATAGGTTTACCTTGTTTTAGGTTTTCAATTTCTTCCCTGTAATCCATTTGCTGTGTATATTTCACCCAAAACTGTAAAGCTGTGTTAAGTTCTGAAGTACTCAAATATAACTGTGTGGGGCGGTTACCCTTTGACGAGGCGATAAAACGGAAACAATATGCTGTTATTCTTATAAGCCGATTCAATGAAGAGTACTTGCTGAGCCGAACATCTAGAAAGCTAGGTTCAGAGTTAGATACTAATAATGATATAACTGATTGTTTCCTTTGTTCCGTAGTGCATACTGGCAATTTTGGGTTTACAGGCCATTCTTCCTTTGGTTTTTTCAAAAATGAGGGACCTCTCCACCATAGCTTAGAATCAATTAGTTGTTTTGGGGAGGCACCTCGTGAAGCGACATCGGCAGGGTTATGTTCAGATGGGATATAGCTCCAGGGAATATCTTTTGCTGCTTCATGGATATGTGTGGTTCTGTTCGCAACGAAAGTAGTCCAGTGTGATGGGTGCTTTGCCAACCAGAATAAAACAATTGTCGAATCAGTCCATAAGTATGCATGTTTCACATTTACCTTTAATGCATTCGTTATTCGCTGTATGGTTTTAGCCAGCAAGAGTGCTCCGCAAAGCTCTTAACGTGGAATGGAAATGGCTTTCACTGGTGCTACTTTTGTTTTCGCTACAAGTAAGGATGAGTTGAACTGATGTTGACTCCGAGAAATAATGTAAACAACTGCGGCATATGCGCTTTGAGAAGCATCACTAAATCCGTGTATTTCAAGAATGTCATTAGGCCCATTCTTCAACCATCTAGGTATTCGTAAGTTGCACAGGGTTTGTAATTCTGATTTAAAATCATGACAACTCTTTGAGATATCAACTGGAACCCGGTCATCCCAAGCTATACCATCCAGCCATAGAGACTGCATCATTATTTTAGCTATAATTATGACTGGTGAAATCCATCCAAGGGGGTCAAATAATTTTGCAATGTCCGATAATATTTTGCGTTTAGTGTATATAACATCAGTCATATTAATATTTATTTTGTAGGCAAACTCATCCGAAGTGGGATGCCAGATAATGCCAAGTGTCTTAAGGCCAGACTCGAGATTCTTGTCCAGAGTGGGAAGGGTTTCGCGATCTTCCATAGGGATGTTGTCCAAAAGCTGTTCGTGATAAGCTGCCCATTTTTTCAAATCGAAACCTGCTGAACGTAATAAATTTCTCAATTCGTCTCTTTTAGCTAATGCGAGATCTATGCTGGTGCCACCTGAAAGAAGATCATCCACATAAAATTCATTGAAAATTGCGTGGTGTGCCATGCGATGAGATGATTGATGATCCTCAGCGAGCTTGCGGAGCGTACGAATTGCTATAAATGGAGCACAGGTCACTCCGAAAGTTACTGTATCTAGAGTGTAATCCTGGATTGGATCATTTGGGGTATTGCGCCAAACGATACGTTGGAGATCGGCATCTTCAGGATGCATACGTATTTGGCGATACATCTTCTGAATATCTGCTACGAAAACAAATTGCAAAAATCTCCATTTTAATACGAGATGATCAAGGCTACCCTGCAGAGCAGGCCCAGCGTACAACGTGTCATTCAAAGACAATCCTGAACTTGTTTTTCGTGATGCATCGAACACAACGCGAGCTCTTGTGCTGCTGCTCTCCTTGTATATGACATGATGGGGTAGATAATTGGCTTTGCATTCGGCGGTACCGTCTTCATTAAGCTGTACATCAATTGTGTTGTTAGATATATGCATGTGGTTCAAATCTACGTATTCTTGAATGCACTTTGAATACTCGTTGTATAATTCAGGGTTTTTTGCAAATTTCCGTTCCAATGAGAGCAAACTAGCAATAGCCATATTTCTTGACGCTCCCAGCGACTGTCTGCTGGCATCTTCTGTAAATGGAAGGCGAGTAACAAACCTGTCGTTTATATCTCGTTCAGTTGTCTTCAAATAAAATTCTTCGCAATATTGTTCTTCCTTGGCTACTGACCGCGTTACACCGATGTCTTCTAATTCCCAAAACTTCCTTAGTTGATTATTTAAATCATCATGATTAATTATTTCAACCTTAAAACTTCGAAGATCGTGTTGTAATGGTGTACGCAACGCTCCGGAAACAATCCATCCCAAACTGGTTTTTTGTATGATTGGTCCTATCGAAAGTTTGTGCATATCACCCGTTATTACTTGAGCATAGAAGCACGGCTCCTAGAAGCACGTCGATCTTCCCTGGTTGGTCAAAGTGAGGATCCGCCAATTACTGATCCGCCTTTACCTGATCTCGAACATTAGACGTGACCCTCCAAGTTGGTAATGAGTTGGTTAGTTGGTCTAAGATGTATGCTTCAAATTCCAGTGGCTGTCCGTCGCCGAGATTCAGTGTTAACCACACAATCCCTTTAGCTTGAGAACGATCCGATTTGCCAATGCCGCTGATAGTGGTGTTTGTGTGTTTTCTTTTTATGTTTAGTCGCTTCATGGCATTTTCGCTTACAAATGACGCTTGGGATCCTTGATCTAGTAATGCTCGAAGGATACAGCTACCCTTTGAGCTTTCTACTCTTACGAGAGCCGTAGCCAACAGCACTTGCTGAGATGCAACAGCACTCAAAGTCTGTATATTAGCTTGGAGTTGAGATGAGTTAGGTGAAGATGTGTGACGAGATGGAAATTCTGATGCACCAGCATTCAGTGGACTAGAAATGGTTGCTGTGGGTGTGGCTGTTTGTCTATGTAATAAAGTGTGATGCAACTTCCTGCATGCTGCCAATCTACTGCGACTGGGACAATCTATCACCCTATGGCCTTGCGCCAGACAATTGATGCATAGTCGATTGCGTTTCACTAATTCGAATTTCGCATCGTACGCCATATTACCAAAGGTAGGACACTGTCGAATATGATGGCCAGCTTGACACACTTCGCACATTGGTCAAGTTCAGAATTCAGAATTATTCAAGTCAGTTGACTTGAATAATTCTGCAAGTTACGCAAACGAAATGCACCAGTAGTCCGATGAAGTCGTGATTGTTCTACTCCTGCAGCTTCTAACGCTCGGAATCTACGCTCCAAAAATTCTGAAAGTTGGCTCAACGAGGGAAGAGTAGCAGTTTGCACATGCTCTTGCTCCCAGAGTTGCCTAGTAGATGAAGGCAGGCGTTGGGAGATTACATGCACCAGCATTGCGTGCCACAGATTCTCAACGCCTAGATTCTCGATGGCTTGTACACATTCCATCGTTTGATCAAGCAAAGTTTTTAAAGACGAAGCAGACTCCTGTGCGTTCAACAATCGCTTGAATTGGTTGTTTAAGAGAATGTTGACATTATCGTATCTATCGTTCAAAATACGCCAGGCAATATCATAATTTGCTTCCGTGATTGCGTATTGTCGAAGCAAATTCTCAGCTTCACCAGTTAAACTACTTTTTAAATAATGCAATTTTTGCACCTTTGATAAGTTACCGCGATCGTGTATGAGCAATTTGAATAAATCGCGAAATGAGACCCACAAACTATAATCACCCTCGAATTTTGGAATTGCAATACGAGGTAGCTTAATGTCATCAAAACGTGATTCGCTCTCTTTTGCTTCGACTTCCGCAGATGATTTTTCTCCTGGTTGTGATAACTGTTGCTCCAAGACTCCTTTATTTACGGCTCGTGCTATTTGCTCTTCTGCTCCCTGTTGCTTCCTAATTGCCTCTTTTAACTGTTCCTCAACTTCGGACGCAAAATTCAATTGCATGTCATCAAACTGACTGTATAAGTCACTTGAAAAGTAGTCCAAAGTGAGCTCACTTTCCTCCCCTTTCAACAACGATAGTATGTTACGATGGTTATTATTAAACACATCATAAATATTCTGCAACCGACCACGGAGTTTCTCATAATATGTAATGCTCTTACGAGCGACAGAGTCTTTTTTATAGTTAACCCGCAACTTGGTTAACTGAACCAAAGATAATTTTTGCTGAATCATTAAACTCTCCATCTCAATAAAAAATCAATCGATTGTTTTAGGATAATGAAAATGTTTGCCTAGACTTGCTTCGTTCACGATTTTATGGCGCTATTTAATCTGTGATCGCTACCTAGCAACAATGTATACATTCGGAAACTAATTTTGGGGTGGAATAACCGTATAAATTTCCGTCCGCTTGACCAAAGTATAACGTTGATCGGTGTTCTATGTTTCACTATGTTTAAGACCAAATATTTCTTTCCATGAATTGCGTATAGATCATACAATTCTTCTCTCTACCGTAACGAGAGTAGCTCGTCTCACCGATATTGAATATTATTGAAAATAGTAACCCAAAGGAAAGGGAAGTAAATGAAAAGAAAAAATATTCAACGGTAGTTGAACATGAGAAAAAAGGAAATAATTGGGACTTACCCCGGCTTGCAGCATTCAATTTAATTAATTTTTTCACTATTACCGTTAACTCGATTCGCGAACCGCACTAACAATTACTTTTAATAAAACACTCGCAATAGTAAACTTGTCTATCAGTTCTTCAGAATTCAATTTCACAATTCTCACATTACCAAATGATAAGTCACTTTTCACTATTAATTTTCATTATCCGGTTCGAAGGACCATATGTTTTATCTTCCACTTGTAATTTAAGAAATAAAAACGCGAAGATAACAATTCAATTGTTTATTTGAAAGTCACTTATGCGAAACAATCCAAACGTACGAAAATTAGAAAATACAAACGAGTCGAAAGTAATACGAAAAAATCGAAAGACATGCGAAAGATATGCGAATCAAGTCAAATTTCAAACTAACAAAGAAGAGCGAGCAACTAACTGGTACTTTCTTTTATAGCGATGAAAATTCCGGTACATTTTTAACTGTTTACTAAACTAATATTAACTTAGTCGAAATTTCATAATAGAATACAGCATTAATATCCAACATCAGCTGACTGGAATTTCGTTATTTCCACGGGAACAGCTGGACGAGTCGTACTGACACATGTCAGCTGGACGGATCGATCAGTATGTAACCATTATCGTCAACTATTGCTAATTTTATTTTATTTTCAGGTTGTTGAAGCCGTACGCAACAATCTCCCTTAATCATTTTGCTGATATATATATATGTATAGATATATATATATATATATATATATATATATATATATATATATATATATATATATATATATATATATATATATATATATATATATAAATATATATAAATATATATATATATATATATATATATATATATATATATATATATATATATATATATATATATATATATATATATATATATATATATATATATATACCTATATATATATATATATATATATATATATATATATATATATATATATATATATATATATATATATATAAAGATATGCGAAAGATATGCGAATCAAATCAAATTTCAAACTAACAAAGAAGAGCGAGCAACTAACTGGTACTTTCTTTTATAGCGATGAAAATTCCGGTACATTTTTAACTGTTTACTAAACTAATATTAACTAAGTCGAAATTTCATAATAGAATACAGCATTAATATCTAACATCAGCTGACTGGAATTTCGTTATTTCCACGGGAACAGCTGGACGAGTCGTACTGACACCTGTCAGCTGGACGGATCGATCAGTATGTAACCTTTATCGTCAACTATTGCTAATTTTATTTTATTTTCAGGTTGTTGAAGCCGTACGCAACAATCTCCCTTAATCATTTTGCTGATATATATATTCTAAGTATGCAAAAGATAACTCTGAAAGGCTGACCCGATTTTCTGTTGTGTCAAGCCTTGTACGTTCTATTTCATCGTTCGTCTTTGTTAGTTCTTCATTTTCTTGGATTTTTCTATTTCGTGTAAACAAAATCACTACTTACTTACGGTTTATTATAACATTTATCTTGAAAATTTATAAAAATATGTATATATTATATTATATATGTATATATTATATAAAATATTATTTATCTAATTATTTAATATATAAATTAATATATAAATTAAATTAATTATTTCTTATATAAATAATTTATAAAAATTATATATAAATAATATTATTTATATATTTATATTAAATAATTATATAAATAATATTATTTATATATTTATATATATATATGTATATATATATATATATATATATATATATATATATATATATATATATATTTTATTTTATTAATTCACCAAACAAGGTACAAAATCTTACATAAAATCACAAAATAAAAATAAAATGGAAAAGTAAAGTGAAGTAAAAAGTAAAAGCAAACAAGTTAAATAAGTAACAAACAAATGAAAAAAGTAACAAAAAGATTAATAAATAACAATCAATAAATAAAAACATTGACATATAAGCTATGGCTTAAGGTTTAGGGGTATGGATGGCATGCAAAAGAGAGGATTTGAAGGATGATTTGGAAATCGTAGGGGAATATAAGTGACTTATATGCCGTTCACACTACACTTCTAAATCAGGTAGATTTAGAATCTGTCAAGTTAATCAAGTAAGCGTTCACACTACCCGAAGTGATTTAGAATGAGGAGATTTAGAGAGCGAACTGTCATCCGAATTTGTGTGTACAATTTTTTTTTCATGAAAGTTGTTCAAAATGGTGCAGAAACATGCAAGAGCATTTACTTTTCATTTTGTACAACTCACATTTTCCTTTTTTGTCCAATTTTTGCTATTTTTGAACGAAATTCGAATGACATTTCGTTGAAATCTACTCTCCCTCTCACGGATGGAATTAAGCACGCTCTGAGAACAATTCAGCCGGGAAAAATTCACAATAGTACCTGATTTGTACTTGATTAACTCTAAATCTACTTGATTAACTCGGTCGGAAGCCGAAAAAAATGTATGGGTAATCAGGTAGATTTAAGTTGATTTAGCTCTAAAGCGATCAGCTGATCGAAATCGCCTGATTTAGAGCCTAGTGTGAACGGGCTATTATGCTGTTGAATATTTTGCAGCATCTATTTATAGGCTCATTTGCTGCATATGTCGTCGAATGTGAATATTCTTTAAGGAAACGATTGGACCTGGCGTTCCTCACAGGGATATTTATCGAAATTTTACTATTCAGGAATTCTACATTAATAGCGCCTCTAATGACGTCGAATGTGAAGCAGGCCGATATCATCATTCTTCTGGAGGCTAGTGTCGATAGGTTTAAATGACCCAGTCGAAACTCATAAGGGGGTAAGCTATTAAAATCATAAGGGTTGTACAGTTCTCTCAAGGCGAAAAGTAGAAATTGTTTTTGTATTGACTCGAGTCTGTCACTGTAGGTTTCAAAAGCGGGATTCCAGCTAATGCAAGCGTATTCGAGAATAGGACGTACAAGTGAAGTGTATAAGGATCTTGTGACCCACAGACTACGGAATTCTTTGGCACGTCTTTTGATGAAACCTAGCTGTTTGTTCGCACGAGAAATCATTTTATCAAAGTGTAAAGTGAAGCGGAGTTTTTCATCTAAGATAACACCGAGGTCAGCAATGTTATCAACTCGGGTTAGCATATTATTGCCGAGAAAGTACGTATTGTGTGTGACCGTGCATTTCCTGGAAAAACTAATAACTTGGCATTTGCTGATATTGAGAGAGAGCTTGTTTCAAGTGAATTAAGCTTGGATTGGAGAAAGGGGGCATCCGATTTCGATTCAATAGTCTGATAAAGTTTGAGATCGAATTTTATATTTTTGGGTCGCGGACTATATTTTCGCCGGTTGTTCTAATGTAAGTGTCATAAGCCTCATGAGACTTTGCTAAAAATTGCTTAGCAACTTCATTATATTCTTCCTGAATAGCAGGAATAACATCGGTATTTTCTTTAATAAGCTTATAAAGTTTGTTCCTACGATTTCGCATATGCCTAAGGTCCCTATCAAGCCATGGCTCAGACAATTTATTCTTTTTTTTTTATCTTTGGAACATATCTTTCAACGGCGTCAAATATTTTGTTGTAAAAAGAGGAAATGGCTGTCTCGAGATCTTGTGTTGAAAGAGTAGTCGATCAATCAGTAGTATCAAGAACATGTTTAATGCTTTCATAATCAGCATTACGGAAGTCAAATACAATTGAGTTATTGTAAGTTTTCAAGCAAGTGGAATCTGGAGTGGAAAGTTCGACTGACAGTGCTGTATGGTGTAAACTATTGCAAAAAAGATGCTCTGCGTCACTAGTTGGACTAACCACTACTTCGTCATAAGCATTTGTGAAAACAAGATCTAACCAATTACCATTTTGGTTAGGAGTTTGGGAAACCTGCTGCAAATCATTACCATAAAAGGCACTCGCAAGATTGAAATCGTTGGTGTCTACAAGGAGGAAGGAGAAGGTAAGAGTCATTTTCATCCGGAACAAAGCAAAGATTCGGACGATTGAAGTCACCCAAAACTATTATTTTATCTTTTTCGCTAAGTGATGTTGCTAATGAAGATATTGTGTCACAAAAATTGCTGTAGATGGACTCGTCAGATCTAGGGGGGATGTAGACAACAGCGATGTAAATTGAGTTGTTATTAGTGGAGATCCGAACAATTATACATTGGAAGAAAACATTTGGAGTGGTATCTACAAGCTCACTTGAAAGTGTGTTGCTAACAGCAAGTAAGACACCACCACCTCGCGACTGACCCGTAGAACAATAATCACGGTCGCTTCTGTAAATAGTCCAACTACTATCAAGAATCTCCTCATTCTTATGAGAGGCATTAAGCCAAGTTTCGGTGATGGCGAGTAAATTAAAATGGCACGATTTGGCGTCAAGGTACAATTTACTTAGTTTGCCTCTCATACCACCACAATTGTGGTAAAAAAGTTTGAGGCTTTTCTGAGATCGGTTAGGAAAAATGCCTAAAAGGGTTGCCTGATCTTCGAAGAGATTCAGATGTCATATTACTACCATTAGGAGAATAATTTATATTGCTCGTAGAAGGAGCTAAGTTTGCGGCGGCCTGACTGGAAACCTTGGAGGAGTGTTTATTAGCAGCGTTGGTACACCTGCTTGAGGGAGAAGATGCCGTGTTAACTGCTGGGGGTATCAGTGCATTACTATTATTATGAGTAAAAGCATTGGAACAGTCAGATAAGGAAGAATTATCAGTTGTCATTGAAAATTGGGACTGAGTACGTGATGAGCGAGTTTTATGGGTGGAAGGAAATTGGGTAAAGGTGTGACTAGGGATACAATATTTTCTTACAATTTTTTGTTTTTTCTTATACCTAGTTTTATCGGTGATGTTTCTCCAGGGGCTGAATGTCACTCCTTTCCAATTGATGGGGCTGTTGTTTCCACTCAAGCAAGTAAAAAGCCAGGCATATTTTAATGGGATGAAGACCTTACACCGTCTTGAGGATATATGTTTACGCTGGGATAAAAATTTCACTTCGTAGTCGTTTATATGAAAATCCGCTTCGAGAATCTTTCCCAACCATTCGTCGTCAGCAGAATAAGGAATCCCTTTCACAAAGAATGCACTTTTGTTTACTGAAGTCGTTAAATTGGAAGACGTGCTCTTATTGTGAAGAATATCGTTCGTTTTTTTTTATTTTTTGTATACGATTCTGCCAATCGTTTTGGGACCAAAAAGTACCGAACTTGTAAATTGGTGTTTCACCGTTGAGGTTCGAAAATTTTTGCTGAATAGATGGAGTTGTACCCTCAGCTAGATTCCTTATAGGCGATGTTGCTTTGTCCTGCGTCCTCGTATTCATAGCCGTTGTGTTATTATTTATTTCCAACGTTGTGTTAAGGAGCTCCTGATGGAGTGTTATCTCATTCGCTAATAAATCTTCGTCTGCATCATTTCTTGAGGTTTTGCAATGACGGTCTAAATCCTCCAACTTTCTGCTGATATCAGCTAATTTTAGTTGTTGCTCAGAAAAAGCGTCTGTGAGTCTGTCAGTTTGCATTTTTAACGTTCGTGAAAATTGTTCAAAATTTACAAGCGTACCTTTGTTGTTTGTTTGGCAAGTATCATTAGCGTTATTGAGAGTGGACAAATTCGATGCAATGGAACCCATTTTATCAATTAGAGTATCCATTTTCTTCCCAAGCGTGTCAAAAGACTTTCCGTGGCTAATACTGTTCGATTTAGAAAAGGTAGACGCCAGACCATCGAAATGACTTGATATTTCCGACAGGAATTCTTCATTTGCTCGCGCTTGTGCAAGTTGCTTGGATATGATATTGTCTTTTTCCGAATTAAGTGTCCCAATATAGCTAATTAAGTTGTCGTACATAATTTTTAAGAGTCTTTCAATATTTTGGCAATCTGTACAGATAAAATGACTCTCGAGATACGGGTGGAACCAATCTCTGGGAGCACCCATGCAGGCACCGTGCAACTTCCTATTGCAGAAAGCTTTGCATATCACGAATTTCATCGTGTTGTCGAACGCAATATATATATATATATATATATATATATATATATATATATATATATATATATATATATATATATATATATATATATATATATATATATATATATATATATATATATATATATATATATATATATATATATATATATATATATATATATATATATATATATATATATATATATATATATATAAAACGCATATATATATATATATATATATATATATATATATATATATATATATATATATATATATATATATATGTATATAAAGATATATATATATATATATATATATATATATATATATATATATATATATATATATATATATATATATATATATATATATATATATATATATATATATATATATATATCAGCAAAATGATTAAGGGAGATAATCTCTGGAGTGGCCTATACGATTGAGTTGAAATTTTCGGAGAACGTAGATGTATACAGTATATATATATATATATATATATATATATATATATATATATATATATATATATATATATATTTTTATATATATATATATATATATATATATATATATAATGAAATATGAATTTTCGGCGAAACGAGTACGCTTGAGTGCAAGCCGCGAATCTTCTCAGCTGTGCTGTGGAGCTCGGGTATTAAATTGAGCAGTAAAAGAGTTAGAATGCAAACATACTTGTACAATTTATTATACAATATTTTATATAATATATACATATTTATATATAAATAATATACAAATAATATTATTTATTTAATATATATTTAATATATTTAATATATACATATTTATATAGAAATAATATATAAATAATATTATTTATATATTTATATTAAATAATTATATAAATAATTTATAAAAATAATTATAAAATTTATAAAAATAATGTTATTATTATTTCTTGATAATTCTTGAATTTGAATTAGTATTACATAATATATATATATATATATATATATATATATATATATATATATATATACATATATATATATATATATATATATATATATATATATATATATATATATATATATATATATACATATATATATATATATATATATATATATATATATATATATATATATATATATATATACTTATATATATATATATATATATATATATATATATATATATATATATATATATATATATATATATATATATATATATATATATATATATATATATATATAAAGAAATATGAATTTTCGGCGAAACGAGCTTAATACTATTGTTCTTCGAACATTAGTAATATAAATTAGAAAACTTAATATATTGTTTCGGCTATGATATAATTGGAATTTGAATTTGAATTAGTATTAAACTCGTTTCGCCAAAAATTCATATATCATTATATATATATATATATATATATATATATATATATATATATATATATGTATATATATATATATATATATATATATATATATATATATATATATATATATATACTGTATACATCTACGTCCTCCGAAAATTTCAACTCAATCGGATCGGCCACTCCAGAGATTATCTCCCTTAATCATTTTGCTGATATATATATATATATATATATATATATATATATATATATATATATATATATATATATATATATATATATATATATATTTATATATATATATATATATTTATATATATATATATATTTATATATATATATATATATATATATATATATATATATATATATATATATATATATATATATATATATATATATATATATATATATATATATTTATATATATATATATATATAAATAAATATAAGGAAATATGAATTTTCGGCGAAACGAGTTTAATACTAAGAGTCTTCGAAAATTAGTAAAAAATTCAAATTCCAATTATATAGTAGCCGGAATAATTTAATAAATTTTCTTATTTTTATTTTTAAATTTATTTTATATTTTTCTATATATTATATATTTGTTATGACTTTCAAACACAAAATGCTTAGCACGAGGATCGAACTCCGTACGCTAGAGTGCAAGCCGGAAATCTTCCCAGCTGTACTGTGTTGCTCGGGTATTGATTGGAGCAGGATCGAACCCCTTACGCTTGAGTGCAAGCCGCGAATCTTCTCAGCTGTGCTGTGGAGCTCGGGTATTAAATTTAGCAGTGAAAGAGTTAGAATGCAAACAAACACTTGCATAAATTTTGAAGATAAATGTTATAATAAACCGTAAGTAAGTAGTGATTTTGTTTACACGAAATAGAAAAATCCAAGAAAATGAAGAACTAACAAAGACGAACGATGAAATAGAATGTACAAGGCTTGACACAACAGAAAATCGGGTCAGCCTTTCAGAGTTATCTGTTGACGCCTAATAGTAAACGACGAGACGTTACGCGGACTTGTTTAGGGTTTGTAATCTTACTATATATTCTAAAATAAGAAGTCAAAAAACCTGCGCATCACCTAAACTAGTGCGTTAATCATTTAGATCTATACCTATAATTCCTTTTAGTATCTTATTATTATTCTTTGATACATTAGTATTATTTTTTATCTTATTACATCTCCTAAGCTAAGAGATCAAGGAACCTGCCCATCATCTTAAATACTAAGATACTAATTTATTTCTATACCTATATTTTCATTTCAATATCTTATTTGTGTAAATATTGCAATTATTCGCATATATATGATTCTTATTCTTAATATTATCAAATCTTTTAAAGTTAAGTTTCACAGAATATTGCAACTTATAGCCTATGAAAAATAAAATGAAAAATCAAACTTTGAAAACTATATCTAGAAAACTCATATCGTCCGCCATTGTCACCGGTTTGGGTTCCACTACTATCACCATCACCGTTATGTATCCTCCGCCATAGATACTCTTTAAAGTAGCTCTTGAAGTCACTAGTACAGCATCTCGACTCCATCTGCCACTTCAATGCTGCCCAAGTTCACTCTATTTCATTGGTATGCGCTTCTGTAATCGGATCTTTGAAATGTCGTTTGTGGTTTACTGTGAAATGAATATACCCTTCAGAGTTGAGGCAACTATACGCTTTCCATTCGTCTGAAATTATGGCTGTACCCGGCTTAACATACTTTTTTATTATGGGCAGAAAATTGCTCTTGCTTAGATCTTTCATTACTTCCACAAAGCACTTCTAACTTCCTCCTTCCATGGCCCCAAACACCCATTTTCCCTCAACATGCTTGCCCTTATTATATTTCCTTTTCCCGAACCTCGACTCGTCGATTTCGACAGTTACGCCATGGCCACCAAGCATTATTTTTTCAAGTTCGACCATTGAAAATTGAATTTAAGAATTTTCAAAGTGACTGTGCGTGCAAGCATCAAATGTGTCAATCGTTTGCCCTTTTTTTCCAAATAACTTAAAATATTAATTAATTTCGTTATTATATGATGACTTTCCCAGAAGCTATTACTCGAAATTTCAGATGTATGTTGTATTTCATATATACTCACCAGTTGGCCAAACCCTAAAATTTACAAACACTATCCATTTTTGTACTTTTTTACCGCCGAATTTCATCTTCCCATAGAAATATAGGGGTACCTGAAAACCCTAACCTGCTGGCCACCGTCACATTGTTAAAATTATCCTAATTTAAACTTGACTCTGTTGATATATATATATATATATATATATATATATATATATATATATATATATATATATGTATATATATATATATATATATATATATATATATATATATATATATATATATATATATATATATATATATTTATATATATATATGTATATATGTATTATATATATATATATATATATATATATATATATATATATATATATATATATATATATATATATATATATATATATATAGATATATATATATATATATATATATATATATATATATATATATATATATATATATTTATACATATATATAAATATATATATATATATATATATATATATATATATATATATATATATATATATATATATATAAAGATATCCATATACATATATATATATATATATATATATATATATATATATATATATATATATATATATATATATATATATAAATATATATAAAAATAAAACGGTAAAAGAAACATTCTATGAGTTATTCTATTTTGGTGATATGTTATTCTTACATGTATATGCACCAGGATCTGTCGCATTCGCAACCGACTCACAAACAACATATCGAATATCGATAACTGTATGATTACCCCAAGTTTACTTAATTTCCATTCAATTTTAAGTGCAAAAGCGCATGCGTTATCGATTCAGCGCATTTGCTACTACCCTGTTAGACCCAGATATCATTTATATATTTATTTATTTGGCGCATATTTAATACAATGATGCATACCCTGATGCATACCTTGTTGAGAAAATTATAAGAAGCAGGGGAAATCGTGTTTTTGTCAAATGGCTTGGTTTTCCTTCTCATCATAATTCCTGGATAAATATAAAAGACGTGCTCTAAAAGCGAACAACATTCATTCATGATGTTGTATTTAAAGCGAGAATATGACCGCGTCAAGACGTTTGCCAATCTAAAACTTGATGAAAGAAAAATACTTAAGCTTGCTCGTAGTGGATTCTTTTACACAAACATAAAAGAACAGGTCAGATGTTACTGCTCGGTCACCATGGATGCATTCAACGCACCTACTGATGTCGAGAGTGAGCACTTGCGTTTGTCGCCGGAATGTTTCTACGCCAACGGAAAAGATGTCTGTAGACCTTGCGATACACCTATTACATCAAAAAAATGTTCCAGAATAGAATACTGCCTCTACAATCTATTTAAATGTGTTGGTCTTGGATTTTTTGTTGGTGGATTTATATGTGAAGCTGTTTCACTATACAATTATTTTTCCAAGCAAAATGTCAACAATTATATTGTATTTCAATCTAAATTTGTATAAATAAAAAACAATAAAGTTAATTGCCACTTATACAAACAAATGTTTTTATTTACCTAAAATTCGCAGCCCCACGTACCATCTAATTACCACAAAGAAAATACGACACCTGTACATTGACCTACTCCTCCGCAACCAGCGAATAACGTCTCTGTTTTCATCTAAATATAGCCACTCGGAAACATCATTAAATCATTCATCCAGTTATGACATAATCTCTGCAGTGCGTAAAATCACCATTCATCCACACTTAGCATAGATCAGTTATGACACACCAGGTTTGTACAACCGGTCTACATCTTGTATTTACGACAGACCAAATTACTCAGATCCATCATTATCAATATATCGCACATGCATACGATACGCTTAATCCATTGATCGTGTTTGAGACCAGAATCGCACATTGCAAACGAGGAAAGATAAAACAAGAAAACAAGACATTGCATCTGCATATGCTTACGATAGAGGTATAATCAAGTTCAAGGTACTATCAACCAAATGCAATGATTGAGTTTGAAACCTGAAACGCACATGGCGAATGATATGATAAACAAGAATAACAAAAGTAAAATCCCTCATAAACCTATTCATGCATACCCGACACAGGTCAGTTATGATACCAGAAATAAACACCAGAAATACACCCACCTTGTTAATTTTATTCTCGCGAACACATGCTTTTTATAGTAATTTTACTGATACACTTTGAATGTAAACACATGGTGTTCACTTATCCAGTACGAAACGTTCAACATACACACGTAAATTTATCTCTATCCACACACAATACTCGAACTCTTTACTTTCAGCTCCTCGTCGCATGTCACAACCAACTCCCGACCACTCAGCGCCCTTCACCACATACCCCTAGCAGCCACCACCCAATCAGTGCCTACAGAAAGCTGCTCCAAGCCTCCAGCCTATCTGCACACACCCCCACACTAGTGCACAAACCGACCGTCGGCCGCCAAACCGGCTCCCCGTACAAAAATAGCTGATTTTCTAGCCCACTTTCAGCCTCTTGGAACCCACTTTCAGCATCTTTAACCTCCAGAAACTATCCCACTTTATGCTTGTATTGGTCATAGTCTGTCCCTATCGGACCTAGTGTAAAAATTAATGAAAAAGGTATTATTACTACTTCGTAAATATAGCACCAACGGATGCTTCAAATAACGTACTCATATGCAAAATATTTGCATTAAAACTAAGAAACCAATTTTGAAATTTTCCGAGTTTTGAACATTTTCCGGATGGCAGCCTCAAACAACGTTTAACCGCTGAAACTTTCGATGAAATAATCCGATGAGAACGAAATTCAAAGGATAAGTTGATTTAAGTATGAGCTTGTCATGGTAAACTTATTGCTGCTTCGTTGGGAAAGTGTTACCAGCACTGAACATTTTCATCATTTGTGTTATAGTTGAGTTTTGTTGCTTTGGATAAGGAATTAAGGAATGGTTGATATGATTCTACAAAAAAGTTTATTACGTCTTTCCACGTTTTTACTAATGTTCGAAGAACAAGAGTATTAAACTCGTTTCGCCGAAAATTCATATTTTATATATATATATATATATATATATATATATATATATATATATATATATATATATATATATATATATATATATATATATATATATCTGCAAAATGATTAAGGGAGATAATCTCTGGAGTGGCCGATCCGATTGAGCTGAAATTTTCGGAGAACGTAGATGTATACAGTAGGTAGGTCCATTCAGATATCCTCAACCTTTTGGCGGCGGCGAGCGTTTTAGTGAGTTTTGAGGAACTTCTATATTTCCAAGCAGTGTAAGTTTTTGTTAAAGAAAAGTATTGGGAATGAAATTTTATTATGTTCTCAGCTTGTCAATGATAAAAAATTGGAAATTTTGAGCCGTGTGTGGGTGCAGGGTGCCTAAAAGTAGACAAGGAATTTTTTCAAATTTTTATTTGTCATTACTTGTAAGAAAAACAATGGATCAACGTGAAAATTACAGAGCGTATTGATGTTGACCGAAAATTTGGCACATATTGATTTTCAGCATAAAGCGGGTAACCCTGCAGCTGTAGCAGGCTGCTGAAAAAAAATCTTTCAAATCATTGACCTTCCTGAAAAATTTTTGATTTTTGACAACAATTTCAAATCTTTGATAAATTTTATCCTTTGTCCTTCATCTCAAGATAAAATTTTCAAAGTTCAGATTTGCATAAGAACGGCAACCCATCACCAAATTACCTCTATTTGCAGCACTCGAAAGTTCTGTTCACGAGAACTGACGACCGAATAATCCGATCATAATGAAATTTACAGGATATGTAAGTATTTACTAGGACCAGGTCTGATAGAAGTGATTTTGAAATGCGGGCAACCCTGTGGCAGTGGTACCATCTTGAAAAATAACTGAGAATAAAAACATCTTTTTGGCCTATAACTTCCGATTCAGCCATCAGATTTTAACAAAATTTACACAGTACTTGGATGTTACTCTATGTAACATTTGGTAAAAATTTGGTTGAAAAATTAAAATAGAGCTGGCAGCTATGGTGATTTTAGTCTCATAAATCTTGCAAATTTGCTCAGCAAAATAAAGCTTTTTTCCCTATAACTTCCGGTCCAGTGTAAAAATCGAAACGAAGTTCATGCAGTAAATGGACCTTAGTGTGAAATAAATGTCGTAGGAATTTCGTACAAAAATCATGAAAGGGCTGCCAGCTATGACCATTTTTGTAATTTTGTGGAATTTCTTTACTGAGCGATTATGTCATTAGATTTGCAATTGAGAATGATCCTGCAATGAAAATTAACAAGAAGTATTAACGTTTTAAAAATTTGAAAAGTTTTAAGGGTGGTTACCCTAAAATTCTTTTCACCCGTATACCTTTCAGCGCAGTGATTCAATCGAAACGAAATTTACTGGTTGGGTTTAACTTAACGTGAAGCAGATTTGGTATATTTATTGTTTTGCTGCTGACATAGGCTAACCAGCGTTAGCCATTTTCGTAAATATTGCACCAACAGATGATTCAAATAACGCACGCATATGCAAAGCAATTGCGATAAAAATAAGAAACCAATTTTTAAATTTCCCGAGTTTTGAACATTATTCGGATGGCAGCCTCAAACGACGTTTAACAGCTGAAACTTTCGATGAAATCCTCCGATGAGAACGAAATTCAAAGGCTAAGTTAATTTAAGTATGAGCTTGTTATGGTAAACTTGTTGCTGCTTCATTGGAAAAGTATTGCCAGCACTGAACATTTTCATCATTTGTGTTATAGTTGAGTTTTTTTGTCACTCAAAGACAATTTCTTCGAAAATTAGTTTTCTAGCGGTTCAGGCGCGCTAGAGTTTTTTTGTCATTCAAAGACAATTTCTTCGAAAATTAGTTTTCTAGCGGTTCTGATGCGCTAGACTTTTTTTCATTTTATCCTTTAATTGGGTAGTTTGTCTGTTGTATTAAATATGCACCAAATAAATAAATATATAAATGATATCTGGGTCTAACAGGGTAGTAGCAAATGCGTTGAATCGATAACGCATGCGCTTTTGCACTTAAAATTGAATGGAAATTAAGTAAACTTGGGGTAATAATACAGTTATCGATATTCGATATGATGTTTGTGAGTCGGTTGCGAAACCGACAGATCCTGGTGCATATACATATAAGAATAACACATCACCAAAATAGAATAACTCATAGAATGTTTCTTTTACCGTTTTATTTTTATATATATTTATATATATATATATATATATATATATATATATATATATATATATATATATATATATATATATATATATATATATATATATATATATATGTATACATATATATATATGTGTATATATATATATATATATATATATATATATATATATATATATATATATATATATATATATATATATATATATATATATATATATATATATATGTATGTATATGGATATCTATATATATATATATTTATATATATATATATATATATATATATATATATATATATATATATATATATATATATATATATATATATATATATATATTTATATATATGTATATATATATATATATATATATATATATATATATATATATATATATATATATATTTATATATATGTATATATATATATATATATATATATATATATATATATATATTTATATATATGTATATATATATATATATATATATATATATATATATATATATATATATATATATATATATATATATATATATATATATATATATATATATATATATAAATATATATATACATATATATATATATATATATATATATATATATATATATATATATATATATATATATATATATATATACATATATATAAATATATATATATATATATATATATATATATATATATATATATATATATATATATATATATATACATATATATAATATATATATATATATATATATATATATATATATATATATATATATATATATATATATAGATATATATATATATATATATATATATATATATAGATATCCATATACATATATATATATATATATATATATATATATATATATATATATATATATATATATATATATATATATATATATATACATATATATATATATGTATACATATATATATATATATATATATATATATATATATATATATATATATATATATATATATATATATATATATATATATATATATATACATATCTATATATATATATATATATATATATATATATATATATATATATATATATATATATATATATATAAATATATATAAAAATAAAACGGTAAAAGAAACATTCTATGAGTTATTCTATTTTGGTGATGTGTTATTCTTATATGTATATGCACCAGGATCTGTCGCATTCGCAACCGACTCACAAACATCATATCGAATATCGATAACTGTATTATTACCCCAAGTTTACTTAATTTCCATTCAATTTTAAGTGCAAAAGCGCATGCGTTATCGATTCAACGCATTTGCTACTACCCTGTTAGACCCAGATATCATTTATATATTTATTTATTTGGTGCATATTTAATACAACAGACAAACTACCCAATTAAAGGATAAAATGAAAAAAAGTCTAGCGCATCAGAACCGCTAGAAAACTACTTTTCGAAGAAATTGTCTTTGAATGACAAAAAAAACTCTAGCGCGCCTGAACCGCTAGAAAACTAATTTTCGAAGAAATTGTCTTTGAGTGACAAAAAAACTCAACTATAACACAAATGATGTAAATTTTCAGTGCTGGCAATACTTTTCCAATGAAGCAACAACAAGTTTACCATAACAAGCTCATACTTAAATTAACTTAGCCTTTGAATTTCGTTCTCATCGGAGGATTTCATCGAAAGTTTCAGCTGTTAAACGTCGTTTGAGGCTGCCATCCGAATAATGTTCAAAACTCGGGAAATTTAAAAATTGGTTTCTTATTTTTATCGCAATTGCTTTGCATATGCGTGCGTTATTTGAATCATCTGTTGGTGCAATATTTACGAAAATGGCTAACGCTGGTTAGCCTATGTCAGCAGCAAAACAATAAATATACCAAATCTGCTTCACGTTATGTTAAACCCAACCAGTAAATTTCGTTTCGATTGAATCACTGCGCTGAAAGGTATACGGGTGAAAAGAATTTTAGGGTAACCACCCTTAAAACTTTTCAAATTTTTAAAACGTTAATACTTCTTGTTAATTTTCATTGCAGGATCATTCTCAATTGCAAATCTAATGACATAATCGCTCAGTAAAGAAATTCCACAAAATTACAAAAATGGTCATAGCTGGCAGCCCTTTCATGATTTTTGTACGAAATTCCTACGACATTTATTTCACACTAAGGTCCATTTACTGCATGAACTTCGTTTCGATTTTTACACTGGACCGGAAGTTATAGGGAAAAAAGCTTTATTTTGCTGAGCAAATTTGCAAGATTTATGAGACTAAAATCACCATAGCTGCCAGCTCTATTTTAATTTTTCAACCAAATTTTTACCAAATGTTACATAGAGTAACATCCAAGTACTGTGTAAATTTTGTTAAAATCTGATGGCTGAATCGGAAGTTATAGGCCAAAAAGATGTTTTTATTCTCAGTTATTTTTCAAGATGGTACCACTGCCACAGGGTTGCCCGCATTTCAAAATCACTTCTATCAGACCTGGTCCTAGTAAATACTTACATATCCTGTAAATTTCATTATGATCGGATTATTCGGTCGTTAGTTCTCGTGAACAGAACTTTCGAGTGCTGCAAATAGAGGTAATTTGGTGATTTGTTGCCGTTCTTATGCAAATCTGAACTTTGAAAATTTTATCTTGAGATGAAGGACAAAGGATAAAATTTATCAAAGATTTGAAATTGTTGTCAAAAATCAAAAATTTTTCAGGAAGGTCAATGATTTGAAAGATTTTTTTTCAGCAGCCTGCTACAGCTGCAGGGTTACCCGCTTTATGCTGAAAATCAATATGTGCCAAATTTTCGGTCAACATCAATACGCTCTGTAATTTTCACGTTGATCCATTGTTTTTCTTACAAGTAATGACAAATAAAAATTTGAAAAAAATTCCTTGCCTACTTTTAGGCACCCTGCACCCACACACGGCTCAAAATTTCCAATTTTTTATCATTGACAAGCTGAGAACATAATAAAATTTCATTCCCAATACTTTTCTTTAACAAAAACTTACACTGCTTGGAAATAAAGAAGTTCCTCAAAACTCACTAAAACGCTCGCCGCCGCCAAAAGGTTGAGGATATCTGAATGGACCTACCTACTGTATACATCTACGTTCTCCGAAAATTTCAGCTCAATCGGATCGGCCACTCCAGAGATTATCTCCCTTAATCATTTTGCAGATATATATATATATATATATATATATATATATATATATATATATATATATATATATATATATATATATATATATATATATATATATATATATATATATATATATAAAATATGAATTTTCGGCGAAACGAGTTTAATACTCTTGTTCTTCGAACATTAGTAAAAACGTGGAAAGACGTAATAAACTTTTTTGTAGAATCATATCAACCATTCCTTAATTCCTTATCCAAAGCAACAAAACTCAACTATAACACAAATGATGAAAATGTTCAGTGCTGGTAACACTTTCCCAACGAAGCAGCAATAAGTTTACCATGACAAGCTCATACTTAAATCAACTTATCCTTTGAATTTCGTTCTCATCGGATTATTTCATCGAAAGTTTCAGCGGTTAAGCATAGTACTGAGTTCGATTTCACGCGAAATTTTCATACAAAATTTCGCGCGAAATCTGTTTCGGCGAAAATTTCGCTTGAAAATAAGCAAGTTTGGTACTGTGTTCTTCGCATGAAAAGTTGCTTTGAAGTTGCTTTCGCTTCGAAAACATAGATGGCACTGAAACATGTCGCGAATCATTTCACGCCAATTTAGTTTGTGCAGTTCATTCTTTCGAGCGGAAAAGTGACATTTGGTGTTTCAATTTGAAAATGGAGCAGTGAAAATGTCTTTCCAATAAGAAAATCAATCGAAAAGTGAAATTCATGACATTTTATCCGTCAGAAATGAGCATTGTCTCTGCTTTTCTCAATTGTCAAAATTTTCGCTCGAAAGAATGAACAGATAATTGGGAAATGTCAAAGTTTCACGTGAACTCGAACTCAGTACCAGCCTTTAAACGTTGTTTGAGGCTGCCATCCGGAAAATGTTCAAAACTCGGAAAATTTCAAAATTGGTTTCTTAGTTTTAATGCAAATATTTTGCATATGAGTACGTTATTTGAAGCATCCGTTGGTGCTATATTTACGAAGTAGTAATAATACCTTTTTCATTAATTTTTACACTAGGTCCGATAGGGGCAGACTATGACCAATACAAGCATAAAGTGGGATAGTTTCTGGAGGTTAAAGATGCTGAAAGTGGGTTCCAAGAGGCTGAAAGTGGGCTAGAAAATCAGCTATTTTTGTCCGGGGAGCCGGTTTGGCGGCCGACGGTCGGTTTGTGCACTAGTGTGGGGGTGTGTGCAGATAGGCTGGAGGCTTGGAGCAGCTTTCTGTAGGCACTGATTGGGTGGTGGCTGGTAGGGGTATGTGGTGAAGGGCGCTGAGTGTATGGGAGTTGGTTGTGACATGCGACGAGGAGCTGAAAGTAAAGAGTTCGAGTATTGTGTGTTGATAGAGATAAATTTACGTGTGTATGTTGAACGTTTCGTACTGGATAAGTGAACACCATGTGTTTACATTCAAAGTGTATCAGTAAAATTACTATAAAAAGCATGTGTTCGCGAGAATAAAATTAACAAGGTGGGTGTATTTCTGGTGTTTATTTCTGGTATCATAACTGACCTGTGTCGGGTATGCATGAATAGGTTTATGAGGGATTTTATTTTTGTTATTCTTGTTTATCATATCATTCGCCATGTGCGTTTCAGGTTTCAAACTCAATCATTGCATTTGGTTGATAGTACCTTGAACTTGATTATACCTCTATCGTAAGCATATGCAGATGCAATGTCTTGTTTTCTTGTTTTATCTTTCCTCGTTTGCAATGTGCGATTCTGGTCTCAAACACGATCAATGGATTAAGCGTATCGTATGCATGTGCGATATATTGATAATGATGGATCTGAGTAATTTGGTCTGTCGTAAATACAAGATGTAGACCGGTTGTACAAACCTGGTGTGTCATAACTGATCTATGCTAAGTGTGGATGAATGGTGATTTTACGCACTGCAGAGATTATGTCATAACTGGATGAATGATTTTATGATGTTTCCGAGTGGCTATATTTAGATGAAAACAGAGACGTTATTCGCTGGTTGCAGAGGAGTAGGTCAATGTACAGGTGTTGTATTTTCTTTGTGGTAATTAGATGGTACGTGGGGCTGGGAATTTTAGGTAAATAAAAACATTTGTTTGTATAAGTGGCAATTAACTTTATTATTTTTTTATTTATACAAATTTAGATTGAAATATAATTGTTGGCATTTTGCTTGGAAAAATAATTGTATAGTGAAACAGCTTCACATATAAATTCACCAACAAAAAATCCAAGACCAACACATTTAAATAGATTGTAGAGGCAGTATTCTATTCTGGAACATTTTTTTTGATGTAATAGGTGTATCGCAAGGTCTACAGACATCTTTTCCGTTGGCGTAGAAACATTCCGGCGACAAACGCAAGTGCTTACTCTCGACATCATTAGGTGCGTTGAATGCATCCATGGTGACCGAGCAGCAGTAACATCTGACCTGGTCTTTTATGTTTGTGTAAAAGAATCCACTACGAGCAAGCTTAAGTATTTTTCTTTCATCAAGTTTTAGATTGGCAAACGTCTTGACGCGCTCATATTCTCGCTTTAAACACAACATCATGAATGAATGTTGTTCGCTTTTAGAGCACGTCTTTTATATTTATCCAGGAATTATGATGAGAAGGAAAACCAAGCCATTTGACAAAAACACGATTTCCCCTGCTTCTTATAATTTTCTCAACAAGTTATGCATCAGGGAGTTTCACTGTAGTTAACTCAGGCTCGTTGAACCCTCCTTGCATCAAATTTCCTTGATAGTCTTCCAGTGAGTATGTTCGTGGCTATGTTTTTCTTACATCTTTTATTGAAAAAATTTCAGTGGACCAGTTTGTTGTGTAGCCTTTTTCAAATATGTGCTTATGTTTACTTATACGTACAAAGTCACCTTTTTTTGCATTTAGGTTTTGACGTACCTTAACTTTTCTCTAAACATCTGAAAGTATTTGAACTTGATTGCTCGCATTCACGTCAATAGGACGCATCTTAATAATACAGTGTTTAGTTCTACTATACTGATCAACTAGTTTCGATACTAGACTGATCCAGTTGTAGTTTCGATTCATGCTGAATTTGTCCCACATTATCCCTTTTAGAGTTCGATTGAAGCGCTCAACAATCGATGCTTTCAAAGCACTAAATGTTGAGTAGTGGTTGATTTCATACTGTTGCGGAACAGCTGTAAACAGCCGCCACCACAACAGATATTGTAGCCTGGCCTGCTACCCTCGCGTGACAGTAAGTGCCGGCTAGTCACCGGTATCGCGGGTTAATGGAGGGGCAGGCCAATCCCTAGCTGTGTCACGCACTACGGACACGGACCAACATAAAAAAAATCAAGATGGGAAGAAAGGAACCCACTTTATCATGGCTCCACTGAACCTATTGGAATGGATTTACCAATCCATTGTAACCATTTCGTAAAGAAAATTTATCAGAGAAAAGAAAACAGGCAAAAAAATTCAAATATAAATTATAAATATGTATTCAAATCAAACCAAATAAATATGATAAAAAAAATTCAACAACAAATATTAAACAAGATTAAAAAAATTAATATATCTTAATAAACAAATTTAAAAAAAAAAACATTCAATAAATATATATAATATATATATATATCCAATTTATTCAAATTATGTATGAGACAAAGCAATAAAACTAAAGAAAACTAAAATTGTTGCACTTACCAGTGATCCGGACGACGGTCGACCGTGGCGGGAACCACTGTAAAATTATGATCACTTGTAATTTTAAATTCAAATATATTATAACAACTGCCTTACAGATACACATATGTAACTATATCACAAACTTTTAACTATTTTTTTCTCTTAACATAAACTGAATTAGGAATTGAAATTTTTAAGGGTTTTATCGTTTTATTTCCAATACTTTTTAAACGTTACTTTTTATACAATAGTTTAAAAAAATTCTGCCTGCTCTTCTTTCAGAAATTCTTTCCAAGTTATATCAACGACGCGAACAATTCAGTATCACAATTCAGCGATGTCTGTAGGAAGATGAAGTATATCAAGAGAGACAAAAACCGCCCGACATTTACTGTCTCTTGGGATCACAACCGTAAAAAGAATGTTAATCTGGCTCGCCGGACTAGATTTGATCAATCACTACCAATGTTATCATGTCGATCACCTTGCAGCTGCAACATCTCATCAGATTCAGACAGCTCAATTACATTGACATACACGCTCAATTTTCCGTCGATCAGGTTCTGATGTAAATCCTTGTACGTTAAATTAGTGTCTCTTGACCACATCCTTGCTGAATTCTTCTGTGCACAAGAATATCCTTGACAGTGTTGTCAGCGCACTTAATTGTATCGCAACAAGGTCAAAGTTTTGTAAATTCCGGATGGATATACACCACTCAACTTAAAACAAGGGAGAATTCAACAACGCCGATGAATTATCAGGCACCCAACTCGTCCTATCGCACAGCTCTCAATCTAACACTGCTCGCTTCTTGCACACCACCATCATTCCAAGAAAACAATTCTCAGATTCAAACGCGTTAGACTCAACAGCTTTCACTTTTCGAAATTTCCATCGCTAACTCCAACATTTCGCAATCTCAAAATTTCAGGAAACTACGACAAAACGTTCCAACTTTCACCTCCCAGACAAAAAATTTTTTTTCAATCCACACTCCCCAAGAGCCAAAATCCAACTTCCCAGCTGAAATTCCCACGGCGGCAGCCAGCGCTGCCGCCGCGAATCCAAGCTCAAACTTGACTGACTCCCAGTCAGCATCCATGAGACTTGCTTCGCAAGCCGCCACGTACCGTTCTCAGCTGTGCACCTGTTGCACAGCACACCAAGCAGCACTCAACATTTACAGTTTTGCTGGCCTGATAACGCAGCTGATTCAAGTTTCGTTGCAAGTCAGCTGCGCTCAGGCCAGTGAACCCAATACAATGCAATGCAACACTCGACAATCAAACGCATATACATAGCCTGTTTTTGGATGGCTATGCAATGCACTTGACTATCGAATGCAGCACTGCATTCGCAATATTTGGAGCTGTGTGTGCGCGTGGTGGCGGCAACGCTGTTCCGTAACAGCGTGGGGACGACCCAGACCCTGAGATCTCATCCGGCCGGGCATTAGATAAGAGAAAAAAAATAGAAAGAGAAAAAGGTAGAAAAAGAGAAAAAAAAATTAAAAAAATTAATAAAACACAAAGCTAACTAACTACTATCTACTCCTTACCTAAACGTCATTACGTCTTTCCAAAGTCGACCATTCCTTTGGAAAGAGGTAATAACTCCTATAAATAAGAATAAACCTACTTGTAAACCTATTCATTGCATCCCTCCAAGGCTAACAGGTCACTGAAGCCTTGAAAGGAGGCAATGATACCTAACTCTAAATCTTAACGCTATTCATTATGTCATCTCAAAGTCTATGCCCTTTGAGATGAGATAATAATATAAAAAAAAAACAAAATAAGGAAAACAAAATTAAATACTAACCTAAACATTGCATCCTCTCAAAGCTAAAGAGTTTCTAAAACTTTGAAAGGAGGCAATGATTCTAATAACTAAAACTAATATAATCTTAATGTAAGCATTGTTTCCTCCCAAAGTTAATCGTAGCTTTGAAAGGGGACAATACACCTATGAGTCTAATCTAAATCTAATCTGCCATAACTTTAATCTAATCTAACATAAGATAAATTTAATTCTAAATCTTAACCTAATTATTACATACTCTTAAAGCCAATGCCCCATTGACGCTAAGAGGAGATAATAGCAACTAAAATTATCTTAATGAAAAAAAAACGTATCATTCCATCTTGCCAAAGCTAATAACGGGGTTAAGCTTTGTCGAGAGGCAATAGTAGTTTGTTATTAAACCTAATACTAATGATTATATTATAGAAGCTAAACTTAATTTAAAATAAACAAACTATTGTGTCTCACCAAAGCTACTTGATGAGAACAACTTTGGCGAGAAACAATAGCGTACCTAATCTAATCTTACTCCTACAAGTGAAACCATCATTGTGTCTTCCCAAAGCGTTACAAGTCCCTTTGAGAAGAAACAATAATGATACACTACACGCGAAACCTAACAAAACTAAAATAAGGATTATAAGGCTAACTTAATAAGACTAAAAAAAACAAAAAACAAAAAGTTTAATCGAAACCCGAGGTTTGAGATACTCAGGGCCCATGCTGATGATGAAGCAATGGGGCCGTCCCATCATAGTGAGCCTCGATGGAAACAGGCTCAAGTAGAACAAGCTGACAGAACGGTAACATGGGATGTGAATGCCGCTAGTGAGAGGAATATGGGCGGCGGCTCGGCTTCGAGCTCTGAAGGTGCTGATATTCGTAGCGTGGAACTTTTCAATTCTATGACTTATCATAAAAAATTTAAAATAACCGGAATAGACTAAAGCTGATATGAATTATAAAAATAATTGAAAAAAAAAATAAAAAAAATAATGCAATTAAGAGTATAGAACATAAATAAGCAACTGTTAAAACCTACAGAAGTTGAATCCTCAGCAAAAAGAAAAAAAACCTCCAAATAGGGAACTATATATAAATATATAAATAGATTAACTCCAGTTTCATTAAAAATCACTAAACCCTAATTTTAATCTTAAATAATAGACATTTTCTTTAAAAAAAAAACTTAATCCACCTGAATTAAAAAACTTTATTCCACGAATTCAATTCAAGTTCATATACATAAACGAAACAATACCTTATAACAAAATTCAGGAAACTAAACCTTCAAAATTCAAAACTAATTTAGTTTAAATCGAACGATCGATAACAATAATAAAATCAACCTAATTGCTAAATCAAAACTTCAAAATCCAAAAAAACTTCCTCAACCAGTTTCCATAAATCTAATATAAAATAAAATAAATGAAACCTTATTTGAAAGAAACTTGAAGAAACTTGACCTTCCAAAATCGAGAAAAAACCTAAATAACTCAAAGAAACAACTGAACTACTGAACCGCATACAATAGATAACTTTGAAAAAAAATCAAAATGATCAAACGAATGAATAAAAACCAAAACTGAGAAGAATATTGTTCATAAAACTCTAGGTTCAGTGAAACCAAGTGTCAGTGAGCATATTGGGATGGGAAGAAAGGCATGAAAATTGGGAATAGAAAATAAAAACAAAAGGATAAAGGACAGATGCACCATGACTCCGGGTGGAGCAACCCAGAAGATGCAGGAAGGGAACACCCAATTCAAACTAGATGCCATTTAGGCATCGACAGCTATTGCTGGATATGGGGTCCTCAAGGCATCAACGGAATCGCCCCAACAACCTGACGCGAGTGTAGAGGCGTCACTCAATTCAAAATACTTAGTCAAGCTAAGCGACTCGCAGACGAGGATATGAGTGACGCTCAACCCCCATCAGGCCCAGAACCACAGCCCAATCTTCCTGTCTAACAATTGACAATCCACAACAGCTGAATAGGCGCCACTGTTGTGGTAGCGACCGTTGACAACGAAAGAAAGTAAAGTTGAAATTAAGGGAAGAGAAAAGAAAAAGTAAATGTATTAAGTAAAAATAATCCAATATGAATGATCTGATACAAATGCCATCTACGGCCAAAGAAAAAAAAAAAAAAAAAAAAATTGCTGAGGCAACTAAGTGCTCCTGGGAACAAGTGCTACCCCAGCCTACCAGATCATTCATTCAGAGCACGATAAGGTGAAAATTCAAAAATTAACGGAAAATGAACTAAAATAAAAAAAAATCAAATACTAGTTAAAACTAATAAAATTCGCGAAAATCTAAAATGAAATTTGTTATATGAAAACTTAACATAGTAACAATAGAATGATATGAACAAAAAAACTAAAACCGATTTAACACCAAAGCTTTGAATGGCTTGGGCGCCATTTGTTGCGGAACAGCTGTAAACAGCCGCCACCACAACAGATATTCTAGCCTGGCCTGCTACCCTCGCGTGACAGTAAGTGCCGGCTAGTCACCGGTGTCGCGGGTTAATGGAGGGGCAGGCCAAGCCCTAGCTGTGTCACGCACTACGGACACGGACCAACATAAAAAAAAAGATCAAGATGGGAAGAAAGGAACCCACTTTGTCATGGCTCCACTGAACCTATTGGAATGGATTTACCAATCCATTGTAACCATTTCGTAAAGAAAATTTATCAGAGAAAAGAAAACAGGCAAAAAAATTCAAATATAAATTATAAATATGTATTCAAATCAAACCAAATAAATATGATAAAAAAAATTCAACAACAAATATTAAACAAGATTAAAAAAATTAATATATCTAAATAAACAAATTTAAAAAAAAAACACATTCAATAAATATATATAATATATATATCCAATTAATTCAAATTATGTATGAGACAAAGCAATAAAACTAAAGAAAACTAAAATTGTTGCACTTACCAGTGATCCGGACGACGGTCGACCGTGGCGGGAACCACTGTAAAATTATGATCACTTGTAATTTTAAATTCAAATATATTATAACAACTGCCTTACAGATACACATATGTAACTATATCACAAACTTTTAACTATTTTTTTCTCTTAACATAAACTGAATTAGGAATTGAAATTTTTAAGGGTTTTATCGTTTTTTTTTCCAATACTTTTTAAACGTTACTTTTTATACAATAGTTTAAAAAAATTCTGCCTGCTCTTCTTTCAGAAATTCTTTCCAAGTTATATCAACGACGCGAACAATTCAGTATCACAATTCAGCGATGTTTGTAGGAAGATGAAGTATATCAAGAGAGGCAAAAACCGCCGGCATTTACTGTCTCTTGGGATCACAACCGTAAAAAGAATGTTAATCTGGCTCGCCGGACTAGATTTGATCAATCACTACCAATGTTTTCATGTCGATCATCTTGCAGCTGCAACATCTCATCAGATTCAGACAGCTCAATTACATTGACATACACGCTCAATTTTCCGTCGATCAGGTTCTGATGTAAATCCTTGTACGTTAAATTAGTGTCTCTTGACCACATCCTTGCTGAATTCTTCTGTGCACAAGAATATCCTTGACAGTGTTGTCAGCGCACTTAATTGTATCGCAACAAGGTCAAAGTTTTGTAAATTCCGGATGGATATACACCACTCAACTTAAAACAAGGGAGAATTCAACAACGCCGATGAATTATCAGGCACCCAACTCGTCCTATCGCACAGCTCTCAATCTAACACTGCTCGCTTCTTGCACACCACCATCATTCCAAGAAAACAATTCTCAGATTCAATCGCGTTAGACTCAACAGCTTTCACTTTTCGAAATTTCCATCGCTAACTCCAACATTCCGCAATCTCAAAATTTCAGGAAACTACGACAAAACGTTCCGACTTTCACCTCCCAGACAAAATTTTTTTTTTCAATCCACACTCCCCAAGAGTCAAAATCCAACTTCCCAGCTGAAATTCCCACGGCGGCAGCCAGCGCTGCCGCCGCGAATCCAAGCTCAAACTTGACTGACTCCCAGTCAGCATCCATGAGACTTGCTTCGCAAGCCGCCACGTACCGTTCTCAGCTGTGCACCTGTTGCACAGCACACCAAGCAGCACTCAACATTTACAGTTTCGCTGGCCTGATAACGCAGCTGATTCAAGTTTCGTTGCAAGTCAGCTGCGCTCAGGCCAGTGAACCCAATAGAATGCAATGCAACACTCGACAATCAAACGCATATACATAGCCTGTTTTTGGATGGCTATGCAATGCACTTGAATATCGAATGCAGCACTGCATTCGCAATATTTGGAGCTGTGTGTGCGCGTGGTGGCGGCAACGCTGTTCCGTAACAATACTTTTTCATAATATGTTGAAATCTTTTATTGAAAAATTCCTTTCCGTCATCTGCAGATTTCTGGGAATACGTCTTTGTTCGAGAATTGTTTCCATTGCTTTCGTCACTTCATTAGCGCTTTTATTTTTGACCTCTGATAGTGACCCGACATCGTTTAAAATTTTTACGAACAGTTCTGTGTTACTCGTTTACAATTTGCCTTCTACTCATAACGATTAAATGTAAAAACATAGGTCGTTTACTTGACTAATGTTCGAAGAACATTAGTATTAAAATCGATTCGGCCAAAAAATTCATATTTCCATATATATATATATATATATATATATATATATATATATATATATATATATATATATATATATATATATATATATATATATATATATTATACATATATATATATATATATATATATATATATATATATATATATATATATATATATATATATATAGATATATATATCATAAAAATATTTCAGTGAGATAATCTCGGGCACGCGCCATCCGATTGAGCTGAAACTTTCAGGATACATTAATGTGTATGCAAAATAGGTTATTTTAGTGATATTCTTAATATACCCATTATTCCGCACACAAATAATTTTACAAAAATTAAGTTGACGAAATAGATTTCGAACGTGTTTTACATGTGAATCGGATAATGTTTTGGAATTTTTTAACCCCATATGTGCGCTGGGTGCCTAAAAAGAGAACGGGAAAATTTGAAAATTTTTAAATTGCGATAACTTTTGACAGAGCTATGCAATCATTACGAAATTTTCAAAACATATTTGCATTATTTGGCTGTAGATTTGTGTAGCTTTTAATGTTAGTGCGGGCAATCCTGTAGCTAGGGCAGGCACCGAAAGTGAAAACCTCCAAATCATCGTCCCTCGTGAAAAAATGCTGCTTCTTCAAAAGAAGCCTTTCATATGTAAATCTTGTGCTTTGTTTACATAGACAATAAAAAAATTTGATATGGTATAACGGGCACGCCTGGTAACCCTTGCCCAATTTGCCTATATTTTTAGCATCAAAAACTTCTGTTCACGGAAACTCACGATCCGATAAGCAGAATTAATTGAAATTTGCAGAATGTATTAGTCTTAAATAGGACCAAGTCTGATAGAAGTGATTTTGAAATGCGGGCGATTCTGTGCCAGTGGTGCCATCTTGAAAAATCACTAAAAATGATAACTTGTTTTAGCCCTATAAATTCTGATTCAATCGTTCGATTTTGACAAAATTCAATACATAGACATAGCTGAACCTTACTTTAAGTCACGTTCAGTATAAATTTGGTTGAAAAATTCGGTTGGAATTGGCAGCTATGATAATTTTGGTGTCTTAAATTTGAAAAAAAAAGTTTGGAAGTGAAAACATTCAAACCATCGAATATTCAAAAAAATGTCCGTTTCTTAGTAAAAAACCAATCTGTACACAAATCTTATGTTTTATCTACACGGTCAAAGTAAAACTTTAAAAATTTAATTTCGGACAAGAACGGTAACCCTCTCCCAGTTAACCTATATTTTTAGCATCAAAAACTTCTGTTCACGGGAACTCACGAATCAATAATCAGATACAGCTGAAATTTACAGAATACATTGAACGTAAGTAGGACCAGATTTGATAGAAGCGATTTTGAATTGTGGGCAAGTCTGTGCCAGTGGTGCCATCTTGAAAAATTACAAAGAAAAAAAAATGCTTTTTGCCCTATGAAATGTGAATAAGTTACTAGATTTTCATGAAATTGACACAGTAGCTGAACCTTATTTTAAACTCTGTTTGGTGGAAATTTGGTTGAAAAATTCGATTGGTGCTGCCAGCTATGGTAATTTTTGTGTCTTTGGTTTTGAAAATTCGCTCAGGAAAATAAAACGCTTTGCCCTATAACTTCCAGTGCAGTCATGAAATCAATACGAGTTTCATACAATTATAAACATTGTATTGTAACCTAATATAAACATTATTCAGGCCAAATTTGGTTGAAAAGCCACGATAGGGTTGCCAGCTATTGTTGGTTTTGTGTTTGTTTGCAATATCTTTATTAAGCGGTTTTATCGTAGAATTTTCAATTGGTAATGATATTGTTGTGACAATGAAGAGCAAATATTAAGCTTTCGATTATTTGAAAAAACTCGCTGCAGGTAACCCTAAATTTCTTTATACTCCTATATCTTCGAATGTAATATAACAAGGTGAAGCAGATGTGATATATTCTTGGCTTTGATACTGGCGAAAGGTTGCCAGCACGAGTCGGTTGTGCTACCTTTGTATCAATAAATGCTTGCAGTTAGTATTCATACCGGAAACATTTACAATGAAAATAAATAACCAATGTTTCAATTCTCAAAGTTCTGCAAATTTTTCGGATCGCAGCCCCAAACACCAACTTCAGTTACAGTGCTGCAGGCACTGAGCATTGTTATATGAGATGCTGCTTTCAAAATTTTGTGAAATAAGCAACTGATAACGAATATAATAAACCCGTGTTTTGCTCTCATAAACGTTGAAATTCATGCCAGTGGTAATATCTGAAACCTTCTACCATATGAGTTATAATGCATTCTTGAGACCAAAGTAAAACGTGGCATTTGAAACAGTTTGGCCGTAATAAGCAGCTCATGTGGTGGAATATACACTCAAAACCTGGACGATTCTTCTACTGTTCTTCGAACATTAGTGTTTCTAGCGGTTAAGGTGCGCTAGAGTTTTTTTATGTTAAAATCTGTGAAAATTTGCAAAAATGACGCACTTTATTCATCCTTTCACAATGATGGTTGCCGGTCCATCTGGATGCGGCAAGACGAGTTTTATAGAGACACTTCTTAGAAATGACACTATGATACAGCCTCGGGTGAAGAAGGTTATTTGGTGTAGTGCTGAAACTCAAGCTGTTCCAACAAAAAAAGGTTTTAAAAATATCGAATACTTAAGTACGATTCCAGAAGAGTTTGTGAATAATGCGAATGAGCCAACACTTAAAGTTTTGGACGATATGATGTTAAATGCGTTTTCAAGACAAGTTTGTGAACTTTTTACCAAAGGATCACATCATAGGAATTTTTCGGTTATATTAGTAACACAAAATGTATTTCATCAGGGCAAATTTTGCCGTGACATATCATTGAACTGTAAATATCTGGCATGTTTTAAGAATCCACGTGATAAAAGTCAATTTCATCATCTTGCTAAACAAATTTACCCTGAAAATAGCAAGGAGCTTGTGAGAATATACTATGTAAAGAAATCACTCAGGTGCCATACAGCTATTTATTAATAGACCTGACTCAGAGTGCGAATGATATATTACGTTTCCTTACTGATTTATTTAACAAAAACTGTGTAACGTGCTATTGCTCAAAGGATAGTTTAAAGCAGGAGAATGGTGTCACGAATGAAACGATTAAAGGACAACAAGCATATGTTATACGTGCTTAGACAAGCTCGACCGGGTTTGAGAAACGCTATACATAAGAATGCCGACACAAAGGTAATTAAAACACTTTGCGAAATCACCTTGAATACGCTGAATGGAAACCAGAGACTTCGTGGAAAGTTATATAACCGTCTCTGTAAATATAAAAAGTGTATGCGGAAGCTAGTCGAAGCTAAACGATTAGTTTCGCGGCAACGTAAAGTATTAATTCAACAAGGCGGATTTTTACCCATACTGCTGGGAAGTGTACTTTCAGGGGTGAGAAATATGCATAGGAACAGTAATCTGAATAAAATGCATCTTCTGTCTCCCGAAGTATATGCAAATTTGAAAGACACTATTGAAAGTTCTAATAACCAGAGCTTGTTCGATAAGGCAATGAATAAGATATTGAAAAGTGAAAAATTCAGCGATAAAGACAGATGGGATCATTATCGAAACGAACTTATAAAATTTTTAAACACCCGTCGTAGAAGTGAAGGATTTCTAGAAAGAAAAACGCAATTGCCTTCATCGAGCGAGCATGTACGCAAAAAACAAAAAAGCTTGCGAGACAACACGACACAAACTAAATATGTTTTTAGAGATGAGAACCATACGCAAACTACACCTGTACGAGTGGAAAAATTGTTTGAATCATTAGGTGAAATCACACCACCAAGGAGTGTATTATCGGCTGCAGCTAAGCGTCGTCTATCGGCAAGTGGAATAGCGAAAAGTCTGAAGTCACCGTCGAAATTGTCTTTGAGTGACAATGTGGAAAGACGTAATACACTTTTTTGTAGAATCATATCAACCATTCCTCGTTCAAAGCAACAGAAATAAACTAAAACACAAATAATGAAAATGTTCAGTGCTGGCAACATTTTCCCAACGAAGCAGCAATAAGTTTAATAATGTTTGAAGCTGCCATCCAAAAAATGTTCAAAACTCGGAAAATTTAAAAATTGATTCCTTATTTTTATTGCAAATGCTTTGCATATGAGAACGTAATTTGAAGCATCTGTTGGTGCAATATCAACGGAAATGGCACATTGCTGGTTAGCCTGTGTCAGCAGCAAAGCAAAATACTTACCAAATCTGCTTCACGTTAAGTTAAATCCAACCAGTAAATTTCGTTTCGATTGAATCACTGCGCTGGAAGGTATATGGGTAAACAGAATTTTAGGGCTACCACCCTCAAAACTTTTCATATTTTTAAAATGTTAATATTTGTTGTTAATTTTCATCGCAAGATCATTCTCAATTGCAAATCTTATGACATAATCGCTCAGTAACAAACATTCCACAAAACTACAAAAATGGTCATAGCTGGCAGCCCTTTCATGATTTTTGTACGAAATTCCTAAGAAATTTACTTCACATTAAGGTCCATTTACTGCATGAACTTCGTTTTGATTTCTACACTGGACCGGAAGTCATAGAGAAAAAAGCTTTATTTTGCTGAGTAAATTTGCAAGATTTATGAGACATAAATCACCACAGTTGCCAGCCCTATACTAATTTTTCAACAAAATTTACACCAAATGTTAAATAAAGTAACATCCAAGTATTGTGTAAATTTTGTTGAAATCTGATAGCTGAATCGGAAGTTATAGGCCAAAAACATGTTTTTTTCTCAGTAGTTTTTCAAGATAGTACCACTGCCACAGGGTTCCCCGCATTTCAAAATCACTTCTATCAGACCTGGTCCTAGCTAATACCAACATGTCCTGTAAATTTCATTATGATCGGATTAACCGGTCGTCAGTTCTCGTGAACAAAACTTTCGAGTGCTGAAAATAGAGGTAATTTCTTATGCAAATGGGAATTTTGAAACTTTTATCTTAAGATGAAGGACAAAGGATAAAATTTATCAAAGATTTGAGATTTTTGTCAAAAATCAAAAAATTTTCAGGAAGGTCAATGATTTGAAGGATTTTTTTTAGCAGCCTGCCACAGCTACAGGGTTACCCGATTTGTGCTGAAAATCTATATGTGCCATATTTTAGTCAACATAAATACGCTCTGGAATTTTCACGATGACCAATGTTTTTCTTACAAGTAATGACAAATCAAAATTTGAAAAAAATCCTTGCCTACTTTTAGGCACCCTGCACCCACACACGTCTCAAAATTTCCAATTCTTTATCATAGACAAGCTTAGAACATAATTAGTTTTCATTCCCAATACTTTTCTTTAACAAAAATTTACACTGCTTGGAAATATAGGAGTTCCTCAAAATCCACTAAAACGCTCGCCGCCGCCAAAAGGTTTAGGATATCTGAATTTGAGAAAGTCATCGACCTACCTACTATATACATCTACGTTCTCCGAAATTTTCAGCTCAATCAGATCGGCCACTCCAGAGATTATCTCCCTTAATCATTTTGCTGATATATATATATATATATATATATATATATATATATATATATATATATATATATATATTTATATATATATATATTTATATATATATATATATATATATATATATATATGTAAAGAAATATGTATATATATATATATATATATATATATATATATATATATATATATATATATATATATATATATATATATATATATATATATATATATATATATATATGTAAAGAAATATGAATTTCCGGCGAAACGAGTTTAATACTATTGTTCTTCGAACATTAGTAAAAAGTGCGTAGTTCGAGTGTACCATACCTAGCTTGGGAAAGAATTTAAAAATGCCTGTAATAGTAACAGATGATGAATTCTACGTATGCCTTTTAAGCAATAGCTCTCTGAGCATTTGCCCTGAAAACACACTATCATCTTTCGAAAATAAAATGCCAACGTTCTGCAAGCTTGAAAGTGGTTGGCGTGTTGGAATAAAAGAGATAGTGTTACCAAAGCGGGGAAGAGAAAAAACTGTGTCAACCAGCAGTGTTTTTAAACGTTCCATAGGCAGTACCGAAGAAAAAACTAGTATGATGAAAAGAAGTCGAGGATCAACTGCAGCAGAATCCAGCAAGCCTGAAGTAACAGAAATAGTTGTAAAAATCATGTCTTTGAAAAAAAATCTTGTTCTCTTAAGATGGAGTGATGCTACTTTACGGAGACTTTGCTAAAAAAAAACGAAAAAAACCATATCAATTTTTCAACATTCCTATCGTCACTTTTCTTGGTTATTAAACCTGACTTCTATAACTACTATTTGACATCAATTAAGGCACTGATTTTCAAACATATCGAAAAAGATCGAGATGTAGGAAGTATTCCCGACATCAGTGATTCTAAGAAGATTGAAGATTTCTGCTTACATGTTTACCAAGGCGAGCAAATCGCTAAAAAAGTTTATTTAAACTCAAACAAAAAGTTTAACACGCTTCAGGACTTTATTGATTATATAATTGGACAGATTCCGAGGTCGAAAAGAAATTATGTAGAGCTATTAAGAATGACTGACGAATACATATATCTTGCACATAGCTTAAGACGAGAGCGGGAAACAAAAGCGGGGATCAAGCCTACCTCGCATACGTTTCATCTAAAAGACTATGGTGTTGAAATAAAGGTGGAACTGCCAATACCTTCGCCGATTAACATTACGGATTTTGTGTCACTTTTGCTGAGTGGAATAGAGTTTTCAAACAAAGATTTAAAAAAGAAAGCTGAAATTTCCGGTAGAACAGTGTACCAGGTACCAAAACAATTATTTTACCGAATCGGTCAATTAATTCGTCAATCCATAAGTGCTGCGACTAAAAAATCCGGCACCGATATATTACCTGATGAATGTGCAAAAACAGAATCAGATACAATACTAAACATTCCATACAAAAGGAGTGATGGAACAACGGGTACAACACCAGCACCGATTGAAGTGTCTAAAACTGAAAATATTGCTGGTCTATTCATTGATGCATTTTTAAAAACACCTGTTAATAAACGCGATTCCGATCTGATTGATGTCTCGATAAAAGAATCTTTCGATAAGTCAATATTTCTTGATAGTCTAAGTCAGTTGGAAAAAAACGTACATGAGCTTGATAAAAGAACGCGTCGTGCTACGACATCCAAGACCGTAAGCGATTGTGAAAGCCCCCATTTCATTCACGTTTACACAGACATTATCAAACCTAGAATATTAGCTGATAAATTGGTGCGAAATCTTCGTACGATTCCTTTGCAAGATCGCGACAGTATTTTCGGATTGAAACATGTAGAGTACTGTGCTGTGGGAAAAAAAATTTTCGAAAGCATTTCTATTAAAGTCACAGATCAACAAAGTGAACTAGTAGACTTTGAACCAAGTTTTACTCCCACATATATAAAACTTCACTTTAAGCGCCGGTAGGAAAATTATAAATATTCATAAACATCGATCTAAAGGTTTTAGTGTTAACATTCAATACCGATGTTAACGACATGACCTCGCACTACACACGATATTATTTGGTCCAGAGTGGTGGAAATTTATCAGATATTGGGGACCCCTATCGAGCACCAATTATCTATCAGCGCGGTAGAGGTATAGGAAGTTTTTTCAGTGGCCTATTACGTTATCTAAAACCTTTGGCTGCGTCAAGTGTAAAAGCTATAAAACGACAAGCGGTCAAGACTGGAAAGGCTATCAAACAGGAAGTTGGTAATAAACCTCTTAAAGAACTCTTGAGAGAATACGGACAAACTGCCGCACAGTAGTTAGCTCAGAAAGGTATAAACAAACTTTTTGATAAGATGGATGGAGCAGGTAATCGAATGGCTATAAAAAGAGCTAACCCGTTCACAACAATTCAATTCAAGTCTTCTCTTAAGCTACGTAAAGCTGGTAAATTTAAAAAAAAGTGTAGGAAGAGCATCACGTAAAAATATGAAAAGGGTGAAAAGTAAACGAAAAGTTATCAAGAAGCGTGTCTTGGACATATTTGATAAGTAATTAACATGTCCTCCTACAAAGAATGCATGAAATCCGAATTGGACATTTTCTCCACATCACCGATTCAAAGCAACATTTTAAAAACCGAAGAAGTTGCATACAAGCCGATAGCTTCATTGTATAACTCATCTGTACTTGGATTCATCTCTCTCGGCCATGGTGATACTTATCGTGATTTATCCAGCATATATCTACGACTTAAAGTGCAGATGGTTAAAATAAAGGATGGTAAAGAGGAGTTATTCTCAGGGACTGAAACAATTAAGGGTGCTGATGGAAGAGAAGTCGAAGCTGATCCAATCAGCGTCGCAAACAATTTGATGCATTCGCTTGAGGTAGTGTACAGTTCAGTTTAATGGGAAGAATATAGCTCAAACAGACAACAACTACCAGTATAGGGCATACTCCAGGGCAGTTTGGTGGCGGAAAGGCAGGTGGCGGAAACGGACAACCCATAGTGGTACGACGGCTTCGGAGGGTTATTAAGTGCGAAGTGCGGTTTAACTGTGTGGTCGCTGCGATATAAGATGACACCACTGGTACATCTAACTGTGAACGTGACTGCGACTAGATGGCCAAAAATTGTTCATACGAATAAGCAGCCGTGGACCAAAACCATGCCATGAAAGCTTGATCTCATGATCCTGAAGAACTGCGCAGCTGGGCCCCAGGTAATGTTTCCAGCATTATTTGACGGCTGCGGTAATCAAGCTCCCCTGCTCACCATTGATGCGTCGTGGCACTGCCGCCAGCAGGGCAGCGATGCAGATATGGTGTTTCTACATTGGCACAAACTGGCTTACTTTACACGGACAAAGATCTCGACTAATGATTTGGAATTGATGCATTTGGGCTGGTGGCTATGGTATTCTGGACCTAGTAACACCGGAGTGACATCCGAGTGCCAACGGCTCCAGGTTAATATCATACCGCCTCCGTTCTGTTAAAACCTTGGCAGGCCTCAGAGTACGTTCGAAGTTCGCGCTGTTGAGTTGGCGGGACAGGTTCAGTTGAGTTGCACTCCTGATAAGCGCTGATCTGGCTCTGCGTAGGTGACCCCATAAGGGCGCCTCGCAACCCTCGCGTGGCCTCCCTGCTTGCATTAGATAACCACGGGATCATTAAGGCAACTGTCCATCCGGGCCTAGATAGCAGCTCTGAGGGGGGACCCATAAGACATGATCAACAATAAACATAATAGGAATGACGATAAAGTGAACGAAGCAGACCGAAACACACCAGTGACGAAGGAAGTAAATCCTTTTATTGGTAGACCAAAGGTGCAAAGAACACCAGCTGTGGGAAAAAACTCCGCAAGAACAGAACAGGGGCAGTCTGAAACATCTAGCGCCCTGAATTCTGCTGTGGTAGTTAGCGCGGCCACCACAAATAAAGTGGGTGAAGAAACTCCGCGTGCGGAACGGTGTTTGGTCCAAAGAAACATACGCAGGCACTGCGTTGTAGTGGGTACCTCTCCGGCGACGACGGCACGATCTTCTTCAAAGGGAAGCTATATTGCTGAAGAAAGAGCACAAGAAGAAAAGATGCTGCGAAAGTACCGGGAAATAGTTTAAAAAATAGCAGCTGCATCCGAAGTGCAGAAAAATATATCGCGGCAAGTGAAAGAAGGTCTTCTTGAACTCGAAGAGGCTCTGAAAGTTGTAGAAGCTCGCAGAGAAAATTGAAGGAGCCCAGCCTAGAGAGCACGGAGTAAAGGATACTACCAAAACTCTATGCACTGTGCAAGCCAAAGCACAAAAACGGGCAAGAACGCCTGAAGGTAGTCCTAACAAAGAAAATATCGTTCGAGCACGAACTGAAGTAGGCACCACCAAACAGCACACATGGGTAACTGTGTTGAAAAAGTCACGTAAAAGTAACGGCCGACAAGAGCTTGGCGTCGAATTCAGAGCTTAACCTGAAAAAACCGAGGCGGAAAAAAACGAAATCGCCTAGGGCAAGAAAGGAAGCCGTGGTAATAAAGCCTACCCAAGGGAAGAGTTATGCAGAAGTCCTTCAGCATATTCGGGCAGGGGTAAGTCCAAGCAAAGTTGGGGCACATGTTCACCAAATCAGAAAAACGGCAGACGGTGGGGTACTTGTGACACTGGCAAAGTGTGAACACATCTCGAAATTCGGTGATGCAATCCAGCAGCTGTGGGGGGTTTCGGAGAGGTTAAAAGGCTCGTCTCCAAAGTCAAAATCGAGATACTCAACCTCGACAGTCTTACGACAGAAGAGGAAGTGATAGCAGCGATTCGAGAAGAGAGGATTCAGAACGTAAAAGTTACCTTATTTCCCCCGAATACAAGGGAACAGAGGAAAGCCGTCGTTGAACTGGACGAAGCAAAAGCTTTGAAGCTAGTTGATACTGGACGAATTAAAATTGGCTGGGTTAACGCTCGGGTAAGGAAGCGACCTGAAGTTGTGCGCTGTTTCAAGTGCATGGGACACAACCATACCAAAAAAGATTGCAAAGGACCAGACCGTAGCACTAGCTGCTGGAAGTGCGGACAAGTGGGACACGTTGCAAAGGTATGCTCGGCGGAGCCATTCTGCCTGCTGTGCAACGACAAAGGTAAAACAGGAGAAGTGAAGCATGTTCTGGGATCAGGAACATGCAAAGCTTTCCGAGAAGCGCTTGATGCGCAGAAGATGAGGATTCTACAGGGGAACCTGCAAAGATGCCGCACTGCGGATGATTAACTCACGCAGCTTATGCAGGAATCCAGAGCTCAAATCGCAATGATCAGCGAACCATAATGAAGGAGAAATCCAGAGACATGGTATTCTGACACTTCGGGCTATGCGGCTTTATGGGTTGCAGACACTCGGAAAGTCCGGGTTGATCGGCGGGGTTCGGGCGATGGATATGTTTGGATTGAAAACTGCGGCATCAGCTTTGTCAGCTGCTATTTTTCACCGAAAGACCCAATAATGGAATTTCGTTGAAAATTAGAAGCATTAGAAGACGCTCTTCGAGACCTTCCTGGCAAACTGGTAGTAGCTGGTGACTTCAATGCGAGAGCATTGGAATGGGGGATGCCGACTCAAAACACAAGAGGGAGATTAATTATGGAAATGGTGTCCAGGCTGAGTATGGTCGTGGTGAACAGGGGTTCAACATCAACTTACCGCAGACCAGGCTTTGGTGAGTCCATTCCCGATATAACTCTTGTATCGGAGACGTTGTCCATGATGACAAGGGATTGGAGGGTAATGGAGGAGTACACTGGAAGTGACCACAACTATATTACTTTCTGGCTGTCGGAAGAAAGCCCGGCCACTCAGAACTTAAGACGGAAAATACTCGGGTGGAATATTTCGAAGTTGGATAGGAGGAAGCTATTGGAACCACTAGGCAACAGCTTTACTGACGAAGTCAGCACAGGACAAGCAGGGGTAGCAATGGGCCCTGGGGAAATAGGTACGGTTGTAAATTCAACCATGGGCGAAATTCGGCGAGCGTGCAATGCGTCGATGCCACTTCGAAAGTCACTACCGGGCAAACAAAGCGCTTATTGGTGGACTGAGGAGATAGCGGAACTAAGACGAAGAGCTCTGGCATGCAGGCGTAGGACACAGTGGTCTTTTTGACGACCGGAAGCGTTGCTACCTGTCGCCACCCACAAAAAGGCAAAAAAGAACTGGGAATAGCTATAAAACGGAGGAAAAGGCAAATGTGGAAAACTTTATGCTAAGAAGTGGACCGGGACCCGTGGGACCAGGGTTACAAAATAGTATAGGGTAGGCTGGGCCGCATGAGTCCCAACCCACCCATGGAAGTGGATGTCCTGAGGAATATTGTAGATTCACTGTTCCCAGCACACGATGTAAGAGCAGAAAACAACCACACAGTCCGCCAGGAAGATATCCCTTTGTTTACTGAAGAAGAACTACGAAGCGCGAGTGGCAGAGTGAAGAACCGAAAAGCCCAAGGCCCGGACAATATTCCAGTAAAGTCCTAAAAGTAGTGGGGGAACTACACCCGTCAACATTACTACGCATGTACAATGAATGTTTACTAGCGGGTGTCTTTCCGTCACCCTGGAGAGTGGCGCGACTTGCCCTAATTTCAAAGGGAAAGGGAGATCTTAACACACCATCAGTGTACAGACCTCTCTGCATGCTGGACACTGCGGGGAAACTTTTGGAAGGGCTGCTGAAACCTCGACTTAAGGCAGCTATACGAAGAGCAGGTGACCTCTCGAAAAACCAACATGGATTTCGCAGTGGTCACTCAACAATAAGTGCCATCTGCGAAATAATCAGCGCAGTAGATCGCGCAGAGGCCGCTTGTCATCGGACTAGACCCATTGTGTTTTTGGTAACGCTGGACGTTCGTAACGCCTTTAACTCGGCGAGATGGACAGACATACTGGATTCTCTTCAGCGACATTTTCAAATAGAGGAATACTTGCTGGCAATGGTACGGGATTACCTGAAAGATCGCCATTTGATCTATGAAACGAATCAGGGAATTGTACGCAAAACCATTACAGCTGGGGCAGCACAAGGATCTATTCTCGGGCCAGACCTATGGAATAATGCGTATGATGGTCTCTTACACCTCGAAATGCCGGAAGACGTGCTCTTGGTGGGCTATGCTGATGATGTAGCCGCTGTCATCACATCTAGAAACCCTCATCTCGCCCAACTCAAACTCAATCAAGTAATGAGAAGGGTCGAAGCCTAGATGGAAAGCCATGGTCTCCAGCTGGTGATCGCGAAAACTGAGATTATCATGCTGACCAAGAGAAGAATACCAACCATTATACCCATGACGGTTGGCTCTGAAGTACTTGAGACCAGGAAATTGGCTAATTATCTTGGGCTCGAAGCTGGCTTATGGGGAGCACATCCGAAAAGTATGCGGTAGGGCGCTACTGTCGCTACTCGCTTGGGAGACTCATGGCAAACGTTAGCGGTCCTAGTCCGAGTAAACGTAAGCTCCTTATGACGGTGGCTCATTCAATGCTGCTGTATGGTGCGGAGATATGGGCCACTGCGTTAAGGTTTGAAAAGTATCGAGCTAGGATGGTGAGCGTCCAGCGTAGGGGAGCGCTGCGAATTGCAAGCAGCTACAGAACAGTTTCAGGAAACGCCGTGTTAGTAATAGCGGGAGTAATCCCAATTGATCTATTGGCGAACGAACGCAGGGAAGTGTTCCTGAACAGAGCACAAGTGGGAAGAGAAATTTTGGTTGTTGAAGCACGAGCGCGAACGCTTGAGCTTTGGGAGGAGCGCTGGGCTACGAGCTCGAAGGGAGCATGGACGATTAGGCTAATTCGCGCCTTAAAACCTTGGCTTAATCGCGACCACGGTGAAATAAACTTCCACCTGTGCCAGTTCCTATCGGGCCACGGCTACTTCAGGAAATACCTTCACAGAATGGGGAAAGTCAGGACGGAGCTCTGTAAATACCGTGCTAAGGACCTTTTTCCATACCTTTTTCCATTGCGCCCGCTTCAGAAGAGAGCGACACATGCTTTTCTCTGCAATTGGCCCTGTGACGCCGGAGTCAATCGTAGAGATGATGCTACAGTCAGAAGACGCCTGGTCAGCTGTGTCAGCATATGTGGAGTTGGTATTGCGCTTAAAAAAAGAGGAAGGATGTCTCATAGACTCCTGAAAGCCTGACAGAACGGAAGTAAGCCAATGGGACACCTGATGGGTGGAAGTAGCTCGGCCGAGTTGAAGTAATGCGAAAGCGGTTCCGGCTCGGACCTCCGTGGTCGGCGGGTGACGTTTTTTAGTGAGTAAGAATCTCACATAATCTTGTTTAGTTCGCAAGATACCTATTGAAGGTTTTTGACATCCGCTCCCAAAAAAAAAAAAAAAAAAAAAATAGGGCATACATTGAAAATCTATTGAATTACGGGAAAGATGCAGCAACAACTCATCTCGAATCGGATTGGATGGTATCTTGACCAGAATGAAATGGAAATAATTGAAGGTGCTAGTCCAAAGTCTGAGAATAAAGGTTATCTTAGTAGATCAGCGCTATTAGAGAAAAGTAACGTCGTCGAGTTAATGGGAAAGATCCATAGCGACATATTTAACCAAGAAAAACTATTGATTAATGGTGTGGATTTGCGTGTCATATTATCATTAGAGAAACCTGAATTCTACCTGTGCTCGAAAGATGATAAATTCTCGCCTGGAATTAAAATACTGGAAGCAACAATGTACATGAATCACGTAAGCGTCAATCCCAATATTCTCCTGGCACATAATACAGTACTGCAACGTTCAAATGCAGTATACCCGTACAAACGCATCGAAGTGAAAACATACACGTTGCCAACAAATACATTCACACTATCGCTGGACAATATAGTGGTTGGCCAATTACCGAACTTGCGCATTTTCGGGATGGTAGACAACGACGCCTATACCGGAAAACATACTAAAAATCCATATAACTTCAAACACAATAACATCACGAGATTTAATTTGTCAGTTAATGGCGTGCAAATCAACCTATAAAATTCGATTATTCAAAAGAAAAACCGCTGAGTGAGAACCGAATCGAGAGTAGATTCAAAGAGGCTTTAAAGAATAGTGTGACATGCATAGTATATGCAGAGTGCGATACGAATATTGATGTCGACAAAAATCGAAACGTTTACTCGAGTCTATAAAAAAGTATATAGGGAGGTTCAATACTTCTGTATTTATTATTTATCTGTGCCTTGGCTGGAGATAACTACAGTACCATGACTCACTGTCTAGTAAATACCGAGTATTTTTCAGAAGGGCACTTTACCTTCTTTAAAAAAATTGCGTTTGCAGGCTTTATTTCACCAGATAAAGTGTATACAAAGGAGATCGTTTACAAATATCCTACATCAGCAGTTAGCACTACAGATCATACTGGTGTATCTGGAAACCTTGAACTTAAGCGTCTGGATGAGGATCTTATAAAAACCCTCGCAAAGTTCTCAACTATTTTCGTACATGGGGAGCCAACAAAGGAATTCCTCCAGAGCTACGTTACACCTGGTACTAGGATCATTAACCTTGAAGCAGTCACCTCTAAAGAACAGGAATGAACACGATCGAACTTGGTAGTTCTTTAAAGCGAAATCATGTGACTAAAAGATTTTTCAAGGGCGTTTTTCCGTGCGATCACTTACCCCGTCAAATAAAGAAACCTGCTTGTATTATTGCAAACACAGATCCAGCTCACAAAAATGGAACGCATTGGGTGGCCTTTTACATTCCTAGAAAAGGTCCAATCGAGTACTTTGACTCTTTCGGTAAATATCCTACTAACAAGAACTTCAAAAGATTTCTTCGGGTCAATGGTAAAGTTTTCGTAAATAATAAGCAGAGGTTACAGAGTGCGTTCTCAACCACATGCGGACAGTATTGCGGTGTGTTTCTTTATTTTCGCTGCAGTGGCAGGAGTTTCAAAACATTTCTGAACCGGTTCTCCTCTACAGATAATAATTTCAATGATGGCGAAATAGTTGATTTATTCCGGAAAATTTATTTAAAGACCTCTCTGCAAAATGGTGGGGAGTGTTTGAATCAGACATGTAGACAGGAGATCGGAGATATAAAAGCAGCGTGATCAAGCCATCGAAACCATAGTTGTATCTTTTACAATTTAAAAGGATATCGTCAGTTGCTGAGAAATCCGCTAGTAAGCAAACACAAACCCCTAAGCGAGCCGGTCGCGTTGTTCAGAAGAAAAAAAAACTCTAGCGCACATGAACCGCTAGAAAACTTATTCACTTCACAAGCTCATACTTAAATCAACTTATCCTTTGAATTTTGTTCTCGTCGGAGGATTTCGTCGACAGCAACCGGAAGTTATAGGGAAAAAAGCTTTATTTTGCTGAGCGATTTTGCAAGATTTAGGAGACAAAAATCACCATAGCTGGCAACCCTATTCTAATTTTTTTAGCCAAATTTTCACCAAATTTTATTTTAAGTAAGATCCAAATAATGTGTGAATTTTGTTTAAACCTGATGGCTGAATCGGAAGTTATAGGCCAAAAAGCTGTTTTTTTTTTCTCAGTGATTTTTCAAGATGGCACCACTGCCACAGAGCTGCTTGCATTTCAAAATCATTTCTATCAGACCTAGTGAACAGAACTTTCGGGTGCTGAAAATAGAGGTAATTTAGTGATGGGTTGCCATTCTTGTGCAAATCGGAATTTTAAAAATTTCAAATTCACATGATGCACAAACCTTAAAATTTATCAATGATTTGAATTTTTTGTCAAAAATCAAAAAATTTTCAGGAGGTTCAATGATTTGAAGGATTTATTTCAAGAGCCTGCCGCAGCTACAGGGTTACCCGCACTACCTTGGAAATTCATGTGTATTAAATTTTAGTCAACATTAATACGCTCTGCAAATTTCACGATGATCCAATGTTTTTGTCAGAAGTAATGACAAATCAAAATTTGAAAAAAAATCCCTGCCTACTTTTAGGCACGCTGCACCCACACACGGCTCAAAATTTCCAATTATTAACCATAAGCAAGCTTAGAACATAATAAGTTTTCATTCCCAATACGTTTTTTGAAGAAAAATTCACGCTGCTTGGAAATATAGGAGTACCTAAAAATTCCCTAAAACGCTCGCCGCCGCGAAAACGTTTTAGATATCTGAATTTTAGCAAGTTGTGGACCTACCTATTAAATACATCTACGTTCTCCGAAAGTTTCAGCTTAATCGGATTGGCCACTCCAGAGATTATCACCCTTAATCATTTTTATGATATATATATATATATATATATATATATATATATATATATATATATATATATATATATATATATATATATATATATATATATATATATATATATATATATATATATATATATATATATATATATATATATATATATACACATATATATATATATATATATATATATATATATATATATATATATATATACATATATAGATAGATATATATATATATATATATATATATATATATATACATATATAGATATATATATATATATATATATATATATATATATATATATATATATATATATATATATATATATATATATATATATATATATATATATATATATATATATATATATATATATATATATATATATATATATATATATATATATATATATATATATATAGAAATATGAGTTTTCGGCGAAACGAGTTTAATACTACTTTTCTTCCAAAATTAGTAAAAAGTTGTGAAATCCCCCCAAGCCGAACCTTCTAGCAACTTTGAGAACATCATATCAAGCTGCAAGGAGAAGAAGTCAAGAACGAAAACGATTCCCAAATCACAAGTTCCGTGCAATGAAGACTCCTTACTGAACTACACGTACTACCTGGATGGATGCCATAACCGTAGGGTCACACTCGGATTTGACCCACATACATTTCAGACGAAGGCAATCTTCCACTACCATGGACGTTTCCCACTGTCAATTGACTACAACCAATGGATTTCACTCTACAATTACCTCAACGATCTGAAGACTGCAGCTGGTGAAGAATATCCTATTCAAACTGTTCGACATGATGGAATTTTTTAATATTGACATGCACCACAACAATTTGGCCTCGGAATATGTGAAGGAATATTACGAGCAGTACTGTAATAGATGCAGGGAGAAGGATCTATTGAAGCTGAAAAATGAGGACTTTTTTATACCACCTCGTACATCTTATATGCATATTAATTATTCTAGGCTTTTTTATGAAATTCCAATACTGTGTAGCTGTAACCTTATTTTTAATGTAATGAAATGAATTGACGTAATAAGAAAAAATATATTTGTATTTCAATAATATTTAGTATTCATAAGATAATACATATAAAGATTTATACCGTTTTGCGCAGCACTTCGTGTCCTCGGAAGTGCATCATGCATTTTACAGATGGTCTTGAAATTTTTGAGATCTCGTAGTTTTGGTATCTCCAGATGAGTTATATTTGCGGATGGCAGATATATCTTCAGAAATTTGACTTTTGCATCGCATCGAAATTTGACTTTTGCATTACGTAAATCGTCGATTCGCTGAATGGCTTTAGAATGTTTGGAAGATTGTTGTAGCTAACCTCCCCGTCATCCCATCGCAAGCCATTGACGTTCTTTGCCTCGAACACGTTTTGCCTCCGTGCCTTTCCGCTCAACTCCTGGTAAGGATAGGGAGGTCTAAAGTAGTAAATTAATTAATTTATAACTACTAATAATAATTAATAATAATTAATGAATAATAATTAATTAATTAATTAATTATTATTAATTATTAATAATAATTAATTAATTAATAATAATTAAACAAATTTATTAATAATAATCATTCAATAATAATAAAAATATACGACAATACCACACTGGAATAACCGGTTCTCATCCGATCACCGAAGTTAAGCAGTGTTGGGCCGGTTAGTACTGATGGGGGACCACTTGAGAACACCGCGTGTCGTTGTGCTATCCCTTATACCAGCAAATCACTTGTCTGGGAAGCACTAAAAAACAAAAAAAACAAAAAATTGTAGGTACAGTTGAATCGTACGGGAGTATGGCTAGCTCTTTCGCGAAATAGTGCTCCTGATTTCCAGAAACGAATTGGATGTCAAAAATGAACTCGGACATGCTTTCAGCAAGATGATTAGTGATGAAATAAGAAACATTTTTCGTTTTAACTGACATTTATATTTTTTCTATCTTTTACGAAAGTAGCTTATAATTATTTTACTATATTATATTTGCAATGTATTTTGAAAGTTCTTAAAGTAGCTTTGAATACTTAACAGGTATATTGTGTGTATCTTATTTTCCTAATTTAAGTTTTTTCAATCCATAAGGATGGGATGAATAATCGTCTTCCACAATTCTCTTATCGTTAGTAAATCGAAATGTTTTTTTTTTCTGGTGCAGAAATAACAACCCCTGGTTGTTTTCGCTTAATTTTTCTTTCATTCTTTACAGGAATTTCATCGTCTTCTGTACCTCCGATAACCATTGATACAAAACGTTCAAAATTAATTAGCTGAGAATTTGCGAAATTAATGGTCATGCCTTTACATTTGGTAATATACTCGTATTTATCTTTAGTCTTAATTTTTAAACTATAACTCTCCGGGGCTGTACTCGCAAACATCGTTATGAAAGCATCAGGACCATAACCTTCAGTCTTGTTAGTCAAATCACCTAGAAAATTTGATATTATTAAGGGGGTAGGAGATGTTTTATCATCTACAAAAATCAAACTGTCTGTGTCACAATAAAGAAATCTTCTACCGAGTCTTTCTAAAGCGTCATACAGTTTAAGTCTGGCGTACGCTGTAGTGTAGGCAGCTATTGGTATGTTTACGTGTGGCAGCAAATTTAAATTTTCTTCTATATTTTTCCATGTGATCCACAAGGTATCTTTCGAAACTGGTAATAAGGTGCAGATCTCTATACCGGATGTATGTATGAAATTACAAAAATCTTTGAAATTATTTACCACCTTGGTGCTAGTGCGATTTTCTCTCTGTGCGTTTTTGCCCCAAAGGGAATTTAGACATATTTTTGCAGTGTTACGTCTACCAGGATTTGCATGGATTTCTTTTTTGTCTAAAAGTACGTCCTCCTTAATGTGATATGACTTTTCTAAAATCATATTTTTCTAGTTCTGTTACACATTCACTACCCCACCCACTAGCTTCCTGCTTAGTCTTCAAGAATGTGTTCACGTATTCCGCAAATAAGCCACCTGTTTTTGAACCGGGGTTGTACACGGTATGATTATATTTCCAAACCTCATACACGATTTTAATTTCATAGCCTTTCTTTACAGCTAAGGCTACCTCAGATATAGCCCATATTGGAATTGTTTTTTGCGGGATGATTAAAATTGAACAACTTTTTATTTACATTAAAAATTTTAATCTACATTGAAAATTCTATTTTGACAAAGTGGTTTCGAAAGTATGCACTGATTCTCATCGAAATCATGTGACTAAAAGATTTTTCAAGGGCGTTTTTCCGTGCGATCACTTACCCCGTCAAATAAAGAAACCTGCTTGTATTATTGCAAACACAGATCCAGCTCACAAAAATGGAAAGCATTGGGTGGCCTTTTACATTCCTAGAAAAGGTCCAATCGAGTACTTTGACTCTTTCGGTAAATATCCTACTAACAAGAACTTCAAAAGATTTCTTCGGGTCAATGGTAAAGTTTTCGTAAATAATAAGCAGAGGTTACAGAGTGCGTTCTCAACCACATGCGGACAGTATTGCGGTGTGTTTCTTTATTTTCGCTGCAGTGGCAGGAGTTTCAAAACATTTCTGAACCGGTTCTCCTCTACAGATAATAATTTCAATGATGGCGAAATAGTTGATTTATTCCGGAAAATTTATTTAAAGACCTCTCTGCAAAATGGTGGGGAGTGTTTGAATCAGACATGTAGACAGGAGATCGGAGATATAAAAGCAGCGTGATCAAGCCATCGAAACCATAGTTGTATCTTTTACAATTTAAAAGGATATCGTCAGTTGCTGAGAAATCCGCTAGTAAGCAAACACAAACCCCTAAGCGAGCCGGTCGCGTTGTTCAGAAGAAAAAAAAACTCTAGCGCACATGAACCGCTAGAAAACTTATTCACTTCACAAGCTCATACTTAAATCAACTTATCCTTTGAATTTTGTTCTCGTCGGAGGATTTCGTCGACAGCAACCGGAAGTTATAGGGAAAAAAGCTTTATTTTGCTGAGCGATTTTGCAAGATTTAGGAGACAAAAATCACCATAGCTGGCAACCCTATTCTAATTTTTTAGCCAAATTTTCACCAAATTTTATTTTAAGTAAGATCCAAATACTGTGTGAATTTTGTTTAAACCTGATGGCTGAATCGGAAGTTATAGGCCAAAAAGCTGTTTTTTTTTCTCAGTGATTTTTCAAGATGGCACCACTGCCACAGAGCTGCTTGCATTTCAAAATCATTTCTAACAGACCTAGTGAACAGAACTTTCGGGTGCTGAAAATATAGGTAATTTAGTGATGGGTTGCCATTCTTGTACAAATCGGAATTTTAAAAATTTCAAATTCACATGATGCACAAACCTTAAAATTTATCAATGATTTGAATTTTTTGTCAAAAATCAAAAAATTTTCAGGAGGTTCAATGATTTGAAGGATTTATTTCAAGAGCCTGCCGCAGCTACAGGGTTACCCGCACTACCTTGGAAATTCATGTGTATTAAATTTTAGTCAACATTAATACGCTCTGCAAATTTCACGATGATCCAATGTTTTTGTCAGAAGTAATGACAAATCAAAATTTGAAAAAAAATCCCTGCCTACTTTTAGGCAAGCTGCACCCACACACGGCTCAAAATTTCCAATTATTAACCATAAGCAAGCTTAGAACATAATAAGTTTTCATTCCCAATACGTTTTTTGAAGAAAAATTCACGCTGCTTGGAAATATAGGAGTACCTAAAAATTCCCTAAAACGCTCGCCGCCGCGAAAACGTTTTAGATATCTGAATTTTAGCAAGTTGTGGACCTACCTATTAAATACATCTACGTTCTCCGAAAGTTTCAGCTTAATCGGATTGGCCACTCCAGAGATTATCACCCTTAATCATTTTTATGATATATATATATATATATATATATATATATATATATATACATATATAGATAGATATATATATATATATATATATATATATATATATATATATATATATATATATATACATATATAGATATATATATATATATATATATATATATATATATATATATATATACATATATAGATATATATATATATATATATATATATATATATATATATATATATATATATATATATATATATATATATATATATATATATATATATATATATATATATATATATATATATATATATATATATATATATATATATATATATATATATATATATAGAAATATGAGTTTTCGGCGAAACGAGTTTAATACTACTTTTCTTCCAAAATTAGTAAAAAGTTGTGAAATCCCCCCAAGCCGAACCTTCTAGCAACTTTGAGAACATCATATCAAGCTGCAAGGAGAAGAAGTCAAGAACGAAAACGATTCCCAAATCACAAGTTCCGTGCAATGAAGACTCCTTACTGAACTACACGTACTACCTGGATGGATGCCATAACCGTAGGGTCACGCTCGGATTTGACCCACATACATTTCAGACGAAGGCAATCTTCCACTACCATGGACGTTTCCCACTGTCAATTGACTACAACCAATGGATTTCACTCTACAATTACCTCAACGATCTGAAGACTGCAGCTGGTGAAGAATATCCTATTCAAACTGTTCGACATGATGGAATTTTTTAATATTGACATGCACCACAACAATTTGGCCTCGGAATATGTGAAGGAATATTACGAGCAGTACTGTAATAGATGCAGGGAGAAGGATCTATTGAAGCTGAAAAATGAGGACTTTTTTATACCACCTCGTACATCTTATATGCATATTAATTATTCTAGGCTTTTTTATGAAATTCCAATACTGTGTAGCTGTAACCTTATTTTTAATGTAATGAAATGAATTGACGTAATAAGAAAAAATATATTTGTATTTCAATAATATTTAGTATTCATAAGATAATACATATAAAGATTTATACCGTTTTGCGCAGCACTTCGTGTCCTCGGAAGTGCATCATGCATTTTACAGATGGTCTTGAAATTTTTGAGATCTCGTAGTTTTGGTATCTCCAGATGAGTTATATTTGCGGATGGCAGATATATCTTCAGAAATTTGACTTTTGCATCGCATCGAAATTTGACTTTTGCATTACGTAAATCGTCGATTCGCTGAATGGCTTTAGAATGTTTGGAAGATTGTTGTAGCTAACCTCCCCGTCATCCCATCGCAAGCCATTGACGTTCTTTGCCTCGAACACGTTTTGCCTCCGTGCCTTTCCGCTCAACTCCTGGTAAGGATAGGGAGGTCTAAAGTAGTAAATTAATTAATTTATAATTAATAATAATAATTAATAATAATTAATGAATAATAATTAATTAATTAATTAATTATTATTAATTATTAATAATAATTAATTAATTAATAATAATTAAACAAATTTATTAATAATAATCATTCAATAATAATAAAAATATACGACAATACCACACTGGAATAACCGGTTCTCATCCGATCACCGAAGTTAAGCAGTGTTGGGCCGGTTAGTACTGATGGGGGACCACTTGAGAACACCGAGTGTCGTTGTGCTATCCCTTATACTAGCAAATCACTTGTCTGGGAAGCACTAAAAAACAAAAAAAAAACAAAAAATTGTAGGTACAGTTGAATCGTACGGGGGTATGGCTAGCTCTTTCGCGAAATAGTGCTCCTGATTTCCAGAAACGAATTGGATGTCAAAAATGAACTCGGACATGCTTTCAGCAAGATGATTAGTGATGAAATAAGAAACATTTTTCGTTTTAACTGACATTTATATTTTTTCTATCTTTTACGAAAGTAGCTTATAATTATTTTACTATATTATATTTGCAATGTATTTTGAAAGTTCTTAAAGTAGCTTTGAATACTTAACAGGTATATTGTGTGTATCTTATTTTCCTAATTTAAGTTTTTTCAATCCATAAGGATGGGATGAATAATCGTCTTCCACAATTCTCTTATCGTTAGTAAATCGAAATGTTTTTTTTTTTCTGGTGCAGAAATAACAACCCCTGGTTGTTTTCGCTTAATTTTTCTTTCATTCTTTACAGGAATTTCATCGTCTTCTGTACCTCCGATAACCATTGATACAAAACGTTCAAAATTAATTAGCTGAGAATTTGCGAAATTAATGGTTATGCCTTTACATTTGGTAATATACTCGTATTTATCTCTAGTCTTAATTTTTAAACTATAACTCTCCGGGGCTGTACTCGCAAACATCGTTATGAAAGCATCAGGACCATAACCTTCAGTCTCGTTAGTCAAATCACCTAGAAAATTTGATATTATGAAGGGGGTAGGAGATGTTTTATCATCTACAAAAATCAAACTGTCTGTGTCACAATAAAGAAATCTTCTACCGAGTCTTTCTAAAGCGTCATACAGTTTAAGTCTGGCGTACGCTGTAGTGTAGGCAGCTATTGGTATGTTTACGTGTGGCAGCAAATTTAAATTTTCTTCTATATTTTTCCATGTGATCTACAAGGTATCTTTCGAAACTGGTAATAAGGTGCAGATCTCTATACCGGATGTATGTATGAAATTACAAAAATCTTTGAAATTATTTACCACCTTGGTGCTAGTGCGATTTTCTCTCTGTGCGTTTTTGCCCCAAAGGGAATTTAGACATATTTTTGCAGTGTTACGTCTACCAGGATTTGCATGGATTTCTTTTTTTTCTAAAAGTACGTCCTCCTTAATGTGATATGACTTTTATAAAATCATATTTTTCTAGTTCTGTTACACATTCACTACCCCACCCACTAGCTTCCTGCTTAGTCTTCAAGAATGTGTTCACGTATTCCGCAAATAAGCCACCTGTTTTTGAACCGGGGTTGTACACGGTATGATTATATTTCCAAACCTCATACACGATTTTAATTTCATAGCCTTTCTTTACAGCTAAGGCTACCTCAGATATAGCCCATATTGGAATTGTTTTTTGCGGGATGATTAAAATTGAACAACTTTTTATTTACATTAAAAATTTTAATCTACATTGAAAATTCTATTTTGACAAAGTGGTTTCGAAAGTATGCACTGATTCTCATCGAAATCATGTGACTAAAAGATTTTTCAAGGGCGTTTTTCCGTGCGATCACTTACCCCGTCAAATAAAGAAACCTGCTTGTATTATTGCAAACACAGATCCAGCTCACAAAAATGGAACGCATTGGGTGGCCTTTTACATTCCTAGAAAAGGTCCAATCGAGTACTTTGACTCTTTCGGTAAATATCCTACTAACAAGAACTTCAAAAGATTTCTTCGGGTCAATGGTAAAGTTTTCGTAAATAATAAGCAGAGGTTACAGAGTGCGTTCTCAACCACATGCGGACAGTATTGCGGTGTGTTTCTTTATTTTCGCTGCAGTGGCAGGAGTTTCAAAACATTTCTGAACCGGTTCTCCTCTACAGATAATAATTTCAATGATGGCGAAATAGTTGATTTATTCCGGAAAATTTATTTAAAGACCTCTCTGCAAAATGGTGGGGAGTGTTTGAATCAGATATGTAGACAGGAGATCGGAGATATAAAAGCAGCGTGATCAAGCCATCGAAACCATAGTTGTATCTTTTACAATTTAAAAGGATATCGTCAGTTGCTGAGAAATCCGCTAGTAAGCAAACACAAACCCCTAAGCGAGCCGGTCGCGTTGTTCAGAAGAAAAAAAAACTCTAGCGCACATGAACCGCTAGAAAACTTATTCACTTCACAAGCTCATACTTAAATCAACTTATCCTTTGAATTTTGTTCTCGTCGGAGGATTTCGTCGACAGCAACCGGAAGTTATAGGGAAAAAAGCTTTATTTTGCTGAGCGATTTTGCAAGATTTAGGAGACAAAAATCACCATAGCTGGCAACCCTATTCTAATTTTTTAGCCAAATTTTCACCAAATTTTATTTTAAGTAAGATCCAAATACTGTGTGAATTTTGTTTAAACCTGATGGCTGAATCGGAAGTTATAGGCCAAAAAGCTGTTTTTTTTTCTCAATGATTTTTCAAGATGGCACCACTGCCACAGAGCTGCTTGCATTTCAAAATCATTTCTATCAGACCTAGTGAACAGAACTTTCGGGTGCTGAAAATAGAGGTAATTTAGTGATGGGTTGCCATTCTTGTGCAAATCGGAATTTTAAAAATTTCAAATTCACATGATGCACAAACCTTAAAATTTATCAATGCTTTGAATTTTTTGTCAAAAATCAAAAAATTTTCAGGAGGTTCAATGATTTGAAGGATTTATTTCAAGAGCCTGCCGCAGCTACAGGGTTACCCGCACTACCTTGGAAATTCATGTGTATTAAATTTTAGTCAACATTAATACGCTCTGTAAATTTCACGATGATCCAATGTTTTTGTCAGAAGTAATGACAAATCAAAATTTGAAAAAAAATCCCTGCCTACTTTTAGGCACGCTGCACCCACACACGGCTCAAAATTTCCAATTATTAACCATAAGCAAGCTTAGAACATAATAAGTTTTCATTCCCAATACGTTTTTTGAAGAAAAATTCACGCTGCTTGGAAATATAGGAGTACCTAAAAATTCCCTAAAACGCTCGCCGCCGCGAAAACGTTTTAGATATCTGAATTTTAGCAAGTTGTGGACCTACCTATTAAATACATCTACGTTCTCCGAAAGTTTCAGCTTAATCGGATTGGCCACTCCAGAGATTATCACCCTTAATCATTTTTATGATATATATATATATATATATATATATATATATATATATATATATATATATATATATATATATATATATGTATATATATATATATATATATATATATATATATATATATATATATATATATATATATATATATATATATATATATATATATATACATATATATATATATATATATATATATATATATATATATATATATATATATATATATATATATATATCTATACATATATATATATATATATATATATATATATATATATATATATATATATACATATATATATATATATATATACATATATATATATATATATGTATATATATATATATATATATATATATATATATATATTTATATATATATATATATATATATATATATATATATATATATATATATATATATATATCTATATATATATATATATATATATATATATATATATATATATATATATATATATATATAAATAAAGAAATATGAGTTTTCGGCGAAACGAGTTTAATACTACTTTTCTTCCAAAATTAGTAAAAAGTTGTGAAATCCCCCCAAGCCGAACCTTCTAGCAACTTTGAGAACATCATATCAAGCTGCAAGGAGAAGAAGTCAAGAACGAAAACGATTCCCAAATCACAAGTTCCGTGCAATGAAGACTCCTTACTGAACTACACGTACTACCTGGATGGATGCCATAACCGTAGGGTCAAACTCGGATTTGACCCACATACATTTCAGACGAAGGCAATCTTCCACTACCATGGACGTTTCCCACTGTCAATTGACTACAACCAATGGATTTCACTCTACAATTACCTCAACGATCTGAAGACTGCAGCTGGTGAAGAATATCCTATTCAAACTGTTCGACATGATGGAATTTTTTAATATTGACATGCACCACAACAATTTGGCCTCGGAATATGTGAAGGAATATTACGAGCAGTACTGTAATAGATGCAGGGAGAAGGATCTATTGAAGCTGAAAAATGAGGACTTTTTTATACCACCTCGTACATCTTATATGCATATTAATTATTCTAGGCTTTTTTATGAAATTCCAATACTGTGTAGCTGTAACCTTATTTTTAATGTAATGAAATGAATTGACGTAATAAGAAAAAATATATTTGTATTTCAATAATATTTAGTATTCATAAGATAATACATATAAAGATTTATACCGTTTTGCGCAGCACTTCGTGTCCTCGGAAGTGCGTCATGCATTTTACAGATGGTCTTGAAATTTTTGAGATCTCGTAGTTTTGGTATCTCCAGATGAGTTATATTTGCGGATGGCAGATATATCTTCAGAAATTTGACTTTTGCATCGCATCGAAATTTGACTTTTGCATTACGTAAATCGTCGATTCGCTGAATGGCTTTAGAATGTTTGGAAGATTGTTGTAGCTAACCTCCCCGTCATCCCATCGCAAGCCATTGACGTTCTTTGCCTCGAACACGTTTTGCCTCCGTGCCTTTCCGCTCAACTCCTGGTAAGGATAGGGAGGTCTAAAGTAGTAAATTAATTAATTTATAACTACTAATAATAATTAATAATAATTAATGAATAATAATTAATTAATTAATTAATTATTATTAATTATTAATAATAATTAATTAATTAATAATAATTAAACAAATTTATTAATAATAATCATTCAATAATAATAAAAATATACGACAATACCACACTGGAATAACCGGTTCTCATCCGATCACCGAAGTTAAGCAGTGTTGGGCCGGTTAGTACTGATGGGGGACCACTTGAGAACACCGCGTGTCGTTGTGCTATCCCTTATACCAGCAAATCAGTTGTCTGGGAAGCACTAAAAAACAAAAAAAAAACAAAAAATTGTAGGTACAGTTGAATCGTACGGGAGTATGGCTAGCTCTTTCGCGAAATAGTGCTCCTGATTTCCAGAAACGAATTGGATGTCAAAAATGAACTCGGACATGCTTTCAGCAAGATGATTAGTGATGAAATAAGAAACATTTTTCGTTTTAACTGACATTTATATTTTTTCTATCTTTTACGAAAGTAGCTTATAATTATTTTACTATATTATATTTGCAATGTATTTTGAAAGTTCTTAAAGTAGCTTTGAATACTTAACAGGTATATTGTGTGTATCTTATTTTCCTAATTTAAGTTTTTTCAATCCATAAGGATGGGATGAATAATCGTCTTCCACAATTCTCTTATCGTTAGTAAATCGAAATGTTTTTTTTTCTGGTGCAGAAATAACAACCCCTGGTTGTTTTCGCTTAATTTTTCTTTCATTCTTTACAGGAATTTCATCGTCTTCTGTACCTCCGATAACCATTGATACAAAACGTTCAAAATTAATTAGCTGAGAATTTGCGAAATTAATGGTTATGCCTTTACATTTGGTAATATACTCGTATTTATCTCTAGTCTTAATTTTTAAACTATAACTCTCCGGGGCTGTACTCGCAAACATCGTTATGAAAGCATCAGGACCATAACCTTCAGTCTCGTTAGTCAAATCACCCAGAAAATTTGATATTATGAAGGGGGTAGGAGATGTTTTATCATCTACAAAAATCAAACTGTCTGTGTCACAATAAAGAAATCTTCTACCGAGTCTTTCTAAAGCGTCATACGGTTTAAGTCTGGCGTACGCTGTAGTGTAGGCAGCTATTGGTATGTTTACGTGTGGCAGCAAATTTAAATTTTCTTCTATATTTTTCCATGTGATCTACAAGGTATCTTTCGAAACTGGTAATAAGGTGCAGATCTCTATACCGGATGTATGTATGAAATTACAAAAATCTTTGAAATTATTTACCACCTTGGTGCTAGTGCGATTTTCTCTCTGTGCGTTTTTGCCCCAAAGGGAATTTAGACATATTTTTGCAGTGTTACGTCTACCAGGATTTGCATGGATTTCTTTTTTGTCTAAAAGTACGTCCTCCTTAATGTGATATGACTTTTATAAAATCATATTTTTCTAGTTCTGTTACACATTCACTACCCCACCCACTAGCTTCCTGCTTAGTCTTCAAGAATGTGTTCACGTATTCCGCAAATAAGCCACCTGTTTTTGAACCGGGGTTGTACACGGTATGATTATATTTCCAAACCTCATACACGATTTTAATTTCATAGCCTTTCTTTACAGCTAAGGCTACCTCAGATATAGCCCATATTGGAATTGCTTTTTGCGGGATGATTAAAATTGAACAACTTTTTATTTACATTAAAAATTTTAATCTACATTGAAAATTCTATTTTGACAAAGTGGTTTCGAAAGTATGCACTGATTCTCATCAGACACACAGTGCATACTTGACTGGCGTGACCACTTGCAGGTGGAAATCATTACATTTTTATTTATGCTAGTTGTGACAAATTTTAACATCTCCGACTTATATCCATGGATATAATTTTACTTAGTAAAGGTAATTGAATTTGATCACGGTTCTCTTCTTGTCTATAAATCAGCATAGACAACGTATATCATTTCTAAAGCTTATCGAAGCCGAGCATATTGAAACGGGAAACTCGATCGTGTTGCGGAATCAGCCTCCGAAAGCAGAATCAGATTGGAATTGTTTTTTGCGGGATGATTAAAATTAAGTCCTTTAAGTCTGGCGTACGCTGTAGTGTAGGCAGCTATTGGTATGTTTACGTGTGGCAGCAAATTTAAATTTTCTTCTATATTTTTCCATGTGATCTACAAGGTATCTTTCGAAACTGGTAATAAGGTGCAGATCTCTATACCGGATGTATGTATGAAATTACAAAAATCTTTGAAATTATTTACCACCTTGGTGCTAGTGCGATTTTCTCTCTGTGCGTTTTTGCCCCAAAGGGAATTTAGACATATTTTTGCAGTGTTACGTCTACCAGGATTTGCATGGATTTCTTTTTTGTCTAAAAGTACGTCCTCCTTAATGTGATATGACTTTTATAAAATCATATTTTTCTAGTTCTGTTACACATTCACTACCCCACCCACTAGCTTCCTGCTTAGTCTTCAAGAATGTGTTCACGTATTCCGCAAACAAGCCACCTGTTTTTGAACCGGGGTTGTACACGGTATGATTATATTTCCAAACCTCATACACGATTTTAATTTCATAGCCTTTCTTTACAGCTAAGGCTACCTCAGATATAGCCCATATTGGAATTGCTTTTTGCGGGATGATTAAAATTGAACAACTTTTTATTTACATTTAAAATTTTAATCTACATTGAAAATTCTATTTTGACAAAGTGGTTTCGAAAGTATGCACTGATTCTCATCAGACACACAGTGCATACTTGACTGGCGTGACCACTTGCAGGTGGAAATCATTACATTTTTATTTATGCTAGTTGTGACAAATTTTAACATCTCCGACTTATATCCATGGATATAATTTTACTTAGTAAAGGTAATTGAATTTGATCACGGTTCTCTTTTTGTCTATAAATCAGCATAGACAACGTATATCATTTCTAAAGCTTATCGAAGCCGAGCATATTGAAACGGGAAACTCGATCGTGTTGCGGAATCAGCCTCCGAAAGCAGAATCAGATTGGAATTGTTTTTTGCGGGATGATTAAAATTGAACAACTATAAAATAAAAATGTAATGATTTCCACCTGCAAGTGGTCACGCCAGTCAAGTATGCACTGTGTGCTGGTGTCTGATGAGAAGCAGTGCATACTTTCGAAACCACTTTGTCAAAATAGAATTTTCAATGTAGATTAAAATTTTTAATGTAAATAAAAAGTTGTTCAATTTTAATCATCCCGCAAAAAACAATTCCAATTTGATTCTGCTTTCGGAGGCTGATTCCGCAAAACGATCGAGTTTCCCGTTTTAATATGCTCGGCTTCGATAAGCTTTAGAAATAATATACGTTGTCTATGCTGATTTATAGACAAGAAGGGAACCGTGATCAAATTCAATTACCTTTAATAACCCATATACCCGTAATTTCTCGCTCACTGTCATTATGCTGACATCCTGATACTTTATTTTCAGATGCACAAGTTCTACATAGTGCAAAGTACAGTTTGTGATTTTTCTTGAAGGGTAATACGGGTAGAAATAAATTATTTGGGGGTAATATGGTGCAGGTGATAAAACCATGCATTGAGAGTATTTCTGCGTTCGCGGGTATGTTCTTATTTCTATATATTTCCGGATGGCCGATGGGGTATGGAGCATATTTATCAATGTAGGGGTATAGACTTGTAAAGTCAAGATATCTTATTAATTCATTTCCTCTGCAATTATGGAATAATTTAAACACTTCTGTACGTCCGCCAAAAATGGCATCACGTGGGTTTAGTGGTTTCGTGATGTTACTAGTAAGTCTTTCTAATTCCTTTTTTACTTCGGGATGTGACTTAAAAAAATGTTTGAATTCACACTCCTACATATAAATCAAATAATCTCCATTACGTCTGATCATCTCTATTCTCCTAAGCGTTTTTCAAATATTCCTGATGAATTTGCATTATACCAGTCGAAGAACTTGTCTTTTTCCTCCTTCTTCATTGCTGTATACCCATAAAAATCCGGTGATGGAAATTTGCCTACATAGTCAATATTTTCCATTGTATTAAAGTAATATGGATAGTAACCCTTTGCATGATCTTTAATCCCGAAAACCTTCGGAAAATGTGCAAGTGGTAATGCCAGAAAATTTAAATAGTCAATAAAAGATACTCTGTCGCAGGTTAGTTTCATTATCTTGGTACCATTCATTATAGGTTCTATATTCATCTTTCTGCTCATTAACTCTGAAATTATAAAATGCCCGTCATAGCCCTGCAAATTATGCGCTATACAGAATATGTTTGAGATAGAGGCTCGAGCTCTGAAACAGTAATCTAGTAACTTTCCTACGACGTTCTTATTTTCTTGATATTGGAAAATATGATTCCTCACTCCACAAACACTGCATTTTTCCAATATATCGGAATTTTCGTAGCAGTTATAGCAGACCTGCTGGGTGACAATTAAGTTGACAACATGAAGAAAAACTTTTTAAACTAAGTATCCTGAGTACTTTCACAGTCAAAGAATATTATCATATATTGGGATCCAATTTTCTCTTCGGAGCCTTAATATAACAAAGATGATCTGACGGCATGATTTTCCAGCAGTTCTGACAAACAAATTCATTGCAGGTATGATTACCACTTCGCCTTTTGTCGAGGACTATAAATTTTCCACAATGCTCACATATTCTCAAGCTTTCACATATATTTCTTTTTTCATATTTATTTGTTAAATGGTTTGCAAAACAGATGTCACCTCTGAACATGCGATTACAGTCTCCACATTCTCTAACCTTTTCTACAAAGGTACATGGTGGAAATGAAAGACAGTATGGACATTTTCGATCACATTTGTGTTGCTTCGCATTCAGCACTTTATCGCAAAGAGTGCATGCGTATTTCCTGTTGACTGTTGACTGCAGCCGGTAAGGGATTTTATCACATAAAAGTGTTCCAATTCTTTGGAATAGTAAAAGTACAGTTTTTTTACAGAGTTGTCTTCGTACGGAGGGTTAAACATAAAAGATTCTGAGTTTTTCGGATCATCAAAAACAACTATCTTATAATCTTTTAAAAACTTTTGAAATTTGTAGAGATCGGGTAGAATACAGCCTTTTTCGCCCACCACCACTTTTGCATCTCGACATAGCTTCTTCGACATTTTGTCTAGAACATTGAAAATCGCAGCCTGACCTTTATCCATGAGTCTTCCCGAAACCATCTCAATAGCGTAACATAAACTTCTAGGTAACATAAACTTCTTCTAAATTATTGTCTTTTCCAACATCCACCACACTATACTTCCTAGCCAGAATCGTCTTTTCTGACAAAAATCTGGAACTAACCCTACCTCCGACAAAAGGAAAATTTACAATATCTGCTTTTATCTGCATAACCCCATCAGAGAGAAAAGCTGTATTGGATTGATTTACATTCGAAATTAATCCAATAATATAAGACCCATTCAGCTCACTTACAGGTCTTAAACTAGCCCAAATGGGTTAAACTTGAGGGGAATCTGGAAGTTCGATAGCTAAACTTATTTTACTTCCCTGCGCAGAACTGGAAGCTAACTCCTTTATCACCCTATCAAACATGCTCTCAAGCTCTTTGACAGGGTCCTCTGTGTTTTCTCTGAAATCTTTTAGGCGGAAGACCATCTTAACGCCTTTAAGTTTGAACTTTTCGTAAAAGGTCTCCCTTCTTGATAAGATTTCAATCTCACCACCACCAGTCTGAACTGGATCTACATCCTGCGCTATCTCTTGTAAGATTCCGTCGGTTGTATCTGCAGGTCTGCCTGCCAAATTTTTAGAGAGAGCTTTTTCTGCTTCAAGTTCTGGGGGGGTGGGAGTTACTTGGTCCCTGTTGATTATTCAGGAAAAAACTGCCACTTTTAATGTCTCGTCTGAAAAAGGAACACTATGTATAACTGAGAATTGAGTTAAAAGTTCGAAGAATTGAACTTTTTCAGAAAGGCTGAAAATGATTCCTTTTTTTTCATCTCCTTCACCAAAATACTTAAAGTAGTAACAAATAAATTATATCTTAAACTTAAAGAACTTCTTAAATGGCTAATTACATTTAAACTATTCATTTTTGTCTTTGTTTTTGAAAAATTAAAAAATTAAACGCAGCGGTTAATATTAATTGTAATGCTTCTTTTTCAAAAATTCACTGGTTAGCATGCAGGGACTAATTGGGTGAATTCTCACCTTCTTCCTTTTTTACGATGGACCCACAAGCCCGCTTTGCAGGTAAAGCTCCAACGCAGCCTGTCTGCTTTTTACACGGAGTCTGGGAAAAAGTCAGCTTGGTTTTTTCTTCGTTTTCCTGATGTTTCTTCACCTCCAACTCTTCCAAACAAGGCAACTTGGTTTTGTCTTCAGTTTCCTGGTGTTTCGCCTCCAACTCCTCCAAAAAAGGCAGTTTGGTTTTTTTTCGTTTTTCTGATGTTTCTTCACCTCCAACTCTTCCAAACAAGACAACTTAGTTTTTTCTTCAGTTTCCTGGTGTTTCTTCACCTCCAACTCTTCCAAACAAGGCAACTTGGTTTTGCTTCAGTTTCCTGGTGTTTCGCCTCCAACTTCTCCAAAAAAGGCTGCTTGGTTTTTCTTCAGTTTCCTGGTGTTTCGCCTCCAACAACTTCGAAATTGCCGCTACATTTTGGCATATCCTTCTTAATACCTTTAAGATGATGATGTTATCTCTGATACTATCTACAAAAGATAAAACGGTATTTTTAATGGTTATATCTGAGTTCTTTAGTTGCAAAATGAGACTCAAGCGATTTTTTACGAAACTGAGTTAAACACCATTTCTTATAGGAAATCTTCTCAGGAATCGATTTGTGCACTTTATTTTATCCCAAACCCAGTCTAAATGCCTTAAAAAGTGATTTGAAAAACAGCTTTATTTCCAAAACGCGACCTGAACAGAGATTTTTTCTTTCAAAATGGCGTCTAATATTTTCAACGGTTTGGTTCCAAAAAGCGACTCAAACCTTAGCAATGTCGGAAACGGTTCTTGTTATTTTTTCCAAAAACCGACCTAATGTTCTAACTTTAAGAAAAGGCTAAACTTCTGTTTGTCACATATTTTTAAATGGTTATTTTTATTATTAATCTTGTTTTAAATTAAGCGGGCTTTTTCCAGAATGATAAGAAATATTTCAAAGTTGGCCATACTGATTGCGACTTCACATGTTTGTTCTTAGAAATCGTGCGCCGACACATTAAATGTGTGCGTTGACTGAAGTTGTGTCATTTTGCTTCTATTTTTTAGAAAATATAGATTCGGAGGATGAAACTGATGAATCCAACAAGTGTTTTTATCGTCGTATAAATTATAATAATCTTACAGAGAACGATATTTGGGATGCTGAAGTAACTATTGACGAAAAAAAAAATGTTTAACACAATATTTTTGCTGCTCATTTTTCCATGTTATTAAACTTATTTTTGTATAATTGTTTTTTTAAGTTATGTTCTAAGGTAGGCACCTACTTTCTGTAAAACAAAAATTACAGGCAAAAATAAAAAATTAAAAAAAATATAATTGTTTTTGTTTTGTTCCAAAACCCGACTCCAACATGAAGTTTTGTTCCAAAACCACACCTGAAGGCGATTTTGTTCCAAAACGTGACCTGATGAACTGGTCGAACTAATTAATATTTAACATAATCCATAGTTTATGAAAATTTGTAATATTGTGCAGTTTTTTATTTTCAATTTATTAAAAAAAAATTGGTTTGATATATTGACCAGGAAAGAAAATATAGTTTTTTGCTGTTTCTGAAAAGTTTTCAAAAACCTTTCAGTCTCATTTTGCAACTAAAGAACTCATCTTATTTCGCCTTTTTACCTTACCCATAAAAAAATTTTCTGCAGCAAAGCGTCCTTCTTCAGGGCACTTGTCTGAAATTCTTATAACTCTACCATCTTTAAATGGGGCTTTTATACTTATCATCAAGGTTATTTCGACGATTCTCCTGACCTGTCTTCCTTTCAGATCTTTCCGGCTTACGAGAGAACTGTCAAAAATCATCGTAATGATATTGACATCATATCATGCAAATCGCGCACCTGCATGGTTGCATATTCTTGTTTTAAGTTAAGATTAGCGATCTCTATAACAACATACCATCTGATTTTTCTATGAGACGGATTTAACATGGCATGAAATATATATACAAATTATAGTTTTAGCAACTTTCTCATATTTTCCCATCTTAAGGCTGGTACTGAGTTCGAGTTCACGTGAAATTTTGACATGTCTCCATTATTTGGTCATTCTTTCGAGCGAAAAATTTGACAATGTAGACTAATGGAGACGAACGTGTGACAGTAGCAGTAGTGACAGTTTAAATTGTCATCAGTAGCCACCCGTCAAGAATATGGCTTTCCAGAAATATTCGAACATGGAGCAGTCGTTGTTCACGAGGTTAGTGCGATTGAGTGGGTGAGTGAATACATCAAATCGGGAGATGAATATCAAAGTGCCAATAGTGGTTTCGTATATGACTATCAGCTGATTAATGTAGACGATTTCAATGGAGTTCGTGAGTCGGCTGAAGCCAAAGCAGCTAAAATAGCAGCTATAGCAAGAATATTGAACACACTCCCCCGCTTTAAACCCCACCATTCAAGCATCTGGAAGGATAAATTCAAAAAAAAAAAATCATTAGTAGTGATTGAGTCGACCGATAAAGCAGGAAAAAAATGTTTAGCGTTTCAATGTCTTCCTTTTCATTTTGTTCGCGAAAGAATTAAAGATAGATTTTTAGTATTAATAATGTTGCAAAAATTCAATGCAAAACCGACCTTCTATTCAGTTATTTATGGGCTACTATTCAATCCGAAAATATTATTGGATTGTAATGTAAGAAAATCTATCAAGCTTTACGTACAGTAGTGCTACTGCGGATAGAAATTTTTCTCACGAATTCAGTTCATTAAAAATGAAACTTAATTTTAATTACGAATATTTTTTCTTTCAGAATTGGAAACTCCAGATTGTCTAATTTATATGACATATCCTGTCAATATCAATGAATTCATTTTTAAAGTAAGAGCTCCAAACAATGCTTACATAGGTTTTGCAAGTGATCGTATTTTTACAAAACGAAAAAAGGTGTTGATTATCGGAGGGTGGCGCAACAAAAAATCTGCATTAACGTTAAGCGGAAATGCACAAAATCTTGTTGAAATCGATACACCAGGAATATTGCATCCTGAAGAGTATAGAGGCTTTTGAATTCGGTGGCAAAATCAAGTACATATTTTTAACTTTTATTCCAGCACTAATTTCTAACCATTAATCAACTTTTTCCAGATTTTGTCAATTGGCCGAGAAGGCAAAAATGCACCATTTATTTCATATGAAATGCGTTCACGTATTGTCATAAAGAGTGTTGGTGTATGCACAGGACGGGGTGCATCCGGTTCATGGATAATTGAAAGTATACAGTTTATTTTCTTCGATAGCTAGATAGTGCTATGATTGTCGCTACCTAGCCAGCATATTTCGATCCTTCAAGAGGGAAAATAACAAATTTGTTATAGCTCCACCGTCAGCTGAATTTCCTCAAGAACAAATGTATCCGTCGCCGCCGTGCAATGGTCCTGGAAGGTGGATTCAAGTAACAAAGGGAAGAAAACCTGCGGATGCTACACCATGCAGCGAAGATAGTGAACCACTTTATATTGGCCGATTCATCAGCGTGCCTTAACTCCTGGAAAAGTTCGAAAACAATGTAATACAGTAATCAAAACAATAACTCATACTAAATTTATTTAGGTAGTCCCTTCAGAACGCGTTCTTCGCATTGCTTGGGGCGGAAGTGAACATTCTTTGAGGGTGTATGAAGTTTTATGTGGAACTGGTTATCAATGGATGTCTGCGTCTGGAGGAAGTATACCTCCGCAAGCTATTATAGCTGGTCAAAGTGAGAGTGGTGACGCTCTTTTTGTTGGACGTGTCATACATAATGGAAAAACTATACCTGGAAAAGTTCACCCATCACATGGCTCTTGCTATATCGCATACGAAGGCCGAGACATTGGATACGATGATTATGAGATTTTGATTTCAAATTGAGAGCTGTTTGTAACGAAACAGGTGTAAACGCCGTAATTTTTGCACTAAAATGTGAATAGTTCTGATTAAATAATGAAATATTATTTAAGAGAAAAATAATGCACATGGATCGTGGACGCTGATTGATGTATGACAGGCTGGAACGAAGGAGGTAAACAATATTTATTTGGTATTTACTCAATATAGATAAAAAAATATTCTCCATTTTTCAATAATCTTGCATACAAATCCTGCTTAAAAGTATGTTAAAATGTAGATTTAGAATCTAACCAAATAATATATGAAACTATTTATGAAAACAAATTCCTATCCAGTTTTGAAAATTATTTGTTTTTTTTTTATTATTTGGCTGAAATACATGATTATTTTGCTGATATAACCTAGTTTCAGTTTATTTAATGTAAAAATTTAACAAAAGATTCTATTTTGCAAGGGAAATATGTTTTTCAAGACATGAATCTCACCACACATTTTGTCATGGCAGGCATTGAAATAAAATTACTTTTAATCAAACTTATTTGTAAACTTTTGTTTCCGATTTCACAAAAAAAACAATATATAATTTCAGAAATGCCTTCTTCCTGCTGCGTTCCAAACTGTCGGTCTATTTATAAGACCAACAGTATTTTTAGCTTTCCTAGGGACACTAACGCCACAAAGAGGTGGCTAGCTAAATACCCCAGGAAAGACCTTAAAGTTGGGAAACATACAGTGATATGCGACGTGCATTTCGAAGACTGGCAAATCATCCGTGAAGATCCGCTTCAAAAAGATGGTTTGCCAGTATTAAGAGGGAGATGTCAATTACGTAAAGAGGCTATCCCTACACTTTTCCCGGGGCTACCAACGTATCTTTGCTCATTTTCAACTCCTCGAAACGATCCGGCTATAAATCGAGCTTTGCTGCCTAATGAAGAAGCACATATAAAATGGCTTCAACAGGATAGCATTTTGTCAATCAATAATATTGTTTATAATTTAGATAAATTGTCCTTTAAAGATTGGCATACATCAGTGGAGGATTGTACAATTTACTTCTATAAAATAAATTTTAAAGAAAGAGTACCGCACATTGAAAAATCTTTCTCAATTAATGAAGTTTTTCAAGTGCGATTATTTTTAAAAGACAAAGAAATTCGTTTACAACCTATTAAACACGTATTAGGTAGCAGTTTAAAATGTGACCTATATTCAAAAATTAACAATATTTTAAATTTCGTTAATAATATTGATTTGAACACAATAAATGTTACAGACCGCGTAAATGATATTGTTGAACAAATAGATGATTTAGCTCAATATGAGTAAATATCCGAGGAAGATAAAATTACTTTTTGTTTCCTCTCCAGATAACTTAAATTAAATTTTGCATCGCGAAAACTGTACTCTTCAGATGATATCATATCTTTCAGTCTATTTTTTTCACTTTCCCTGCCGCATATAAATATGTGCGGGAAATGAAATTATTGGTAATGCCCCATCATAATTATTTAAAAACATTTGCAACAGGAAATTTATATTCAGGCGTTGCCACAAAATATCTCACAGATAAGTTTAAAATGCTGGAAACTTACGAGAAATTTGTCAATCTTTTACTCGATGAAATATATGTAAAGCCGGTTATTTGTTTTAAAGGGGGCAAAGTATAAGAAATCGCTCATAACACGAAAAATGACATTGCAGATCTGCGCCCTGCTACAACTGTCCAGGCATTTATGTTAACTTCACTTTTATCCAAAAAAAAATGGATGTAGTAGGCCTATATCCAGTTAAAGACATAAGTGCTTCTTTTCTCTTCGAAAATACTCAAACTATTTTGAAAATTTTGCACGAAATCGGCTGTGGGGTAGTGCGTGTGCTAGCTGACAATAATCAAGTAAATAGAAAACTTTTTAAACAGTGAGGTAGTGTGTGTGCTAGCTGACAATAATCAAGTAAATAGAAAACTTTTTAAACAATTTTCTCCCCACAAAGAATTACAGCCTTTTATTAATTCTCCATTTATTCCTGGCAAAAAAAAATTTTTCGCTTTCGATACCGTTCATATATTCAAATGTGTAAGAAACAATTGGATAAATGAAAAATCGCAAACTCTTAAGTTTCCTTCAATCGAAGATGCCAATGAAATCGCTGACGCCGATTTCTCACGTTTAAAAAAAATTCATGACCAGGAAAAGTTTTCAACATTAAAATTAGCTCCTTCCTTATCATATAAGGCACTGAATCCTAATAGCTTTGAACGGCAAAATGTTTCCCTTGTTATGAGAATTTTCAATGAGAAAACCATTGAGGCTGTTAAAACTTTTTTCCCCAAATCCACTGGGACAATTGAGTTTCTAGAGAATATATTTACCTGGTGGACAATTGTCAATGTTAAGACCCAAAAAATAGACATAATTCAAGGCAAAAATATGCGGAGCCCATTACAAGTTCTACTGGCGATAATTATGTTTCCCTTGTTTCTTGCTTGCATTGGCTAATTTCATGGAACAGTTTTAATGAGCGCAGCATAAGAGGTAAACTTTCTACCGAAACACATTCAGCAATCATTCACACAACGGCGTCATTACTTCATCTTTGCAATTATTTGCTAAATGATTTAAATTTCCGATACGTTTTGCTATGTAAATTCCAAACAGATTCCCTGGAAGAAAGATTTGGAAAATATCGAAGAATGAGCGGTTGCAACTATAAGGTCTGTTCCCGTACCACGATTAATTGCGATTAATCGCGATTAATTGCAATGAAGCTGTTCCCGTACTCCGTTTTACTGAAAACTGAAAATTTCCCCCTCTTTCAGTAAATTTCAGTAGGGTCTGAGCTACTGAAAAATACTGAAATGTCAAACGGAGTAAATATTTTCAACATGTTTTTTGCGTAATGTTGCTATGAAGGTCGAATATTTTTGTGGCGATAATTTATTATCGCTTAGGATGACTTTATAATCACTATTGTTCTCAAAAAAATCGAAAACTGACACTTTCGGTTATCAATTTTCAGGAAATACAATGAGAGCGCTCCCGTACTTTTCATGAAATTCCCCACCACATGATTCAGGAAAATTCAGTAAAATTCAGTTACTGAAAGTACGGGAACAGACCTATAATGTGTCTCTTCAGCAAATCTTTGAATCAGAAAAAAAGTACGAGTCATAAGCTTGTTAAAATTGCATTCACATAGCCGGGGTGATATAAAAATTAAAGACATTTTTGTCGACGATGACACGTTCAATATTAATTTAATTAACGCAACATTGATTAATGACATTCTGTCTTCGTGTGACATCGTTGAAATCGACGAAAATATACGGTCCATAATCGTTTTTATTGCCGGATACGTGGGCAGGAAAGTCAGTGAAGCAGTAAAATGCATCAATTGCACAAATTTTTTGTTAAGCATGGTACTGAGTTCGCTTTCACATGAAATTTTCATACAAAATTTCACGTGAAATCTGTTTCGCCGAAAATTTAGCTTGAAAATAAGCAAGTTTGGTACTATGTTCTTAGCATGAAAAGTTGCTTTGAAGTTGCTTTCGCTTTGAAAACATAGATGGCACTGAAACATGTTGTCAATCATTTCACGCCAATTTAGTTTGTGCAGTTCATTCTTTCGAGCGAAAAAGTGACATTTAGTGTTTCAATTTGAAAACTGAGCAGTGCAAATGACTTTCCAATAAGAAAATCGATCGAAAAGTGAAATTCTTGACATTTTATCCGTCAAGAATGAGCAGTGTCTCTGCTTTTCTCCGTTGTCAAAATTTTCGCTCGAAAGAATGACCAGATAATGGAAACATGTCAAAATTTCACGTGAACTCGAACTCAGTACCAGCCTTTATCTGATAAAGACATATGTGTCACATTTTCCAGTAATACTGATTACCTTTAGGCGCGTTTTTTTGCTCCTCTATCCAGCGGAGAGTAGAGTAGACGCATTGAAAACAACAACACTCCTACACCAGTGAATTCACTAGTACAGAAATTCTATGCGTCATTTGTAGTTCACGTGTTGAAGTGTTGAATGTGCTGATAGAAAAAAGAAAAGCTCATGAGAAGTTGTATTTTTTTCTGTGAGGTGGCTTTCGGCTTTCATGGTTATGTTGAATGTTTTGGTAGTTAAGAAATTAGAAACGGCCCTCATAATGTGTAGAAAGTTAAAAGAATTAATTTTCTGTTAGTTTTTTTTCTATTTTCTATCGATTGTGGTAGTGTATACTCGTTATTTTCTCCCTTTTTTTCAGCTGTTTTGTGGGACCACAGCGAATATAGCAACCTATGTCAGGTTTAGCGAATGCACTGCTGTTTTATACTAGATCGTTGTTTTTCCGGCATAGTTGTACTCTGCACTGCATCGGAGCAAAAAAACGCACCTTTTGTAATCTTAATCGTGGTGGTTTAAAATTTCCAACACATGTTTCATTAAATATGGGCGCTGCTGCATTTTAGCTATTCGAAACTTTAATTTCAAAAGATTTCGAACATTTGTTTTTAAAGCAAAACCACCATAAGCAGTTCGTGTTCTCGTTAATTTTTAAATATATCGAATGTACTTTAAATGAAATTAGATATTGTCCATGCGGAGAGAATTCAATAAGCTTAGCAAAAAAATAGCGTCAATCTGGGCAAACATTTGCTTAAATAACTATACTAAAAATTTGAATGATGGGTTTTACTGCTTGACTGACCGAGCCCAGCGGCGCAAGTTGAAGACGGTTCGAGCACTACAATAAAAAGGTATACCGCTTTCTAGCTTTAATGAAATAATTATTATTTATTACTTTAATTAGAATCGTTTCAATTCCATCGAAGAAGATCAATTGGCGGCAACAAAGAAAATCGATTTCCGCAGCTTTTTTTATAATAGTTTTATGTATATTTATATATTATTGATATTTGAAGTTGAAACAAATGAATTATGTAAAATTAATTTTAAGCAATGCTTTAGCCTGAAGTTATGTGTGTAATTTTTTTTAATTTTTTTCCTATCTTATTTTTTTTCGGGGGATGATGAATATTTAATAGCTTGTTTCTTGACTAAGCGGTTTACAACTGCTATGAAGAAGAGACTCTGCAATGAAACTGACCCCATTTTTATTATTAAAAAACATAAGTATGCAATATAAAATTTAACAGAAGCTTTGCTTGAAATTATTTATTTATAATGTAGCAATAAATTATCTATAAAATATATATGAATGTAAATATTCCTTTTAGATTCTTCATTTAATAAAAAATATTTTTTTGTAGCAGATGTATGCATTAGTTATTTCCATTTTTATTTTACTTCCAATTTATATGATTTCGGATACCTTGTTTTGCACAAAGTTTGTTACCCTCCCCGCCTATTCGAGGGGGTAGTGACTCTCGGCTTGGTCCGTTTGGGTCCCGGATCGCTCAGGAGACTGGGCGTGGGCGCCACTCACTCACCCCAATTATGGACCACGAGCCGCCGAGTGAGCTTACGGCTCACCGAGGTCAAGAAATCTGAGAAGGAGGGTCGCTGCTGCGGATGGCACGACCCCTTTATGTCTTCCAACCCTGATCTTAGCAATCACGTAACACGGACCGTTCTGCCTCCCCGTATCACGAGTATGAACGACACCGTAATTTCGAATAAAAACAATATTTATTTTATACAATTCCCGTATCCTAGCGTTTATCGTGTCACAGAATTTCTTCTACCGATTCGATATTCGTAAATTCCCGAATCTAAATATTTATTTTAGTCAATTCCCGTATCCTAGCGTTTATTGCGTCACAGAATTTCTTCTACCATTTAGTTATTCGTAAATTCCACCACTCCACCATGACAATCTATCTAACTTCACAAAGTTTTCTACCCGCTACTATTGAAAGTTTATCTTATTCTACGCTGACTTTAAATGTGAAAAGCAATCAAAATGAAGAAAACTTACATCTATTTTCAACTAAGCACTAACCTCCTTCTTCCTTGTTGGTCGCGCGGGTATCAGATACAAAACAAAAGTCCAACCCCGACTCCAGCCGAGTCTCGGTTCAGTTGTGGGTGAATTTCTTCAAGGCCAGATTCGTTTACTGCTCGCCTTCGCCGTCACACAAAGAATCTTCCACGGTTCCCAGTTACATCAGCACGGGTGGAGTTTTGAACCCCAGACCGCCCGATTCCCGGCCAGACGTGCTAACCTCTGCACTACAGGGCCGGTACGAGACGAACAATCTTATTGCCACTTGACCGTCTCGCCGTCGGTCTCGTGCGTCACGGGGAACACGGGTTCGAACCCCGCCGGAACCCGATTTCGATTTGTCGTTTTTCTTTTCGAACGGAGGTCCTTTTTGACACACCCATCGCCACACCAAGGACTTTCCTCGACGTTCTGGTAATTTTCCAAATCTAATATTTGTTCGCCTTCGTCGTCACAAAAAGAATCTTCGACGCACCTGATAATTTTCAAATTCAATATCTGTTCGCCTTCGCCGTCACAAAAAGAATCTTCGACGCACCTGATAATTTTCAAATTCAATATCTGTTCGCCTTCGCCGTCACAAAAAGAATCTTCGACGCACCTGATAATTTTCAAATTCAATATCTGTTCGCCTTCGCCGTCACAAAAAGAATCTTCGACGCACCTGATAATTTTCAAATTCAATATCTGTTCGCCTTCGCCGTCACAAAAAGAATCTTCGACGCACCTGATAATTTTCAAATTCAATATCTGTTCGCCTTCGCCGTCACAAAAAGAATCTTCGACGCACCTGATAATTTTCAAATTCAATATCTGTTCGCCTTCGCCGTCACAAAAAGAATCTTCGACGCACCTGATAATTTTCAAATTCAATATCTGTTCGCCTTCGCCGTCACAAAAAGAATCTTCGACGCACCTGATAATTTTCAAATTCAATATCTGCTCGCCTTCGCCGTCACAAAAAGAATGCTCGACGCACCTGATAATTTTCAAATTCAATATCTGCTCGCCTTCGCCGTCACAAAAAGAATCTTCGACGCACCTGATAATTTTCAAATTCAATATCTGCTCGCCTTCGCCGTCACAAGAAGAATGTTCGACGCACCTGATAATTTTCAAATTCAATATCTGCTCGCCTTCGCCGTCACAAAAAGAATGTTCGACGCACCTGATAATTTTCAAATTCAATATCTGCTCGCCTTCGCCGTCACAAAAAGAATCTTCGACGCATCTAATAATTTTCAAATTCAATATCTGTTCGCCTTCGCCGTCACAAAAAGAATCTTCGACGCACCTGATAATTTTCAAATTCAATATCTGTTCGCCTTCGCCGTCACAAAAAGAATCTTCGACGCACCTGATAATTTTCAAATTCAATATCTGTTCGCCTTCGCCGTCACAAAAAGAATCTTCGACGCACCTGATAATTTTCAAATTCAATATCTGTTCGCCTTCGCCGTCACAAAAAGAATCTTCGACGCACCTGATAATTTTCAAATTCAATATCTGTTCGCCTTCGCCGTCACAAAAAGAATCTTCGACGCACCTGATAATTTTCAAATTCAATATCTGTTCGCCTTCGCCGTCACAAAAAGAATCATCGACGCACCTGATAATTTTCAAATTCAATATCTGTTCGCCTTCGCCGTCACAAAAAGAATCTTCGACGCACCTGATAATTTTCAAATTCAATATCTGCTTGCCTTCGCCGTCACAAAAAGAATCTTCGACGCACCTGATAATTTTCAAATTCAATATCTGCTCGCCTTCGCCGTCACAAAAAGAATGTTCGACGCACCTGATAATTTTCAAATTCAATATCTGCTCGCCTTCGCCGTCACAAAAAGAATCTTCGACGCACCTGATAATTTTCAAATTCAATATCTGCTCGCCTTCGCCGTCACAAAAAGAATGTTCGACGCACCTGATAATTTTCAAATTCAATATCTGCTCGCCTTCGCCGTCACAAAAAGAATGTTCGACGCACCTGATAATTTTCAAATTCAATATCTGCTCGCCTTCGCCGTCACAAAAAGAATGACCACTTTTTCCTCCATCAGGTACCGCTGCTTTTTCTGTTCCCATCCCGGTCCCGTACTTTCTCCTTTCACAATGTGACCGGGTGAATGTCCTCCTTTCCACACGGGCCGATCGAAGATTCCCACCAATCCGATGCTGTACCGTGGTTGTCGTTAATCCACCCCTGGATTTGGTTGACAATTTGATTATGTGTTTTTCCGAGGTCGGTTGATGTTTCAACTGTCATTTTATTTGTAGTTATCAAGTTATCAATCAATCTGTGACCGTCAATGTGAATTTTACGTGGCTTGACGAGTGTGATTAGTATCTTCGGGTAACAAGTGATCGGGCGTGACTCTGCGGGATATAAGTACTGGAGGATTCCACCGATGAACGGTGGCGGACGTATTCAGCGATACCCTGCAGCTCCAGCGTTAGAAGGCCCATCAGGGCTCATTGAAGTGGACATTGGCGGGTGTTAATCAGATAAGTATTTCACTTCCTGCATCCCTCCTTGTGCATCCAGGACACGATGCTTTGTGATCATTTTCTCTGTCCTTTCCAGGTCGTTCGATTGACGTTTCGATTGCTACCATCAATAGCAAGTTCACAATAATACGAATCCATCTGTGGAGCCGGGAGTGGCGATTTATTCGTCGGACGATGATGACAGATCTGATCTCGAGACGATGATGACAGGTCTGATCTCGAGGATTACGCCGTTTGACGGCCCGATGAGCTCCTTGGAAGGAGACCGCCTGGATACATCTCCAATCCGGTGTGTAACGTAGGTATGTTTAAAATTACCTTATCAGCTAGGTGGTTAGCAACCGACAGGTATATGACACAAGTCGGTTGTTACCACGACCCTAACAAGCATGCCTACTGAGTGGTGGTCACAAACTCCTACTTAGTGGAGTGGTGGATTGCCTTGCCATGACTCAGCCTTCCCCGGGGAAGGCTGTATTTTTTTTTTCTTTTTCAAGATAAAAACGCGCCTATTGTTACCACGTAACAACTCCCCCCTTACCCGAAAAGGATTTCCCCGGAATCCTTTACCGATTTCGTTGTCGCGACTGTCCCGGTAATTATAAACTCGAGTATCTAATCTAACGGATACGTGATAATCTTGCATCGAATATGCCATACGTTTTTCCCCGTAGTCGGTTTTGGGTGGTCTGCTTGTCGCAGCGCGAGAGTAGTTTCCTAAAGCATCGTTGTCGCACTGTGCGATTGTTTACGCGCTTTTGTATATATTCTCTAATTATAATCAATAAGTTCCAGCCCCCCTTCCTATTCTACTTTGAGTAGATATGTTCATACGGCAACACATAACTCTTTTCTCTAACTCGCAATTCAAATACTAACTCGCAATTCTTTAGCTGTGTGCCTACTTCTAGCTTCTAGTTCGTGTATGGATGTTGATAAAGTAATTCTAATTCTAACTCGTAACTCCTAGTTTAAATGAAACTTTCATTGACTTAATATCTAATCCGAGATCTTATTTTATTTGGAATATGTATGTTTACTGATCAACATTAACTCTAACTATTAATTCCAATAAAATTCTGCTGGTTTGGTGTCTAATCCAAAATTCTATATACGTTTCTATCGCCACCCTAACTTTAACTTCTAACTCCTACTAATCCAAGATTCTATTCTATTTTCATATGATGGATCTCGTTCTCTCTTATCTATTTTCATTTGACGTTGCTAATTCTTTTCTATTTTTATATGCTGTATCTGGCTCGCTTTATTTTGTTAAATTGAGTTTGTTCGAGATTCAAATTTGACTATTGAGTTGCCTTCTATCTGAGATTTTAATTATTCTACATTTTAATTCTTTCAACAAATTTTTGTTTTGGTTCATAATTTCATGGATACTGTTCGCTAATAACTAATATTGACCTAATCTAACTTTTACTTCATTCTTACTGATGCACTATGTTTCTACCCCGCTTCACCTAACACTCCGTGCTTCTATCTAATGCTACCTAGGACACTATAACTTTTCTAAATTCTACCTAAATCTATGTGGTTATGGCTAATTCTCTTTTCCTTTTACTTAGAGCTCTCTAATCCCGCTGATTCCCATCTAGCTATCCTTAATTCCATCTGATTGAGTTTCTCCAACCTATTGCTATTTCATAAATTCGCCTACTAAATCGCACTCTCACGGTTTCTTTTAGGTTCCTCGACGTGACGTCAATATCGGGTGCCTATATCCCGTGATAGGTAGGCAGCGGGACGTTAGTGATCCCGGACTGCCAGCGTCCCCCGAACAGAAAAGGATTTTTCGAGCGATATCGGCAACAAGCAGCGAGAAGAAAAACGAGACAGCGGCGATTTAGAGTTTAAGACTTAGAAAATTAGGTGTAATTTCTTATATCTAATAACTTAAGTTAAGATTTCCAGACGTAGTTGTTTAAGTGTAAATATTCATACTTAGAATTAAAATCTAGATCCTAAGAATTAGATTGTAAGTTTAGGTTTTAAGGATTAGGTACTTCGTCTCATCCCGAATCCTAACTGATTCTTCCTCAAGACCTCTTAATTGATATATTCTTTTAAATCCTTGACGTGCCATGATCCGGCATTCTGGCCTTTTCCATCTACCAGTAGGTAGATTCCCCTTGATACTCGTTTCTTGACCCAAAAGGGCCCCACATATTCAGGCGCTAACTTTGCTGAATAAAATTTTGTTGCGTCCGATAGGGTATAGTTTTTCCGCCACACGGCCTTTCCTTCCGCGAACGTTACTGCACGCCTGCGCAGATTGCATCTATGAGTACTCCGCGTAGTGGCGTGTTTCATGCGCTCCAACACATCCATGCGTACTCTGGCAAGCCCTTCGGCCCTAGCCTCGGGTTCTACTGCCGCCGGCCCCTCTCCTGGCCGTTCTTGGCCATCATGGTACGTCACCATCTCCCTGCCGAAGTTACAGAAATATGGAGTGATTTGCGTTACTTCATGTTTGTAAGTACGGAGTGCGCATGCGATCTTTGCCAGATTCTGGTCCCATGCCCGATGGTTCTCCGCAATGTAAGATCGTAGCATCCGCTTTATGTCTTGGTTCCTTCGTTCGGCTGGATTGGCTTGTGGGTGATAAAGCGCGGTATACTTGATTTGAGTCCCATAGTTGGTGACCATCTGTTGCAGTTGCTTTCCCCGGAACTGAACACCATTGTCACATACTAACCACGTAGGTGCCCCAAATAGTAAGAATACTTGATCCTCCAAGACTCTAGTTACCGCCGAAGCCGTCGCCTGCCGTAAAGGAAACAACAAGGTATATTTGGAGACATAATCTAGAACGGTCAGAATAAACGTATGCCCGTGGCTAGATCGTGGGAATGGCCCACCAAATCCACGCAAACCATCTCCCAAGGCTGCTGTGGTTCCCCTTGTCGAGAGGACATGAGTCCCGCTGGAGCTTTCCTCTCCACCTTATTAGCTTGACAAGTTTTGCATCTACGAACATAGATCGCCACATCCGTCGATATCTTTGGCCAGTAATATCGAGCTGCTACCCTACCCAGCGTGCGACTAACCCCCATGTGTCCCGCCCTGGGATCATCATGACACCTCTGTAAAATTTCCTTTCTCTCCGTTTTAGTTATTACCCTCTTCCACGCCTCGGCTCCCTCCAATTCCGGATAACGTCCTGGCAGATGTTTCCATATCTGTCCATTCGTTACTCTCCAATCCGCGTATTGCGCTGGGGCCTTAGTTATTTTCTCCTTTAGTCCTAGATACCAACGGTCTTCTTGTGTTTCTACCACGGCCACTTGATTCTCTGGCAACAGTCGAGACAGTGCATCAGGCACCAGATGCTCCTTTCCCTTCCTATGAATGATTTCGAACGGGTATTGTTGAAGTCGCACAGCCCACCTGGCCAGACGTCCCATCGGATCCTTGAGGTTATTCAACCACACTAGTGAGTAATGATCCGTGATTACCGAAAACTTGGCTCCTTCCACGTATGGCCGCAATTTCTCCACTGCCCAAATTACCGCCAGACATTCCTTCTCAGTAGTTGAATACCGTCTTTCCGCTTTCGACAAGGACCGACTCAAATAGCATATTACCCTCTCGCCATCGGCGTACTTCTGCGACAACACCGCCCCCAAGCCCAAGTCCGATGCGTCCGTCTGGATCACGAAAGGCAGACTGTAATCCGGGCAAGTGAGGATGGGTGCTGTTGACAGTTTCACCTTTGCCTGTGTAAAAGCCGTCTCGCAGTCTTGGGTCCACTCGAACTTCTGATTTTTCTTGAGAAGATTCGTCAGTGGTGCCGTCATCGTGGCAAAGTCGGGTATAAACCTCCTATACCACGAGACCATTCCCATAAACTGGCGTACCCCCTTCACATTGGTAGGCGCAGGGATCTCCATCAGACACTTCACCTTGTCGGGATCCACATTCAGGCCTTTCTCATCCACAACGTAGCCCAAGTACTTTAGTTGTGGGCGGCAGAATTCACACTTCTCTTTGGAGACTTTAAGGCCGGCTTCCTTTAAGCGACTAAATACCTCCTTCAAAATTTCCACATGTTTCCCAAAGTCTTGCGTTACCACTATTATATCGTCGAGATATGTGAATACGTACGGTTCCAATTCTGGACCTAGGACTTGGTCTATCAGACGTTGCCATGTCGCCGGTGCATTCTGAAGCCCGAAAGGCATCCGCCGAAATTGAAACAAACCAAGATGTGGTACCGTGAAGGCTGTGTATTTCCGGGACTGTTCTGCCATGGGCACCTGCCAGTACGCGGACTTAACATCAAGCGATGACAGGTACCTTGCATCCCGTAATTTATCCAGCGTAGCCGACACATATGGCAATGGATAGGCATCATGCTCCGTGACTGCATTCAGTTTGCGGTAGTCTACGCAAAAACGATACTTGCCATCTTTCTTCTTGACTAGGATTATGGGCGAAGCCCAGGGACTAGAGGATGGCTCGACTATACCTTGGGTTAGCATTTCGTTCAGCTCTGAATCCACATGTTGCTGAACCGCAGGCGAAACAGGGTAATATCGCTGTTTTATCGGTGGTGCCGAAGTCCGGATGACATGTTCAACTCTGTCTGTACAGCCAATACCCTCCCCCATGTCCTCAAACTTCTTCTGCACCAACTGACTGAGTATGCTTTCTTCCTTCTCGGTCAAGTGGCTTCTCGGTTTCAGCTGTTCTGTCCCTCCTCCCTCTAACGTTCCAACGAACTCCCAGTGCTCTTTCCTCAGAGTCATAACCAGTCCAAACTGTCGCAAGAAATCTACCCCGAGTATTAAAGGATGTGGGAGTTCGGGGACCACCAGCACTTTTAACCAATCCACCTTCCCCTCCAGCTTCACCGGTATGGCCACTGTTCCCGCGATTGAGCACCCCTGATTATTTGCCATTCTGATGGACTGTTGCTCGGATTTCAACAGCTCCACTCCCAGCTGTTCCAAAACCCGCCATCCTTCTCCACCCATCACCGAATGGGAAGCCCCCGAATCCACAAGCCCAAGGAACTTGTGACCTAAAATTTCCACCTCAATATATGGCCTATTATCCCCTTGCTTCCTGTTTAATAGATAATTAACCTGTGCGCCCACCGCGGCTTCGTTTCCTACCGGTTTAGTGCTCAGGTTGCCGCCTACTGAGCACACCGCTCGTTTCCCGACTGTTGGCGTGTTGAGGCTACTGGCCCTACTCTACCGGTACTACCTTGGGAATTGACTCTACCCTGGTTTGTATCGGAACGAACTCTGAAATTTCGCTCTGGGTTTTGCGCTCCTCGACAATTAGGGCAGGTTGCCTTCCTCACCCCCACTCGGCCACAACCAAAGCACTTCTGTGGCTCTGAACAAGTTCTGGTCGTATGCCCGAGACCTTGACAGTTCCAACAGCGTATTTCTTCTCTCTGTAAGGAGGCAAGGTTTGGTCCAGGATTAACTCCCACGTACGCCAGATCCGGTTCTAGGAGCCGTTGGGATTTTCGCGTAGGGGGTGGCATATATGCTTTCACCGCGACTCGTGTTGCCTCCAACGAACGTCCAACTTTGACGAGATCTGCAATGGTCTTCACGGATGTCAGCGCCAATTGGGTTTGATAGAACGGGGTTATGTTCTTGCGGAGGATCTTCAATTTTTCTTCCTCTGTGCAAGGAGTGGCACGGCGTCGGAACAACCCCTCCATTGCTGACACGTATACGCCAATTGATTCATCCGGCCCTTGAGTGCGTCTCCCTATTTCCAGAAGAAGCCGGTCGTCGTAGTCTGGAGGCAGGAACTCGGCGCGCATCTCCGCGACCAACTCCTGCCAAGAGTTGACGCGCGTCCGATTTGCCCGATACCAAATCAGCGCTTTCCCTTCGAATAATTCGACTGCTGACTGGAATAACTGCCTTGATGATATTCCTCTGGCTTCCCGCAACTCTTCGGCTCTCTCCAGAAAGGCACTCAAGGACCCAGAATCGCCATTATAACGAAGGCCCCATTTAGCCACATCCTGTCCCTTGGACGCCCCAACAGTCGCTCTGGGTGTGGAAAATAAAGGGTTCCCCGGTCCATCCCCATCCTGGATTGGCTCTCGGACCCTGACGGCTTCCCTCGCAGGCTCGTCACCCTGGTTCTGCCCATCGCGATCGCCAATACTCCCATGGTCTGGTTCCGGTTCCGCTTCCAATTCATCATCTTCTCCTTCCGCTTTAACCAGAAGTTCCCCCATAGCCATGATCAACCGAGCTCTCAGCTTGTGGGCTTCTTCTCCCATCTCCTCAGCCTCGTGATGTGCGTTTTGCAATCGCCGCATTCCAAATTCAACTTTCGACTTGATTTTGATAAATTCCGACGATTGTGGGGTGCCCGTAAAGGTTGCAGTCAGGGTTTGAATTTCCTCCAGCTTCTCTTTGACGGCTTCCAAGTCCTCTTCCAATGTAAAAGGATAGACTCGAGTTGTAATCAGCGACGTATCCATCGAGGTCTCAGCCCGGAGCGCCACCCGAAGCGTCTTTCTCATGGCCTCCACAGTCCCGGTAGGTTGCCCTCGGATTTCTAGTTCGTATGCCAACTCCTCCTTGCTGAGTCGGTCAATTAAAATCTTGGTTTTCGATGCCATACTGGATTTTCCCCACTGCTAGGTGCTTATGTTAAAAAGGCTAAGTTCGTATGTTACTTAAGAGTAGAATAAAACACAAATTTTTATTTCAAAGTGAATCTTGATTAAATTTACAAGTCAAAAATAATCAGCCGCTTTTATTCTGTCTCGCAATCCTCGCCGCCTAGCTGTCGCTCCTTGCACACTCTGCTTGGAATCTGTAATTTGTTCTAAGGTCCCAGGTCTTCAACTTGTCAACTGCTTTTCCTATTCCAACTAATTTTTGACACTAATTTTCCGATTTTCACACTTTCACTGTTTTCACCACGAAATTTTCAAAGGAATTACCCCGCGATAATTTCCTTTTAGGCCCCACGTTGAGCGCCAATTTGTTACCCTCCCCGCCTATTCGAGGGGGTAGTGACTCTCGGCTTGGTCCGTTTGGGTCCCGGATCGCTCAGGAGACTGGGCGTGGGCGCCACTCACTCACCCCAATTATGGACCACGAGCCGCCGAGTGAGCTTACGGCTCACCGAGGTCAAGAAATCTGAGAAGGAGGGTCGCTGCTGCGGATGGCACGACCCCTTTATGTCTTCCAACCCTGATCTTAGCAATCACGTAACACGGACCGTTCTGCCTCCCCGTATCACGAGTATGAACGACACCGTAATTTCGAATAAAAACAATATTTATTTTATACAATTCCCGTATCCTAGCGTTTATCGTGTCACAGAATTTCTTCTACCGATTCGATATTCGTAAATTCCCGAATCTAAATATTTATTTTAGACAATTCCCGTATCCTAGCGTTTATTGCGTCACAGAATTTCTTCTACCATTTAGTTATTCGTAAATTCCACCACTCCACCATGACAATCTATCTAACTTCACAAAGTTTTCTACCCGCTACTATTGAAAGTTTATCTTATTCTACGCTGACTTTAAATGTGAAAAGCAATCAAAATGAAGAAAACTTACATCTATTTTCAACTAAGCACTAACCTCCTTCTTCCTTGTTGGTCGCGCGGGTATCAGATACAAAACAAAAGTCCAACCCCGACTCCAGCCGAGTCTCGGTTCAGTTGTGGGTGAATTTCTTCAAGGCCAGATTCGTTTACTGCTCGCCTTCACCGTCACACAAAGAATCTTCCACGGTTCCCAGTTACATCAGCACGGGTGGAGTTTTGAACCCCAGACCGGCCGATTCCCGGCCAGACGTGCTAACCTCTGCACTACAAGGCCGGTACGAGACGAACAATCTTATTGCCACTTGACCGTCTCGCCGTCGGTCTCGTGCGTCACGGGCAACACGGGTTCGAACCCCGCCGGAACCCGATTTCGATTTGTCGTTTTTCTTTTCGAACGGAGGTCCTTTTTGACACACCCACCGCCACACCAAGGACTTTCCTCGACGTTCTGGTAATTTTCCAAATCTAATATTTGTTCGCCTTCGTCGTCACAAAAAGAATCTTCGACGCACCTGATAATTTTCAAATTCAATATCTGTTCGCCTTCGCCGTCACAAAAAGAATCTTCGACGCACCTGATAATTTTCAAATTCAATATCTGTTCGCCTTCGCCGTCACAAAAAGAATCTTCGACGCACCTGATAATTTTCAAATTCAATATCTGTTCGCCTTCGCCGTCACAAAAAGAATCTTCGACGCACCTGATAATTTTCAAATTCAATATCTGTTCGCCTTCGCCGTCACAAAAAGAATCTTCGACGCACCTGATAATTTTCAAATTCAATATCTGTTCGCCTTCGCCGTCACAAAAAGAATCTTCGACGCACCTGATAATTTTCAAATTCAATATCTGTTCGCCTTCGCCGTCACAAAAAGAATCTTCGACGCACCTGATAATTTTCAAATTCAATATCTGTTCGCCTTCGCCGTCACAAAAAGAATCTTCGACGCACCTGATAATTTTCAAATTCAATATCTGTTCGCCTTCGCCGTCACAAAAAGAATCATCGACGCACCTGATAATTTTCAAATTCAATATCTGTTCGCCTTCGCCGTCACAAAAAGAATCTTCGACGCACCTGATAATTTTCAAATTCAATATCTGTTCGCCTTCGCCGTCACAAAAAGAATCTTCGACGCACCTGATAATTTTCAAATTCAATATCTGTTCGCCTTCGCCGTCACAAAAAGAATCTTCGACGCACCTGATAATTTTCAAATTCAATATCTGCTCGCCTTCGCCGTCACAAAAAGAATGTTCGACGCACCTGATAATTTTCAAATTCAATATCTGCTCGCCTTCGCCGTCACAAAAAGAATCTTCGACGCACCTGATAATTTTCAAATTCAATATCTGCTCGCCTTCGCCGTCACAAAAAGAATCTTCGACGCACCTGATAATTTTCAAATTCAATATCTGTTCGCCTTCGCCGTCACAAAAAGAATCTTCGACGCACCTGATAATTTTCAAATTCAATATCTGCTCGCCTTCGCCGTCACAAAAAGAATGTTCGACGCACCTGATAATTTTCAAATTCAATATCTGTTCGCCTTCGCCGTCACAAAAAGAATGTTCGACGCACCTGATAATTTTCAAATTCAATATCTGCTCGCCTTCGCCGTCACAAAAAGAATGACCACTTTTTCCTCCATCAGGTACCGCTGCTTTTTCTGTTCCCATCCCGGTCCCGTACTTTCTCCTTTCACAATGTGACCGGGTGAATGTCCTCCTTTCCACACGGGCCGATCGAAGATTCCCACCAATCCGATGCTGTACCGTGGTTGTCGTTAATCCACCCCTGGATTTGGTTGACAATTTGATTATGTGTTTTTCCGAGGTCGGTTGATGTTTCAACTGTCATTTTATTTGTAGTTATCAAGTTATCAATCAATCTGTGACCGTCAATGTGAATTTTACGTGGCTTGACGAGTGTGATTAGTATCTTCGGGTAACAAGTGATCGGGCGTGACTCTGCGGGATATAAGTACTGGAGGATTCCACCGATGAACGGTGGCGGACGTATTCAGCGATACCCTGCAGCTCCAGCGTTAGAAGGCCCATCAGGGCTCATTGAAGTGGACATTGGCGGGTGTTAATCAGATAAGTATTTCACTTCCTGCATCCGTCCTTGTGCATCCAGGACACGATGCTTTGTGATCATTTTCTCTGTCCTTTCCAGGTCGTTCGAGTGACGTTTCGATTGCTACCATCAATAGCAAGTTCACGATAATGCGAATCCATCTGTGGAGCCGGGAGTGGCGATTTATTCGTCGGACGATGATGACAGATCTGATCTCGAGACGATGATGACAGGTCTGATCTCGAGGATTACGCCGTTTGACGGCCCGATGAGCTCCTTGGAAGGATACCGCCTGGATACATCTCCAATCCGGTGTGTAACGTAGGTATGTTTAAAATTACCTTATCAGCTAGGTGGTTAGCAACCGACAGGTATATGACACAAGTCGGTTGTTACCACGACCCTAACAAGCATGCCTACTGAGTGGTGGTCACAAACTCCTACTTAGTGGAGTGGTGGATTGCCTTGCCATGACTCAGCCTTCCCCGGGGAAGGCTGTATTTTTTTTTCTTTTTCAAGATAAAAACGCGCCTATTGTTACCACGTAACAAGTTATTTCGAAACTTTTGCAATCTGTTTACAATATTATTTCTAATCGCTAAAACTTATCTTCAATGAAGCATATCCATCACTAGATTTTCTGTCCCCGGACATTATTGCTCTGCTAATGTTTTGTGTTCTTTTGAGTGAGCTTTTAAAATCGCCTTGGCTCGTTCGTAAATATCACTAAGAATTTTCTTAATTTCTACATCGACAACTTCAATTTGGTCCTAAATTTTCGCTTGGCATCAGGCCTTTTGCTCCTTCTATAGTCCGCAAGCCAGCACGTTTTGACATGCCCCAGTCTTTAACCATATGTGAAGCGATTGATGTTGCTTGTTTTATGTCACTGCTTGCACCTGGTGATCAAATCAAAGGTAAACGTAATAACTATTTTACGTGATAAATAAACCAACATACCCAATGTAATTTTTACAGTTCCGAAAATAAGTTCTTCTGCTGCACGTCCACCCATCATTGTATCCATCATAGCCAGAAGCTGTGCCTTTGTTACATGATATCGTTCCTTTTCAGGAATATATGCAGTATGACAGAGAGACGGGCCTCTTGGCATGATTGTCACTTTGTGCAGTGCATGTGCCTCTTTCGTAAAATATGACGCGATAGCATGTCCACCTTCATTGCTTCTTCTTTCAGGTCTAATCAGTACTTTATCTCTTGCTGCTTCTAAATGCTTCATTGTGACATGGTCCGCTCCATCGATTGCAGCTCTTTACATATATTTAATGTTTAAATATACGTATATTATATGTATATATTGAAAAAAATGTATTACATTACCTAAGAGCGGCCTGATTGACCATGTTTTGCAAGTCAGCTCCTGTGAAGCCAGTAGTTCCCCTCGCCAACATATCAATGTCAATGTCATCATGTAAGACTTTTGCTAAGTATAAATGTAATATTTCCTTACGTCCGGAAAAGACTGGTGTCGGGACAACCACCTAGAAAACAAAACATCCTTGACAAACTGGACTGAAAACCGACTTTTGCGATTTACCTCAACGTCGAAGCGACCGGGTCTTAATAGGGCTTGGTCTAAATCATCTCGTCAGTTTGTTATTCCTAAAACAATCACTCCTTCGTTTTGATGGAAACCATCCATTTCGGATAGTATCAGATTGATTGTTTGATTTGTATATGGATGCAGCACTGAATTAGTTCGTTTCGCCTCCACTCAATCGATTTCATCAATAAAGATGGCACACGGTGCTTTTCCTTTGGCCGCTTCTGCAATACGATTAAAAGATGAATAATTGTACAGCCATAAATTAAAAGGCCTAGCAGCGCACTGAAAAAATGTTTGACATTTCCACGAGACAGTGCCGACACACACGGAGATTTCACTTGTGGTTTTAAAAATATGAATAAAACGTTAGTTATTTGCGCGTGGATGCATTGTAGTAGTAATATTTAGTAATTACTTGCATTTTGTGTCAATCAATTGTAGTGACAGAGAATTGACATAAAACATCACATAACCTAACACCAACTGATAAACATTTCGCATTTTTCCGATTTGTAGGGGATTTTTGACATCGATCGAAAGAATAAACTGCACAAACTAAATTGGCGTGAAATTATTGAAGACATGTTTCAGTGCCATCTACGTTTTCAACGCGAAAGTAACTTCAAAGCAACTTTTCATGCTAAGAACTTAGCACAACTCTTGCTTATTTTCAAGCTAAATTTTCGCCGAAATAGATTTCACGTGAAATTTTGTATGAAAATTTCACGTGAAATCGAACTCAGTACTATGCTTAAGATCTGACTTATCATAAAACATGTATGCTACTCTCTATCTTTTTGAAACTTTGTATTAATTGGCAAATAGTCTTGAATTTCTGTGCTGATAAATGATATGTATAATGTGTAAAACATTTATACACTCACTTATACTCTCTACCGTTAGCAACTTTGTATTAAATTATAAAAAGACTTAAACTTGAGTTCTGGTAATTGATATGTATATTTTTTCCTCTGTAGATCCTGTCTTTTGAAAAATGTACGTTTCGTTAATACTTTGCATTTCAAGTGTCATTCTTTCTGACACTTAGACATTTTAGTATGATTACCTTTAATGGTGTAATTTTCCAAGGCTTCCACTTGAGTTCTGGTAATTGATATGTATATTTTTCTTTTGTAGAGCCTATCTTTTGAAAAATGTGTGTTTCGTTAATACTTTTTATTTCAAGTGTCATACTATCTGTATCGATTTATATCTGACCTTAAGTCAAGTATAAATGATAAAAAGATCTAACCTTAGGTAAGATCTGAAGCACTTAGGCCAGAGTTTATCACCGATCCTTAAGAAAGGTGAAAATGAATTTTATACACACTATCGAATTAAACGCCTCGAAGTCTTGTACAAAAGTGAGTTCTTTATTTCAACAATGCGACTTAAGTAGTAAAAACATATTTACAAAATTGTCCCTGTAAGCATATTTCATCTAAGAACTTATTCATACATTGTACACGATTTCGAATGCTTGCGCATAAAAAATTCCAAACGTAAGCATATTTCTGTCGTGCTCGACTCTTGCGTCGAAGACCGCAACGTAAACAATTTCAGATGCTTGCGTACGTAGAATAGTTTACGCAAGCATATTTTATGTCGCTATCCAACACGCTGAAGAATGTGCAATCAAAGACATGATTTTTGACGATGCAACAATCAGCCCCTGGACACGGACGGGATAACTTTCCACCATTAGCCCCTCCAAACCTCTCGCGCACAAAGCATGTTAAAGCTGCCTTTACGCCATTTCGCTCTCATTGTCAAATTGGAGGGGAACTACTTGGATTTGACCCGATTTGACAATGAGTAGACAAAAAATTACTACCATCCCCTTCAATGTAAATCTTATGGGCATGTCCACTCCATTTCTACTATCTCACTGGCAACAATATTGCTTTGTATATGAAATTTACGTTAGTGGGTGCCTCGACGAGATATAATTTCAATCATAATATATATTATGTCTGTGAAATGTCTAGTGGAGGCACCATATATTATGATATTTTTTCTGTCATGCTAGAAATATTACGATAGATGTCTTGACAGCTAGTCTGTAATTTCCTGAGACATTTTTTTGACAGATTAATTTTAAAAATGGCGCAAGTTAAATTGAATAGGAATGAAGTGATACAGTTGATTAATTCTTATAAAGAAAAAGTGTGTTTGTGGGACTATAAAAGCCCATTGTATAAAAGAGTAGACTTGAAAGTCATTGCTTGGGAGGATCTGAGCAATGAATTTAAGTGTACGGTCGAGGAAGTCAAGAAAAAAGTGAAAAATTTACGTGCAACTTATTTAGCGGAGAAGAAGCGTTGCGATGATTCGAAGCGGTCGGGTTCTTCAGGGGACATTTACGTGTCGAGTCTTTTTTACTTCGCGGACATGAAGTTTTTAGACGACGTAATTGTTTTGCGGAAGAGGAGTGTAAATATGGAAACGGTAATGTATACCAAACGTCTTATATTTGGATATGTGTTAAGTAATGGTTCTCCGTATAGTTGCAGGATGACGAGACACGGGATGGCATGTCCATGGTTGCAGGACCCAGTGATGAGCCCTCCTCGCTCGATAGATGCATGAAAGTCGAGGTTTGATAGTTATTTAAATTTAGATTGTATTTTAAACATAACTCTCATAGGGAAATACAGACTCCGAGTCACTTAGCCAATAATCAGGACCGGTCTGGAGCGTAAAACGTGCTAGGAAAAAAGAATGCTGCAGCAACAAAGCTGAGATGCTTTATCAACAAGCCATTGCAAGCATTGTTGGTAAAGCGTCACAAGAAGACACAGATTCTGTTGAGTCTGCTTTTTCTAAGAGCATCGCCTTGCAATTAAAGCTTTTGCCCGTTGAAAAAATGTCAGCGGCAATGCTTGAAATTCAAGGTGTGGTAACTAAGCACGTAACACAGCACCGTTTAAGTGGGCCGCGAATAATTGCCTGCGAGACCACACTCAAGGGTGGAGCATCAGAGTTTCGTTTTGTGCCGCCCGTAGTATCTACTCCACGCCAGCGAACTGTGTCAGGGAGCAGTTCATCATCTATGTCTCCCGATATAGTCACTACGGCAATGTGGAATTCCGAAATAAGTGAAAATGATTCAAATATCGAAAATTAGTTTATAATTTTGTTTTGTTTTCCTTAAATGTAAGTTTTTTATATAAGTTTGCATAATTTAATGTATTAGTTTGTCATATTTCACTTGCCATATTTCACTTGCCATTATGTTTAGTTCATTCATATATGTATATACATAACTATCCACCCAAAAAATATAATATTCATTGATGTTTAATCATTTTTATTTAAATCGCAAATATTCTAATACACCGTTTTTACTGACATTTGAATGAAAGATGTATATAACATAAAACAGCATAAATTAAAACATGTTGTACTATATTAAATGCAATGTGACTGATCTGAATTAACCGCTAGTGTAACAAAGTAATTTGCTAAGTTGTCCCTTATGCGGCAGGCATATTTGTAAGACTGTTCGCAATGCTGCGTTCCCAAAGGCGTAAAAGTGTTTGGTAAATCGCATAATTCGCTTTGTGATTCCGTTGGTGGTGCTCGAGTTATTGTTTTGGATAGATAATTATGGAGCACACAGCAAGTTTTTACTATTTTGTCGGCGGTGTCTAGCTTCACGTCTATGGGTCGATGGAATATTCGAAAACGTGAGGCAAGCCGCCCAAATGCCATTTCCACGCTCATTCTAGCTCTTGAAAGTCTATAATTAAATATTTGTTGCTTTTTGCTCAAAGCAACATTTCGATTGAATGCTTTCATCAAGTTTCTATCCAAACCAAAAATATCATCTCCAATCAAGAAATAAGGCAAATTAATACTGCTGCCTGGTAATATTTCTTGAGGAGGAAAATTTAATTTATTAGATTTTATCGCACCATAAAATTCACTACTTTTGAACACAACATCGTCAGAAGCACGTCCGTTTGCACCAACGTCAATATATATAAATTTACAATGAGCATCAGCAATAGCTAAAAGCACAATGCTGAAAAACCCTTTGTAATTATAGAAATCTGAACCGGAGTGTTCAGGCGCTTTTATTTTTATGTGTTTTCCATCCATGGCTCCCAAAATGTGTGGAAAATTCCATATTTTCTGAAAATCTTTAGATATCTGCTTCCAATCATCACACGTTGACGGAATCTATAAAACCAAACATTTTCACCTTTAGCATCATAAATTATAACTATTACGGTCAAATATTGTTTTTCAAGAGCATCATATATGGCTTCTAATACTTCTGGAACGAAATTGCCAATTGTCTTCCTTGATATTCTGCTCAAAAACTCCAGTGAGCGGTATGATTCCCCGGAAGCGATGAACCGTAGAGTCACTGCTAGGCGAACCCTAGCCGATATCGCATACCGTATGTTTGTGTCTTATTTTTTTATGGCTGGCTCCACCTTCATTCAAAAATTTCCTTAATGTATATAATAAATAAAGTAATTACCATTTTACCAATAACAGTAGTCCTTCGAAATCTGAAATAGTAATTCGACTAAAATTTTTGAAGTCACATCCGTCTCCCCACAGCAAATCTTTCAACAAATGCTGTTCAATGTTGAACATTTGACGCTTGCTTAAAAACGGATTCACCCAACACTCAGGCTTACGCCTTAATCTCCTCAAATACTGCAAATGTAGCACATGCAGCTCCTTTAGCACTACCAATGCTATGATAGCCGCTTTCTTTCTTTTAGACAATTTCATTCTATACACGCACTACCGCACTTGTTAAATGTCAATTAAAGAGTTGCGCCTCGGTTGAAGTTTCACTAACGACTGAGATGTCATAACAGAAACTGCCCACTACTCGTATTTCTGTCAAGATAGTTTTTCTATCATAACTTTCGTTAAGATAGATTTTCTGTCTCGTCGAGTCACTGACTTATAGAATAGCACTGAATGTGATGAAACTTTACGTAGTCGAATGGAATTGTGTTTAGATAAGACTTTACGTTATCGAATGGAATTGTGTTTAGATAAGACTTTACGTTATTGAATGGAATTGAGTTTAGATTTTTATTGAATGTAATGAGACTTTACGGGGTAAACTGGACTTGATGCCCCACACCCGGGAAATTCCACCACCAGAGGGCGAAAAGATGGTAGAAGGGCTGAAAAAATGAAGAAAAACAGAAAAAAGAAGCCAAAAAAGAAAAAAGAAAAGAAAACAATTAAGAAAAAGAAAAAAAGAAAGAAAAGAAGCCCCAAAAGCAAACGCACAACCACGAAAACACAAACATATTAGCCCGACATCTATCGGCGAAGTTCATGTAACAGCTGTGTGGGGCATCAACTCCAGTTTTACCGACTTTACGTTATCGAATTGAGTTTAGATTTTTATTGAATGTAATGAGACTTTACGTTATCGAATTGAAAATGTAATGCTATTGAACTCTTACATACCGCCCACCAAGAACCATATTTTTGGTTCTTTTACAGTGTGGTTTCTGAGCTATACCATCTTGTTTTTTTCTTACTATTGATTGTATTGTTTTGTGTCATCGATCGGTAAAAGGCACAATTTAACAATGGGTCGTTTTGTCAAATGATCACGCAGTTTGATAGTTGCCACACGAACAAGTCCGTCTTCTCCTGGATGAACGTCTATGATTCGTGCTAAAGGCCATTTTGTAGGATGTGTGTTTTCGTTTTCCTCTAGAACAAGTTGCCCTGGTTCAAAGTTTTTCTGCGGTTTCAGCCATTTAGGTCTCGCCTGTAACCTAGTGAGGTATTCTTTGTGCCAGCGATTCCAAAACTGAAGTGATATTTTTTGGGTGAGCTGCCACCTCTTCATTAGAGATATGTTGTCAGGAACTGATTCCGGAATCGTGAACATCGAATCACCGGTCAGGAAATGCCCTGGTGTTAAAGCTCCGTTGTCGTTTATGTCAGCACTTAAAGGTGCCAAAGGACGGCTGTTAAGACACGCTTCGATTTGCGCCAGAGCTGTGTACATTTCCTCCACATTTAACAAGGTTTCTCCGAATGCTTTAGTCAAGTGTCGTTTAACTGATTTGACGCCCGCCTCCCATAGGCCACCAAAATGTGGGCTACTGGGGGGGGATATGATGCCAAACTATGCCTTCGTTGGCTATGTAACCTCTTGTTTCGATTTCAACCTTCTCGTAAATCATCTTTAATTCTTTACCAGCCGAGATGAAATTAGTTCCGCAGTCACTGTATATATTCCTGCATTTGCCTCGTCGCGAAATGAACCGTTTAATAGCGGCGATACATGCGGATGTGGTGAGGTCCCTCACTAATTCCAAATGCATGGCCTTGGTTGCCAAGCAGACAAAGACTGCTCTGTAAGATTTGGAGGTTTTCGTACCTCAACCACTGGACCATTTTATTTTGATTGGACCGGCGAAGTCTAGACCAGTAGACCAAAATGGCTTATTTAATGTTAATCGATCGGTGGGAAGACTACCCATCAACTGTTGTTTCGGTCGAGCATTGCTTCTAAAACATACCATACATTAATGAATGCATGCTTTTACCATCTTTGGTGCTCCTAATATCCAGAATTCTTGACGTACGGTGTCCAAAGTCAATTGTGCTGATCCGTGTAGTGTTTTTTGATGAAAATGGCTGATGATTATTTCAGATAACTTGCTCCGGTGACTCAATATAACTGGATATTTTGCCGCTATACTAATAGTTGAATTCTGTAACCGTCCGTTCACCCTGAGGACACCCGTGTTGTCCATATAAGGGTTTCGTTGCAGAATTTGTGATTTGGAGTCAATGGGCTTTCCCTTAGTTAGTCTCTTAATCTCGGCTTCGAAAGTCTCATGCTGCGAAATTTTAAGGCATACCAGTTTTGCTTCCTGTATTTCTTGATCTGTCAAAAAACGTTCAAATCGGTTCTGTTGCATGCGGTGATATGACAGCCACCGTCGGCAGTAAGCTATAACTCTTAAGAGCTTGGAGTAGCTTGAAAATGTATTTATTATGTTGGTGTTTTCTTCTGATGCTGTGGCAAGCATGGTTTTTCGCATTTCCAAATGAGTAGGGTGGTCGTTAGGTGATTTGGGGAATGTGATTTTCGGAGAATGTATGACACTTGGGCCATTCCACCATAGTTCAAAGTCCTTAAGTTGAGTCGATGAGAGTCCACGTGATGCGCAATCAGCTGGATTGGCCTTGGATGGTATATGATGCCACTGATTGATGTTGCTGGCCGACTGTATTTGACTTACTCGATTTGCCACGTATGTATTCCAACGGTTTGGGTGATCGCTAAGCCACGAGAGGACGACACTCGAGTCTGTTCAATAGTGTATTGCGATATCGGCGCTGTTGCGGAATGCTGACCTAGTTTGTTCCATCAGCTTGACTAGCAAAGACGCACTGGATAATTCCAGACGTGGGATAGTTTGAACTGCTATAGGTGCCACTTTGGTTTTTGAAGTTAATAATTTGACAATGAGCGTATCTTGCCCAACCTTCTTGATCCGAATGTATATTACTGCCGCTATTGCTTGCCTGGAAGCGTCACAAAATCCATGGAGCTCAAATTGATCACTTGAAGTTGTGCCGATCCAGCGTTGCACCCTTATGTTTTCGATTGCTGGTATATCGGATAGATAGCTTCGCCATTCTTCGTTCAAATCGTGAGGCAAAGGGTCATCCCAATTGAGTTTCTGTAACCAAAGCTTTTGCATAAATATTTTGCCTTTACTATTATTGGTTGAAGCCATCCTAGAGGAGCGAACATTGTCGCCATAAAAGATGCTACTGCTCGTTTGGTAATCCTCTCTCCAGGCTGAAAACCCTTAGTGATGATGATGAAAACATCTTTTTGCGGATGCCATTGTAAACCCAGACTTCTTATAGTATCTTCTGCCTTGAGACTGAGTGGGTAATCCATTCCTCTGGCATCTGCTGGTATTTCTCGAATGACTTTGTTACAATTCGAATGCCACTTCCGTAAATTAACTCCACCCATCTTTAGTAAGTGAGTCAATTCGTGATGCAATGATATTGCTTCATCGGGTGTGTCAACTCCTGTTGTCAAGTCGTCTACGTAGAAATCGTTTAACAAATAGTTCACTGCTCTTGGAAATCGTTCCTTTTCATTGGTTGCCAGCTGTTTCAAGGTACGAATTGCTTGAAACGGTGCACTGGCTGTTCCGAAAGTCACAGTTTTAAGCCGGTAGTGTCTGATAATGTCCGCTGTCTGGGAGCGCCAAACAATTCGTTGATAGTCTGTGTGCTTTGCATTGACTTGAATCTGCCGGTACATTTTTGCTATGTCGGCTGTAAGGGCTAGTGGATATAACCTCCATCTTAAAAGTAGTGTGACCAATGTATCCTGGATCGTTGGGCCCACTAGTAGGATATCATTTAATGATTTCCCTGATGATGTTTTAGCAGATGCGTTGAACACGACGCGTGATTTCGACGTAGTACTGGTTTCCTTCATGACAGCGTGATGGGGTAAATAATAGGACGGGTTGTTCACTTCACTCTTCGGTATTTCTTCCAAGTGGTTTGAATCCAAATAGTCTTGTAGACACTTGTTATATTCGGCCATTAGCTTTGGGTCATCTATTAAACGCTTTTCCATTGCACAATACCTTTGTATTGCGACCTTTTGCGATGCTGCTAATTGACTGCATGGGTCTTTTTTAAAAGGCAGCTCAACCTGAAACCTCCCATTTTCAAGTCGTTGTGTGGTTCTACAATAATGACCCTCTATTTCTTCTTCTTCTTTGGTTGGAAAATTCCCTTGCTCAGGTTCTTCTTGTTCCCAAAATTTCCGGAGCATTGGGTCAAGTTCCGCTGTGCTTACCATTGCAATGGTTTGGTTTAACGATTTGCTGTTGACGGTAGGACCAGTTAATATCCATCCTAATTTAGTTTTTTGTGCTGTAGGATGTCCTCGCCGTACGCCCTTCTGAATTATGTCTCCATAAACGTCAGCTCCTAGTAAGACGTCAACCTTTGCACTGATGTTATAATTAGGATCAGCCAGTTCATCAGTGTAGCAATTTAACTTGAGGTCTTCGATGTTCATTGATGGTAAGTTGGATGTTATACGACCCAGAATTAAAGCGTTGGTAGTGATGGTTTTGTTGGTCCATTTTTCCTTGATTATCAATGGAATTTGCCCATGGCATTTTCTTGATGAGCTACCTATGCCAGTTATAATGATGTTGGCGTGATCTCGTCTGAATCCCAACCTTTGTGCAGTTTCCTCCGTCACGAAAGAATTCTGGGAGCCTTGGTCCAATAGTGCTCTAAGCTGTACGTATTGTCCATGCATATTTTTTACGTTGATGATTGCCGTCGCCAGTAAAATATTCCATAGACTTCGACCATTCACGTGGTTGCTTTGTACCTTGACTCCGCTGGATGCACTTACTTCTTTTACTTCATGGCCCCTCGTTCCAATACCGCCATCCATATGTAGCATTGAGTGATGCCGTTTATTGCATATCTTGCATAACGAGGTTGATTTGCATTCGTACACTCGATGGTTCTGAAGTTAGTTGAAACACAAGTTATGGGTTTTCACTAATTCCCTACGCTTTTCGATGCTCATCACTTGGAGTTTTGCGCACTTGTAGATAGGATGGTTGTCTTTGCAGACTGGACATTTGTTGATGCTTTGGGCCGTCACGTGTACCCTGGTTCCTTGCCGCTTCGATGGGTCTTCCTTTCCGATGACTTCTAGTGATCTGAATTTTCGCTCCAAAAAGTTAGCGAAATCTCTCCAAACTGGGATTTTCGTTTGAACTCCACAAGACAGTTCCCAGTCCTTTCTTGCTCCCCAATCCAGTTTCTGCGATGCGATGTGAATTATCATTGGATACCACGTTGATGTTTCTATGCCAATACTATCAATTCCGGCCTTCATCTCGTTCGCCGTATCCAGAATCTTTTTGTATCCAATTGCCGACTCCGATTTTATTGTTGGCAAATTCATGAAGGCTTGTAGATAAGCTGCCAGTATGATTCGCTTATTGTTGTAGCGATCCTGCAAGAGCTGCCATGCTTTGCCGTAGTTGGCTTCAGTCATGCTCAGGTTCTCTATTAAACCCTTCGCTTCTCCTCCAATTGAAGTAAGGAGGTATTGCAATTTCTGTATGTCCTTTAACTGCGAATTTACATGAACTAGTGTTTTAAATAGATCATGAAATGCCCATTTAAGATAATCCCTTTCAAATTTTGGGATTCTAATCCGCTCCAGACGTATGACGTCGTTTACTGGAGCTTCCGATGATTGAGCCACTTGTTTCGTTTCAGGAGGTTCATCCTTCTTCTTGAACTCTCTGATTGCTTCTTTGAACCTTGTCATTAGGTTCAGTGCTATCTCTTCTGCTGTTTCAAAGGCTGTATTGTAGTCTTTGAGTAAGGCTGGATTGTGTAGTTTTAGATTGTACACAATCGGATGTAACTCCTTGCATTTGTCCCAACAATCTTGCAAGCGATCCAAACGCACTTCGAAATACTGCAAGCTGTGTCGCTCCTTAGGGTCCTTATAAAAATTCGTTTTTATACGACCGATGGTGTCCAAATTGACTCTCTGGAGAGTTTCTGCTGATGGTTCGACCATAATGTTTAAATAGCTGATGTAGAATTCTGATTCGATAAGATGTCTGTTCTATCTTCTATCCGGCTCGACGGACCAAAAAATGTATCGATTTATATCTGACCTTAAGCCCGGTCCAGACGCTAGGTTTTGCACAACGTTTCATCTGCGCAGTCAAAACGTTGCAAAAATAAAGAGCGTCCAGATGATGCAAATCTGTATTTATTTTAGCGCAGTTTTAGTGGCGTCACCATGGAGGACGTACTATTCTAGTCAATTTTTTCATGTTGTCTCGTGAAGCAAAAGAAAGAAATGGAACATCTCCAAAAAACCCGGCGTTCACAGTGGTCGAGGAAATGGCTTCTAAAAAGACAGCACTTTTCTCACATTAAATTACTGCGTGAATAAGTTATGAGCCTAATGATTGGCGGAACTACTTGAGAATGGACATAGTCAAGTATGCACTGTGTGCTGGTGTCTGATGAGAAACAGTGCATACTTTCGAAACCACTTTGTCAAAATAGAATTTTCAATGTAGATTAAAATTTTTAATGTTAATAAAAAGTTGTTCAATTTTAATCACCCCGCAAAAACAATTCCAATTTGATTCTGCTTTCGGAGGCTGATTCCGAAAAACGATCGAGTTTCCCGTTTCAATATGCTCGGCTTCGATCAGCTGTAGAAATGATATACGTTGTCTATGCTGATTTATAGACAAGAAGAGAACCGTGATCAAATTCAATTACCTTTACTAAGTAAAATTATATCCATGGATATAAGTCGGAGATGTTAAAATTTGTCACAACTAGCATAAATACAAATGTAATGATTTAAACCTGCAAGTGGTCACGCCAGTCAAGTATGCACTGTGTGCTGGTGTCTGATGAGAAACAGTGCATACTTTCGAAACCACTTTGTCAAAATAGAATTTTCAATGTAGATAAAAATTTTTAATGTTAATAAAAAGTTGTTCAATTTTAATCATCCCGCAAAAACAATTCCAATAAACACATACGTTCATTGATTGGAATTAGTGAAACCATCCCTGTAAGAAAAATGGCAAGGCGTTGCTTGAGATTTGATTCTGGAAGTACTACATTATTGACGAAGCTCCATTCCTAACAATGTAATCGAGTTTATCGAGTAAGCGATCAAGTAACAACTTACCCACTGCATTACCTTTCTCAAAAAGTAATGCAGTAGGTAACTTGTTGCTTATTTCTACGAGCAAGTGAGACTGCGTAGCCACAATTTTTATTCAAATACTGCGCAATTCTTATGCACCCAGTACCGAAAAAATTGTATTTTTCAACAGTGCGAGCTATATTGTGCAAGTGATGTAAACGCGTGTTCGATTTTCCTATTGAAATATAGGTTTGAAATTGTGTATTTTGAATAATGCTGGAATATTTTGATTTTATATCCTTGTAAAATGTATTAACTTTATAGTGATATTTGCTGTTTTACTTGTCTTTTTTCCATCCATGAAATCTGTGTATATATTTTGTAAAAACTTTGTACTTATTTAATTTTCAATTAAACGAATTAGCGTCATTGGTGTGCTACACTCCAAATTAGACTTATGATTTCCATCACGCATATTCGTATGTTTTCGAGATGATTATTTACTATTTTCGTAGTTTTCACCATATATCAACGTACCATATCACCACTCCTGTAATATATTACAGCATATCTCTTACTAAACTGATTTTCTATCATCACTTCTGAAAGCACTCCAATGTAACTGTTTCCGTAACTACTACAGAATACAATCACAACACATTACCTTCTATGACATAATGAGTTAAATGTAATGCACAAATTATATTGGAAGTGGTTACCTTGGTAATTAGTTACCGTTACCTAGAAGTAGTTACGAATCGTATGCTGAATGACTTACTGAAGCTACAGGGATATATCACAAAAGAAAATACTTGTATGTGTAAAATACTTTCGTACAAGGCAATAAACTCAGTCAGAAACTCCCGTGAACATTGTCGAAGGTTTGCCATTTGCTAAAAATGAATAAAAAACGTAGCTAATCGTCCACACGTAACGATTTGTCGGCACAATTCACGGATAACTATGCCTAACCACCTCAGTTATCGCTGCAACTGTACCGTCTCCGTGCAGTTCTCAAAATTGCACAGTTTTCCTATCCACACGCAACATTTTATCTGCAACGTTTAAGACTGTGCAGATAGAACGTTGTACAAAACGTAGCGTCTGGACCGGGCATTAAGTCAAGTATAAATGATAGAAAGATCTAACCTTAGGTAAGATCTGAAGCACTTAAGCCAGAGTTTATCACCGATCCTTAAGAAAGGTGAAAATGAATTTTATACACACTATCGAATTAAACGCCTCGAAGTCTTGTACAAAAGTGAGTTCTTTATTTCAACAATGCGACTTAACCCTCTACTGCATGAAATATGATTCCTTGGGGGGGGTGGGGGGGAGGGAAACACGAGGGATGTTTAAAAGTACGTTTATTAATATAAGTAACACTATTCAATAACAAAAAATACAAATATATATTTTGATTAAGAAAAAAAACTTAAAGCCATATATGGCTTCGTATGCAATAATGGGAACATATATTTTGTGTGATTAATACATTTAACATATTCTAAACTTAGATGCTATGGAATATAGTGAAGCAATTTCTTTGTACATTGTAACATAAATGTACATTACATTTGTTGCACTTTGTGTAGGATCTGAAAGTGCAATTGTTTTGACATACATAGCTGACGATTTTTCACCCACTCAAGTAAATGTCCATGATTATCAGAACGCACCGAATCTAGAGGTAAGTCCTCATGCCTAGTGGGACGTTTTCTGGCCTGTCTTACATTTCTTGATGTCCCAGCACATGTTTTGCCAGCAGTTGATTGTACAGTGGCTTGGCTGCCTGGATTTTTTAGGGCAGGTAGTCTGCTAGGACGATCTCGTTTGCTCGAAGGTGTTTTACCTGCTTTGCATAAATGTTCCGCAATTGCAAGTTTAAAATCGAACAAGGGCATATAAACTTCACTATTACATTTACGTCGCCAAAGAAGCCATGCATTTACAACAGACATATCGATCATGTGAAAAAAGGTGCGTTTGTACCATTTTTTAGACCGTAAATGAATTCTATACATGCCAAGCATAGAATCGAGTAGATCTACACCACCCATATGCTGGTTGTATACTTCTACGGCTTTTGGCGCAGGAATTTGTATGTATCGCTTGTCTTTGCGGGAATATCTTCGTTTTGTGATAACTGGCAAACTACCAACATACGTTGAGAGCAAGTTAGCTTGTTTGTTATCGTACCAAGAGATAACACTCATGTTAATTCCGTCAATGGTTGCTACTTTTTCTACCATACTTCTACGGCCTAGTTTTTTCAGGTCTTTTTCAGAAGGCATTTGACAGTTTGGTACTCGATTCAGTCTCACTGTGCCTAAAGGCAATAGGTCATTTTTTGCTAGATAGACCTGTAGGTATGGGCTGTTAAACCAATTATCAAAAATAAACTTTATGGTTTCTATTCCGTGGCACTTTTGACGTCAGTCCTGTCACTGTATTTGCGCTTACACCTAAATCAGGGGCATCCGTCGGAAAAGTATTACTCTGTTCGCCCGCAAAAATTATCGAAATCGTAGCTGCACCACTTAGCACCAAATTTTTGTATCCCCATTTATGAGGTTTGGCGGGATTATATTGTTTCAGTTCATGACGACATTTAGTTGGTATGATTTGTTCATCAATGGCCAAAAATTCTTTCCTTGGGATCAGTAGCAACCGGTTTCTTATGTGATCCATTAGAGGTCTTATTTTGAACAATTTATTATAACCAGGTGAACCAACAGGTTTAAATTTATCATTGGTGTTAAAATGTAGAAATCTTTATATACTTTCCCACCTGTTATTAGTCATGGTTTCGTATACCTGACTTTGACCAACCGTTTTATTCCAATAATGTCTTGTTGCTGGCAATTTCACTAACGACATAAAAATCACAATGCCGATAAATTGTTCCATTTCACTCTTTGTAATGTTTGCTGGTTGGTTAATATTATCGTGAAGAGCCTTCAGGTTTGACTGTTGCACTATTAAACTTATCAGCTCTTCTGTGAACAAAAAATTAAAAAAATCAACTGGCGTTTCAAGGCCATTTAAGCACTCAGGTAAGTCCACTTTTCCCTTGAATTTAAAGTTTTTTTCTTGAAAGGGCTTTAAATTTGCACTTTTCCACACAATTTTTTCTCTTTTTTGTTTCACTGCACTTTTTCGCATAGAAGTTGATGGTAGGTTAACGTGCATTTTATTATACGAGGACTCGCTTTCAGATTCTAAAATTGTTACTGAATGCTTTTCAAATTCAGCAGTCTGCAAAACATCATACTCATCATCCGAATCTGATGCAAGGACATCGTCAATTTCAGAACCATCACCAGGAATTTCATTCACATATTTATTGTGGCCATAAAATTGAGAAGGATCGATTGCTGAAATATAAACAAAAAACATACTTGAATTTAATTGAATTTGATCACGGTTCCATTCTTGTCTATAAATCAGCATAGACAACGTATATCATTTCTACAGCTGATCGAAGCCGAGCATATTGAAACGGGAAACTCGATCGCTTTGCGGAATCAGCCTCCGAAAGCAGAATCAATTTGGAATTGTTTTTGCGGGATGATTAAAATTGAACAACTATTTATTAGCATTAAAAATTTTTAGCTACATTGAAAAGTCTATTTTGACAAAGTGGTTTCGAAAGTATGCACTGTTTCTCATCAGACACCAGCACACAGTGCAAACTTGACTGGCGTGACCACTTGCATGTAGAAATCATTACATTTTTATTTATGCTAGTTGTGACAAATTTTAACATCTCCGACTTATATCCATGGATATAATTTTACTTAGTAAAGGTAATTTAATTTGATCAAGGTTCCCTTCTTGTCTATAAATCAGCATAGACAACGTATATCATTTCTACAGATGATCGAAGCCGAGCATATTGAAACGGGAAACTCGATCGTTTTGCGGAATCATAAAATTATATCCATAGATATAAGTCGGAGATGTTAAAATTTGTCACAACTAGCATAAATAAAAATGTAATGATTTCCACCTGCAAGTGGTCACGCCAGTCAAGTATGCACTGTGTGCTGGTGTCTGATGAGAAACAGTGCATACTTTCGAAACCACTTTGTCAAAATAGAATTTTCAATGTAGATAAAAATTTTTAATGTTAATAAAAAGTTGTTCAATTTTAATCATCCCGCAAAATTGATTCTGCTTCCAAATTGATTCTGCTTTCGGAGGCTGATTCCGCAAAACGATCGAGATTCCCGTTTCAATATGCTCGGCTTCGATCAGCTGTAGAAATGATATACGTTGTCTATGCTGATTTATAGACAAGAAGGGAACCGTGATCAAATTCAATTACCTTTACTAAGTAAAATTATATCCATGGATATAAGTCGGAGATGTTAAAATTGGTCACAACTAGCATAAATAAAAATGTAATGATTTCCACCTGCAAGTGGTCACGCCAGTCAAGTATGCACTGTGTGCTGGTGTCTGATGAGAAAAAGTGCATACTTTCGAAACCACTTTGTCAAAATAGAATTTTCAATGTAGATAAAAATTTTTAATGTGTATAAAAAGTTGTTCAATTTTAATCATCCCGCAAAATCAATTCCAAATTGATTCTGCTTTTGGAGGCTGATTCCGCAAAACGATCGAGTTTGCCGTTTCAATATGCTCGGCATCGATCAGCTGTAGAAATAATATACGTTGTCTATGCTGATTTATAGACAAGAAGGGAACCGTGATCAAATTCAATTACCTTTACTAAGTAAAATTATGTCCATGGATATAAGTCGGAGATGTTAAAATTTGTCACAACTAGCATAAATAAAAATGTAAAGATTTCTACCTGCAAGTGGTCACGCCAGTCAAATATGCACTGTGTGCTGGTGTCTGATGAGAAACAGTGCATACTTTCGAAACCACTTTGTCAAAATAGAATTTTCAATCTAGATAAAAAATTTTTATGTTAATAAAAAGTTGTTCAATTTTAATCATCCCGCAAAAACAATTCCAAATTGATTCTGCTTTCGGAGGCTGATTCCGCAAAACGATCGAGTTTCCCGTTTCAATATGCTCGGCTTCGATCAGCTGTAGAAATGATATACGTTGTCTATGCTGATTTATAGACAAGAATGGAACCGTGATCAAATTCAATTACCTTTACTAAGTAAAATTATATCCATGGATATAAGTCGGAGATGTTAAAATTTGTCACAACTAGCATAAATAAAAATGTAATGATTTCCACCTGCAAGTGGTCACGCCAGTCAAGTATGCACTGTGTGCTGGTGTCTGATGAGAAACAGTGCATACTTTCGAAACCACTTTGTCAAAATAGAATTTTCAATGTAGATAAAAATTTTTAATGTTAATAAAAAGTTGTTCAATTTTAATCATCCCGCAAAAACAATTCCAAATTGATTCTGCTTTCGGAGGCTGATTCCGCAAAACGATCGAGTTTCCCGTTTCAATATGCTCGGCTTCGATCAGCTATAGAAATGATATACGTTGTCTATGCTGATTTATAGACAAGAAGAGAACCGTGATCAAATTCAATTACCTTTACTAAGTAAAATTATATCCATGGATATAAGTCGGAGATGTTAAAATTTGTCACAACTAGCATAAATAAAAATGTAATGATTTCCACCTGCAAGTGGTCACGCCAGTCAAGTATGCACTGTGTGCTGGTGTCTGATGAGAAACAGTGCATACTTTCGAAACCACTTTGTCAAAATAGAATTTTCAATGTGGATAAAAAATGTTTAATGTTAATAAAAAGTTGTTCAATTTTAATCATTCCGCAAAAACAATTCCAAATTGATTCTGCTTTCGGAGGCTGATTCCGCAACACGATCGAGTTTCCCGTTTCAATATGCTCGGCTTCGATCAGCTGTAGAAATGATATACGTTGTCTATGCTGATTTATAGACAAGAAGAGAACCGTGATCAAATTCAATTACCTTTACTAAGTAAAATTATATCCATGGATATAAGTCGGAGATGTTAAAATTTGTCACAACTAGCATAAATAAAAATGTAATGATTTCCACCTGCAAGTGGTCACGCCAGTCAAGTATGCACTGTGTGCTGGTGTCTGATGAGAAACAGTGCATACTTTCGAAACCACTTTGTCAAAATAGAATTTTCAATGTAGATAAAAATTTTTAATGTTAATAAAAAGTTGTTCAATTTTAATCATCCCGCAAAAACAATTCCAAATTGATTCTGCTTTCGGAGGCTGATTCCGCAAAACGATCGAGTTTCCCGTTTCAATATCCTCGGCTTCGATCAGCTGTAGAAATGATATACGTTGTCTATGCTGATTTATAGACAAGAAGGGAACCGTGATCAAATTCAATTACCTTTACTAAGTAAAATAATATCCATGGATATAAGTCGGAGATGTTAAAATTTGTCACAACTAGCATAAATAAAAATGTAATGATTTCCACCTGCAAGTGGTCACGCCAGTCAAATATGCAGTGTGTGCTGGTGTCTGATGAGAAAGGGTGCATACTTTGGAAACCACTTTGTCAAAATAGAATTTTCAATGTAGATAAAAATTTTTAATGTTAATAAAAAGTTGTTCAATTTTAATCATCCCGCAAAAACAATTCCAAAAAAAAAACATACGTTTACACATACGAAGCTATACATGGATTGGTCTTCATAACGAAAATATTACCTTAAATGCATACGAAGCCATATATGGCTCCTGTAAAATTACCATCAAAAACACTATAATGATTAACAAATTTATAAAAAAAATTGCACCTGAAGAAAAGTTTGAAGCATACCTCTTACAAAATAATTTTATTTCTTATGTATTAATTCTTCAATCAATACAATATATTTTAGAAACGAACACTTTTCAATCACTTGTAGTACGTCTTACAATCTTTGGGGAAAGATACGTTATGCAACGATACGAAGATACGTAACAAAGCAGAAGTACACAGTTTTAGAGATAAGGATACATATTATCTTGTGAATATGATTTGGGTATTTTGCAGTGGAATTTCAGGTAAAAAAAGGATTGTGAAATTTTAAGGCCATATATGGCTTCGTATGCGATAGAGGGTTGAGTAGTAAAAAAATATTTCCAAAATTGTCCCTGTAAGCATATTTCATCTAAGAACTTATTCATACATTGTAAACGATTTCGAATGCTTGCGCATGAAAAATTCCAAACGTAAGCATATTTCTGTCGTGCTCGACTCATGAGTCGAAGACCGCAACGTAAACAATTTCAGATGCTTGCATACGTAGAATAGTTTACGCAAGTATATTTTATGTCGCTATCCAACACGCTGAAGAATGTGCAATCAAAGACATGATTTTTGACGATGCAACAATATTGCTTTGTATATGAAATTTACGTTATAGAATAGCATTGAATGTGATGAAACTTTACGTAGTCGAATGGAATTGTGTTTAGATAAGACTTTACGTTATCGAATGGAATTGTGTTTAGATAAGACTTTACGTTATTGAATGGAATTGAGTTTAGATTTTTATTGAATGTAATGAGACTTTACGTTATTGAAAATGTAATGCTATTGAACTCTTACACTATCTGACACTTAGACATTTTTGTATGATTACCTTTACAGATGTAATTTGTCCAATCCTTGAATTTGAGTTCTGGTAATTGATATGTATATTTTTCTTTTGTAGAGCCTATCTTTTGAAAAATGTGTGTTTCATTAGTACTTTGCATTTCTAGTGTCCTACTATCTAACACTTAGAAATCTTTCGATGATTGAATTTTATGGTGTAATTTTCCAAGATCGTCTTAAGAATGTTAACTAGCATTCGGCTGGTATATAAGAATGTGAGATTCCGTAAGGAAATCAGAACGTTCTTGAAAGCCTACAACCAATATGGTAAGTATTCTTCTACTGCAGATCGCAATATATTTGTGAAAACTTTTAACAATTGTTTTTCTATTTTACAGAACACTTTTGAACTGTTGACTTTAGCTGTTGGTGGATATGGAGATATCATGACTCTGGTTAGTTCTTTAGAAGTTGGAAAGGAGTACCACATTAAATTCTTCCGCATGCTGAAGACAAAATACGGTCTTCGACTGGCAGTACATCTAGATGGAGGGAGTTTTTGCTTCCTGCCCCCTCGATTTTCGGAAAAGATTAAAACTCAGCGTCAGCTGAACCAGGCGACAGATCAATTCTTAACATTTGATGGCGTGGATGACTCACAGGGTGGATTTCTCAAAATAAGATTCCATAAAAATTAAAACTTTGTAATTTTTATATCAATCTAAATTTGTATAAATAAAAAAACAATAAAGTTTATTGCCACTTATACAAACAAATGTTTTTATTTACCTAAAATTCCCAGCCCCACGTACCATCTAATTACCACAAAGAAAATACAACACCTGAACATTGACCTACTCCTCTGCAACCAGCGAATAACGTCTCTGTTTTCATCTAAATATAGCCACTCGGAAACATCATAAAATCATTCATCCAGTTATGACATAATCTCTGCAGCGCGTGAAATCACCATTCATCCACACTTAGCATAGATCAGTTACGACACACCAGGTTCGTACAACCGGTCTACATCTTGTATTTACGACAGACCAAATTACTCAGATCCATCATTATCAATATATAGCACATGCATACGATACGCTTAATCCATTGATCGTGTTTGAGACCAGAAACGCACATTGCGAACGAGGAAAGATAAAACAAGAAAACAAGACATTGCATCTGCATATGCTTGCGATAGAGGTATAATCAAGTTCAAGGTACTATCAACCAAATTCAATGATTGAGTTTGAAACCTGAAATGCACATGGCGAATTTATTTATTTGGTGCGTATACAATTCAACAGGCAAAACTGCCCAGTTACAGATTGGATACAATCAAAAAAATAAAATAACAAGAACTAAATAAGAATATACAAATATAAGTATGTAAAATAATTAAAGTTAGAATAAAATAAAGTAAAATTAACTAAAGCAAAAAATTCATTACAATCACGAATAATCAATTCAAAAATGATAGGATACAATGACAAAAAAAAAAAAATACTAAGAAATAAATGAGTAAATATAAATATATAAAAAATAATTGAAGTGGTAAATTAAATTAAGAAGAGATAAGGCAAACAAAACGAAAAAAAAAGAAAGAATCCATTAAAGGAATAGGAAATAAAATTAAATTAGGAACAAAAAAGAAAAAAGAAAAATTCATATACATATGTGAGTATATATAAAATTAAAAATATACAAAAGATCTTAAAGTAGTAAATAATGAAGTAAAATTAAGTAGAGCAAAAAAAAGAAAAGAAAGAAACCATTAATAACAAGAATAGAAGATAAAATTCATTAATTAGAAACAAAAATTTTACTTCGAACCATATTTTTGAAAATGGCAATAGATTGAGGAAGAGGACCAAGTTGAAGACTATTATGAGTGCGTAAGAGTCGTAAAACAGGAGAGTAAAAGAAAGTGTCAGTACGGGCATACGGCACTTCAAATAGAATGGAGGACCTGATTGGCCTTACGGAGTCCCGCTCAATGAACAAAAATGCTAATGAGGAAGATAGGTTGCCGCGACAGATTTTGAACAGGAAACACTCATCCAAGTAAACTCTGCGCTGCTCAAGGAGAGGAATGTTAAAAAGAGATAGACGTTCACAATAGGGTAAATACGGCAGACTATATTTAAAAAGTAAAGTACGTGTAAACCTGCGCTGAACAGATTCAACAGCGTCAGAGAGGTATTTGAAACGAGGACACCACACTTGACTGCAGTATTCCAGTACAGGACGGACTAGGCTAATAAATAGGTGGACACAAGTAGAAACACTAAATGAATTGTGGCAGGAACGAATCACGAAACCAGATATCCGAGAAGCTTTCCTAGTGATAGTAAGGACATGAACGTCGAATTTCAGTTTACGATCAAAGGTGACCCCAAGATCTGAGAAATGATCGACACAAGAGAGGACAGTGCCATCAATAGCATAAGGAAAGACATAAGTGTGAAGCTTTAGGGAAAAAGACATAGAAAAACACTTGGAAACATTAAGGGACAAACAATTCTACTTACACCAACCAGAGAGAGCTTGCAAATCATCCTGAAGAAGCAGAGAGTCAGCAGTATTTTTGATGATTCGGAAGATTTTTAAATCATCTGCATAAAGAAGACATGAAGACTTAAAAATAGGGGGAAGGTCATTGATAAAAATATTGAACAGAAGAGGTCCCAAGATGGAACCTTGAGGAACACCAGAAGAAGGGGAGAAAGGTGAGGACGCCAAGCCAAAGAGGGAGACGAAACAAGTGCGATCAGTTAAAAAGGAAGAGATCCAGGAGAGCAGAGGTTCACGAATGCCATAATGCTTCAGTTTGACAAGAAGCAGCATATGATTAACAGAGTCAAAAGCTTTGGCAAAATCAGTATAAATGACGTCAACTTGATTGTTGCTGTCAATTGCAGAAGCGATTACATGAGTAAACTCAACAAGGTTCGTAGAGGTGCTCCGGCCTTTTACAAAGCCATGTTGCTGCGCTGCAAAGACACAGTAGAGGGTATCATAGATACGATTGAAAACGAGGCGTTCCAAAATTTTGGAAAGGCAAGGAAGAATGGAGATGGGGCGATAGTTAGAAGCAAGGTTCCTATCACCCGATTTGAAAATGGGAAGAATGCTAGAGAGCTTCCAAGAGGACGGAAATTTACCAGCACAGAGACTGACATTGAATAACATGGCTAAAGGGACACAAAGGGAAGACGCAAGACTTTTTACCAAAAAATTGGGAATACCATCCGGGCCCCGGGAACAGTTAGTGTCAAGTGAGAACAAAAGCAATTCAACCTCTATGGGGTTAGTTACGACTGAGGAGAGACAAGCAGGGAAATCAAAGGAAAAGCAGTCAGTAGCAGGAATCGATGGGATAGTATAAACAGAAGAAAAATACATAGCAAAAAGATTACAAATGTTGAGAGGGTTGGAAGCAGTAAAGGCATTAAACACTAGTGAGTCAGGAAGAGAGGAGGAAGATTTTAAGGAGCGGACAAAAGACCAGAAATTTTTTGGGTTATTCGAGTTCAAGGAAGCTTCAACAGACGAGGAATATCTGCGTAGTGCTAATCTAATTTCTTTCTTGGCAGAGGCACGTAAACGAGAGAAGATTGCATAATCTTCACTAGATCGAGAATTCGAAAATTTCGAGCGTGCTGAATTTTTATCTCTAAGGGCACTCTTTACCCTCACGGTAAACCAAGGGGGGTCACGGAGCTTACGAGAACTGTAAACAGGAGTATACGTCGAGATCAACTCTGTAAGAATACTGTAAAATTTAGATACAGCAGAGTCAATATCGAGACCACGGAAGGAATTAAACCAATTGATTGAATTCAAATCATTAGACATGCGGTCAAAATTAGTTTTTTTAAAGTTAAATCGTCGCGCAGTGGAAGTTTTAACACGATTTGAAAATGAGATGGACAAATGAATAGAAAGAGGAGGATGATGGGGGTCAGGGTTGGTGTAGGGTATTAGGACAGGAGATAGTAAAATCGAAGAGGACTCAACGTTAGAGAGGATGAGATCAAGGATCTTGTTATTAACATTGGGGAAACAGTTAAATTGAGAAAGAGAACAGGAAGAAAGGAAAGAAGATAAGGTAATAGAAAGGTTGTTGGTGGACTCAATGCGAAAGAAAGAAGAGTCCCATTGCACAGAAGGCATATTAAAGTCGCCACAGATAATGATTGACGATGAGGGAAAGTAGCTATTAAGATACGTGGAAAGTTCAGAAAAGAACTTATCATAAGTCGAGAAGGGCATGTTACAAGGAATATATAACGACGCAACAAACAAAGTGGATGTAGGAGACAAAGAGATGGAGACAGCAACACATTCAACAGGAGGACTGGGGATAAAATCAGCGCAAAGTTTACTATTGAGAGTCCTGAGCACAGCAATAAGCACCCCACCACCATCAGCCTTATTACTTACCAAACGATTACGATCACGGCGGTAAACATTGTACGAAGGGAAAAATTCGGAACTAAAAATTTCATCATTAAGCCAAGTTTCCGACAAGCAAATCAGGTGATCATTTTCGAGAAAAGCAGCAGTTTTAAAGTCTTCAAGTTTGGTTCTCATGCCACGAACATTTTGATAATACAGAGAAATTTGATCACGCTTAAGAACTAGGTTCGGGCTCTCCGGTTGATTGAAGATCGAAAATTTCGCCGGTTTTCAAAAATTTTGACTAATGTACCAGTAGGCCAAAATTTGGAATCAGCGACAATATTGAGATTGGCGGGCAATGTTATTTTAAAAGAAGCCACATATCTTCTAGGCTGACTATCTTTCGTAAATTTGACGCAGTCAAAAATATTAGGTTTGTAGCCAAGCTTCTTACAGATGTAGTGTTCCACTGCAGCCACAGAAGTATCATAAGCAAATCGCGATACAAAAATCTGGAGAGGAGGCGCAACTATATGCAAAGCGAGATCATTAGCGGTGTCGTTAACAGCACTATGTAAATGAAACGCAGGTGGATTAGATTGCAAAGAAGCAGTAGATAAGGCAATGCAAGCAGCATCAGCATTCCTTGTAGATACATCTAGACTAGGGACTGGTGAGGCTGGATTAGATGAATGCAGAGTCGAATTATCAGGCTGTGATGGAGTATCCAGATGCAGCTGTTGCATCAGCTGAGGAGGAACCAGATTAATATCATGAGGCGGAACCTGTGGATTTTCACGATGAGGAAGCGATGAGGGCTGAAGATGTTGCTGCGGTTGCAGCTGTTGCTGAGATCGATTCCGTGTAACACGCATATCAGGTCTAGAATCCGAAATGGCTGGAGACAGAGATTCCACGGAGGAAGGACGCAAGGAGTTGTTCGCAGAAGTCATCGAAGCCGCTTGATTGTTAGGCATAGCTGGCACTGCGGTCAATTTATGCTCAGCATCAGCCACTGAAGCCAGAGAGTTCAGCTGTTTAGCGGCTGAATCGAGCCTTCCGCCCAAGGCATTGAATTCGGCCTGAATTGAGTCGACTACCCGTTTTGCGGAGCGTAGTCGATCAACAAAGGAGCACATCGAATTGGATTTGCATTTGGAACAAAACCAATATACACCAGATGACGACGACTGAACTGCTTCTGCAACATGTGCGTGCATTCCAATGCACTTCGCATGAAAAGTCAGCTCACAAAAGCCAGAGCAAACCACCATGGGTGTTCTATTCGTATTATCAATGCACTTGGAAGCTAGGCAAAGAGCCATTATGGAACGCAATTAGTTTCTAAAAGTTTTCGTCAAAAAATAGAAGTGTCAATGATAACTTATGGTAACTGTCTACGATAAAACTGTACTAGCGATATTAAACAACCGAAGCAGCACTGCAGTATCAATAGGTAAATAAATTCACAAAAGGAGCACTGCACTATCTAGTGGTAAAGGTAGTATAAGTTCACTGCACTATCCAGAGGTAAATGTCTAGGATTATAAAAATAGACTGTTATTTTCACTTAACAGTTTTCAGTTTTCAGGAAAGAAAAAGTTGTCTGAAAACACTGAATATGTATACGCTACGCGGAGAAACCGATTGATTTAAACAGAGAAACCGTGAAAGGGGCACTCGCGCGAAGATCAGAGGGCTTAACCAAGCCGAAGTCGATCAAAATGAAAAGGTATCAAAGAGTAAGTTAACGCACGTCAGAACACGATCGATGCTTTCGATGATATCTATGTAAACAAGAATAACAAAAGTAAAATCTCTCGTAAACCTATTCATGCATACCCGACACAGGTCAGTGATAAGACCAGAAATAAAAACCAGAAATACGCCCGTTATTTTCATTCTCGCGAACACATGCTTCTTATAGTGACTTTACTGATACACTTTGAATGTAAACACATGGTATTCGCTTATCCAGTACGACACGTTCAACATACACACGTATATATCTCTATCCAAACTCAATACTCGAACTCTTTACTTTCAGCTCCTCATCGCATGTCACAACCAACTCCCGACCAATCAGCGCCCTTCACCACATACCCCTACCAGCCACCACCCAATCAGTGCTTACAGAAAGCTGCTCCAAGCCTCCAGCCTATCCACACACACACCCACACTAGTGCAAAAACCGACCGTCGGCCGCCAAACCGGCTCCCCGTACAAAAATAGCTGATTTTCTAGCCCACTTTCAGCCTCTTGGAACCCTCTTTCAGCATCTTTAACCTCCAGAAACTATCCCACTTTATGCTTGTATTGGCCATAGTCTGTCCCTATCGGACCTAGTGCAAAAATCAATGAAAGTGGTATTATTACTACTTTACGAAAATTGCCAATGCTGGTTACCCAGTGTCAGCAGCAAAGCTAAATGTATACCAAATCTGCTTCACGTTAATTTAAACTCAACCAATAAATTTCGTTTCGATTGAATCGCTGCGCTGAAAGTTGTACGGGTGAAAAGCATTTTAGGGTAACCACCCTTAAAACTTTTCAAATTTTTAAATCGTTAATATTTTTTGTTAATTTTCATTGCAGGGTCATTCCCATTTGCATCTAATGACAAATCGTTCAGTAAAGAAATTCCAAAAAATTACAAAAATTGTCATAGCTGGTAGCCCTTTCATCATTTTCTTACAAAATTCCTACGACATTTGGCTCTCATTAAAATCCCTTTACTGCATGAAGTTCGTTTTGATTGCATGACTGGACTGGAAGTTATAGGGAAAAAACCTTTAATTTGCTGAGCAAATTTGCAAGATTTAGGAGAAAAAAATCACCATAGTTGGCAACTCTATTCTAGTTTTCCAATCATATATTATCTAAGGTAAGATCCGAAAACTGTGTGAATTTTGTTGAAATCTGAGTACTGAACCGGAAGTTAGAGGCTAAAAACCGGTTTTTTTTCTGGGTGATTTTTCAAGATGGTACCACTGACACAGGGTTGCCCGCATTTCCAAATCACTTCTACCAGACCTGGTTCTAGCTAATACCAACATGTTCTGTAAATTTCATTATGATCCGATAATCCGGTCGTCAGTTCTCGTGAACAGAACTTTCGAGTGCTGAAAATAGAGGTAATTTGGTGATGGGTTGCCGTTCTTGTGCAAATCGGAATTTTCAAAATTTCAATTTGACATGATGAACAAAAGCCCATATTTATCAATGATTTGAAATTTTTGTCAAAAATCAAAAATTTTTGAGGAGGGTCAATGATTTGAAGGATTTTTTTCAGGAGCCTGCCGTAGCACAACCTTGAAAACCCATATATGCTAAGTCCTAGTCAACATCAATACACTCTGCAATTTTCACGATGATCCAATGTTTTTGTCAGAAGTAATGACAAATCAAAATTTGAAAAAAAATCCTACACACGGCTCAAAATTTTCAATTCTTTACCATAGACAAGCTTAAAACATAATAAGTTTTCATTTCTTATACTTTTTTCAACAAAAATTTACACTACTTGGAAATATAAGAGTACCTCAAAATTCACTATATATATATATATATATATATATATATATATATATATATATATATATATATATATATATATATATATATATATATATATATATATATATATATATATATATATATATATATATATATATATATATATATGTATATATGTATATATGTATATATATATATATATATATATATATATATATATATATATATATATATATATATGTATATATATATATATATATATATATATATATATATATATATATTTATTTATATATATATATATATCTATATATATATATATATATATATATATATATATATATATATATATATATATATATATATATATATATATATATATATATATATATATATTTATTTATATATATATATATATATCTATATATATATATATATATATATATATATATATATATATATATATATATATATATATATATATATATATATATATATATATATATATATATATATATATATATATATATATATATATAAAGAAATATGAATTTTCGGCGAAACGAGTTTAATACTAATTTTCTTCGAAAATTAGTAAAAATGGACACGCAATCATAATCCATGAACCCGTACGCGAATGAAGCAATTTTACTACATATGCAATTTACTCTCTGCAAAAAAGCTTTCCCCTCAATGCCGGACACTATACCCTTCTGCGCTGTAGACTCTCTATGTAAACATACATTTCCATACATTTCTATTGTTGTCAACATGGCCGATTTACGGGTTAGTTGGAATGACGGGGAAAATAAAATATGTGTTACATGGGGCACAAATTTCAAAATTAATCAAATTTTCTGAACGAAATTTGTTGTTATTTTGTAAGGAGAGGTCGAAAATGTTACTTGCACACATTTAGCAACCATTTCTTTCCACGAGTCGAAAGCTTTCTATACTAAATTCGATAAAAATAGACGCATTTGTTCAAATTGAATTTGTACTTACATTACACATTCTAGGGCGATCTTCTTTTTCAACATCCTCGGCCGCGGGAACGGATTCTCCTAGCGATGCTTGTTTTGTAATTTCCAGTGGGTACAACAACTGCACTGGCCGTCGCGTCTTCTTGCCATTTTGAAAGCGAATTTGACGGGATCTCACCTTGCCGTCTCTACCAGGATAAATCTTTTGAACGATGGCAAGTTTCCAAAACAAACGAGGTACATTAGAATCGTGTACCAACACTATTCCGTCTTCCTGTAGGTTACGTGCAAACCCACCTTTGTTATTATGAAGGGACCTAAGTTGCTGCAGATACTCCAACTTCCACCGGTTCCAAAAAAAGTTTGTTAGCTACGATCGCTCGATCCATAGCTGCCTTATGTCAATGTGAGACAGTTCGGATGACTGCGCCACAGGAGATGGTAATGAATAGGGCTGAATTCCCAATAAAAAAGCGAGGGAGTCAACGGTGGTAAATCCTGCGAATCTTGTGATATGTAGGTCAAAGGCCGCGAGTTCACTATCATTTCCGCTTCAATCAAAAATGTGTTCAATTCGTCCAACGTAAGTGTAGATTTTCTTACTGCAGCCTTCAGGACATTTTTTACGCTCCTGACCATGCGCTTCCGAAATCTTCCCCACCATGGCGCTCTTTCCACTATAAACCTCAATGTTATTCGCTGCTCATTAAAAAAAGTATGAAGGTTTTCAACAATCAGGAAATTCTGCAAAACAGATAATTCCTTAGATGTGCGTTTGAAGGTTCTAGCATTGTCTGAATATATGTATAACGGACAGCCTCTTCTTGCGATAAATCTTCTCAGCCCAAGTAGGCAACTTTCAGTTGACAAATCCGGTGTCAATTTTAAGTGAACAGCTCGTATAGCGGCACAAGTGAAGAGCTTTTCTGAGCTGCAGCTGGAATTATCTGGTTTCATATACAGTGGCCTCGCGAAATCGATGCCTGTAGTTTGGAAGGGCCTGTCAATCTTTCAATAGGCAAAGGGGCAAACGGAGGTGAGACTGGTTTGCCATACATTCGTTTGCAGAATACACATTTTCTGATTACTTTACGAATTAGCTCTCTTGCTCTAACAATCCAATATTTTTCCCTGATACGCGATGGTACAAGGTTAATGCCTCCATGCAGAGTCCTCTCATGCATATCTAAAACAATAAGCTCACTCATGTAAGATTCACTTGGCAGAATGATCGGATGAGTAGATGCAAAGCTGTCCAGTAGACGTAAGCGAAATGACATATGGTCATCCAGCACAGGATTCAACTCGATAATTTTTGGAATTGAAATTAATAATTGAAGGAAGTCTTTGATTATTGATAATCGAGTGTAGTTCATGCTGAAACCTAATTCCCTGAATGTAAGTAATCCAGTAAAGTTCAGCTCGTTGAAGCTCAGATGCTGTTAAGAACTTAGAGTTTTGATTAGCCGTAGGTAGTTGTTTGACTTTGTCCACAAATCTAAGACAGTATACCGTGATTCGCAAAAGGCGTCCCAATCTGCTGTATTTACAATAATCGAGCAAAGGCTCTTTGATAGTTAAAATCTCGCTTTCAACATTCACCTTCAGTGAAGCAATCATCACACAGGGGTCTATTGTGCTATCAAACTCTGGCCATTTTTCACTAGGGCTTGATAGCCAATCTGGTCCGTACTTCCAATTATTTGATTCAAGTAGATGCTCGGCAGTTAACCCTCTAGTTAGATGATCAGCTGGGTTCTAATAACCTGGCCAATAGCACCAGTTTTCTTCTTGGCTTAGCTCACTTATTTCTTTGACGCGATTTTGGACGTAAGATTTCCATTTGCGGGAGCGTCCTCTTATCCAAAATAAGGCTATCTTTAAATCGACCCAAAAAAACTGTTGAAATTTAAATCTTAAAACGTTATGAAGGTAGGAACATAAACGGGCGCTAAGCAGTGTAGCAGTCAATTCTAAGCAAGGCAGCGTCAGTGCCTTTGTTTTATCATCTGCGTTTACAGTTTTGTTTTCTTTTTTGAGGGGAACAACTCGACTCTTAGCAATCAGCATTCTTACAGAAACTTGCAAGTTTTTATTTATAACGCGTAAAAAAGCCACACAGCCGTAAGCGCAAAGACTAGCATCAGAAAAAATATGTAATTCATAACTAAATGCATTTGATTCACATAAGATTAACCTTGGAATCGCCAATTCTTTCAGCTTGGGCGCATCATTTTTAATGTTGGTCCACTCAAGAAACAAGTCGCCCAGTAAGTCCGCATCCTAGTCTAGGTTAAGTTTCCAGGTTCTTTGAAACAGAATTTTCAGTCTAATTGTGTACATTCTAAAAGGATCATATATTCTGGAGAGCATCTTCAAGACAATTCGATTTGATGCAGTTTGTGAATTCTCTATAAACTCGATTACGGGTTCGATATCGATTGACAATTCATTGGCTCTAATAAACCATCTGATCCCTAGCACTTTTGAAACTTGGGTTTGTTCACCTTGTTCGATAAAAGATCCGCTGACTAACGCATTTCTCCAGTGTCATTTCCTTAAATTCATTGACGCTCGCTTCATGATAGCCACCGCATCTTTGTAAAGCCTTATAGCTGCCTTCTCGCTGTCTACACTGACCACTAAGTCGTCCATATAGAAATGTTTATTAAGCAAAGTGCAGGTTTCTGGAAAGTTTTTGGGTTTGGACTGGATATGTTGAGAGATGGTAGGTCTGTTCTCGTACTTCAGCAAACTGCAGCAGTAATAGAATTTGGTAGGTGGCTTCATTTTGCTGCAAAATTTGGCTTGCGCTTGGCTTGCAGCAAAAGTACGAAAACGACTTGCTGCGAATCTATTTTAATATATTATAATAAATTCAAGTACGGGAACAGTCCTAGTGGCGTTGAGAATAAACGGACTAGAAGTAACTCCAAACGTGACTTTAGTCAGACGATATTCGGTTATTGGAGGTCATCTTGGCAATGAGTCTAACGTTTCTGTGAACCAAAAGAAGCGATGAGAATCACGTTCTTTTTCATTAAGATGTATCTGTAAGGAAGCCTTTTATATATTTGCTGTAATTCCAATTCTCCCTAGTCTAAATCTCAGTAATATTTTGAGCAAATCGAGTAATAAATTCGGCCCTGTGAATAAATGATCATTCAATGATAATCGATTCTGCTCATGAGCTGATCCATCAAAAAATATACGGAGCTTTGTCGTATCTTTATCTTCTTGGTACACAGGTTTATGGGGTTAATAATATAAATATGTGCTGTAGGATTCAGTAGACACACGTTCAGCATATCCGGCTGTTATAAATTCGCGCATCGCTTGATCATACTCTTTCAATTTTACATCACGCTGCGATAGCTTCTTAACTAAACTCATCGTACGGTGCGAAGCACCCTCGCGATTACTGTTCAGTTTGGATTGAAGAGATTTTCAAGGTAATGAAGCGATGTAATGATCTTTCTTTCGAACAATACATTTTGAACTGAAGTCTTCGCTTAAATATTCGGTTGTATGCATTTCGGTATTAATTCCAATAGCTTCTAAATCCCAGAATTTCTTAAAATCAAACTGCTCGAATTATCAGAGCATGATATGGTAGGTATTAAGTTGACATTTACGACAGAGCATGAATAAGGCACGGGCCCTTGAATCGTCCAACCAAACACAGTTTCAATAGCTACCGAATCATCTGTCAGAAGTTTGATCTTTCCGCTGGTAAGCTTCCAGTATTGATCTGCGCCAATAAGTATTGTGATGCCTTCTTCATAAGGAACCGCAGATAGCTTAATGTCAACTAATTGAAGCTCACAGAACAACAAACTTTCTTGCTTTGGAACCGATAAAATATCGCAACAAATATTGGGTACCTCCACTACTTCTGAATAGAAGCGCTCATCACTAAACTGGCTTTTTAGAAATAAACCCACACGGTTACATAGCCTCATAGGTGTTGGTTTGCTGCTGCCAAATGGGACTACACTCATTTGGTGAGAGCCAATTTTCGGAAGATGCAGTTTTCGGCTAACATTTTCGCGTACAAATGAAATCTGACTACCACCGTCAAAAATCACACGAATCAGCAATTGATTTGAATTGCGCTTCGACGACGCTAATACTTTCGCAGTTAGCAAGTAAACCTGTGTCAATGTTTGTCTCTTATCGCCACCTGCATATAAATTGATAGCAAGTTGTGGAACTGCTTTGTGTGCATCAGAGACTCCTCCCTTATTTCTCGAAATGCTTTGACCACTGAACATATTTCCTGATACAGGGTTGGATTGTGTGCGTTCAATATACTCGCATATTGACGAAGCATGCCTGCCTTTCTTACATCTTTTGCAAAATACTCTTACCTTGCAATACTTCGAAGTATGACCACTACATGTACAACGAAAACACCTACCACTTGCTTTGAGCAAGGTTTTACGTTGTGTTAGAGAGAGCATCGCATTGCAATCTTCCGCTGCATGCACATTTGTTTTGCAGAAAAAGCACTCACGGCTCTTAGAATTTGCGGTAAAAAGACCAGCCGCCGTTTTTCGCAACTTAGAAGATGTCGAAAATGAATTTCTTGACGCCTCATTCGATTTTCCCAGTGATTTGATTTCTTTTTTCAGGAATAAAACTAGAGCTTTTGTTTGATGATCTCCATTAGACAACGAAGTAACAGAAGAAAGCTTGTGGCCATCGTCATCATTGTCAGCCATTACATCCTCAGTAGGATGTCTATAACTTCGATAAAAATCGACACGCACATCATTAGGCATACATGTTAGCAGGACTGATTTCAACATAATATAGTAGTGGTTAGATGGAAACTCGAGAGCCGTTAATGATATAGTGCAACTTGTTATCAAGTTATATAGTGGTCGTAAGCCACAGACATCGTTCCTCGATGTTACTGGATTTATAGAAAGTAGCTGTTGCATATGCTTATCTATTACTTTCTCTGTCCTTTCATATTCATCGCGTAGAAGCGAAATGGCGGCATCGTAGCAATGCTCTGTAGGCGTGAATCCAGCAATGACTTATGCGGCTCTTCCACTTAAACCCGATTGTAGATAATTGAATTTATCTATTGTGCTGAGTGTATTATTTTCATGAATAGTAGTACGATATTGCTCCTAAAACAGTGACCATTTTCTTAAGTTCCCCGAACACTTTCGCAACTCCAACTTCGGTAAATGAACTCCAGGTTTACGTACATCAGGAGTTTTGACAGAGTTTTGATTCGCTGGATGTAGTGAATTTTGTAATTCACGCACTTTGTTTAATCGCTGTTTCAGGCGGCTGATCACACTGACTGCCACATCTTCATACTCCGTGATTTTTTCACAATCTCGTTCCAACTCTTCCGCATTTAACGAGCTTATCATACCGCGCACCGCTTCATTCGCTTTTATTAAATTGTCACGCGCATTGATCATAACCGTACTCTCCCGGGTTTCGGCACCATATACAAAATTTCTAGTATTTTATAAAAAGACCCGGGTTGCTTTACAATAAACGTCTTTATTGTTCGGTAATATATTGAGTACTATCTACAGGTTTCCAATAATGAGTATAAGTTCAAAAGTTCACACATACATTGAGCCTGTGCATGTGAATGTAATTCTGGTCAATCTTCTTTTTCAACAATGACCTTCCCACAGTTTATAAGTCTTCATGTCTTCTATATGCGGATGATTTAAAAATCTTCCGAGTCATCAAAAATACTACTAATTCTTTGCTTCTTCAGGATGATTTGTATGCTATCTCTGGTTGGTGTAACTTGAACTGTTTGTTCCTTAATGCTTCCAATGTTTTTCTCTGTCCTTTTCCCTTAAGCTTCGGACTCATGTCTTTCCTTACGCTATTGATGGCACTATCCTCTCTTGTGTCGATCATTTCTCAGATCTTGGGGTCACATTTGATCGCAAACTGAAATTCGACGTTCATGTCCTTACTATCACTAGAAAAGCTTCTCTGATTGCTGGCTTCGTGGTTCGTTCCTGCTACAATTCATTTAGTATTTCTACTTGTGTCCACCTGTTTATTACCTTTGTCCGTTCTGTACTTGAATATTGCAGTCTAGTGTTGTCTCCCTGTTTCAAATTCCTCTCTGACGCTGTTGAATCTTTTCAGTGCAGGTTTACGCGTACTTTACTTTTTAAGTATAGTCTGCCGTATTTACCCTATAGTGAAATTCTATCTCTTCTTAACATTCCTCTCCTGGAGCAGCGCAGATTTTGCTTGGATGAGAGTTTTCTTTTCAAAATCTGTCGTGGCTACCTATCTTCCTCATTAGCAGTTTTGTTCATGGCGCGGGAATCCGTAAGACCAATCAGGTCCTTCATTCTATTTGATGTTCCGTATGCTCATACTGACACTTTCTTCTACTCTCCCGTTTCACGACTCTTACGCACTCACAATAGACTTCAACTTGGTCCTCTTGCACAATCTATTGCCATTTTCAAAAATATGGTTCGGAGCAAAATGTTTGATTCTAATTAATTAATATTACTTTCTTTTCTTGTTTATAATGGATGCTTTCTCTTCTTTTTTACTCTACTTAGTTTCACTTTATTAATTAATACTTTAAGAATTTCTTGTATTTTGTTTTTATAAACTTTATATTTATATATTCTTATTTAGTTTTGGTTTTTATAAAATTTCGAACGTGTTTTACATCTAAATCGAATAATGTTTTGGAATTTTTTAACCCCATATGTGCACTGGGTGCCTAAAAAGAGAACGGGAAAATTTGAAAATTTTACAATTGCGATAACTTTTGACAGAGCTATTCAATCATTACGAAATTTTCAGGAAATATTGATATTATTTAGTTGTAGATTTATGTAGCTTTAAATGAGCGTGCTGGCAACCCTGCAGCTAGAGCGGATTTTGAAATGGAGGTGATTCTGTGCCAGTGGTGCCATCTTGAAAAATCACTAAGAAGATAACTGCTTTTATTCCTATAAATTCTGATTCAATCACTATAAATTCTGATTCGAAAATTCACACAGTATCTGGACCTTACTTGAAACTACGTTTGGTAGAAATTTGGTCGAAAAATTCGGTTGGAGCTGCCAGCTATGATAATTTTTGTGCCTTAAATTTGAAAAAAATAAAAATTTGGAAGTGAAAACATTCAAACCATAGAATATCCTAAAAAGTGTCCGTTTCTTACAATAAAACCAGTCTGTATACAAATCTTATGCTTTATCTACACGTTCAAAGTAAAACTTTGGAAATTTCATTGTCGGACAAGAACGGTAACCCTTTCCCAATTAACCTATATTTTTCTATCAAAAACTTCTGTTCGCGGGAACTCACGAATCAATAATCAGGTACAATTGAAATTTACAGAATGCATTGGACTTAAGTAGGACCAGGTCTGATAGAAGCGATTTTGAATTGTAGGCAAATCTGTGCCAGTGGTGTCATCTTGAAAAATTACATCGAAAAAAAGCTGCTTTTTGCCCTATGAAATGTGAATAAGTTACCAGATTTTCATGAAATTGACACAGTAGCTGAACCTTACTCTAAGCTCTGTTTGATTGAAATTTGGCTGAAAAATTCGATTGGTGCTGCCAGCTATGGTAATTTTTGTGTCTTTGGTTTTGAAAATTCGCTTAGGAAAATAAAACTTTTTACCCTATAACTTCCAGTGCAGTCATGAAATCAATACGAATTTCATACAATTAATGGAACCTATTATAAGCATTATCCAGGCCAAATTTGATTGAAAAGCCACGATAGGGTTGCCAGCTATTGTTGGCTTTGTGTTTAATTGCAATATCTTTCTTAAGCGGTTTTATCGTAGAATTTTCAATTGGTAATGATATTGTAGTGACAATAAACACCAAATATTAAGTTTTCGATTATTTGAAAAAACTCGCTGCAGTTTACCCTAAATTTCTCTATACTCCTATAACTTCAAATGTTATATAATAACGTGAAGCAGATGTGATTTATTCTTGGCTTTGATACTACCAAAAGGTTACCAGCACGTGTCGGTTGTGCTACTTTTGTATCAATAAATGCTTACAGTTAGTATTCATACCGGAAACATTTATAATGAAAATAAATAACCAATGTTCCAGTTCCCAAAGTTCTGCAAATTTTTCGGATCGCAGCCCCAAACACCAACTTCAGGTACAGTGCTGCAGGCACTGAGCATTTTGTTCATTGATGTTATATGTGATGCTTCTTTCAAAATTTTGTGAAATGAGCAACTGACAGAGAATATAATTAACCCGTGTTTTGCTCTCATAAACGTTGAAATTCATGCCAGTGGTAATATCTGAAACCTTCCACCATATGAGTTATAATGCATTCGTGAGACCAAAGTAAAACGTGGCATTTGAAACAGTTTGGCCGTAATAAGCAGCTCATGTGGTGGAATATGCACTCAAAACATAGATATGAGAGGATACGAAATGGGCCGAGGGAAATGAAGCAATTTTCGACCGCTGGTATCGTTGTGTAAGCGAGAGATCGCAGTGTTTGTATGACGAGGGTGGCTTTAAATATTGTAAAATTAAAGGGCATCTGTTTTGGTGGAAATACAAATTTATTACTATTGATGTAATGTAATTCACGTCAATAGCGAATCAATGAGATTCGATTTGCATTAAAAGTGTGCGTAGTATTTGCATTTATCTAGCATTTATCATGCATAATTTATCATGCATTTATCTAGCATTTATCATGCATAAATGACTGATAGTGTTGCTTAAACCATTTAGTCTGATCAAAGTGTATGATAAAATATTATATGAAGTTTAGTTTTGTCATGCTTTTAAGTATGTTAAAATAAAATCTGCTTTAAGGTAGTGTAGTTTGAAAGCATATCAAGTATCGAGTATTTTCGTACTTGCGAGTATTTTATTCAAACATTCAAAAAGTTTGTAGGGCAAAAAAATCTGAAATCGGCCAATTTTGGGTTAGAGTGGCTTGGGACATAACGGGCCAAGACCCATTGCTGTGATACAAACATTTCGGTTTTGTAGGCAGGTTTTTTTTGCCATAGTTTGGCGAAAACTGTTTTTACGGCGCTTTCGGTGATTGAGTGAATAGTGATATTTTAAGGACGAAACATTTTTGTGGTAGGGAACATTGGGCAAAAACGTCCAATTTCAACAAATTTGTTTGCCTAGAAGGAATTTGAGAACCTTTCAGAGTAGTTTCGGGCGAAATTTCCATACAAGCTTAGAAAAAAGCGGCCTAGTTTTGAAGATCTGGCAAAATGAATTCCACCGAAAAACCGTCCGTAAAAACTGAAAGTAGCACTAAAAGTGCTAAGTAGGAAAATGTTCAGATCCTTTTTGGTGCGATAGTTTGCTTCTCCGGTTGTGCATTTTGCCATATCTTCGAAACATCCTTAAAATACCACTATGGTACTCCCCGACCACTTTCAATCATCGAAAGCGCCCTAGAGGCAGTTTTTGCCAAACTATGGTCAAAAAACCCCTAACTCCGCTATAAAACCGAAATGTTTGTGTCACAGCAATAGGTATTGGCCCGTTATATCCCAAACCACTCTAACCCAAAATTGGCCGATTTCAGCTACTTTTACCGTATCTTCGAAACTAGGCCGTTTTTTCCTGGACTTGTATGGAAATTTCGCCCGAAACTACTCAAGAAAGTTCCCCGAATTCATGCTAGACAAAAAAAAATGTTTTGAGAAAATTGGACGTTTTTGCTTAATGTTCCCTATCAACATTTTTTATCGTCCTTAAAATATCGTTATTATGCTCTCCGACCACTTTCAATCACCGAAAGCGCCGTAAAGGCAGTTTTTGCAAAACTATGGCCAAAAAACCTCTTACTCCCCTACAAAACCGAAATGTTTGTATCACAGAAATAGGTCGTGGCCCGTTATGTCTCAAACCACTCTAACCCAAAATTGGCCGATTTCAGCTACTTTTGCTCTAAAAGCCTTTTGAGTATTTGAATAAAATACTAAAAACATTCAGATTTACATAGAGGTCACGTTTGTGCCATATTTCCATTTCAAATTATACATATTGTGATCAGATGTGCTTTCTAGTCAAAATTGAATTACTTCTTGTCGTTCTTGCTAGAAAGGAAAATGTTTTTGCATGAATACTCATTTTTGTGCTGATGCAAATAATGCAAGAGCAATAATATTGTTTCTTGATTAGCCACTTTATTCAACGTATTTTCTATTAACATAAAAGTTTAACTATAGTATAAGGAATACCATTTACCATTTATTTGCAGACAAACACAGCCATCAAATCTAAAATTCCCATAAATTCCCTAAAAAGATATATTTGAAATCAAACGGAATATCGTTTAAAACTACTGTTGTGTACGATTACGAATTGAATTGTCAAACTGACAAATGTCAACGACAAATTCCACTTGTCGATCACAGCTACAACCTCTCTAAACGGGTAAATAGTAAACCGCGTGAAAAATAATTAATTATTTGAAATTCGAACCAATCCATACATTTATCATTTCAACTAAAATGTATGATATATATACAGAAGGATTCGAAGAATAAAGTACAGTCTATCTCGGTAAGCCAAAGCTTTTAGGCGACCAGTTAGATTGTTTTAAACAATAAAACTTGCATTTTTAATATTTTTGAAGTCGAACAGTTTGGAACGATTGCTACGCGGCGGTTAAATTCGCCGCGCATGAGTGACAACTGTTTCGATCTACAAAGTGAGATTTTTCTTGACTGAAAGACTTAAGTATTGATCTCTCGGCAAAAGCTTTACTTGCGGTCAGCGTTCCAAATCCGTGAACGTAACTGACTTAACTGACAAATAGAAAAGAAATTGTAATAACCACATTTCACTAGGAATTAAATTTTCACAACCAAAACACTTGCTAATTTAATTTCAATCAATCGGCTTGCCTACCGACGTAACATAAAACATCTACACGTGAAATTTATACAAACGACGCGTATAGATCATATAGCATCATAATCTGCACGCAGCATTCCTAAATAGTAGCCCCAGGTAATTTCAAAGTTTGCTTGTGCTACTTTAAATCGTTCATTCACACCGGTTTTCATCGTTCGAACAATTTTCTTCACCTAAATGGCTGACACCACAAACTTAATGCCCCTACACACTATCAAGATTTCCCCGCCTATGAACAAAAGCAATAAATAAAACTCTAGCGCACCTGAACTAATTTTCGAAGAAATGGTCTTTGATTGACAAAAAGTGTGGAAAGACGTAACACACTGTTTTGTAGAATCATATCAACCATTCCTTATCCAAAGCAACAAAACTCAACTATAACACAAATGATGAAAATGTTCAGTGCTGGTAACACTTTCCGAACGAAGCAGCTATAAGTTGACCATGAGAGTAGAAAACTAAGAGGAGCGGCCTACCCCATCCTTCTGGCCCTACATTCCTGTCTGTGTAATAGGACAAAAACGCGCTCTTTTATTCTCTCTGGCTTGGGCCTGGTTGGGCTTAGCTGTCAAATTTTGCTGTCAAATATACGCGCCGCCGGTTGTGGTTTCAGTGAAAGCTATTTAAAACACGATTAATTGTGTTGTACTGCAGTGATTAGTGGTTTCAGTTTACAATCATATTCGATTTTTGTGTTTTAGTGCGTAAATCGCGAAATAGCAATAAATATAAACAAGAAAATCATGTAAAAGTGAGTATATAGTTCTTGCTAAAATAAGCAAGGTTTCAGCGTGATTGTAGTGACTTTTTTCAAAAAAACTATTCAATATCTACGTAATACGGTCTAATATTATCTCAGTGCGCAAGAAAATCCGCGGGACTTCTGCAGGTTTCATGTAAAGTGAAAGAAAAGTTTGTGCACCGATGAATTGTTTACATTGTTGGAAGTGACTTTTGCATTGCCGTGGTAACTATGGTTTCGGCCAGTGGCGCAGCTCATATCTTTATGAAGCTAGAGAAAATTATGTAAGTTGCTAAAGTAAATCAAAATTAAACAGCTATGATATAAAATGTTTGATTAGCTTTCGGTAGTTTTGATATTTAATAGACTTGTCACATGTCTCTCATGTACGTTGGTTTTACTTCTCATGTAAAACCAACGAGGTTGAAATCAAAAATGACCAAATTCCACTGAAGCCGGTCCCAAGTCCGATTGCAAAAGGTAGGTTATACTTATGCTGTATATTTTCAAACAAGAAAACATGTGTATTTGGTTTGAAAAACATGTTGCTTATGTGCAATTCGGGAAACATTTATGCTACCTGAAAGCAAACAAATGAGCATTGTGTCGGCATTTGAAAATTCTGTTGAATTTCAAGACTTCACACAGCAATAAAATGTGCAAGGTTCAAATTTTACTCTCTGTTAAAACACGCATGTATTTAAGAATCAGCAGACAAGTTTATGTGAGAATTTTTTGTTTCAAGCAAACACGTAAAAGCAAACATGCAGACGCAATAGTCGTATTCAAAATTTTGCGCCAAGTGTTTGCCCCTTCTCAAATCACGAAAAATTAAATTAACTACGCCGTAGTCATTTTTACGTTTTTATGTTTGTATGCGATTTTTGCCCTGTTGGCTTTACTGATGTTCCTCTCCTCATTAGTTCTCTACTCTCATAGTTGACCATAACAAGCTCATACTTAAATCAACTTATCCTTTGAATTTCGTTCTCTTCGCAGGATTTCATCGAAAGTTTCAGCGTTTAAACGTTGTTTGAGGCTGCCATCTGAAAAATGTTCAAAACTCGGAAAATTTAAAAATTGATTCCTTATTTTTATTGCAAATGCTTTGCATATGAGAACGTAATTTGAAGCATCTGCTGGTGCAATATTAACGGAAATGGCACATTGCTAGTTAGCCTGTGTCAGCAGCAAAGCGAAATACATACCAAATCTGCTTCACGTTAAGTTAAACCCAACCAGTAAATTTCGTTTCGCTTGAATCACTGCGCTGAAAGGTATACGGGTGAACAGAATTTTAGGGTAACCACCCTCAAAACTTTTCAAATTTTTAAAATGTTAATATTTGTTGTTAACTTTCATTGCAGGATCATTCTCAATTGGAAATCTAATGACATAATCGCTCAGTAAAGAAATTCCACAAAATTACAAAAATGGTCATAGCTGGCAGCCCTTTCATGATTTTTGTACGAAATTCCTCAAAAATTTACTTCATATTAAGGTCCATTTACTGCATTAACTTCGTTTTGATTTCTACACTGGACCGGAAGTTATAGGGAAAAAAGCTTTATTTTGCTGAGCAAATTTGCAAGATTTATGAGACAAAAATCACCACAGCTGCCAGCCCTATACTAATTTTTCAACTAAATTTTCACCAAATGTTACAGAGAGTGACATTCAAATATTGTGTAAATTTTGTTAAAATCTGATGGCTGAATCGGAAGTTATAGGCCAAAAAGATGTTTTTTTTTTCTCAGTAGTTTTTCAAGATGGTACCCCTGCCACAGGCTTGCCCGCATTTCAAAATCACTTCTATCAGACCTGGTCCTAGCTAATACCAACATATCCTGTAAATTTCATTACGATCGAGTTATCCGGTCGTCAGTTCTCGTGAACAGAACTTTCGAGTGCTGAAAGTAGAGGAAATTTGGTGATGGGTTGCCGTTCTTATGCAAATCGGAATTTTGAAATTTTGTCTTGAGATGAAGGACAAAGGATAAAATTTATAAAAAATTTGAAATTTTTGTCAAAAATCAAAAAATTTTCAGGAAGGTCAATGATTTGAAGGATTTTGCCACAGCTACAGGGTTACTCGCTTTATGCTGAAAATCTATGTGTGCCATATTTTAGTCAATATCAATACGCTCTGTAATTTTCACGATGATCCATTGTTTTTCTTACAAGTAATGACAAATAAAAATTTGAAAAAAATTCCTTGCCTACTTTTAGGCACCCTGCACCCACACACGGCTCAAAATTTCCAATTCTTTATCATAGACAAGCTTAGAACATCATTAGTTTTCATTCCCAATACTTTTCTTTAACAAAAATTTACACTGCTTGGAAATATAGGAGTTCCTCAAAATTCAATAAAACGCTCGCCTCCGCCAAAAGGTTTAGGATATCTGAATTTGGACCTACCTACTATATACATCTACGTTCTTCAAAAATTTCAGCTCAATCGGATTGAGAGATTATCTCCCTTAATCATTTTGCTGATATATATATATATATATATATATATATATATATATATATATATATATATATATATATATATATATATATATATATATATATATATATATATATATATATATATATATATATATATATATATATATATATATATGTATATATATATATATATATATATATATATATATATATATATATATATATATATATATATATATATATATATATATATATATATATATATGTATATATATATATATATATATATATATATATATATATATACATATATATATATATATATATATATATATATATATATATATATATATATATATATATATATATATATATATATATATGTATATATATATATATATATATATATATATATATATATATTTATAAAGAAATATGAATTTTCGGCGAAACGAGTTTAATACTATTGTTCTTCGAACATTATGCTTGAGTTACAATCAATGCAACCAACATTTGCTGCCAAGTTTTGTTGGTGGAACGAGTTACAATCAATGCAACACAACATTTACTGTCATCTGTCACTGACTATATTAAAGAAATTGCTGTTCGATAATTTGGATCCTTTAAAGTCTCGGAAAGAGATATCAGTGAATATTTGATCCTCTAAAAGCTGCGGAGTATAATGTAAAGCAAAAATGAGACAAAAAAATACAAATTCTGATTGTCATTTACATATGACATTTCCCATTTCCCGGACTCTCATAGGAACAGGTGGAATTGGATATTTTCAAAATGTTGTTGCCATGCCAAGTGTGAGATATGAGCAAACTCTGCTGCCAAGCAAAGTTGTGTTGCATCATTGTAACTGCTCTCATACGTTCTCATGGGTTCAAACTCATTTCGACGTGCAACAAATGTTGGTTGCATTGATTATAACTCTAGCTTTAGTAAAAATGGCCATCGGGCGGTTTGACACATGTTTAATTTTCGTGTTTTCATCAATTAAAAGTGTAAATGTTTAGATTGCTGAATAAACAGTGCGAAAGTTAAAAGTTTTTTGCACAAATAACTCAAAGGATTTCGCCCTAGAATGTGTAATGTAAGTACAAATTCAATTTGAACAAATGCATCTATTTTTATCGAAATTCGTATAGAAAGCTTTCGACTCGTGGAAAGAAATGGTAGCTAAATGTGTGCAAGTAACATTTTCGACCTCCCCTTACAAAATAACATCAAATTTCGTTCAGAAAATTTGATTAATTTTGAAATTGGTGCCCCATGTAACACATATTTTATTTTCCTCGTCATTCCAACTAACCCGTAAATCGGCCATGTTGACAAGAATAGAAATGTATGGAAATGTATGTTTACATAGAGAGTCTACAGCGCAGAAGGGTATAGTGTCCGGCATTGAGGGGAAAGCTTTTTTGCAGAGAGTAAATTGCATATGTAGTAAAATTGCTTCATTCCCGTACGGGTTCATAGATTATGATTGCGTCTCCATTTTTACTAATTTTCGAAGAAAATTAGTATTAAACTCGTTTCGCCGAAAATTCATTTTTTGTTATGTATATATATATATTTATATATATATATATATATATATATATATATATATATATATATATATATATATATATATATATATATATATATATATATATATATATATATATATATATATATATATATAGACATATACATCGAAAAAAAATGGTATACGAAAAAAATGTTGATAGGGAACATTAAGCAAAAACGTCCAATTTTCTCAAAACATTTTTTTTTGTCTAGCATGATTTCGGGGAACTTTCTTGAGTAGTTTCAGGCTTAATTTCCATACAAGTCCAGGAAAAAACGGCCTAGTTTCGAAGATACGGTAAAAGTAGCTGAAATCGGCCAATTTTGGGTTAGAGTGGTTTGGGATATAACGGGCCAATACCTATTGCTGTGACACAAACATTTCGGTTTCATAGCGGAGTTAGGGATTTTTTGACCATAGTTTGGCAAAAACTGCCTCTACTGCGCTTTCGATGATTGAAAGTGGTCGCGGAATACCATAGTAGTATTTTAAGGATGAAAAAATTTTTGATAGGGAGAATCGGGCAAAAACGTCAAAATTTTCCAACATTTTTTTTGTGTAGCTTGAATCCGAGGATCTTTCTGAGTTATTTAGGCAAAATTTCTATACAAGTCTGGGAAAAAGCGGCCTAGTTTCGAAGATATGGCAAAATGCACAGCCGGAGAAGCAAACTATCGAACCAAAAAGGATATAAACCTTTTCCTACTTAGCACTTTTAGTGCTACTTTCAGTTTTTACGGACGGTTTTCCGGTGGAATTCATTTTGCCAGATCTTCAAAACTAGGCCGCTTTTTTCTAATCTTGTATGGAAATTTCGCCCGAAACTACTCAGAAAGGTTCTCAAATTCATTCTAGACAAACAAATTTGGGGAAATTGGACGTTTTTGCCCAATGTTCCCTACCAAAAAAATGTTTCGATCACCGAAAGCGCCGTAAAAACAGTTTTCGCCAAACTATGGCAAAAAAAACCTGCCTACAAAACCGAAATGTTTGTATCACAGCAATAGGTCTTGGCCCGTTATGTCCCAAGCCACTCTAACCCAAAATTGGCCGATTTCAGCTTTTTTTGCCCTACAAACTTTTTGAATGTTTGAATAAAATACTCGCAAGTACGAAAATACTCGATACTTGATATGCTTTCAAACTACACTACCTTAAAGCAGATTTTATTTTAACATACTTAAAAGCATGACAAAACTAAACTTCATATAATATTTTATCATACACTTTGATCAGACTAAATGGTTTAAGCAACACTATCAGCCATTTATGCATGATAAATGCTAGATAAATGCATGATAAATTATGCATGATAAATGCTAGATAAATGCAGATACTACGCACACTTTTAATGCAAATCGAATATCATTGATTCGCTATTGACGTGAATTACATTACATCAATAGTAATAAATTTGTATTTCCACCAAAAAAGATGCCCTTTAATTTTACAATATTTAAAGCCACCCTCGTCATACAAACACCTCGATCTCTCGCTTACACAACGATACCAGCGGTCGAAAATTGCTTCATTTCCCTCGGCCCATTTCGTATCCATTCCTCTCATATCTATGTTTTGAGTGCATATTCCACCACATGAGCTGCTTATTACGGCCAAACTGTTTCAAACGCCACGTTTTACTTTGGTCTCACGAATGCATTATAACTCATATGGTGGAAGGTTTCAGATATTACCACTGGCATAAATTTCAACGTTTATGAGAGCAAAACACGGGTTAATTATATTCTTTGTCAGTTGCTCATTTCACAAAATTTTGAAAGAAGCATCTCATATAACATCAATGAACAAAATGCTCAGTGCCTGCAGCACTGTACCTGAAGTTGGTGTTTGGGGCTGCGATCCGAAAAATTTGCAGAACTTTGGGAACTGGAACATTGGTTATTTATTTTCATTATAAATGTTTCCGGTATGAATACTAACTGTAAGCATTTATTGATACAAAAGTAGCACAACCGACACGTGCTGGTAACCTTTTGGTAGTATCAAAGCCAAGAATAAATCACATCTGCTTCACGTTATTATATAACATTTGAAGTTATAGGAGTATAAAGAAATTTAGGGTTAACTGCAGCGAGTTTTTTCAAATAATCGAAAACTTAATATTTGGTGTTTATTGTCACTACAATATCATTACCAATTGAAAATTCTACGATAAAACCGCTTAAGAAAGATATTGCAATTAAACACAAAGCCAACAATAGCTGGCAACCCTATCGTGGCTTTTCAATCAAATTTGGCCTGGATAATGCTTATAATAGGTTCCATTAATTGTATGAAATTCGTATTGATTTCATGACTGCACTGGAAGTTATAGGGTAAAAGTTTTATTTTCCTAAGCGAATTTTCAAAACCAAAGACACAAAAATTACCATAGCTGGCAGCACCAATCGAATTTTTCAACCAAATTTCTATCAAACAGAGCTTAGAGTAGGGTTCAGCTACTGTGTCAATTTCATGAAAATCTAGTAACTTATTCACATTTCATAGGGCAAAAAGCAGCTTTTTTTTTATGTAATTTTTCAAGATGGCACCACTGGCACAGATTTGCCTACAATTCAAAATCGCTTCTATCAGACCTGGTCCTACTTAAGTCCAATGCATTCTGTAAATTTCAATTGTACCTGATTATTGATTCGTGAGTTCCCGCGAACAGAAATTTTTGATGGAAAAATATAGGTGAATTGGGAAAGGGTTACCGTTCTTGTCCGACAATGAAATTTCCAAAGTTTTACTTTGAACGTGTCGATAAAGCATAACATTTGTATACAGACTGGTTTTATTGTAAGAAACGGACATTTTTTAGGATATTCTATGGTTTGAATGTTTTCACTTCCAAATTTTTATTTTTTTCAAATTTAAGGCACAAAAATTATCATAGCTGGCAGCTCCAACCGAATTTTTCGACCAAATTTCTACCAAACGTAGTTTCAAGTAAGGTCCAGATACTGTGTGAATTTTTGAATCAGAATTTATAGTGATTGAATCAGAATTTATAGGAATAAAAGCAGTTATCTTCTTAGTGATTTTTCAAGATGGCACCACTGGCACAGAATCACCTCCAATTCAAAATCAGTTCTATCAGACCAAGTCCTATTTAAGACCAATACTGCTTATCGGATCGTGAGTTTCCGTGAACAGAAGTTTTTGATGCTTAAAATATAGGTAAATTGGGCAAGGGTTACCAGGCGTGCCCGTTATACCATATCTTTTTTTTTCTTTGGTTATGTAAACAAAGCACAAGATTTACATATGAGTGGCTTCTTTTTGAAGAAACGGCATTTTTTCAAGAGAGACGATGATTTGGAGGTTTTCAATTTATTTGCCCGCTCTAGCTGCAGGGTTGCCAGCACGCTCATTAAAAATCTACACAAATCTACAACTAAATAATACCAATATGTCCTGAAAATTTCGCAATGATTGAATAGCTCTGTCAAAAGTTATCGCAATTGTAAAATTTTCAAATTTTCCCGTTCTCTTTTTAGGCACCCAGTGCACACATGGGGTTAAAAAATTCCAAAACATTACTCGATTTAGATGTAAAACACGTTCGAAATTTTTTTCGTCATCTTTATTTTTGTACGGAATAATAGGTATATTAAAAATATCACTTAAATGGCCGCCAGCGCCAAAGGGTTAAAGATAATTGACATTTAGTGAAACCTGGACCTATTTTGCGTATACGTCAATGTTCAGCTCAATCGGATGGCGCGTTCCCGAGATTATCTCACTGAAATTTTTTAATGATATATATGTATACATATATATATATATATATATATATATATATATATATATATATATATATATATATATATATATATATACATATATATATGTATAGATATATATATATATATATATATATATATATATATATGTAAATATATATATATATATATATATATATATATATATATATATATATATATATATATATATATACATATATATATATATATATATATATATATATATATATATATATATATATATATATACATATATATATATATATATATATATATATATATATATATACATATATATATATATTGTTAAATAAGCATTCTTGCATAATTCAATTCAAAGCTATTATTTATCAATAACCATAAATGCATTTTTTCTCTGTTTTGCGATGTTAAGCATTCTTGTATAATTCAATTCAAACTCATTATTAATCAATAATCATAATTGCACTTTGTTCTTTGTTTTGCATACAATCATAAATTGTAAACAAAATGTAAACAATTCCGAATGATTGACCAATATCAGGTATATCAACCTTTAATCATGCATGTAGCGAAGTGCTTTGCTTGCATATGCAGTTCGCTGGCATTCCGCTTAATATTTGTAAATTCAGTTATTGCAGTTTTACATACTAAGCTAAATTGCAAGAACTATATTCGGAATTGATAAGCATTAATTTTGTAATAAATACTGTTACCATCACTTTTCGATCAATATCTAAAGTCGTTTGTACAAATAAGTTGTCAAACATAATTTGGTGACCCCCGACTCTTGATGAACCAAGCCTGAATAATATCTCGGCGTGAGGCTGCGTTGAGCATCAAGATTAAACTCAGACAGAGATGATTGTCTGCCTACAAGGAATCAACCACTTTGGACAAGTGCTACAGGAGCATCTACAAAAAATTATCAGTGGGACTGATAATTATTCCAACATATTTAAAAAAAAAAAAAAAAAATCATTAATATTCTTTTGTTTTAAAGGAACTCTATAGGAAAATGGAAGCTGTACTTAAAGAGCAGTTAGACATTGGAGAAGAAATCGAACGGACGGTTCGTAATTTTAAAAAGGATCCCCAAGAGCGGAAGGATGTAAAATATTTGCAGTCGAGACTAGAAAAGATCCAGAAACTATGGGGAGAGTTCGAGAGGAACGACGAAATGTTAAAACCATGTCAGGAGGAATTTAAGGACGTTGACTACTTCAAAAGTCAATACTTTGAGGCAATTAAGGCATTAATGGAAAAAATGGTCGACCACATACAAAAACTATTGAGTGTGAACCACAGCTCAGTAGTCAAACCGGTGCAGCAATCGATTCGGTGCGAAGAAATTATGTTGCAAACTTTAAGAAGTTTGTTAAAACGCACCGAGGACCGACTTAAGACTGATCAACCGCAAGAATATAACGAGTGCCAGTTGCAAGCCATTAACCGACATTGGGATTCGGTACGATCCAAACATCTCCAAATTTTGGAGGCGTCAGAAATAACAGAGGAGTATGATTGTAAAACTTACAATGAACCTGAAGTATGGGTGGAAGCTGTTCAGCTGCAACTGATGAAGATGACGTCATCATCGAACAAGTCAGTTCAGGCCAGTGTCAAGCTTCCTCGTATCGAGTTGCCAAAGTTTGATGGGAACTACCTTGCATGGCAGGAGTTCCATGACTTATTCAATCAACTAATTCATGAAAATTCTTTAGGGCCAGCACAGAAGCTCTGGTTTTTAAAAACAAATTTAGTTGGTGAGGCGGAGGCTTTAATTCGGCATTTACCTGTCTGTGACAGCAACTACGAGCCAGCCTGGAATTTAATCAAAGAACGCTATGAAAATAGAAGGCTATTGGTTAATGCAGTGCTGAATAAACTTATTTCACAGCGGAACATCATGGGCGAATCAGCGCAAGAGATCAAGGTACTCCATGATGTTACGCAAGAGTGCATGAGAGGGTTGGAAGCATTGAAAATTCAAGTTGATCATTGGGATCCAATGTTGATGTTCTTATTGGTGAAGAAATTGGATAAAACAACGCATATGTTGTTCGAGCAGTCTCTAGATGAACCTCGGGAAATCCCAACTATACGCCAATTTTTGAGATTTCTGGAATTAAGATTCCAATCCTTGGAAGCTTTAGGAAACAAGGTGCGACAACAGCCTAAAGCAGGTCCAACGCAACAAAAGACTGCATTAACCACCATCAAACCAACGGAGACTGGTTGTTTGATGTGTAAAGGTAGTCATAAAATCTATTACTGCGAGGAGTTCTTAAAGCTTACCATATCGGGAAGGAGAAACTTCATCTCAAAAAAGCACCTATGCTTCAACTGCTTCAAGACAGGGCATAGTGTCAAAGACTGCACATCAAGATGTTGTTCTAAATGTAATAAAAAACACAATACATTGCTCCATCTGGAAAAAGACATGGCTAACGCTACGTCAACCAATACAACATTGACTACTTTTTCTGAACAACGTGATTCATACGTCTTCCTCGGAACAGCAGTTGTCAATGTGGTAGACATACATGGCACAGTGCATACAGCAAGAGCATTGATAGACTCAGGATCGCAGCTGAGCTTTGTTACAGACAAGCTGTACAAGAACCTGCAGGTAAACTATACATTGGAATCGCAGGATATAGCTGAGGTAGGTAATAGTCGTCAACACTCTTCGAAACGAGTGAATTTAACAATGAAGTCCAAGTGCAATAATTTCAGCATTCAGTTTGAAGCATTTGTATTAAAAGCAATAACTAGCAAGCATCCAGATAAGCAAGTGGATATCTCCCAATGGCCAATTCCTAAAGATATTTCACTAGCAGATCCTTCGTTCAATGTACCCCAGAACATTGATATTTTAATTGGAGCAGAATTATTCAGTTCTATAATGGTCCCAGGAGTAATTTCTTTAGGATCACATTTGCCAACACTACACAACACTGTTTTTGGATGGATGATTCTCGGAAAGGTAAAGTCATCAGCAACAGAAGCGAAATTTTGCGGCGTAGCAAAAAGTCTAGATGAGCAGCTGGAGCGGTTTTGGGAGATAGAGGAAATTGGTGCATCGTCAAATTCGACAATGTCATCGGAAGAAAAAGAATGTAAAAATTTCTTTCTTTCAACAGTAAACAGGACTCCAACTGGAAGATATGTTGTACGGCTTCCTTTTCAAGAATCTCCAACTAGTCTTGGGGCGTCAAAACAGATAGCTCTACAGCGATTGAGTGCTCTTCAAAGAAGATTTACCCGAAGTTCAACACTGCAAAAGGAATGTGCCGATTTCCTTGAAGAATATTTAACATTGGGTCATTTAGAACCAGTTACGGATGTTGATGATGAAAGCAAGCCCCATTATTATCTTCCTCACCACTGTGTGTTGCGGCCAGAAAGCAAGACAACAAAGTTGCGGGTTGTATTCGATGGATCGGCGAAAACATTAAGTAATAAGGCTCTTAATGATATATTACGTACTGGACCCATATTGCAACAAAACTTATTTGACATTTTGCTGCGCTTTCGATGTCACAGATACGTCATGACGGCTGATATAGAGAAAATGTATCGCCAGATCATTGTCGCTCCGGAAGATCAAAATTTCCAGCTTGTTCTTTGGCAGAATAAGCCTGGAGGTAAAGTTGAGACATTCCGATTAAAAACGGTGACCTATGGTACACGTTGTGCTCCATATTTGGCCATAAGATGCTTAAACCAATTGGCTCGAGATGAAGGTGCGTCATACCCGTTAGCAGGAAAAATAATTCAGCGAGATTTTTATGTTGATGACTTGTTGACTGGATGCGATTCTCTCAAAGAAGCTTTACTGATTCAACAGCAGACAATAACTCTTCTTGGAAAAGGTGGATTCAAATTACGGAAGTGGTGCTCAAATAACGCAGAACTTGTTAAATCCATACCACCAAAAGACAAGGCTGTAGAAGTTGATATTACGAAGCTAGAGTCTGAAAACGTTGTGAAAACCTTGGGACTAACGTGGAATCCTTCATCTGATGAATTCAGAATCAACATCAATGGCTTCAAAAGTACGAAGGAAGTAACGAAACGGATCGTGCTGTCAGGGATGTCACAACTTTTCGACCCATTAGGCCTGGTAAATCCAGTGATCGTATTGGCAAAAATTTTCATGCAGCAACTGTGGGAAATCAAGCTTGATTGGGATACACCACTTCCAGAAGAACTGCAACATCGGTGGACAATGTATAGAGCACAACTTCCGCTTTTGAATTATGTCAAAATACCTCGAAAGATAAGAAACTTTGACAACAATAAAATCTTTCAACTTCACGGGTTTGCAGATGCAAGCGAAAGGGCTTATGGAGCGTGCATTTATTTAAGTTCGCAAAATGGAAAAGGGATAATAACGACATTTTTAATGTGTGCTAAGAGTCGAGTAGCGCCTACAAAGAAGAGAAGCATTGCTAGATTAGAGCTATGTGCAGCTCAGCTGCTTGTCAATTTAATGCAGCAAGTAAAAAATATTATACCTGTTCCCATCACAAAAACGTTTTTGTGGACGGATTCAACAATTGTTCTGCAGTGGATTTCTTCACCTCCATCAAAATTTACAACATTTGTGGCCAACAGAGTTGCAGCCATACAAACAGCCACAGGAGCTGGGGTTTGGCAACATGTCGAGTCAGGAGACAATCCAGCAGACATGGTGTCACGAGGAATGCTTCCCTCTCAACTGATAGCGGCCAACCAGTGGTTTGAAGGGCCGACTTTTCTTCGCCATCCTATTAGAATTAAACCAGCTCCTGATTATCTAAGTACCACACATGTTGTTCCGGAAACAAAAAGGACGAAGTTTGTACTTGCTGCTACTCCAACAATTCAAAGTTATCCAACGATTCAAACCATTCGACATAACAACAACTTCCAACGATTGCATGAGGTTCTAGCTCTAATTATCAGATTTGCGAGCAACACTAGAACACCGAAAAAGGAGCGAACAATTGGCAAGCCAACACCAGCTGAATTGGATACAGCACTAAAATTGATTGTAAAAGAAATGCAAGCTCATGATTTTCGGTTAGATCTAGATCATCTGAAAAAGCATAATACCGTCAAAAGTGACAGTAATCTAAGAGCATTAGCTCCATTCCTAGACGATGAAGGAATAATACGTGTTGGAGGAAGGATACCCAAAAGTAAGTTATCATACCAGGCAAAGCACCCTATGCTTATTTCAAACAAAAACATCATATCGAAGTTAATTTTTGAAGATCTACACAGGAAATATTTGCATGCAGGCCCACAAACCTTACTATATATTTCACGACAAACATTTTGGTGCATAAATGGAAAATATTTGGCCAACACTATTGTAAAGCAATGCGTCCGATGTGCACGAGCAAAACCAAAATTACTCAACCAACTCATGGGAGATCTTCCTGCAGAGCGAGTACAACAAGCTCGACCATTTTTGAATACAGGCGTGGACTTTTGTGGACCCGTCAAAATTCATTTCCAAATCAGAGGGAAACAGCCCGTAAAAACTTATATTGCTGTCTTTGTATGCTTCTCTACAAAGGCAGTACATTTAGAGTTGGCTTCTGATTTGACCACTGCAGCATTCATTGGTAGTCTAAAGCGATTTATTGCAAGGCGAGGATTACCGGCTAAAATATTTTGTGACAACGCAACTAATTTTGTTGGAGCCCGATCAGAATTACAAGCACTTTGCGATATACTTTTTAAGAAAGAAGGCCAAGAAGCAATTCAAACACTGTGCTGCAAGGAAAGAATCGAATGGTTGCACATACCACCAAGATCGCCTCATTTCGGTGGCTTATGGGAAGCCGCTGTAAAATCAGCCAAGTACCATTTAAAAAGGATACTCGAAAGTGCACCTTTGACATATGAGCAGTTGCATACAGTGATTTGTCAGGTCGAAGCTGTATTAAATTCAAGACCACTTATGCCTATGTCTTCTGATCCAAATGACGTGCAAGCTCTAACACCGGGTCATTTTCTGATCGGACAGCCAATTTGCACACTACCAGAGCCGTTGAGACATGTAGACAACTTATCTCTGGCTACAAAATGGAAACTAGTTCAGTCATTACATGTGGAATTCTGGCAAAGATGGTCCAAGGAATATTTACAAAGTTAACAAAACCGTTACAAGTGGCAAAAACCACAGCCAGAATTGACAAATGGAACCCTTGTGTTGTTAAAAGACAATAACATTTCACCACTACAATGGAAGTTGGGCCGCGTAATAAAGGAAATCCCAGGAGCCGATAATCATAATAGAGTGGTCAAAGTTAAAACATCAACAGGTGAATTTGAGCGTGTTATTCACACACTTTGTCCTCTTCCCGATAATATAACTACACCGGGTCCAACGTCTGATGAATCAGTTGAGCCAGCTAACGAAATTACAAAAAACACTAAGCCAAAAATAGCGCCCGTGTGCTCCAACTATCCTACGTTAAACTCCGGTTCAATCAAAAGAAAAGCTGAAAATACTAACCCAACTAAAAAGAAAAAGGGAACATTTTTGTTGTCACAGGTTCTGCTCTGTGTACTGTTGGTATGTCCCTTCTTCAAGGAAACTCAAGGAGAAGTTTATGATCCAGTTCAAGTCACCCCATTCACAACCAACCCCGGAATTTTCTTTGAGGATGTTGGATCCATGCGGCTAAGCCATAATAGTTGGAAAATTATTTCCTACTATAACTTGACAGGATACTGGGCTGAATATGATGGCACGACGAGATCAATCAACAATTTGATGGGGCTTTGTTCAGCGCAAGAAAAACTGCTCAACATTACAAAGTTTTGCAATGCAGTTGTATCTCAGCTCCATCACACGCATGTAGAAATTCAAAGGAAAAATGCATTACTATATCAGCATCCCATAGAAGCTCTAAGGAAGAGAAGATCTCCATTAAACATTGTTGGCTCGGTAGCACATTCCTTGTTCGGTATATTAGACGATGAATTCGCCAAACAATATGAAGAGCAGATACAAAAGGTAAAAGAAAATGAGCAATATATACTCACACTATTCAAGAACTAAACCAGTGTTATAGACAGCACAGTCCATATATTTAAAAAGAATGCAGAGGAAATTCATCATCAAGTCCAATTCATCGAATCCCAAATAGAACATCTAACAGAAACCACTCGGAAAATTGAGGAAATCAGTCAAATTTTCAATTCCATTGCACTTCAAACCACTCTTATGTTGAATCATCTTCAAAATACGCAAAACACCTTACTGGGAATAATAACAAACACTTATCATGGAACAATTAACCCTCTGTTGCTCAACGCAGGACAATTACACAAGCAAGTTCAGATTATGAAACAACATCTGCCTCCAGACCAATTATTACCTGTTCCGAAAACCTCACCACTAAAACTGTACAACTTGGCTGAAGTACAAACTCGAACGACAGGAAAGCATATGATATTTGATATTCGAATACCGTTACTAACCGCTGAACACTATCAACTGTTGAAACTCTACTCAATTCCAACGAAAAAAAACCACTCAGTTATCCAAATCAAACCATCTTCGAATTATTTGGCTGTAACACTGCAGCGAGATAAATACTATCCGTTGTCTGAATCAAAAAAGGGCCAATGTAAGCACTTCGATTCGGATTCTATCATCTGCATCCAAAGTCATCCAATATACACCCTACAGTCAGACGTCAGTAAATGTGAAATGTCCTTGTTAACACATTCAACGGAAATTTCATCCAAATGCAACATTGAAAGGCTTGCAACGCCCACGGACAACTACTGGATCCAGCTTGAAAACAAGAACCGCTGGATATATTCAGTCTTCAAGTCGGTAGCATTAGGTGTTGTTTGCAAGCAAACTATATTTACTAAACAAATCATGGGAACCGGCATTCTAAGATTATCACCGAATTGTATTATTAATCAACAGACCATGATTCTTACAGGGCACACTCAATTCACTGAAAAAACAAACTTTTCATTTATTCCTTTGATCCACTTCGCCAACTACACTGGACCTACCATTAACTCACGAAAATCAAGCCTCGAATCCGCATGGAAGATTGAGTCTAGCGAATTAGATGCGATTCACACCAAACTAAAAGATGAACTATCCGCCAGCCTACCCGAACAGTTATCCTCACATGACACCCACAATAACGCAGTCAACTACATCACCGTGACGATCCTGCTCATAATCACGATTTTTTACCTCCATCAGAAGTTCCGATTTAGATTACGAAATCACTCCCCAGCTGTTGAAATTCTGTCACGAGAATTCAAGGTGGCGGAAGATGTTAAATAAGCATTCTTGCATAATTCAATTCAAAGCTATTATTTATCAATAACCATAAATGCATTTTTTCTCTGTTTTGCGATGTTAAGCATTCTTGTATAATTCAATTCAAACTCATTATTAATCAATAATCATAATTGCACTTTGTTCTTTGTTTTGCATACAATCATAAATTGTAAACAAAATGTAAACAATTCCGAATGATTGACCTATATCAGGTATATCAACCTTTAATCATGCATGTAGCGAAGTGCTTTGCTTGCATATGCAGTTCGCTGGCATTCCGCTTAATATTTGTAAATTCAGTTATTGCAGTTTTACATACTAAGCTAAATTGCAAGAACTATATTCGGAATTGGTAAGCATTAATTTTGTAATAAATACTGTTACCATTTAGAAAATAAATCACTTTTCGATCAATATCTAAAGTCGTTTGTACAAATAAGTTGTCAAACATATATATATATATATATATATATATATATATATATATATATATATATATATATATATATATATATATATATATATATACATATATATATATATATATATATATATATATATATATATATATATATATATATATGTATATATATATATATATATATATATACATATAGACATATATATATATATATATATATATATATATATATATATATATATATATATATATATATATATATGTATATATATATATATATATATATATACATATATATATATATATATATATATATATATATATATATATATATATATATATATATATATATATATATATATATATATATGTGAAAATATGAATTTTTGGCCGAATCGATTTGAATACTAATGTTCTTTGAACATTAGTAAAAATGACAAAAACTAAATAAGAATATATAAATATAAAGTATATAAAAACAAAATACAAGAAATTCTTAAAGTATTAATTAATAAAGTGAAACTAAGTAGAGTAAAAAAGAAGAGAAAGCATCCATTATAAACAAGAAAAGAAAGTAATATTAATTAATTAGAATCAAACATTTTGCTCCGAACCATATTTTTGAAAATGGCAATAGATTGTGCAAGAGGACCAAGTTGAAGTCTATTGTGAGTGCGTAAGAGTCGTGAAATGGGAGGGTAGAAGAAAGTGTCAGTACGAGCGTACGGAACATCAAATAGAATGAAAGACCTGATTGGTCTTACGGATTCCCGCGCCATGAACAAAACTGCTAATGAGGAAGATAGGTAGCCACGACAGATTTTGAAAAGAAAACTCTCATCCAAGCAAAATCTGCGCTGCTCCAGGAGAGGAATGTTTAGAAGAGATAGAATTTTACTATAGGGTAAATACGGCAGACTATACTTAAAAAGTAAAGTACGCGTAAACCTGCACTGAAAAGATTCAACAGCGTCAGAGAGGAATTTGAAACAAGGAGACAACTCTTGACAGCAGTATTAAAGTACAGAACGGACAAAGGTAATAAACAGGTGGACACAAGTAGAAATACTAAATGAATTGTAGCAGGAACGAACCACGAAGCCAGCAATCCGAGAAGCTTTCCTAATGATAGTAAGGACATGAACATCGAATTTCAGTTTGCGATCAAATGTGACCCCAAGATCTGAGAAATGATCGACACAAGAGAGGATAGTGCCATCAATAGCGTAAGGAAAGACATGAGTCCGAAGCTTAAGGGAAAAGGACAGAGAAAAACATTGGAAACATTAAGGAACAAACAGTTCAAGTTACACCAACCAGAGATAGCATACAAATCATCCTGAAGAAGCAAAGAATTAGCAGTATTTTTGATGACTCGGAAGATTTTTAAATCATCCGCATATAGAAGACATGAAGACTTATAAACTGTGGGAAGGTCATTGTTGAAAAAGAAGATTGACCAGAATTACATTCACATGCACAGGCTCAATGTATGTGTGAACTTTTGAACTTATACTCATTATTGGAAACCTGTAGATAGTACTCAATATATTACCGAACAATTAAGACGTTTATTGTAAAGCTACCCGGGTCTTTTTATAAAATACTAGAAATTTTGTATACGGTGCCGAAACCCGGGAGAGTACGGTTATGATCAATGCGCGTGACAATTTAATAAAAGCGAATGAAGCGGTGCGCGGTATGATAAGCTCGTTAAATGCGGAAGAGTTGGAACGAGATTGTGAAAAAATCACGGAGTGTGAAGATGTGGCAGTCAGTGTGATCAGCCGCCTGAAGCAGCGATTAAACAAAGTGTGTGAATTACAAAATTCACTACATCCAGCGAATCAAAACTCTATCAAAACTCCTGATGTACGTAAACCTGGAGTTCATTTACCGAAATTGGAGTTGCGAAAGTTTTCGGGGAACTTAAGAGAATGGTCACTGTTCTAGGAGCAATATCGTACTACTTTTCGTGAGAATAATACACTCAGCACAATAGATAAATTCAATTATCTACAATCGGTTTTATGTGGAAGAGCCGCATAAGTCATTGCTGGATCTACGCCTACAGAGCATTGCTACGATGCCGCCATTTCGCTTCTACGCGATGAATTTGAAAGCACAGAGAAAGTAATAGATAAGCATATGCAACAGCTACTTTCTATAAATCCAGTAACATCGAGGAACGACGTCTGTGGCTTACGACCACTATATAACTTGATAACAAGTTGCACTATTTCATTAACGGCTCTCGAGTTTCCATCTAACCACTACTATATTATGTTGAAATCAGTCCAGCTAACATGTATGCCTAATGATATGCGTGTCGATTTTTATCGAAGTTATAGACATCCTACTGAGGATGTAATGGCTGACAATGACGACGATGGCCACAAGCTTTCTTCTGTTACTTCGTTGTCTAATGGAGATCATCAAACAAAAGCTCTAGTTTTATTCCTGAAAAACGAAATCGAATCACTGGGAAAATCGAATGAGGCGTCAAGAAATTCATTTTCGACATCTTCTAAGTTGCGAAAAACAGCGGCTGGTCTTTTTACCGCAAATTCTAAGAGCCGTGAGTGCTTTTTCTGCAAAACAAATGTGCATGCAGCGGAAGATTGCAATGCGATGCTCTCTCTAACACAACGTAAAACCTTGCTCAAAGCAAGTGGTAGGTGTTTTCGTTGTACATGTAGTGGTCATACTTCGAAGTATTGCAAGGTAAGAGTATTTTGCAAAAGATGTAAGAAAGGCAGGCATGTTTCGTCAATGTACGAGTATATTGAACGCACACAATCCAACCCTGTGTCAGGAAATATGTTCAGTGGTCAAAGCATTTCGAGAAATAAGGAAGGAGTCTCTGATGCACACAAAGCAGTTTCACAACTTGCTATCAATTTATATGCAGGTGGCGATAAGAGACAAACATTGACACAGGTTTACTTGCTAACTGTGAAAGTATTAGCGTCGTCGGAGCGCAATTCAAATCAATTGCTGATTCGTGTGATTTTTGACGGTGGTAGTCAGATTTCATTTGTACCCGAAAATGTTAGCCGAAAACTGCATCTTCCGAAAATTGGCTCTCACCAAATGAGTGTAGTCCCATTTGGCAGCAGCAAACCAACACCCATGAGGCTATGTAACCGTGTGGGTTTATTTCTAAAAAGCCAGTTTAGTGATGAGCGCTTCTATTTAGAAGTAGTGGAGGTACCCAATATTTGTTGCGATATTTTATCGGTTCCAAAGCAAGAAAGTTTGTTGTTCTGTGAGCTTCAATTAGTTGACATTAAGCTATCTGTGGTTCCTTATGAAGAAGGCATCACAATATTTATTGGCGCAGATCAATACTGGAAGCTTACCAGCGGAAAGATCAAACGTCTGACAGATGATTCGGTAGCTATTGAAACTGTGTTTGGTTGGACGATTCAAGGGCCTTCGCCTAATTCATGCTCTGTCGTTAATGTCAACTTAATACCTACCATACCATGCTCTGATACTACCGTCGAGCAGTTTGATTTTAAGAAATTCTGGGATTTAGAAGCTATTGGAATTAATACCGAAATGCATACAACCGAATATTTAAGCGAAGACTTCAGTTCAAAATGTATTGTTCGAAAGAAAGATCATTACATCGCTTCATTACCTTGAAAATCTCTTCAATCCAAACTGAACAGTAATTGCGAGGGTGCTTTTCACCGTACGATGAGTTTAGTTAAGAAGCTATCGCAGCGTGATGTGAAATTGAAAGAGTATGATCAAGCGATGCGCGAATTTATAACAGCCGGATATGCTGAACGTGTGTCTACTAAATCCTACAGCACACATTTATATTATTAACCCCATAAACCTGTGTACCGAGAAGATAAAGATACGACAAAGCTTCGTATAGTTTTTGATGGATCAGCTCATGAGCAGAATCGATTATCATTGAATGATCATTTATTCACAGGGCCGAATTTATTACTCGATTTGCTCAAAATATTACTGAGATTTAGACTAGGGAGAATTGAAATTACAGCAAATATATAAAAGGCTTTCTTACAGATACATCTTAATGAAAAAGAACGTGATTCTCATCGCTTCTTTTGGTTCACAGAAACGTTAGACTCATTGCCAAGATGACCTCCAATAACCGAATATCGTCTGACTAAAGTCACGTTTGGAGTTACTTCTAGTCCGTTTATTCTCAACGCCACTAGGTCTGTTCCCGTACTTGAATTTATTTAAATATATTCAAATAGATCTTATGAAATTAGTGCACGTAATATGCATGTAATATAAGGAAAATTTGAAATTTGTTGTACGTCGGAACTTTCTGTCTTCTAATTTTATGCGTAGGATAGTTCGTGCAGAACTTGAAGCAATGATTTTCCAGCATATTTGGTTTTTTTGGCAGATACGTTTGCTAGGAAGCACTTTAATTAGCTGGTTGGTTAATTGAATTAGTGCGACGTTATAAAAGATCTGTTCGCGTACTTCAGCAAACTGCAGCAGTAACATAATTTGGCAGCTGGCTTCTTTTTGCTGCAAAATTTGGCTTGAAGCAATTATGCGAATCTATTTGAATATTATAATAGATTCAGGTACGCGAACAGACCTAAAGTTTTCAAAACCGCATGTGTACGCGATATGAAATGCATGGATGGAAATTTTGTATTCGTGTGAAGGAAATATCAAATAAACAATTATTAAATAGATTACATAATTGTTTTACTTCGAAAAACTACGCCTATTTTCATTCAGTCTAATTGTTTTTAAAATTTGCTACTAGAACTTGGTTTCTTTCATAAACTTTGGTTTGATTCGTAATATAGCAGTATGATGAGGCAGCAAACCTGAATGAATTTAAAATTGAAGAGCTGAAAGAAGCATTGATGGAATAGTAACATAGTATTTCACATACAGTTGGTAGATTGTAAAGGTTATTTTCAAAGAAAGCTAAATTCTAAATCCCATGCCGCCAAAGTTGAGAGCAATTAACTGTCACTTTGTAATATTCTACACTTCTCTACACGAAAATTTTTCCGTGTAGAAATAAATAGCACAACCGAGTGTCCGGAATTCAGGCTCGCCAGCGTACTAACCTATATCATCGAAAGTTTCAGTGATTAAACTATAGGTATGTTCCCGTACTACGATTAGTTGCGATTAATCGCGATTAATTTCAATGGAGCCGTTCCCGTACTCCGTTTTACTGAAAACTGAAAATTTTCCCTCTTTCAGTAAGTACGATGAAATTTCAGTAGGGTCTGAGCTACTGAAAAATACTGAAATGTGTCAAACGGTGTGGCGCGAGTAAATATTTTCACATGTGCGCGGCAAACAACATATTTTTTGCGTAATGTTGTTATGAAGGTTGAATATTTTTATGGCGATGATTTATCACCGCTTAAGATATAATCACTATTATATATAATAATGATATAATCACTACTATATACTTATAATCACTATTGTTATCCCAAAAACCGAAAATTGACACTTTTGTTCGTCAATTTTCAAGAAATGCAATGAGAGCGTTCCCGAACTTTTCATGCACTCCCCCACCACATGATTCAGTAAAGTTCAGGAAAATTCAGTGACTGAAAGTACGGGAACAGACCTTATGTCTGTGGTTGCGATCCAAAAAATTTCCAAAACTCAGACAATTTAAGCATCGGTTGCTTAGTTTCGCGTATGCATACAAAATGGAAGCATCTGTTTGTGCAGTGTTTACGAAATTGTTTAGTGTTGTCAATCATGTGTTAGCACCATAGCTGCTTCACGTTTTGTTAAACCCACTCTGTGAATTTCGTTTCGATTGAATGACTGCGCTGGAAGTTATAGTAGTGAATACAATTTTAGGATAACCACCCCCAAAGCTTTTTACATTTTCAACACCTTGTTATTTGTTGTTAATTGTCATTGCAAGATCATTCCCATCTGAAATTTAATGACAACATCGCACGATAAAGAAATATCAATATATTACGAAATTCATCATAGCGTGCAGCCCTTTCATGATTTTTCAACGAAATTCTCACAAAGTTAGAAATACAGTAATATTCACTTATTGCATGAATTTTGTTTTGATTTCGTTACTGCATCGGAAGTTATAGGGGAAAAAAACCTTTATTTTCCTGAGCAAATTTACAATATTTAGGAGATGAAAATTGCTATAGCTGGCAACCCTATTCTAAATTTTCAACCAAATTTCTTCGTAATCTGTCTTAAAGTAAGGTTCACCTACTGCGTGATTTTTGTTAAAATCTGGTGGCTAAATCGGAAGCTATATGCCATAAACCAGTTTTTTTCCTCGGTGATTTTTCGAAATGGCACCACTGCCACAGTGTTGCCCGTATTTAAAAATCACTTCTATCAGACCTTGTCCTAGCTAATACCAATATGTCCTGTAAATTTCATGATGATCAGACAAGCCGGTCGTCAGTTCTCGTGAACAGAAATTTCGAGTGCTGAAAATAGAGATAATTTGATCATGGGTTGCCGTTCTTGTTAACCACGGAATTTTAAAATTTTAAATTGAAGTGGTGGACAAAAGTCAAGATTTATCAAAAATTTGAATTTATTTTCAGAAATCAAAAAAATTTCAGGAGGGTCGATGATTTGAAGGATTTTTCTTCAGGAGCCTGCTGTAGCTGCAGGGTTGCCCGCAAAATCTTGAAAGTTCATCTGTGTTAAGTTTTGGTTTACGTTAATACGCTCCGGAAATTTCACGATGATTTATTGTTTTCGTTAGAAGTTATGACACATCGAAATTTGAAAAAAGATCCTTGCCTACTTTTAGGAACTCAGCGTCCACACAAGGCTCAAAACTTCCATTGAAATTCTGAACATTTTATCCGTCATAAATGATAAGTGTCTCCGTTTTTCTCCATTTACAAAATTTTCGCTCGAAAGAATGACCAGATAATGGAGGCATGTAAAAATTTTGCTTCACAATTAACTCAATACCAGCCTTTTATCGTGAAGCTAAATTTTGAAATGTCTCCATTATCTGGTCATTCTTTCGAGTAAAAATTTTGGCAATAGAGAAAAACAAAGACACTACTCATTCCTGAAGGATAAAGTGTTAAGCATTTCAATTTTCGATCGATTTTCTTATTGGAAAGACATTTGTTGCGGACCGAACTCTTTTGTTCGGCCGGAAAGAGGGTGTCTGGGGACCGAAACTTCACAGTTCTTTTACTTACACAAAACACAACCGTTTGTTTTTATTCACAGTAATTTTATTAGGATGGCTCGTACGCACACATTGATTACAATATGAATTTATGATATGAATATTATGAATATATTCCGATACTAAGGCAATTGATTTAACTGAACAGCTCGAATTGTAATCTTGACCTACCGCTCCGACTGGTCTCTGATGAATTGATTACAAAATGAATTTAGGATATGAATTTTATGAATATTTTCCGATACTAAGGCAATTGATTTTACTGAACAGCTCAAATTCTAATCTTGAACTACCGCTCCGACTGGTCTCTGATGAATTGATTACAATATGAATTTGTGATATGAATATTTTCCGATTTTACTGAACTGTTTGAACTCTAATCTTGAACTAATCTTGAGTTTGAACTCTAATCTTGAGCTCCGACTGGTCTGTGATTAATTGACTACAATATGAATTCAGGATATGAGTATTATGAATATTTTCCGATACTAAAGCAATTGATTTTATTGAAAAGTTCGAATTCTAATCTTGAACTACCGCTTCGAGTGGTCTCCGATGACTGACCTAGTGTTAAGTAGGACTTGTAAGAGCCAGTGGGCCCTATTCTGAGAGTCACCTCACATGATGAATGAGGTGACGCTCATGATTTCGTATTCTGAGAGTCACGTGAGGTGTTCTTATTTCACCTCAAGTGACGTTTTCGATCTGTTGGCTATTCTGAGAGTCACGTGAAGTGACGAGCGTCACGTAAATTAAGATTTTCAGTCACTTGATAATATCAAGTGACTGTGGTCAGAAATGATATAAATTGTTATTTTGAATAAAAAGAAGAAGGATTTTCACGAAGTTTGCATCGTGAACCATAAAAAAAGTAAACAAATCTTATTTTGAAGATAATGCGGTTAAACTCAACTACGTGTTCGCCATAGCCGTTAGCCGTTTTCTAATAAATTTTTGCCTCGTATGTTTGTTATTTTGTAGCTTTGTGTCAATTTTTGGGGAGTTTTATGTTTGATTGGTTGTTTTTGTTTCTGTGGCTTTGAAAATGCAGATGGCATTGATACATGTCTACAATCATTTCACGCCAATTTAGTATGTGCAGCTCATTTTTTCGAGCTAAAAAGAGACATTTGGTGTTTGAATTTGAAAATTGAATTGTGTAAATGTGTTTCCAATAAGAAAATCGATCGGAAATTGACCTGTAAAGTACCAGTTTTAAAAAATAAAGGGTTGCACTGAGATACTCGTGAAGTTAAATTTTTACAATTCTCCATTATCTCGTCATTCTTTCGAGCGAAAATTTTAACAATGGAGAAAAACAGATGCACAGCTTATTCCTGACGGATAAAATGTGAAGGATATCAATTTTTGATCTATTTTCTAATTGGAAAGACAAGCGACAATTCGAATGCCTTATTGGACTGATGAAAAGTCATCCACAAAGCCTGAAACAGCACAGCGAACACATAAAAACCACTTCTAATATTCACCAATACTTCTTACTAATCACTATATTTATAATCGTGTATAGCAAGTTTAATTATACCTGGTACACTTGTAAACACCGTCCTCTTTTTTATTTCCCAAATCATTTGCTTATCCCTGGAAATTTCCTGTTTGCGTTCGATTTTCCTTACTTTCTATTCGACTTTTATTTTTTTAATAATTCCACTCCCTCCAAAGTAAGCCGAACTTATGATATAAAGGTATGAAAAGTTTGTGCGCGCCAACGATGCGCAAGCCGTCCCCCATCTAAGTACTGACCAAGCCCAACACAGCTTAACTTCGGTGATCGGACAAGAAACGGTCGATGCCAGTGTGCTATGGACGTGGTGAATTTCGTGCGATGATAAATTTCAATGACATGATAAATTTCAAACGCTCAAGCGTTGCCATTCAAACACAAATTCATAGTCACCTCACCTAGAGTCATGTCACGTGACTCTCAGAATACCGATTCGTAAGTGACGTGACTTTCCAAGTGACGTGAGATCTCACGTGAGATGACTCTCAGAATAGGGCCCAGTACATTTGTCCCGTACAAGAACGAAAATTGTCATGACGCGACAAATTCATGAAATGTACCACTTCAAAATTTTTGTCATGCTACTCCTCACTTTGCGATTTGTAAGGTGAGAGACAAAGAGCCGATAGTGACGACCAACATGACATGTGAAAGAGAGGCATTATATTGTACGATGCGGGTGCAAGCTAGTACAATGTCGCGTACAAAATACGATGTGTGTACGTTTACCGCTGAAGCACACTGCGACGTCGTCTACCGCAGCCAGGCGCAGCCAAGCTGTCGGTTGAGTTGACTATATGGGTTTTCCATAGCAGCGAGCACACCAAGTCGCAGCTATGCGCAGCCAGGCGCAGCTCAGGTCCAAATGGATTCAACTTTTGTCGCAGCGAAGAGTTGCAATCAGCTGTAATTACTTGAGAAACGCGCGGGATTTGAAATGTATGCGAAAATGTAAATAGAGTTGATTTTATATTATTAATTTTTTGAGGAATTCGAAATAAATTTTTATTGGTAATAGCTTAGATAGTTAAAAGTAAAATAAAAAGATAGTTAAGAGCAAATTTGAAAGATAATTCATAGCACATTGATTATAGTAATTTAAAATACTTGAGTAGTCTAGTTGGTAGATTACTGACTTCTTGCTTGTGGGATCCCTGATTTGAATCCAAGTTCGGACGAAGGCCCGCGAACCAAGCTTTGAGTTCACCTAGCTCTGATTAGGTACGTGGTTAAAAATCAGGGGTAAAGTGAGTCGTCGAATTCCACACTCGTATTCACATTGATTGAAAAAATTGTAAAGAAGCTCCTCACCAGCGAGGGTTGTCGTTGGATTACTTTTAATTTAATTATGGTTTAAAGACCAGTTTTTTTCTCCTACAAGCCAGATCTAGTCAAATGTACTTACATATTTATAACGAGGGCTATTTGGCTTTCTCCTCAAAGCCCATCAGTGAAATATTATGCTAATAGTATAACAAACGCATGTTTAATTTAAATAACATTGGAAAATGTTTTAGAGCCAAGTAAGATTTCAAAGGTGACTATGGTAAAAGGCAAGTAGTAAAATAAACTTTTAAAGCATTTGGCATAAATATAAGGTTGAGTTTACGCTAGAATTAAACTCATTTACAGTGCATAGAAAAGAGTACCCTCGAATAAATCAAAAAATTCATAGCATTATTTCAAAATGCAGTCAAGTAAAGATGCAGTGTTGGATAACGAGGTGACAATAGAGATGCTGATAGCCCAAGTAAAGGAGCGTCTGATTATTCATGAAAAGGCTACAGGCGGATACAGAGATGTCGCTGTGAAATTCAAACATCAACTGAAAATTCTTCTACTTCACTGACACTTAGTCACGTTTCAGTGTAACCAGGCGATTTCGTTGGCTGCGCTTGGTCACTGATGGCTGCGCCTCGTTGCGTCGACTGTACTTCAGGCATTAATCAGTTTGTACTACTGAGTAGAGACGAGTTGAGACTTTTTAACTCAAATCTTCAATTCAAGCAGTCGTGGCGAGCCGAATGCTAGAGTTCGTTCTATCGCCTCTTTTGTACTATTCGCCTCTTTTGTACTACATCGACTCTTTTGTACTACATCGCGTCATTTGTACTATATCGCCTCTTTTGGACTATCGCCTCTTTTGTACCGCGTTCATAAAAAACGCCTCGCCTCATTTGAAGTGGGACATTGTACTGGCTCAGTACAGAAAAGAGGCGACTCTTACAAACTCTTTTGGAAACCGTGTCCTATTCAACACTAGACTGACCCATCACAAAGTCTCATCATCGCAAAAACGTCAACGCATCAAAATATTTCGCAGCCACTAGCCGTGTTTATAACGTGGTTTCAAACCGGCTTAGGATTAGTGAAGCCGTGTTGTATACGCGCAGTGGATTGATTTGAGTTAAGTCGATCCGATCACGAAATTTTACAGGATTGGATCGACTTGGGCGTTAAAAGACGCGGATCGAGCGATTGAGGATTGAAAAATTCGAGGCCGACTTCACTTATGTATGTGACTTTCCAATGCGGCATACTTCACCATTGTGGAAGTGAATGAAATTTTTGAATACTTGAAATTTATGAATCCAGCATATATGCGTTTTAGATATTTTTTTGAGATTCTAAGGAAAATAACATGGAATTTAGAATGAGAATAATATAATTGTTACTGTAGGTATGATCGCGTATTGGAGCAGCAACATATTTTTGCAGGAGGCTTCTTTTTGTGGCAACATTTCGCTTGCAGCAAGAGTACAAAATCAACTTGCTGCGAATGTATTTGCATATATTTTCACATGTTATGATTCAAAATAATTTGAAAATAGGCAAGACTATATGTATATTGCATGCTTCTTGAGTGGAAAAATTTGATTGGAATTAACTAGCCTTAAGCTATTTAGCAGATCAATATGGAAGAGAACATCCCTTAATTATTGGGAGTGAAAACAATACAATGTAAATGAAATTCGCACCGAAGCCCCAATAATATAATCATGCAGGACTAAATACATTTTTGGAACCAGAACGTACGGGGGCTTATAACGTCTCCAGATAATCCCACATGTTGTAAAACCTGGTGCGAAAAAATTTAACTTATACTGTTAGCAGGGCATGTTTCTTACGTTTCGCAAAATGTGCGATCTTCTGGTTATTACTTACTAATGAAGGAGAGTCGGACTGTGTCTGCAAATACAGTTACAATAAAAAATACCAGAATAATAAATAGCACTGGTGGATGATTTGTTTTGCAACCCGTATGCTAGGTAAAAGTAAGTTAGGTAAACAATGGAAAAGTGTTTTGTGAAAATACTATTCTTTTCACACAAATGAAAATTTAATAAAGAAATGGAAATAAATGCAAGCCTATCAATTTATTTTGGGGTTTTTCCGTATCTTTTATTAGAGGTAGGGTCATAAAATTTAATTCAGGTACATGTGTTGGTATTATTAATTATTGATTATTCATAATTATTCATTATTAATTGACGCTGACATAGAAAATTCATTATTATTGTTGATATCAGAAGTCTTTGATTGTCCATTTTAACAAGCTTTCACATTTTTTTACTTTCAAATTTCAAAAAATTACCGCATCTATTGTCGGACGAAAACACCCACATGAAATCTAAAACTCAATCGCGTTTCAAATGACTTGGTCGATCCTGTCACATCGCAGACCTACTTTGACTTGGCAGCCATTTTTATTTCAATCCAAGTCGGTCTAAGCCAGTCTAAGTCGATCTGCATTATAGACGCTGCTACTGACTGCTTGATGCATTCCCATAGTCGACAATACAATGCAAACATCTTGCTTACATTGCATTCCCGATCATGAGAAAACATCACACAGTGCGACGCGATAGTTCGTTAAGGTTCAGTTAGCGAACGTGCGTCGCGTCCGTCGCGTCCGCAGCGTTTTATGACCGGACGCATCGATGATCTTTGAGAGTGCGTCGCGTCCGCTGCGTCTGTCAAAGGCAATGGTGGTCAGTTTTTATTTTCGTGGTGTAAAATTCATATTCGAACGCGGGAGTAGTTTGAGCTGTTTTGTGATTTGTTCGTTCAGTTCGTGCGTGGGTTCCGTGTGTCGAAGTCGAAGGTTTTAAGTTGAAATATTGTCGTGGTGTATAAATAATTGTAGAATGCGAGAGTTATTTGAAATTTTAAGCATGTTATTTATGCTGTATTCAAAATATAAGAACATGAAAAGAAAAAGAAGGTGGTCGGTACGTCCGACGAACGTCGATCGGGAAATAAATGGGTATTTTAAATCGACATACAATCGTATGAAGGATATTGATCCCGAATTGTTTTTCGAACAAACGCGGATGAGGCGGCCATTGTACAACCTATTACTGACGCTGATCAAAGACGATTTGCAGAATAATCGTCGAAAGCTTGGAATCGACTTAGAATGCCGATTAGCAATAACCTTATCGTAAGTACATATATCGTAGTGAGTTGAGAATAGTTTAAAACATAATAATAATTGCAGATATTTGTCGCAAGGAGTGACGCCAACATTTTTAGCATGGGCATACAAACTAGGCAGAACAACTGTGCGCAGTATTATATTGGAGACCTGCGATACGATATGGCGCGTTCTATCGCCGATATATGTATCCAAACCTACTGAGGCGGACTATATACAAATAGCGGAGCAATTCAACAAGAAATGGAATATGCCGCATTGCATTGGGGCGATTGATGGAAAGCACATCCAAATCAGGAAGCCACGAAATACTGGGAGTATGTACTTCAACTATAAGAAGACACATAGCATTGTTCTTCTTGCGGCATGCGATGCTAACTACATATTTACCGATGTTTGTGTGGGGGCTTATGGATGCCAAAGTGATGGAGGTATGTATTTTGCGAATGTTTATGGTTTTTAGAATTGCTAACGTATTCTTAATGTTAACAGGCATTTTGAGAGCGTCCAAATTTGGCAGCGACATACTTGGGGACAAGTTACCGGTCCCCCAACCCAGCCCATTAGGCGAAACACATTCAAGTTTTCCATATTTTTTTGTTGGAGATGCTGCTTTTCCATTGCGAACAAATATTATGAGGCCGTATCCGGGAAAACAGTTGTCCGATGACAAAGAAATTTTTAATTATCGGCTGTCCAGGGCACGTCGAATGATTGAAAATTCTTTTGGAATTCTAACGGCGCGGTGGAGAGTGCTACTCAATTCCATGCATTTGCTCCCGCGGAACGCAGAACGAGTTGTTCTCGCAACAATTGCGTTACATAATTTTATTATGCTTAATGATCCTGGCAATCAGTACCTCCCAGAAAAATTCGCAGACTGGGAGGACAGCAGTCATCAACTGCATCCTGGCGAATGGAGACAGGAGCTGCAAGGTCTGCATTCCGTCCGGGTGGGAGCCAATAATGCGTGCAGGAAAGCCTTTGATCTCAGGGATTCCCTAAAAAAATACCTCAACGAAGAAGGTGCGGTTCCTTTTCAATACATTAGAAAAAATATTCACTGTTAATTAGTGTTAAAATTTTAAGAAATGTTAGTGAAGAATGCGAATAAATGTAAACTTGTTTGGTTTGCTGAATTTATTTTTTTTTGTTCAACTGGAAAGGAAATTACATTTATACTTATGCAATAATAGTATACATTGTAAGGCAACAAAAGAAAACATATAAAAACATTTTCAAATTTAACTATACTAAGTTGGCGAAGACTGGTTTTCCATCGGCGCTTCGACTGCTTGCAAAATTTTTATTTTGCAGGCTGCTTTCATCTCGGGCTTCATTTTCTTCATTCGACATAAAATTGAATTCAAAAAAAGCCTGTCTTCGTCGTCGACGGTCTCCAGTTTTTCATTAAATTTTTGAAGAGTCTGCAGGAAGGCAGACTCAACATCAATTTTCCTTTTACGCTTCCTATTTGTATTTACGCTTCCTATTTGTTCTGCATCCACCACGCAGCTGTCCGAAATTTCGGCAGCAGCTTCTTCGGGACTTGTGGTAACCGAGGACAATGGCTCACTTGCCGAGTAATAGTTTTCTATAACACTGAAACGATTTACGAAATTGATTGTTGTATTGGTTGTATTTAATTGTTTAAACTTACCGTTTCGGTTCGACGATGTCTTCTAAAAAAGAAAGCATCGGCATCATCGGCCAGGAAGGCACATACTTAGTTGACGACCCTGATGGCTGCTCGAGTTTGCGTTTCTCGCGCACATATTTGTCGCGAAGCCGCTTCCACTTCTTCTTCGCTGAAAATAAAGTATTTTAAATTGACTACTAACCTTTGCCGAAAGTGTAAACTTACCGTCAATTCCCATTTTCGTGGACAAATCACGCCAGATTCGCTCCTTCTGAACGTGGTTCATGTAGTCCCGATGTTTTTTGTCATAAAGCTCGGGATAATCCCTAACTTCCTCGATGAAGATTTCGTCTGCCATGGTCGAACAAAAAATTATTACTAATAAATGACGGGATAAATATTGTCATTTTTATACCTCTTCTAAAATACCATTCAAGAAGTTTATTTGAATATATTTGTGTGTTTTTTGAAAAATAACTATGTGTGCGAATTTGTAAACTGCTCATTAAAACAGGTAAAAGGATTTGGCAGACAAAAATGCAATTAAGATACGACGGATACATGTTTACACATTCGCATTCAAGAATGCACCTTTTCTGCCTATGTCCAATAATTAAACCTTAATCAACCCTAACTTTATTCCATTGATGGACATCGCGTAGCTAAACGTATGATAGAAGCAATTTTTCATTGTAATTTCACAATATGTATTGCATATTCAGAAATTTTTTATATACTCCAAACAAATTATTTTGGCAGTCCTAGGTAGACACTGGTATTTCACCAGAATATTGCTAAATTTTTTTTTATTATTAAGTATTCATCCACCAGGGAAAAAAGAGATGGCTTTCAAAATTAATATCATGGCTGCATATTCTAACTGATTAAGTAAGGCATAATAACGTAAACACTTTTTTACATTTCTACTCGCGTGTTTGGTTTCGGAATCAATCAAACTTTTGAATTGTCACAAATTACAACTACTATTATTTTTGTCACGCTATTTTCAAGCATTTTATATTTGGAAAATTATCAATTAAATTTTAAGCGCAACAGTTGCGAAGATAAATGAAAGATAAGCTAATTCAATGCAGACATCAATTTAATCGGTTCAACAAAGGTTGACTGTTTTTTGAACCATCGGTAAATTAACATTATTTTACCAGTAATATTTATAACTATAAAATACGCTAATTAACAATTTCTCCAGCATCAACATTCGATTAATTAAATATTTCAGGAAAATGATTTATCTATTCCACAAAACATTTTGAAAATATATTCACCTTGAAAAATTCTTAGCTGACAGAATGCCTTGCAAAACACTCACCACTCATTCTAAACTCACCTTTCTCTCTCTCGATGCGTCCGAAGATGAAATTTGATCATCTCTTGCGCTCCGTCGCGTCGGACGCACCGGTTGGATAACTATCGCTGCGTCTTCCAATGTAAAGTATATGGAAACTGAGAAATTCAACTCAGTCGCAGCGGACGCGACGGACGCGACGCACGTTCGCTAACTGGACCTTTATGGTGCGGTGTCGGTTGGCATCGCATAGTTATGCTTGAGCATCGATGGCGCAACGCGCTCCCACAACCGATAAAATACAATGTAAGCATTTGCTTACATTGCATTTCATCGCTATGCGAATTCATCGCGCCAACGATGGTTGGTTTGGCTACGTATCAAGTTCCAAAGCTTACCATGTTGACGGGTATCAACGTTAGAGACGATAATATTTCAGATAAAATAAATGATGGATTATGTATGGCTTCCGGGTTGATACCTACCGTGCCTTTATGCACTCCCTCGTGCGACGCTCGTAAGGTGCTTTCTTAGACGCGGTGGCCTTAAATCGTCTCAGCATCGGATTTAAGAATGCAGTCTGGTGCCAGCTGCAAAATGCTGGAGCCGCGCTACCTTAGTGTGGAGTTGTTGCCGCTACACACGAGATGGGCAATGATAGGGTTGGTGAACGCATAGATCCACTCGTTGGAATGTGGAATATTGGTTCAAGAGAAAGATGTAGGCAGCTCATTTAAATGACACCCGGCAGCGGACGGAATTCTCTTCAAGAGCACCACCTCGTAAGTGCTCATGTTGGACTCCTTGTGGTATAACGGATGAACTTGCTGGCAGATGTGAGCATTCGGTTCCATCCAGCTACAAGACTCGTACTTTGCCTCCGTCAACGGGTAATATAAATCACGATGTGGGCCTATGATCAAATATTGCGACTTCGGTAGTATAGCGATAACGCGATGGTGCCTTTCCGTTGGTATCGGAAGGAGCCTATAAAGTTCAAACGCCGATGTCTCGACTAGTGAAACTGTTAGCTTGAACCTCAGAAAATCCGCAGTCGCCTTGGCCTTCTTTGAAGTTAATTTGAACAGTTTCAAGAAGTTCTCACAGGCTAGGGGGAGGTATTGGTTCTCAGGCAGGTGGTCGCTAATATTTGTCATCTCCACATTGTGCTGTTGTTGCGACAACAGTATCGGGTTAAAATCTCCATGTTAGGTATCAGTCATGACATCCAGGATGGATGATTGAACTCGCTGGAAGTTGCGGGTGGCTAAGGTCATCTGGAGATATAGCGTTGTGATCAAAGTCGTTATCTGATTGTGACTTCCTTCAGGCTGAGGAGCCTTGATCTTATTGAATTAGCCAGCTTCCGCTCTCGTTAATCTTTTGTTACGCCACTTTTCAATAAAAATTTATGAAGATTTAAAAAGGCCGTTTGTTCGCATGCTCATGAATGCATGTTTTATGACGGTACGAGGATCGTTCGATCGGATTCTCATGAATGTATGCTCAGTGAGCGTCTAAATTTAAGCTTCAACAGCTCAGTCATAACATCTCATTCATTTTCTAAACCCAAATCTGAAAAATTTCAAGCAACGCTCAAGTTGTCCCTGACAAGACAACAATCAAAAACTCGTTGGCCCGTACTTTTGACTAATTCAATATTTCAGTCGTAATTCAAACGTAGAAGCCGTAAAGACGAATTCGTCGTTGATCAAGTAATTGCGAAAGGAGCTTTTGAAATAGATTTTAAAATATTAGATAAAAACAACCCGAAAATAGAGTATGCACTAAAACTACCAGGTGACTCGACAGTCATTCAAAATAACAGCGTGCAGTGGTTGAAAGATGAAGTCAACATTCAAAAATTGTGCTGCCGTCATCCGTTCATCGATAAACAAATAGATTCTTGGATAACTTTTCAATCAAATCCATAATTTCCCGTTCGATTTAGTTCGCCTGTACGTTGCTGAAATTTCTCTGGCAATAGATTTTCTTCATAACGCCGGAATAACTGATCGTGATGTCAAACCAGAAAATATATTATTGACTGCCGATTATCACATCAAACTCACCGACTTCTGACTAAAGGCTGGTACTGAGTTCGAGTTCACGTGAAATTTTCACATTTCCCCATTTTCAGACCATTCTTTCGAGCGAAAATTTTGACAACAGAGAAAAGCAGAGACACTGCTCATTCTTGACGGATAAAATGTCAAGAATTTCAATTTTCGATCGATTTTCTTATTGGAAAGTCATTTGCACTGCTCAATTTTCAAATTCAAACACTAAATGTCACTTTTTAGCTCGAAAGAATGAACTGCACAAACTAAATTTGCGTGAAATGATTGAAAACATGGTTTAGTGCCATCTATGTTTTCGAAGCGAAAGCAACTTGAAAGCAACTTTTCATGCTAAGAACACAGTACCAAACTTGCTTATTTTCAAGCTAAATTTTCGCCGAAACAGATTTCACGTGAAATTTTGTATGAAAATTTCACGTGAAATCGAACTCAGTACTATGCTTAAGCAAGTAGTTAGAATTTGGCGAACATACCAAGACAATAGTTGTGTTTAATGAGCATGAAAAAAAAATCAAAGCATCTCAAGCAGTGCTGCCAACTCTAGCTAAAAGTAAGTATATCTACTTACTTTTGCCCTTCATAACAAACCTACTTACTATGCTTCTCGATCTACTTACTTTTTCCTTTTATAACCTATCTACTTACAAATCTACTTATATTTGCTCTAGGTGAGTTACTTTTGTTTTGTTGAAAGAAACAAACTTTTGTTGTTTGTTTCTTTCCTCCATGTATTTGCTACAAAACAGTTAGCGAAAGTTAGATTTATGATTTCTAATTCTGACTCAAATTTTCATTACAAATATGTAGCTCAAAACTTTAAAGCTTTCGCACAACACGACTCTAAAAAGAAGAACAAGACACAGAGTTGCATAGCATGAGAAATATAAAGTGAAATAAATCCTGTGTTCTCCGGGAACCACCGTTTTGGATATAGATATTTAACATTATGACAAACCTAGTTGATCCAGTGAGGTAGTAGAAATGGAGTGGACATGCCCATAAGATTTACATTGAAGATGAAGATGGTAGTAATTTTTTAGTTACTCATTGTCAAATCTGTTCAAATCCAAATAGTTCCCCTCCAATTTGACAATGAGTGCTACGCATTTTTAACATGCTTTGTGCGCGAGAAGATTGAAGGGGCTAATGGTGGAAAGCTATACCGTCCGCGTCCAGGGGCTGAACAGAACAAACTTTTGCTTGCACACCGTTTTCCATTTGAAAGTGTGTCCTTCACCGTAAGTTGTTTCCTACTACCTCACTGGTTCTGTTTTCTTTTTGGCAGCGCACAATTTGTCATTTACTTTTATGGAATATTTTCCGCGGTTTCTAAGTGCAATGGCATTGGACTCTGAAATTCTTAAACGATTTACATAGGTGCGGTCGTATGAAGTTTACTGCTATTCCGATGAATGTTTTGGGGGTAAATTATGTGGAAAAATTGGGCAGGAATTTTAAATAAGTCTAAATTTTCACTCATTATAGATGAGGCTCCTGATATTTCAATACAAGAAAATGTTTCTGCCACTGTTTCCATCTCTGTGCTTTTTAAGCATGTGAAAAGCTACCAGGATATATGGGAAATTTGGCGAGATACCTATGTAATTATCTGAGAAGATCCAAGCGCCTTTCGAACTTCAAGTCATTACAAACACTTTTTGATATGAAACTACTTCGATTTCTCTTCCCTTCGCAAACAGGATGGCTTTCACTAGAATTTGTTGTATCCAGTGTAGTTGACCAATTCGATTCACTTCAGTTCCGCATTATTACAAAATCTTAATGTAATTGTTCTTTAGAAGAAAGTGATTGGAATTAAGAGAACACAGATGAATTTTGGACTCAAGTCCAAAGTCATTAAGTCAATTACTATAGTTGATCAGGGTGCATTTGATGCATTGTGTGCTTTTATATTCAATATCTTAATGCTTCCACACTTTTCTGCTTGCACTGAGATAATATTTTCTCATGACAGCCTAATTAAAACTAAAACTAGAAATTATTTTTGTAATGAAATAATTAGAGGCTGCCTGCAAGTAAAAGCTCTGTTGAAAATGAATAATTCAAACTGTTATGACCAGCGATGCCAATTTGGCTTTTTTGTAGCTAGATTTAGCTACAAAATAACCGGTTTTACTATGTGTTTTCTCAAATCTAGCTACAAAAGCTTCAAAAGCTTTAAAAAAAGTTGGCATCGCTGGTTATGACTTTAAAGTAACGCCTGATAGAATTAAGAAATTTTCCCGAAACATGTATACTTTTATAAAAATAATAATAAATAAAATGTATCTGATTTGTTTTAATAAAAAAATCATGCCCGAATTGAAAGAAAATTAAAACTATTTTTCTACTTACCGTTTTTGCTGTTCTACTTACTTTTCTGTGGGAAATCTACTTACTCGCCGGATTTTTAGTTGGCAGCACTGATCTCAAGGCAAGTTAAAGTAGCACAACTGTCAGAAAAATTCTAGCAAACCAGAGTAATTGAGAGGCAGCATCCGCGTGTTGGCTCTTGTGTTGGAAGGTTGTAGCCGGAGAATTACTGAGAGATTTGTTTTTCTCCGTTTTTCTTTGGAATTGACAATACGTGATTCAACTTGACTTAAACTGCAGTTTCGTGTTTGTTGCGTTGTTAGAGTCACTTATGTGTTTGTGTTGTCAAGTAATATATTAAGGTCAAACCCACCATAAACGGGTGTTGTCGAAACCGATGGCTGATGCGTTATCGTTATAAGCCAACCTTATCCTCGTAAAATAGGATACTGTACCTTTAAAAAAAAAATTGCGAGGCAGAAAAAAGTCGAGCAAGTAAGAGCAGCTGAGAGGCGATTCTCAAAATTTATTACTTGTCTGAAGTTCAACCTGTCAATCCACTAACGAAAAACTGCACTTCAGTAATAATTTTTTTTTTTAATGTCGGTTCCGTGACAGTTGAAAAACAGCTGGTTGCTTGCCGGAACTTGCTCTACCAAAAAAGTAGAGTAAAAATCGTGCTCTAGTTCAAGTTAGAGCAGACTCATGAAACACAAATCAGAGCAAGTTAGAGCAGCCGGCTTGCTCATTAAACACATTTTGTTGAGATATCTCAACCTAGAGCAGCTCATTAAACACAGCCAAAGTGTGGAACGTTCCAATATATGGGTACGATTTAGTTTTATATAAAACCTTTTAATCAATAAGACACATTTTGGATAAGACAACAGGGATATAGTGTAAGAATTTTGTTTAGAAATTGTAGCACCCACGTTTCACAGTGGATTCGGCTAACAAGCTTGATGTTATTGTTTATCTTTTTTTTAAAAACAAGCAACTGATTAGCTTAAACAATAAAATGTGTGAAGTTGAAAAATAAAACTTATTATTATGTGTGCGAAAGTTTTTCTTCGGAATGTCAGCGTGCGGCATCGCGCCTTCGCCATCGTGCGGCATTGGTATCGCTAGTGTTACTTTCGTTTTCTTGTTTCTACTTTCGCTATGTAAATGTGGTTACCTCCAGTGACCCAGTCCGGGATTTTCAAAAAGTTTTTTTTTTCTGTCGATTACGACTATGCGATCATAGTTATATTGCTTCGGCAGGAGTCACGCGCAATTTTCATAACACTTTTTTCAGCCATCTGGTCGGTCTTTCCAAGAATATTCAATGTCGAGTCGATGATTAACGTTTGATTCCTCAGGAGTGAGTGTAGCTTGTCTTGACCCTTCCACATCGGCTTGATTGTTTGAGACATCTGGTGGGCGTAATCATCATCAAGGATGCCAAGTAAGGATCTGGCTAGCCCGCCTACTGCATTTATAGCTCTGATCTTACGGATCAGGTTCACGTCGGAGAGCTGATCCCCCCAAGTGGCGAAATTGCTCAATCAGATGCAAGCAATTGAAATCATATGTATTTCGATCGCATAGCTGTTGCAGCAAGGCCGTACCGTTCTGTGGTGTGGCCAGCTCCGTCCAATACGGCCCCAAATCGTAGTAGACCAGAATCTTCCATGCGCTCGAAGATATATAAACCTTGCCCATTGTTTGAAAATGCAAACCCGGATGTGGGATCGTTGGCGACACCTTAATGGGATTAGTTCTTGCCAATGGAATCAGCAGGTAAGCCAAATGAAGCGATACAAAAGGAGTTCTCCTCCTTTCTGGGCAATGTCTTCTCGGAGAATCGTTGGAGCTGACTGGTTGAGGGTCTCTGGGCATTGGGCTGGTGTACCGTTTCATTAAAGTGAGTGTTCTCCTACATTGGTAGCGGAGCAAGCCTGTGGACGAGTCTTCTCGCCGTTCCTGTAGCAGTTTTAACGTCCGCGACTCAAACATTAGCACCTTCGCATACCTTGACGATCCGGCCCATTGGCCATTTCACGGTCGGGATGTTGCCTTCCTTCATGATGACGATTGTTCCGGGAACCGCGTTTTGCTGGATCTGTCGCCACTTGACACGATGCTGCAACTGAGCGAGATATTCACTCGTTCAACTCGTTCTTGAGGTGGCTAATCAACTTCCACCGAGTATGAAGGCCGCTAGTGACTGGGTCTGCTAGAACATCCACCATGGCCGTGAAGGGCTCTCCGATGAGAAAGTGTCCCGGTGTCAACGCTGTCAGATCGTTGGGGTCGTCTGAAATCGGGATCAACGGTCTCGAGTTGAGGATGGCCTCCACCTCAACTACCAATGTATGCAACTCTTCATAAGTGAGAGTGGCCGCTGAAGCGCCTTGACGGAGCAAATTTTTGGCCGATTTGACTGCCGCCTCCCACAATCGGCCAAAGAGGAGCGCGCGAGGCGGGATAAAATAGAAATTGATTCCACGGGCACTCATGCGGTTGTCACCTCGTGCTGCGATTTTCCAGAGTAGAGTGAGGACGACAGTTCCGACAGTTAGTTGCGCGCTCCCACAAACTTGGTGGCGTTGTTGCAACAGATATTCCTGCAATGACCTCGTCTACCGATGAATCTCTTTAATGAACCGATGAATGCTTCGGTGCTGACATCGCTCACCAACCCCAAGTGGACGGCCTTGGTGCCGAAACAACAAAAGATGGCTATGTAGCCCTTCTGGGGTCAGGTACCTCTACCACGATAATGGATCATTATGGGTCCGCAGAAATCGACTCCCGCATTTACAAACGGGCGAGCTGGCTGAACGCGCGTACTTGGCAGGTTCCCCACAATTTGGGAGAACAGTCTAGGCCTGGCTTGGGTGCATAAAACGCACTGCCGCACAATGGAACTTGCTAATTGCTTTCCCCTTATAGGCCAGAAACGCTGTCTAGTAGTGGCGAGTAAGGCCTGCTACCCGAGATGACAGTTAAAGCGGCGAATGTCCATCATCAACAGCTTGGTGATTGGGTACTTGAAAGGCAGCATCATCGAGTGCTTGGTGTTGAAAGAGAGCTTCGAAGCTTCTAGCCTCCTACTGCGCGTATGATTCCCTCTTGATCCGGGAGAGGAGCCAGTCCCGCTAAAAGACTGTGCTTATTAATTGGCTTCTTTAACCTAAGGTCGCGTATTTCGTCTTAGAATTCGTCTTTCTGAACGCAATTCACAATGATTCCCAGTGCTCTGGAAAGCTCAGGACTAGTGAGTACCCGGTTCTGCATTTAGGGAAGCTGGGACGCTAGTTTGAGACGATTGATGAAACGGATCATGCACGCTACTGTGAGTTGCAGCCTTTTGAAATGAAATGAACATCGGCGGCGCTTGTCGCAACCACCACTGTTTTGATTCACGTTCTCTCCAAATCGCATGGTTCCATACCGTGATACTCAAGGCCAGTCCGGTTCCGCTTCGCCTAGAAAAGCTGGTCCATGCAACCACATGGTACAACTGCTCAGTTGCGCCGGTTCCATACCACGTGAGAAAATGTCGGTTGGATTATCTCCAGAAGCAACGTGTCGCCATTGGTTCGGCCTCAGCTATCATCTTGATCGGGCCACTCCTGATTTAGCGGACGGCAACTTGACGGTGATTTGACTGCTCTTCAGTGTTGATCGTACGTATATCGCTGTGCCGTATGCCTTTTCCGAGGCATCACAGAAGGGGAGTAACTGAATCTGCACGAGTTTCTCGCCTGCGCTAACGTGTCGAGAAAATCACGCCTGTTGCAACGACGGTAGGCTGCTACGGAAGCCGGACCACTGAGTGTGTATTCCCGCTGGTTCTCACTCCAACCGCCAAAGCTCCTGTAGGAATAGCTTGGCAGTTACAATTATGGGCGCCAGAATACCCAATGAGTCGAACATCCTGGCAATCTCAGAAGCAATCATCCGTTTAGTGAACCTCGCAACGGTTGGTTCCAGATTAATATGAATCTGGAATTCATCGGCTTTTGGACGCCAAATTACTCCCAAAGTTCTGATGTAGTCCTCGGAGAGACTACTAAAATCCAGCTGCACCTGCTTGTCCTCCGGTTTGAGCCTCTGCAACAGTCGCGGGTGACTGGCGCACCATTTGTGCAAATGCATGCCTGCTTGCGAGAGGATATAGAGACCACCAAGCTATCAAGCTGCCTTCGGTGAATCAACATTAGAATTAAGTTAGTTAGCGACTTTTTGTTATAAATTTGATATGAATAAAATTACTCCTTGTTGTGAACTTAATGAATACAGACGTGTTTTAAATTGTGCAGTAGAACCCTCTACAAGTTGCGACCCCGTGTTAAAAAGAACATTGTTGAAAGCCCATTGAAAACGAACTTTAAAAATGGCAACTAGTAATGCTTCGAAAAACATTCAAGAGGAGACGCCGAAATCCTCGATAACGCCTTTGCAAGCCACACGTGAGCTCTGGCCCGGATCTCAGCCACCGCAAGTGGACGCCATACGTGAAGTGAGAGTGCCGCCATTTTGGCAATCAAATGTAACGCTGCGGTTCGCGCAAGTCGAGTCATTATTCGCCCATAACAGGGTATTTTCCGACTACACGAAATTTCACGCAGTTGTTTCAGGATAGGACATATCCGTACTAGAACAAGTGCAAGAAACCGTAAAGTGCCCGCCGAAAATAGACAAATAAGGTGATTTCAAAAAACGATTAATTGCCTGTTTCGCAGAGTCCCAACACACGCAGTTATCGCGAGTTTTGACGGAGTTAGAGGACAAAAAACTGTCTGCAGGAACTCGCAGGCACTCGCAAACAACCAGCTGCCAAATGACGCCTTAAAAACGTTGTGGCTACATCGTTTACCAACGCGTTTATAACCATGTCGGTTTTCAGCGAAACGAATATCGATTCGCTTTTGATCATGGCAGATAAAATCATGGATGAACTCAACGCAGTTCCAATGATTGGAAGCACATGCAAAGATTCTGCGACGACATAGGAAGCAGCTACAGACAATATGACGGCTGCAGTACTCACTAGACTAAAGCGTTTAGAAACACGAGATAAGGTACGTACCAGATCACACAGTGGAAATAGAGCTGAATATTACCCGCGTGGTAGAACGCCAAATTCACGTTTATGTTATTACCATAATCGGTTCAGTAATGAAGCCATAAAATGTCGACCTCCATGCAAATTCACGACTTCGGAAAACTAAGTCCGTCGCCGTCAACTTGTGCGGTCAGCGATGGCATTATGGCCTATCTATAAGGTGCAAGTCCACGGGTATTAATTTTTTGATAGATACGGGTGCTGAAGTTTCAGTCATTCCAAAAAACTATAAAACGACCCGCAAAACTGCTGATACAAAATTATAAGCTGCGAATGGAACAACCATTAATACTTTCGGCACAAAAATATTAACCATAGACTTGGGGCTATCCATATATAAGATGTTTGTATATATTGTATATGTTGCATATATAAGATGTTTGTGACATCCGTCACAAACATCTTATATATGCGAAAACCAAAATGAAAGTCGCCGCCATTCTAATTAAAAAAAACCGCGCCATCCATTTCGTTCTTTAATAATTCTAATAGATACACGAGAATCTTATTGGAATACAAAGAGTTAACGCAACAATCCACTCTGACTTGTACGAATCCAACAATTCGTCATCACATAGTCACAAAAGGACCGACTGTAGCCGAACGATTCCGCAGATTGCCACAAGGTAAATAGCATGCAGCTAAATTAGAACTTAAGCACATGGTCGAACAAGGAATTTGGCGTCCATCTAGTAGCCCTTGGTCGAGTCCTCTCCATTTAGTAAGAAATACGATCGGAGACTGGAGACCATGTGGCGATTATCGTAGGCTTAAAGCAATAACTATCCCAGATCGATATCCAATTGCGTGTATGGAAGATTTCACATATAATCTCCATGGGGAAAAAATATTTTCGACCATCGATCTGGTTAGAGCCTATCACCAGGTGCCTGTGGCAGAAGAGGATATACCGAAAACTGCGGTAATCACTCCATTCGGTTTATATGAATTTCTGACAATGCCGTTTGGATTGAGGAATGCAGCGCAGACATTTCAACGCTACATTGATACGGTCTTGCGTAACTTAAACTTTTGTTTTGGCTAACTCGATAATATCCTGGTCGCATCTAGCTCAGAAAGCAAGCATGAAGATCACCTTTGTGAAGTTTTTCGTCGGCTCAGTGACTACGAGATAAAAATTAACATCGAAAAATGCAAATTCGGACAGAAGAAGGTACAATATCTTGGGTTCACTGTAAGTGCGGCAGGGATACAGCCACTACTCTCGAAAGTGGACTCCATCCAAAACTATCCAGAGCCTAAAACTGTTCAGGAATTGCGTAGGTATTTGGGGTTGATAAACTTCTACCGTGAGTTCATTAAAAACGCAGCGGAAATTATGGCGCCGCTCATCGCTTATTTAAAAGAATCGGAAAAAAACGCTAAAACTTTGATTAATTGGACATCTGCAGCTAAAAAAGCATTTGCAGACAGCAAACAACTCTTAGCAGCGGCTACCTTGCTTGTCCATCCATCAAAGGATGTGCCACTCGCCATCTCGACAGATGCATCCGATTTCACTATGGGAGCCGTCCTAGAGCAGGTCCAGAACGGAGATTGGAAACCGCTAGAATTTTTCCCGAAAAAACAAAGCGACGCTCAGCTTAAGTACAGTGTCTATGATAAGGAGCTTACGGCAATATACTCAGGAATCAAATACTTTCGCGAACGGATTGGAGGCCGCCCATTCATCGTAAAATTGGATCATAAGCCGCTTTGTTTTGCCTTTCGACAGAAATCGTCAAAAGCACCTCCCAGACAAGGTTGGCAACTTGAATTTATTTTTATTTTTAAACATAGTACTGAGTTCAAATTTTCATACAAAATTTCACGTGAAATCTGTATCGGCGAAAATTTAGCTTAAAAATAAGCAAGAGTTGTACTAAGTTCTTAGCATGAAAAGTTGCTTTGAAGTTGCTTTTGCGTTGAAAACGTAGATGGCACTGAAACATGTCTCCAATCATTTCACGCCAATTAAGTTTGTGCAGTTCATTCTTTCGAGCTAAAAAGTGACATTTGGTGTTTCATTTTGAAAATGGAGCAGTGCAAATGTCTTTCCAATAAGAAAATCGATCGAAAAGTGAAATTCTTGACATTTTATCCGTCAGAAATGAGCATTGTCTCTGCTTTTCTCCATTGCCAAAATTTTCGCTCGAAAGAATGACCAGATAATGGAGACATGTCAAAATTTCACGTGAAATCAAACTCAGTACTATGCTTTACAACGGAAATAATTAATGTAAAGCATAGTACTGAGTTCGATTTCACGTGAAATTTTCATACAAAATTTCACGTGAAATCTGTTTCGGCGAAAATTTAACTTGAAAATAAGCCAGAGTTGTACTCTGTTCTTAGCATGAAAAGTTGCTTTGAAGTTGCTTTCGCGTTGAAAACGTAGATGGCACTGAAACATGTCTCCAATCATTTCACGCCAGTTTAGTTGGTGCAGTTCATTCCTTCAAGCTAAACAGTGACATTTGGTGTTTCAATTTGCAAATGGAGCAGTGCAAATGTCTTTCCAATAAGAAAATCGTTCGAAAAGTGAAATTCTTGACATTTTATCCGTCAGAAATAAGCAGTATCTCTGCTTTTCTCCATTGCCAAAATGTTCGCTCGAAAGAATGACCAGATAATGGAGACATGTCAAAATTTAGCTTCACGATTAACTCAGTACCAGCCTTAACTGGGGGCTCAAACAAAGTAGCTGATGCATTATCTCGACTGGAAGCTGTTGATGCAGTAAAGGCCATCGATATGTCAGACATCGTAGCCGAGCAAGCGAATGACCCAGAAGTGCAACAGTTACTAAATAGCAATACGTCATTGAAATTGCAACAACTTAAGGCTGGTACTGAGTTAACCGTGAAGCTAAATTTTGTCATGTCTCCATTATCTGGTCATTCTTTCGAGTGAAAATTTTGGCAATGGAGAAAAGCAGAGACACTGCTCATTTCTGACGGATAAAATGTCAAGAATTTCACTTTTCGATCGATTTTCTTATTGGAAAGACATTTGCACTGCTCCATTTTCAAATTGAAACATCAAATGTCACTTTTTAGCTCGAATGAACTGCACAAATGCACAAACTAAATTGGCGTGAAATAATTGGAGACATGTTTCAGCGCGAAAGCAACTTCAAAGCAATTTTTCATGCTAAGAACAGAGCACCACTCTTGCTTATTTTCAAGCTAAATTTTCGCCGAAATCAATTTCACGTGAAATTTTGTATGAAAATTTCACGTGAAATCGAACTCAGTACTATGCTTTAGGTTCAACGACCATACTATTTACGGTGATACGTCTACGGGGAATATCCGACCTTTCATGCCCAAAACATTGCGAATGCGAGTTTTCAACGCCTTATAAGCCGTTCACACTACACTCTAAATCAAGTAGATTTAGAAGCTGTCAAAGTTAATCAGGTAAGCGTTCACACTACCCGACATGATTTAGAATGAGGAGATTTAGAGAGAGAAATGTCATTCGAATTTAAGTGTAGAATTTTTTTTGCGTGAATGTTGTTGAAAATGGTGCAGAAACATGCAAGAGTATTATCTATTCATTTTGTACAACTCAAATTTTCCGTTTTTGTTCAGTTTTCTTTATTTTAGACCGAAATTCGAATGACATTTCCTTCAAATCTACCGTTCCTCTCACGGATGGAATTCAACGCGCTCTGAGAACAATTCAGCCGGGAAAAATTCACAATAGTACCTGATTTGTACTTGATTAACTCTAAATCTACTTGATTAACTCGGTCGGAAGCCGAAGAAAATGTATGGGTAATCAGGTAGATTTAAGTTGATTTAGCTCTAAAGCGATCAGCTGATCGAAATCGCCTGATTTAGAGTCTAGTGTGAACGGGCTATTAGATTGCTTAGCTTATCCTGCCTCACGAGCTACCAGTCGTTTAATTCGTAAAACGTTTGTATGGCCCGAAATGGACAAAAACATAAAAAACTGTCGCTCGCCCCTCATCAAAAGTGTTTACGCTTCGGATCGATTCCAAAGATACGAATATAGCGATCGATCGTCTGAAGCCAGCATTTATATTAAATATTGACATCGACGAACGAATAACAACTTCACCAGCCTTTCAAAATGTTAAATCAGCAATAACGAAAACATACGCGTGACAAGGGAAAACTGTGACATTTGCGAAAGTATAAGAGGGGAAGTATTATAGAGACCACCAAGCTATCAAGCTGCCATCTGTGAATCAACATTAGAATTAAGTTAGTACGTGACTTTTTGCTGTACATTTGATATGAATATAATTATTCCTTGTTGTGAACTTAACGAATACAGACGTGGTTAAAACTCGACTTGATGCCCCACACAGCTGTTTCATGAATTTCACCGATAGATGTCGGGCTAATATGTTTGTGTTTCTGTGGTTGAGCGTTTGCTTTTGGGGCTTTTTTTCTTTCTTTTTTTTTTGCTTTTCTTAATTGTTTTATCTTCTTTTTTATTATTTTGGATAATTGTGTCTGTTTTTCTTCATATTTGAACCCCTTCTACCACCTTTTCGTCCTCTGGTGGTGGAATTTCCTGGGTGTTGGGCATCAAGTCGAGTTTACTCCAGACGTGTTTTAAATTGTGCAGTAGAAACCTCTACAAGGATAATATTAAGCTCCATCTGTTTGCGAGTGGCCTCGTTCAAAGAGTCCGCTCCAGTCATGACGTCGTCGATATAAAAATCTTTCTGCATCGCGCTGCTGGCTAAGGGACTCTTGTACTGGTTCTCTTGTGCTAGAACCTGTGTAAATAGGGGCACATGTGGTGCCGTAGGCTACTGTGTTGAGTAACGCAATGATTGCGTTGAATTAGTTCTCCAGATTAGACCATGGTACCGGCGATCCTCGGGATGGAGCGTTATCTGCCGGTACGTCTTTTACTGCTGAAACACAATGTGTAGCCGTAGCCGTGGCCTGCAGTGAAGCCAGGAGCTGTCAAAAAGTTAAAAGCACAGGATTGCATTGAACCAGTTACAATGCGTAACCCATGGCGCCGTGGCCGTAGCCGAAGTTGCAACTTTCTACTTTTTGCCTGGCTACATGTTTGACAGCTTGCATGTGCAATGCTGATAAAACTCTACTACGTGCCCCTTTCGCCGTTAGATACTTTTACCGATTGTGTTTTTTCTCTGTGGTCGTGTATTTGTTCTTTGGGATGTTTTCTCTTTGTTTGTTTATCTTCAGTGTTTTGTGTTATCGTGTATTTTTTGTAAGTTTTTGTTAGTTATTCTAGAATTTTTAATACCTGCTCGACATCTGGCGGTAGCAGGGGCAAAGACTTCAAGAATAATCATCAAAAACTTATATAAACCAGATCAGAAGACAACGCAATTATGTTAAACAAGCAAACAAACAAAAAACATCCACAAAAACGCAAAGAAAAACACAATCGGTAAAATTGCTTAGCAGCATAGCCATTAGACAATTTTACCGATTGTGTGTTTTAATATAAACTTTCTGTCTGCATGCTGGTTAGTTCGAAGATATTCAATAATTAATGTTTTTCTGCAGCATGCAGGCATTGGCGGCTCGTCAGGGTGGGCCCGGCCCGCCTGGCTCACCCTGATGAGCCGCCACTGAGTTAAAGTAAAGTAGATATTTCTTGTTGGTATCCGCATATACCTTATAATAGTGTTTTTGTGTTGCGCGGGCCCAGTGGCGGCTCGTCAGGGTGGGCCAGGCGGGGCGGGCCCACCCTGACGAGCCGCCACTGCATGCAGGTATATCACTATTGATTCCAGCATATTTCCACTATAGATATATTTATATTTTGAATAATGATGAAATAGAGTTTGCAGTTTTCAAATCCGGTGTTAACTCACAATCGGAAAAAAATTCAGATGGAAGGATGATGATAAGCACTGCAGTATGGAGGACATGCGGTCGAGTTTACCCGCAATGATTCCGTACAAAAGTTTGTTCACGCTTTGCAAAAGTTCCACCGATGTATTCCATTTTTCAAAGCTTATCCTAAAACAATGCCTTCAGTTGATCTAAACATAAACAGCTAGTAAGCACCGATTACATAAAATCAATAAAAAAAAAAACTTCAATAAAAAAAATCTTCCTAAATCCAACTCAGCGACAGAAAGAATATAGAATATGTAACTAATTTCCACACAGAAAAAACAATTTTGACAGCTGCCATTGGCTACATCATTGTGTTCGGTCAATGCTGCAATGTCCGGCTACATCACTGACGGCCGCATTGTTCACAATACTCACAGCAGGCCACGGCTGCACATTGTGTTTTAGCAGTTAGATGTTCGCAATGAAAACAAAGCGAGGCATTCGAAAACGTAGCAAGATCGCAAACATGTCGTCCTCTATCTCTATGATCGTTGTCCTTCCATTGCTGCCAGTCAGCTTGACAACGCCTGTGCTCAGGAGAACGTATCTTTCTGAGAGTGGCTTCGACACAGTCTTTGAGTATAAAGATATTAGGCGCGTTTTTTTGCTCCTCTATCCAGCGGAGAGTAGAGTAGACGCATTGAAAACAACAACACTCCTACACCAGTGAATTCACTAGTGTAGGAGTGTTGTTGTTTTCAATGCGTCTACTCTACTAATGACTCTACTCTCCGCTGGATAGAGGAGCAAAAAAACGCGCCTATTAAGGGTAGCAGAAACACTGTAAACGCCTGTAGGTGTGTGTCGCGATTTTAGGCCTTTTTCTTTTTATCTTTTCCTTCCCCTTGCCTTTCACTCTATCACTATATGGGAGCACTAAATCCGGCTGCTGTCAAATTTTGCTAGCCACGTAAAGCAAATGTAAACAATCTACCGACACGCAATAGAAATCGATGTGAAACAACTAATGAAAAGAGGCTTTTTACAAAACGAGCTATGATACGTGACTGGGAAAAGTATGCAAAAGCACCAGAGTATTGGAAATAGAAGCGACATAGACTAAAGTTATTAAAAAAAGGCAAAGACAACTGAGCAGCGAGACATCGCTCAAACAAATAGCACTATCTCACTTTTGAAATGTTAATTCACAAGAAACTTTCCACTATAGCACTTGCTGTAAGGTTCTGAACGAATTCCGACAACTTCCAATTATAAATAATACGCTGAATAGAAATTATTGCCGATATCCCGATTGACTCCGCGAGTTGGCGTCTTTGAACGCGACACTTTGACAGCAGCCGGATTTTACTGTTTCAAGATGGCGCGAGGACTGTCTAAAGTCAATGGCGTAAGTAAAAAGGTGATGCATAGGGGCATATGATTTGTAAATTAAATTTGTTTGAAAATTTCGAGAGGCAATTTAGATATGGGTAGAACACTAGTTAGCAATGTAAAGAATTATAATAACATAAACAATTATTCTATGTGCAGGTATTATTTGGACATGTTTTAACTGCACAAAATATATTGCATAAAAATTCAAATACGCGCTTCGAAAGCAATTCATAAAGAGCAGCCTGATAAAAAAACTCAGACTAGCCCGATAAAAAAAAATCGGCCTGCTGTCAAATTAATACTATACAACAAACACACACACACACACACACACACACACACACATATATATATATATATATATATATATATATATATATATATATATATATATATATATATATATATATATATATATATATATATATATATATATATATATATTTATATAGATATATATAGATATATATATATATATATATATATATATATATATATATATATATATATATATATATATATATATATATATATATATATATATATATATATATATATATATATATATATATATATATATATATATATATATATGTATATACATATACATATATGTATATGTATATTTGCATATGTGTATATAAGTATAAATGTATATAATTTATATGCATATATATATATATATATATATATATATATATATATATATATATATATATATATATATATATATATATATATATATATATATATATATATATATATATATATATATATATATATATATATTCATATATTAGTTAATTCTTTATTTATTTAGTATAAAGAATATTGAAGCTTGAACAGTCATACGCACAACATTTATATATTTTCAAATTTCCGCGCCAAGCCCCTACACTCGAAACGAGCCATTCATCGACGCCCCGAACAATTTGTCCGAATGTTCGTAAATTTTCATAGTATGGGTGAAATCTTGGTAAAATGAAGACAGTCTGCTTGCGTTATTGCGACTCTTAATATCTTTATACTCAAAGGACACAGTGGTCAGAGAGAAGGCAGGTGTCTTCCGTTGAGACTTACCATTATGTTTGAGTGGAGCTGAACTGGGCGGCATCACCTAAGGCCAATGACAGACAGTTCGGTTTCACCGAAGCGTTTAACGCTTTGGTTTGGCGTGTCGGCTGACACACACAGCGGTTTTCAGAAGCATTTATCGAGTCGGTTCAGTTACAAATTATTATTGCCATTTTTTGGATTCTTTATTTGTGGTTGTAAAAAACCGCACACAACTGAAAACACAAAGGCGTCGTAATTATTGTATTTACGAATTGGAGGGTGATAGCTAGGTTGCAAAAGTAACATGCCGGTGTATTTCCAAATTGAAATCATATATATATCCTTAAAACCATATCGTCGGGAGTCCGCCAAAACCATGAATGTGCTTTTTTGATTATTTTCAGTTTTTCATGTCACTGTACGCGGAATTCTTATATAAACAATCTGCCAAAACCGGAAATGTAAAATTCCATTCTATGCCTACACAAAGTCAAAATTTCAATTTTATGAATCACCTTAAAACTAAGTATTTGCGAAATGCATTACACCAAAATCATGAATGTACAGATTCATTGTTTTAGTGTAACGGAATAGTATTAGAATATTATCTTCCTTAATTAAAAAAAAATGGTTCTTACATTTTAAAACGGATTTATAATATTATGTCAAATTTTCTAATTGATTTTACTCTAAATAGGATTTTAGCACATTCATGGTTTTGGCATAAACCTGACGATATCTAAAAGATTGTTTTCCAATTTCAGTTTATGCAAACAAATGGCAACGCGAAGTACACTAAATATTTGATGTTACTACTTTTGAAGATGTATTTTTTATTTGAGTGCGGATGAATATTTCGGGGTTTCAGTGATGTATCCACGACTGTAAATTTCTGTACAATAACTGTAATATATATATATATATATATATATATATATATATATATATATATATATATATATATATATATATATATATATATATATATATATATATATATATATATATATATATATATATATATATATATATATATATATATATATATATATATATATATATATATGCATATAAATTATATACATTTATACTTATATACACATATGCAAATATACATATACATATATGTATATGTATATATATATATATATATATATATATATATATATATATATATATATATATATATATATATATATATATATATATATATATATATATATATATATATAAATATATATATATATATATATATATATATATATATATATATATATATATATATATATATATATATATCTATATATATATATATATATATATATATATATATATATATATATATATATATATGTGTGTGTGTGTGTGTGTGTGTTTGTTGTATAGTATTAATTTGACAGCAGGCCGATTTTTTTTTATCGGGCTAGTCTGAGTTTTTTTATCAGGCTGCTCTTTATGAATTGCTTTCGAAGCGCGTATTTGAATTTTTATGCAATATATTTTGTGCAGTTAAAACATGTCCAAATAATACCTGCACATAAAATAATTGTTTATGTTATTATAATTCTTTACATTGCTAACTAGTGTTCTACCCATATCTAAATTGCCTCTCGAAATTTTCAAACAAATTTAATTTACAAATCATATGCCCCTATGCATCACTTTTTTACTTACGCCATTGACTTTAGACAGTCCTCGCGCCATCTTGAAACAGTAAAATCCGGCTGCTGTCAAAGTGTCGCGTTCAAAGACGCCAACTCGCGGAGTCAATCGGGATATCGGCAATAATTTCTATTCAGCGTATTATTTATAATTGGAAGTTGTCGGAATTCGTTCAGAACCTTACAGCAAGTGCTATAGTGGAAAGTTTCTTGTGAATTAACATTTCAAAGTGAGATAGTGCTATTTGTTTGAGCGATGTCTCGCTGCTCAGTTGTCTTTGCCTTTTTTTAATAACTTTAGTCTATGTCGCTTCTATTTCCAATACTCTGGTGCTTTTGCATACTTTTCCCAGTCACGTATCATAGCTCGTTTTGTAAAAAGCCTCTTTTCATTAGTTGTTTCACATCGATTTCTATTGCGTGTCGTTAGATTGTTTACATTTGCTTTACGTGGCTAGCAAAATTTGACAGCAGCCGGATTTAGTGCTCCCATGTAGTGATAGAGTGAAAGGCAAGGGGAAGGAAAGATAAAAAGAAAAAGGCCTAAAATCGCGACACACACCTACAGGCGTTTACAGTGTTTCTGCTACTCTTAATATCTTTATACTCAAAGACTTGCTCCAACAATTGGATGGTTGCTCCAACAATTTACCGATGAGTGCAGGGACCAACAGTCGTGGGTTGTCATACCGATTTCTCAAAGTTTTCCAGGCGTCTCATAGTTGCTTTCAGAGAGTGTGTCGTTCTGAATGAGTCACTCGGCCTCTTCTGTGAGGTTGGCCTTAAGGTACCATATTTTCTGGCAATTTGACAGGGACTGATTGTGCACCATCTGACTGAATAAGCTGTGAAAATGTCGCCACCGTTGGTATTCTCCATCAAACTTTGGTAGTGTGATCTTGGACAGGCGTATACTGGGAGCCGTCATTCTTGGAGCAGTTGTCGCAGATGCTGGTTCAAATGCATCGAGCTTGGATTTCAGCTGTACCAGCCAGTCCTGAACAAGTTCTTCCAGCCTGATATGTTGACTGAGGTCGAAACCACTTACTTCAGGATTCTCACTGAGCTCGCAAAGCTGATAATGAAATTCCTCCAACTGCGGCCAGCATCGTTGCACGGACACAATTTTAGCCTAAGACCACTGTCATGAAACCTCGGGATGATTTAGACGCGAGATCAATTGGAGCGAGAAATCCGTCATTACCTTACATCGTGGGAGGATTTTTGTAATGCTGGGATCCGTACGCGATGGTATAACTGCTTTTGTCAACCCACTGAGGTCCGCCGTATGAGACAACCCTATCTCTTCTGCGGGGTCACTATTCTGGACTGCCTCAAGGGTAGCATCTGCTCCGAAAAATGCCTTTGGAAGTCCAAAAAATTGGCCTGCGTTGTCTCGTACAACTGGCTGGTGAAATAATCGTAAGTAACTGGCACTGGTAAGTAATTGGCACTTAATCGTAAGTAACTGGCACCTTCTCGAATTCATCCCAGGTAGACTCGAGTCTTGATAGTCTTCGGCATTTTGCTTCCGAGTAGCAGGATCTTTTTTAAAATTAATAATGATAATGTCAAACTCTGTGGCTAGCACCTTCTGTTGTTCCGCCAATCGCTCCATATTGGCCATGTCGTTTCCTGCCACAAAACACTAGTGAATGTCACACACACTTCGACTATCCTGCGGCCCGACACTGAATGGGATAAACATACTGCGACAAGCACACTCTTATGTGCGGGTATCCTTGCAGCCTAATGATCAGGATGGGCGCCAAATGTAACTAGCCAAGGGCACAACAAACTCAACGTATCCAAAGGCCCGACACTGCCACAAACACTCTCTTAGGTAGATGTTAAATACACTGTCCCTATATTTCGCCCGGGGCCTCCGAAAATGTAGCGGACCGAACTCTTTTGTTCGGCCGGAAAGAGGGTGTTTGTGGATCGAAACTTCACCGTTCTTTTACCTTCACAAAACACAACCGTTTTTCTTTGATTCACAGTAATTTTATTAGGATGGCTCGTATGCGCACATTGATTACAGTATGAATTTATGATATGAATATTATGAATATTTTCCTATACTAAGGCAATCGATTTTACTGAATAGTTTGAATTCTAATCTTAAACTACCGGGCCGACTGGTCTCTGATGAATTGACTACAATATGAATTTAGGATATGAATATTATGAATATTTTCCGATACTAAGGCAATTGATTTTACTGAACAGTTCGAGTTCTAATCTTGAGCTACCGCTCCGACTGGGCTCTGATGACTGACCCATCACACCGTCCCATCATCGCAAAAACGTCGATGCATCAAAATATTTCGCAGCCACTGACTGCTTGATGCATTCCCACAGTCGGCAATACAATGTAAACATCTTGCTTACATTGTGTGGATACACAAACACCTACACTTATCTCACTTACATTCCACAACTCACCACACTACTTGACATCATACACATCACCTCAAAATTCACAAATCAAGTAGGTTAAGTTTAAAAATGATTGAAAAAATAAAAATTAGAAATGGAATGTCAATTGAGTTACAAAACAAGGCTGTTGATTATTAATAGTAACGGAGTTAAATATGTTATAAATAATTGAAAACTGTTAAAAACAAACATTGATTAGAACTAATAATAAAACTGTTTAAATCAACATTTATTGAAATTGTTTTAATAGAAAGATTTAATGAATATTTTATTATAGATAAAAATATAAGGAAGCTGCAGCTTCCCATATTGGTGACCCCGATAGGAACTCGTATACGAAGAGTTCGTGGAGGACGACCTATATAAATGAAGTCAGCCCTCATACGAATCATTTTGATCCAGTGGTAATTCCCACAAGATTTTCATCCAGCGGATCAACACGAACATCAATCGCTGTGATTGAAGAAAGAAAAAATTGAAGAGTCAAAATCGCATCGAATCCAATGGCCTATTTCCAACATTGTCATAAAAATTTGTGGCAACTACGAAGTTCGAAAAATCACAAAACGAATCGAAGCACAATCCGAGAGCAAAGAAGAAGATCAAGAGGAATTGCGTAGAGAACCTACACAACGAAAAGAATAACAATTGGAATTCTATATCCGACACTCGAAGAAGAAGATACCTAAACTTTTGAAGCAACGGCACAGTAAGTACAAGCCAAGCTTAAAATTTAAAAAAAAAAGTCAAACCAGGCAGTCGTGAAAGAAATCACAAAGACTCGCATTAATCGAAGTCTGTATGTTCGGAATATTTGGACAATGATGCGTCGACTGTTGTCCGAAATGAAGAAATCTGCAGGTTTTGAAGGTTGCATGATCCAATATATGTATTTAATTCCAAATAATATGTAAAACAGTGTGGTGATTGCATAAAGAATATTGCATAAAGATAGATACATTTTTTTAAAAAAAGTTTTGAAATCGGAAAAATTTTACATTTCGCACGTATGTGTAACAAAAGCAGTCAGATTTCGCGCAACTATCCAGATTCTGCAAAATGTGGTTATATTTGCGGCAAACTAGGCCATATAAGGCGTGAGTTAGAACCTAACATCATACAGAACTAAATTAATCTGTATATTTAATATTATTATAATCATAATTACAAATATCACACCTATATATTCAAACACTAATTTCAGCCACCCTATTTCCTTGCCGCGTTCCGTTTCTATTCGTCCCGTCGCGTAACTCCGTTAGAATGTCGTTGGACAATGAGGTGCGTCATCCGGTCCTGAAATTTTCGCAACATCAGTCAAACCACCCGTTTTTTGGCAAGAAAAGCCATCTTTGTGGTTCTCTCAGCTGGAGAGCCAGTTCGCAAAAGCTGGTATCAAGAGCTCCGAGACCAAATACCACTACGTAATCTCCTCGCTGGGTTCGGCGGAGCTAAAGGTGGTCAGGGACGTGGTTGTGAGCTCGGACCCTGACACGCTTTACGAAATCCTCAAGTGGGCGCTTATATCGCGACTTTCAGCCAGCGATTCGTCAAAGCTGAAGCACCTCTTGGGGAATCTTACACTAGGCGATAGACAACCTTCCCAGCTGCTTCGTGATATGAAGCAGTTGGGAGGTTCCGCGGTTGGAGACGACCTTTTGAGGACCTTCTGGCTACAGCGGCTTCCGGAGCAGACTCAGGCTGTTTTAGCCTGCTCTCCGGAGGCCAGCCTGAACAAGTTGGCGGAAACGGCAGACAAAATTGCTGAAGTTTTTGTCACGCCACAAGTAAGCTCAGTCGCCGTTTCCCCCCCGCAGTCAGAGGTGGGCGCTTTGACACAGCAGGTTGCTGCCCTCACGAGGCTTGTCCACCAACAGCTACGATCGCGTTCGAGGTCCTAAGGGAGATCTCGCTCGCAGCCACGTTGCCGAAGCCAGTCATGAAGGACTGGTATTTGTTGGTATCACTACAAATTCGGCATCAAGGCTCTAAAATGCATTTCTCCATGCGCCTTCAAAGCTGGTTCATCTGAACCAAAAAACTCTCTGTTCTCTTCAGACGGTAAGAAAACGCGACTTGTCTCCTAGCCGTCTTCTAATTATTCATGACAACTTGTCTAAACGACACTACTTGATTGACACAGACGCAGATATTTCGATGCTTCCAGCACCTACTACCGGTAAACTTCCACCTTCTGGTATGCGACTTGCCGCGGCAAACCAGTCGACCATCAACACCTATGGACGAAACGTGATCAAACTAGACCTGGGACTCCGTCGTGAATTTTCATGGGATTTCATAATCGCCGATGTCTCTTGACCCATTTTAGGCGCAGACTTCCTCTGCCACTATGGGCTAGTCCTCGACTTGGCAAATGCTATCCTTGTGGAGCCTCTTACTTCTCTTTCATTGAAAGCCACGTACACTTCGTACAAAGGTCCAAAACTTAGTGTTTTGTTTGAGCAAACCTCAGATTCACGGATACATGCTCTTCTCAACAAATACCATGCCATCACGGTCAACACAGGGTTCTCACAACCCTGTAAACACAAGGTGACACACCACACTTTGACCTCAGGCCCTCCAATAGTGTCGAGACCACGTCGACTTGCACCAGATAAGCTCGCGGCGGCCAAAAAAGAATTCGATTTCCTGCTACAGCAGGGAATATGCCGCCCCTCAAACAGCAGCTGGTCTTCTCCACTACACACGGTACGCAAGGCTAATGAGGAATGGCGCCCTTGCGGCGATTACAGACGCCTAAACGCCATAATCGTTCCGGATAGATATCCGATCCCCATTATTCAAGACTTTTGTCATGAATTACATGGCAAAAATATATTTTCCACCATAGACCTGGCTAAGGCCTACCATCAAATTCCAGTCGAGCCGAACGATATTCCAAAGAACGCCATCTGCACACCTTTCAGACTCTTTGAGTTCACCCGAATGACTTTCGGACTTTGCAATGCGGCACAATCGTTCCAACGCTTCATAAACGAAGTCCTACACGGATTAAAATTCTGTTTTATCTACCTCGACGACATTTTGGTAGCTTCGACTTCCGAAGAAGAGCATCTTGTTCACTTAGAACAAATTTTCAAAAGATTAGCGGACCATGGTCTTATAATAAACATGGAGAAATGCCATTTCCTTCGACTTTCAATCAAATTCTTAGGTCATGAGGTTTCGCCAAAAGGCACTAAGCCCTCGTCAGATCGGGTTGAGGCAATATCAATTGCTAAACTCCCCAAGACGGTTAAAGACCTAAGAAGATTTTTGGGGATGGTCAACTTTATCGTCGCTTTCTTCCTCACACAGCTGAGATGCAGCAACCACTCAACGTCCATCTTTGTGGCTCTAAGAAAGATGGTGCTAAGACAATCGACTGATCAATAGAAGCTAGCAAAGCTTTCAACCAAGTCAAGACTGGTTTAACAGAAGCCACTCTATTGTCCTTTCCGGACTCAAACGCCGAGCTTGGTCTATTCGTAGACGCTTCCGATTCTGCCATCGGGGCTGTTCTGCAGCAAAAATGTCAAGGCTCTTGGCAACCCCTTGGTTTTTACTCGGCCAAATTAAGCGACGCACAAAGAAAGTATAGTGCATACGACCGCGAACTCTTAGCGGCTTATCAGGGCATTCGTTATTTCCGATACTTTTTGAAAGCCCAAAGGTTCACTCTATACACCGACCTCAAACCACTGACTTTTGCATTTAAACAAAAGCCAGAAAAGGCCACACCTCGCCAACTTAGACATCTAAGTTATATAAGTGAGTTCACTTCTGACATTCAGCATGTCTCTGGTTGCAACAACGTTGTTGCTGACGCACTCTCTCGTCTAGAAGAAATAATTCTTCCCAGTACTCTCGACTTTGCCGCAATCGCCTCGTCCCAAGCATCGGACACAGAGTTTCAGAAGATTCTCAAGGACTCTAAATTTGTTTTAAAGAAACAACCAATCTTTGGCACCAACGTCGACATTTTTTGTAAAGTGTCTGGCCCAACCATTCGACCTTATATTCCTCATATATCATTCTTGACCATGAGAAAACATCACAAAGTGCGACGCGATAGTTTGTTATGGTGCGATGTCGGTTGACATTGCATAGTTAGGCTCCTTTCACATTATGCGGATTGGACCGTATGGCAAAAAACCACACGGCGACATTTTTCTAGTGGTGTGAAGAAGAGTACAGCCTCTTTCACATTTCACGGTTACGGCCAAATGCCGTGGCCGCACCGTGTAGCAGCCGTCTACTGCCACTTCAATCCACGGCGACCGGACACACAGGTGCACGTCAATGAGTACAAGCTTTCACATTAAAAGGTTTCAAACCACACGGTCAGTCAATCTCAAGCGAATTTAGTTGCAATTCATCAAATAAAGCATAGTACTGAGTTCGATTTCACGTGAAATTTTCATACAAAATTTCACGTGAAATATGTTTCGGCGAAAATTTAGCTTGAAAATAAGCAAGAGTTGTTCTCTGTTCTTAGCATGAAAAGTTGCTTTGAAGTTGCTCTCGCTCTGAAAATGCAGATGGTACTGACACATGTCTCCAATCATTTCATGCCAATTAAGTTTGTGCAGTCCATTCTTTCGAGCTAAAAAGTGACATTTGGTGTTTCCATTTGAAAATTGAATTGTGCAAATGTCTTTCCAATAAGCAAATCGATCGAAAATTGAAATTCTTGACATTTTATCAGTCAAGAATGAGGAGTGTCTCTGCTTTTCTCCATTTCCAAAATTTTCGCTCAAGAGAATGACCAGATAATGGAGAAATGTCAAAATTAAGCTTCACGGTTAACTCAGTACCAGCCTTAAAGCAATAGACATTCGATAATAATTGAAGAGTTAATTTCCATCTTTCCCTAGATCCTCGAATAAGTTATGAAATACTACACTTCTTCTCTCCTTTGGTTGATGGGATGCACCCGAACATGCGCGTTTGCGTTGTGGTCTTTTTTGGTGACGATTATATAGCCATAAGCGTAATGCAATAGTTTTTTTGCGAGTCATTTTAATTAAATAGTACACCATTTAATCCCAGCTTGTGATAAAAAAACCGCGCATAAACCGTATAGTGTACACATGTTTCTAATTCGGATTTTCAGCGTGCGGTATTTCGCCGTACGGTGCAAACCGTATAGTGTGAAAGCAGCCTTAGGTTCCGACCGTACGGCAAAAAGCCGTACTGTGATATTTAGCTTGTGACAAAAAAAAACCCCTACATAAACCGTATAGTATGAACGTGTTGCTCATTCGGATTTATATCTTACGGTGTTTTGCCGTACGGTGAAACCGTATAGTGTGAAAGCAGCCTTATGCTTGAGCATCGACGGCGCGACGCGCTCCCACAACCGATAAAATACAATGTAAGCATTTGCCACTGAGATAGTATATAATGGAGTCGACATTCGCTGTATCACTTTCCACCAATAGCCCCCACGACCGACGGCAAATCGACAGTCCAAAGGCGTATGCAATTTCAATTTTTCATTTTTTCGTAGGGGTCGAGAAAAACATGTGGCATATGAAAATGCAAAGTACTATACTTGAAGTCGCAATTTATGTGTATGTAAAATTTCTAGTGAAATATTATTATTATTACGATAAAATGCAAAAATACTTAATGTTTGAACTGCTCAACGTACCTTAATGTTTGATGCCTGAAGTACAGTCGACGCAGCGAGGCGCAGCCATCAGTGACCAAGCGTAGCCAACGAAATCGCCTGGTTACACTGCAACGTGACTAAGTGTCAGCGATGTAGAAGAATTTTCAGTTGATGTTTGAATTCCACAGCGACATCTCTGTATCCGCCTGTAGGTTTCTCATGAATAATCGGACGCTCCTTCATGTGGGCTATCAGCATCTCTATTGACACCTCGTCATCCAACACTGCATCTTTAATTGACTGCATTTTGAAATAATTCTTTACAATTTTTTCAATCAATGTGAATACGAGTGTGGAATTCGACGACTCACTTTACCCCTGATATTAACCACGTACCTAATTAGAGCTAGGTGAACTCAAAGCTTGGTTCGCGGGCCTTCGTCCGAACTTGGATTCGAATCAGGGATCCCACAAGCAAGAAGTCAGTAATCTACCAACTAGACTAATAAAGTATTTTAAATTACTATATTCAATTTGCTATTAATTATCTTTCAAATTTGCCTTTAACTATATTTTTATTTTACTTTTAACTATCTAAGCTATTACCAATAAAAATTGTTTTCGAATTCCTCAAAAAATTTGTAATATAAAATCAACTCTACATTTTCGCATACATTTCAAATCCCGCGCGTTTCTCACGTAATTACAGCTGATTGCAACTCTTCGCTGCGACAAAAGTTGAATCCATTTCGACCTGAGCTGCGCTTGGCTGCGCCTGGCTGCGCATAGCTGCGACTTGGTGTGCTCGCTGCTATGGAAAACCCATATAGTCAACTCAACTGACAGCTTGGCTGGGCCTGGCTGCGCCTGGCTGCGTCGCAGTGTGCTTCAGCGGTGACTTTGAATAGATAATTCAGTTTACGCACATGCCTATGAAAAATCAAACTATGGATTTCGAAATTATGGCTTTACTGAAATTAATACATATACAATAATAACAATAAATATAACTTACTGGGGAAGAACATAACCCTATGCTGTTCGATAATAATGTAAGCTTCTACTTTTAGTAAAATTAAAAAGTGTTCTGTCTTTGGTGAATGAGTTGATTAACTTTAAATATGATGTATTATAATGTGTTTGTAACATGAACTCATTGGAAAATATGAAATGTTAAGCATTAATTTATTAAAAAATATGAAATTTTCTATAAAGTCTAATATATATGGAAATCTACAAATTGGATTTCTTTTGATATTTTGCTATTTTCTTACTCCTTTCTTAATTTTGCAGTATATACCATCTTCAATTATTGTGTCCACAATTCAAATTCTATAATTCATTTTTTCTTGAATAAGATAAGAATCTATAAATCATATATTGAAATAAAGCTGTCGATCACAGCCGGTAAAATATATGATACGTGGAATTTAATATAAAACGCGAAAACATAATTAGGCATTTTAAGAGGAGTTTTAAAAATAAACCACAAACTTGGAAATGGACAAAAGCCTCCATCTTTCTTTTTCAACCGGGCTTGGGACACGGCTTAGGCAAAATTACGGCTTTCGTCCAACTTCGTAGCGGAAAATGAATAAATAAACCTATGCATGAGTATTATTCCAAAAGAACACTAAATCCGAAATCATGATCTACTGATCAATTCAGAAAAACCATTTTGAATTGAACCTTAGCTTTCGAAAGAACCTTCGCATGCCGAAATAAATTAAATTACAACTCACTGTGGTTACAAATTCATTGGCGCTCATATTTTTGCTGCAACCCTCACCCGCCATATTTTCAATGTGTTTCTAAAAATACAAATATGTAAGCAATTTTTAAAATTTTATAAAGCAAGCTTACATTTTTTACGAAAAAACTGCCACAATCTATTTCTTCAACTCTACAGATTACCTATTAAAAATACAATTATGGATAATGAAACTATGACTGCAATGAAATTAATGCATTTTATAATAATAATGATGTGCATGACTTACGGGGGAAGGATCAACGCCGATGCTGTTCGTTACTGATGTACTATCATTCTGTGAAAATTTAAAATATGGTGCTATTTGTGAATAATATATTTTGAATATCACAATTTATAATATTTACCGTATATATATATATATATATATATATATATATATATATATATATATATATATATATATATATATATATATATATATATATATATATATATATATACTATATATATATGCATATATATAAATGTACATATACATGTATATATATATATGTATATATATATATATATATATATATATATATATATATATATATATATATATATATATATATATATATATATATATATGTTTATACATATATATATATATATATATATATATATATATATATATATGTTTATACATATATATATATATATATATATATATATATATATATATATATATATATATATATATATATATATATATATATATATATATATATATATATATATACGGCAATACCACACTGGAATAACCGGTTCTCGTCCGATCACCGAAGTTAAGCAGTGTTGGGCCGGTTAGTACCTAGATGGGGGACCACTTGGGAACACCGCGTGTCGTTGTAACGTAAAATATTTGTGCTATCGCTTATACCAACAAACCAGTTGTCTGGGAATCACAATAAAAAAAATAAAAAATATATATATATATATATATATATATATATATATATATATATATATATATATATATATATATATATATATACACATATATATATATATATATGCATATATATAAATGTACATATACATGTATATATATATATATATATATATATATATATATATATATATATATATATATATTATACATAAATATATATATATATATATATATATATATATATATATATATATATATATATATATATATATATATATATATATATATATATATATATATATGTTTATACATATATATATATATATATATATATATATATATATATATATATATATATATATATATATTATATATATATTTATATATAATATATATATATATATATATATATATATATATATATATATTTTATTTATTTTATTTTTATTTATTTTATTTATTAGCCAAACAAGGCATAAATACATATAAATACATACCAATAAATTATTTTAAAAAAAGCAAGTGTACGGTACAAATAAATAACACATAAATAGATAACTAATTGAATAAACAAATAAGGTTGAAGTAGAAAATAAGTAAAATAACAATGAAATAAAAGAAAAACAATTAAAACGATAATTAAATGAGAGCTTAAAAATTATGGTGTACAAATGGCTTGGATAAGGGAAGACTTGAAGAATAGTTTGGAAATCGTTGGGGAATAAAGGTTGCTAAAGCCATTGAAGACCTTGCAGCATCTATTCACTGGCTCATTAGCTGCATAGATGGTGGAATGTGGATATTCCTTTAGTAAACGATTGGACCTGGTGTTCCTTAAGGGGATATTTATCACAAATTTACTATTGAGGAACTCAACTCTAATAATGCCTCTAATTACGTCAAACGTGAAGCAGGCCGATATCATCATTCTTCTGGATGCAAGTGAAGTTAAGTTTAAATGACCCAATCTAAACTCATATGGGGGTAAATTTTCAAAATCGTAAGGGTTGTACAGATCTCTTAGGGCGAAAAGTAAAAATTGTTTTTGAATGGACTCGAGTCTGTTATTGTGAATTTCGAAGGCTGGGCTCCAAATAATACAGGCGTATTCAAGAAGAGGGCGTACAAGTGCAGTGTATAATGATCTTGTGGCCCACAAGTTTTTAAACTCCTTGGCACGTCGTTTAATAAAGCCGAGCTGCTTATTCGCACGGGAAAGAATATTATCGTAGTGCAAGGTGAAATGAAGTTTCACATCCATCACAACACCGAGATCAACAACGCTATCAACGCGAGTTAATAAGTTGTTGCCGAGAAAGTAAGTGTTCTGCGTAACCGTGCATTTACGGCTAAAACTTATAATTTGGCACTTATCAATATTCAGCGAGAGCTTGTTTATATTGCACCATTGAACAAGAGAATCAAGCTTGGATTGAAGGAAAAGTGCATCAGATTTAGATTCAATGGTGTGGTACCTTTTGAGGTCGTCTGCATAAAGTAGGTGAGGTATGTTTGACAGGACGTCAGATAGATCCGAGATGAATATGTTAAAGAGAAGTAGGCCAAGATGACTACCTTGTGGAACACCAGAGGTAGCAAATATATTTTTTGATAAAATTCCTTGAAATTTAACGAGTTGGATTCGGTTGTGGAGGTAGGAACTGAGCCAGCTTAGTAAAGATCCGGCAAGCCCGAATTTGTGCAGCTTAAGGATCAATATAGAATTATCAACTCTGTCGAAAGCTTTGCTAAAGTCAGTGTAGACTGCGTCAATTTGATAGCCTTTTTCCATTTTACACAAAACGTCCGAAACTAGGATTGTCAAGTTTGTGATAGTTGAGAGACCTTTTCTAAAGCCAAGCTGTTGCTCATTCAGACGGGAGTCAACTAGTGGGGAAAGTTTATTGTATACAACTTTTTCAAAAAGTTTTGGAATGGAAGATAAAATGGCAATGCCCCTGTAATTTTCGATGCAGCGTCTATCGCCATTTTTGAAAATTGGTGTCACATATGAAAGTTTCCAACAGCATGGGAAAAACACCGGATGAAAGTGATCTGTCAAAGAAAATATGCAGGGGTGTTATTAGCTGCTCTACGCACTTACGCAAGAAGGACGGTAGAAGGAGATCAGGACCAGGGCCTCTGTTGCAATCGAGCTCCAAGATAGCTTTACGTATTTCATCGCGTGAAATTTTAATTTGGCTGAGAAAAGTGGTTGGTGCTGAATTAGTAGGAGAAACATTTGAGTTAGATGGGTCTGATACATTGAAAATTCTCTGGAAATTATCTGCAAATAAATCGCAGATATCTTTAGGAGAAGCAGAGGTGATATTATTATAGGACATTGACAATGGATAACCGGTGACTTTCCGCTTCATATTTACAAAATCAAAGAATTTTTTTGGGTCGTGGGTTATACTTTCACCGGTTTTCTTAACATAATTGGCATAAGCATCGCGGGACTTTGTCGAGAATTCCTAAGCTACTTCATTATAAGCTTCCTGAATAGTAGGATTAACATCAATATTTTCCTTTATTCGCTTATAAAGTTTGTTCCTGAGATTTCGCAAATGCCTAAGTTTTCTATCGAGCCATGGTTCAGACAATTTTTTTTATTTTTTAATCTTAGGTACATATCTTTCAACGGCGTCAAATATTTTATCATAAAAAGTTTAAATGGCTTCCTCAAGATCTAACGTTGAAAGAGTATTCATCCAATCTATAGAGTCAAGTACATGGTGAATTCTTTCGTAGTCAGCATTAAGAAAGTCAAATACAATTGAATTATTGTACGTTTTTAAGTAAATAGAATCAGGAGAGGGAAGTTCAGCTGATAGTGCAGTGTGGTGTAAACTATTTGAAAAAAGATGCTCTGCGTTATCAGTTGGACTTACCACTACTTCGTCGTAGGCATTAGTGAAAACAAGATCCAGCCAATGACCGTTTTGGTTGGGAGTTGGAGAGACTTGCTGCAAATCGTTGCAGTAAAAAGTACTCGCAAGGTTGAAGTCATTGAAATCTAAAAGGTTAACAGGAAGAAGAAATGCGTCATTTTCATCGGGGATAAAACATAAGTTGGGACGATTGAAATCCCCTAAGAATATTATTTTGTCTTTTTCATTTAAAGACGTTGTAATGGAAGATACTAATTCACAGAAATGGTTGTAAACTGATTCGTCCGATCTTGGTGGAATATAGGCCAAACTAATATAAAGGAAATTGTGATTCAAAGAAACACGAATAACAAGGTGTTGGAACAATACATTGGGGGTGGTGTCAATAATCTCACTTGAAAGTGTGTTGCTAACCGCCAGCAAAACCCCACCACCTCGCGTTTGACCTGTGGAACAATAGTCACGATCGCTTCTGTAAATTGTCCAACTGCTATCCATATATGTATATATATATATATATATATATATATATATATATATATATATATATATATATATATATATATATATATATATATATACATATATATATATATATATATATATATATATATATATATATATATATATATATACATATATATATATATATATATATATATATATATATATATATATATATATTTATTTATCTATTTATTTATTTATTTATTTATTTATTTATTTGAATCCATTTTAACAGGCTTCTGCCCTATCACAAAAATAGAAAAATTAAATAAATCCAAAAGAAGAAAATAGAAAAATTAACAAATAAATGAAAATAGGCGCGTTTTTTTGCTCCTCTATCCAGCGGAGAGTAGAGTAGACGCATTGAAAACAACAACACTCCTACACCAGTGAATTCACTAGTACAGAAATTCTATGCGTCATTTATAGTTCACGTGTTGAAGTGTAGAATGTGCTGATAGAAAAAAGAAAAGCTCATGAGAAGTTGTATTTTTTTCTGTGAGATGGCTTTCGGTTTTCATGGTTATGTTGAATGTTTTGGTAGTTAAGAAATTAGAAAAGGCTCTCATAATGTGTAGAAAGTTAAAAGAATTAATTTTCTGTTAGTTTTTTTTTCTATTTTCTATCGATTGTGGTAGTGTATACTCGTTATTTTCTCCCTTTTTCTCAGCTGTTTTGTGGGACCACAGCGAATATAGCAACCTAAGTCAGGTTTAGCGAATGCACTGCTGTTTTATACTAGATCGTTGTTTTTCCGGCATAGTTGTACTCTGCACTGCATCGGAGCAAAAAAACGCACCTAATATAAGAAATATGCATATTAGAACTTCAACAAATTAAAGCTAATGTACAATTCAACATCGAAGAAAGTGCAAACATAGTACTAAAATTAAATAGAAAATCAATCATTATAAGAAGCTTTAAGAATTATGTCTTTAATTTGGGACTTAAATTGACAGAACGGTAGCGGAAAAGGATCAAGCTGAATATATATATATATATATATATATATATATATATATATATATATATATATATATATATATATATATATATATATATATATATATATATATATATATATATATATATATATATATATAAACTTTACCGTGTCCATCTAATCATCCACATTTTCCACACACGAGTTAACTATCATAGTATTATTCTGAAAGTGGAATATATTGTGTTGTGTGGAATATATTGTGTATATATATATATATATATATATATATATATATATATATATATATATATATATATATATATATATATATATATGTATATATATATATACATATATATATATATATATATATATATATATATATATATATATATATATTTATATATATATATATATATAAACTTTACCGTGTCCATCTAATCATCCACATTTTCCACACACGAGTTAACTATCATAGTATTATTCTGAAAGTGGAATATACTGTGTTTCAACTCTATGCGAACGTTAAAATTACCTACAAATAAATTAATTGGATGCTCTTCATTAACTACCGGAAACGCAAGGGCAGTAAGTCTTGTTGCCCGGCCGGCTTTAATTAAATGCTGCTCAGCGAAAGGCTTCGAATAATTAGGAGTAAGTTTTGTTATTGCCACTTCCGGCATATTTATACCAGTTTTTTATACAATTTTTTCCGATTCGTTTTCGTTTTCTAAAAAAAATTAACCCATATTACTATTCCATAAACTGCCCCCAAGCTAACAATGAACGCCACTACTTTGACTATTCAAAACACTAAATGTAATGATGGCAAACAAAATGTAAACAATTATTTAATGGCTTTTAAAATCACATATTTTTTTAATGAAGCACCAATTCCATTGTAATATTTTTTGCAAATTACAACAGTAGACTGTTGTTAAAGCTTTATTTTAACCACTTACTTGTGAAATGAAAGTCCAGGTTGTCGATTCTTCATCCTGTTCGCACAGGTCGGCACTATGCACTTCATTTTGCTTTGCTGCTTTCGCACTAAATTGTTACAAAAAAGAACTATACACTTTCGTTTGAGCTTTGTAATTCACACGCGTTTCAGCTATTTGTACTGTATCAATTAAGTTTACCTCTTCATAAAAGGCAAATTACTTTTGGACTTGCACGGCACTCGCGACGCGTTTGATTGTCAGCTTGACACTGGAGTAGTCCTGCAGGGGAAATTGACATTATAATCAGTGTTGCCAACTTTTCTCCAGCCGTTTGTTACCGAACGGCCTCCGCCGTTTCGAATTCACACCTTGTCTTCTATCCCAGAAGGCCAGGGTGGCAGCCTCGGGTGGCTGGCTCACTTGTCGAGAGAAAGGGGTGAGTCCGGGTGCCACTCGTTTCTTGCCCTCGGCTGCCTCGATTATCCGCGCCGCGAAACGAGAATTCGGCCAGACAGTTTATTCTGTTACGATATCACGCTATATCCAACCACTACGAGAAACACCGCGTTACAAAATTATACATCGACTTTATTAACCAAATCTATACGGCGCCGCAAATTGAGAGAAATTTCCACTTATTCCTTAACTATTAGCACACTTCTATCTTAAACTAAACTTAATGATATTGCCACGTACCTTCGCCACTAACCATTCATTCGTTGAATATCCCGCCTCGTATCGATCGCTATCGTCGCTTCGCCTTTCAACTCAATATCTTCTTGAGTCGCCGCCTTAATCCATTCAACCTCGGAACCGCTATAGCTCAAGAAGAAATCGCCGTCTTCGCTTCAACATTCAATTTAATATTTTCATGAATCGCCGCCTTAGTCCATCCAACCTCAGAACCACTGTAGCTTTAGAAGAAATCGCCGTCTTCGCTTCACTATTCAATTTAATATTTTCGCGAGTCGCCGCCTTAGTCCATCCAACCTCAGAACCACTGTAGCTTTAGAAGAAATCGCCGTCTTCGCTTCACCATTCAAATTAATATTTTCGCGAGTCGCCGCTTTAGTCCATCCAACCTCGAAACCACTGTCGCTTGAGAGGAAATTGCCGTCTTCGTTAGTTATTATTCGTTGCGTCGTTCTATTTCTCCACGAAGTTCGTTCAAGTATTGCTTTCGATGCTCGCAGCAAAAATAAGAACAAAATTAATCGATATATTACGTTCTGTTGGCTTACGCTCTGTTCACCTCCGAGTCTGGATCAAGAAGAACTCATTTTTCACATTCGGATCCCTGCAGAGCCTCAGTCCTGCTTGTACGACCCCGTTTTTGCGGGACTATTCCCATGTAGTTTCCTCAATATTGAATTATACCGCCCTACCAGGGCAATGTCCTCTAACAGCGGTCATTGATCCTGTATTTGACCGCCTTCATTTGGCAACGCCACTTCAAGTCATATTGTGAATTTTATCATCTGTCACTTCAAGTCGCCTATCGTGAACCTCACCATCTGTCACTTCGCAAGTGTTGGAATCATCGCTAGGTGAGTGTTTATCTACGCCCAATTCTTCTAAATTTCCTACATTTTAGTTGTGAAAATGACGCAAACATCGGTGGGACTCCCTGCATCTAACCGCCGAGGACAGATCTTCTATCACGGACCCGGACAGGATGCCGATAGATGGTCAGCGAACTGCCATCCCTGCTCTGACATCTTTCTTATGATCGATCGATCAAATTCCGACAGTAGATTGTGCGATTTGTCGGTTTTGCGTCCGAACTGTAAGTAAGTCACTCGAATGGATCGAAACAGAATTGAAGTATAACGATCCCATCCGTCATCGGATGTAATTTCTGCATTGAAGTTCGTACCTGACTCCAGCCAGTTTTTAATCTCGACGTCGTTGGATCGCACCGTCCGCTTGTACGATGTTGTCAATCATTCCCTGTGCCAAAGCATGTGTACGATGCCCCGGTTTTTAGACGTTGCGTTTCAGTCTAACTGGGGGGAATGTTGCTCGTATGAACGAATGTAGTATATGAGGCTAGAAGGTGTCATATCTGTCCCAGCACCATGGGTCTCTTCGGGTAAGTTATTTAATGCTTGTTTATTTACGACCCGTCGATTGTGCCGCGCCGCGTCGTATGTCACGTCTGGTCGCCCCGGATTGCGTCCTGTGTATCTCGGAGATCGCGTTCCTCGGTTCTACGTGACTTCCAAGAATTCACCCCTCATCGCCAACCTTTCCTCGGGGTCTTTTTATCGTTCGTCTCACGTCGGGGCAGAACGGGCGTTGGCTGTGGTGTTGAAGTTCAGTCACGGCTGTTTTGGCCCGGTGCCGGCGAATCGCTGCATCAACAACCACATCCTCGTTCGTGAGTTCGTGGTCTACCCTAACCATTCAATCTAAGATACCATTCGCTACTATGCAACTAATAACCTAATATATCATTCGCTAGTATACAATTCATCATCTATTATACAAGTCGCTAGTATACAATTCATCATCTATTATACAAGTCGCTAGTATACAAATCATCATTTATTATTCAACTCGCCTACTTCGCCGGTATTTTCTCACATTTACGTATAACTTAGTGCAGCCGGGAACCGACCCCGTGATATCACCCCCCTCTCCAGAGAATTATCCCGGAATTCTCGACGCTATTTCTGCAAGATACCGCGCGAAACTATATTCTGATTCGAAGCTTGAGGTTTCGGTACGCTTTGGTTTCTCGTAAAATTTATTCCGGCTGTTGATATTCCCTATCTGAATTCTTGATCGCTCCTCGCGTCAACTGGGTGTTAAGCCCGACAATCGCACCACACACTTTCACACTACAAATCACATATACAACTTATCATGCATGCTTATGTGTCTCGACTAATACTCCTAACTGGTGTTGGTATCTGTCCTTTTGGAATGCAAATCTCTAATGCGAGATGATCTCGATTTTAGGAAATCTACCCTACAAGACGCCCGGAGGGACACGCAAAACCACAAACCAATTAATCGAGAACACAAACCAGAAAAAAAACGTCAAACGAGGAATAGGAATGCATATAAGAAACTTCAGACAGCCACGGAATTCACGTCGAACTAATGGTAATTGATTTCATCATTTTTTTTTCCTTATAATAACACTAATACTGTGCCTACATCTACTAACCCTTTACCAAATATTTTTTTTTTTTTTACAACACTTAATCACGGAAGTTACTTAATAATATTAATTCTGTTATTGTAAAACTAACTCCAACCACCTTTCTTTTCCATTGCTTATCGCGCCGGCATCCCACCACCACAGAGACTAATGGCTAACCCTTCAAAAGAAACGTGTATCTAAATTCAAAACCCGTCACCAAAATTCACGTTAATCACGTTCGCCTTCCACATACATTTTGAGGTCTTTCGCATGCCAAGTGCCTGCATTTTTACCATTTCCGTCAACCAATTCGTATGTCCACGCTGATGTCTTCCTTCTCAGTGTGAAAGGTCCGATGTACGCCGGGGCTAATTTAGCTGAAAAATGTTTACTAGCGTCCGACAATACGTAATTCTTCCGCCAAACTCTTTGTCCCACCTGAAAGTTCTCTGTGCGTCGGCGAAGGTCATACCGCTTCTGACTGGAAACCGCTGCCCGTTTCATCCTCTGGACCACCTCCTCCCGTATCTTTTCCAAATTAATTGCGTTTTTGACTGGTGAAAACGCCTCTTGCACTCCTGCTGGCCGCTCCACTTCCTCCCTAAGCGTGACCATTTCTCTCCCAAAGTTTAAAAAGTAAGGAGTGAAGCCCGTGACTTCATGCTTATACGTTCTCAGCGCACACGCGATTTTACTCAGGTATTGGTCCCACGGGCGATGGTTCTCTGACGCGTAACATCTCACCTTGCATTTTATGTCCTGATTACGGCGCTCCGCCGAGTTAGCCTGGGGATGGTACTGCGCGGTGAAACATATCTTAACGCTATACTCTACCACCGCCCGCTTGAACTGCTTTCCCCGGAACTGCACCCCATTATCGCATATCAGAGCTCTGGGTACTCCATACACCAAGAAGACGTTCTCTTCCAACAACCGGAAAACAGCCGATGCCGTCGCTGTCCGTACTGGTAGTATTATTGAGTACTTGGTGACATAGTCCACAATTGTGAGAATGTAGGTGTACCCTCTCGTTGACCTAGGTAATGGTCCCACTAGATCCACGCTGACCAGTTCCCATGGTAATTTGGCCTCGCCAGCCCTCGTAGACATCAAGCCGATCGGTGATTATCTCTCCACCTTGCAGGCTTGGCACACGTTACAGGAACGTACATATTTCTGTATGTCTCTCCGCATCCGGGGCCAGTAGAAATTTTGGGTAACGCGAGCCAACGTTCGAGTAGCACCAAGATGTCCCGCCTTCGGGTCGTCGTGACACCGGTACAGTATGGAACCCCTTTCCGTTTTCGGAACTACCCTTTTCCAAACCGGGTTGCCGTCCCTCTCGCTCCCGTAGCCCGGTAGTTACTTCCACAGAGTATTCTCGACCACTTTCCAATTAGCAAACTTACGCGGATCGCTCCGAACCTTCTCCACCATTTCCACAAAACATCGCTCTGGCGCCGGGGAAGTCGCTATGTCTCCCATCTCCACAACCGCTCGAGACAGAGCGTCTGGCACCAAATGCTCCTTCCCTTTCCTATGAACGATCTCAAAGTCAAATTGCTGGAGGCGTACTGCCCATCTCGCCAACCTCCCAGACGGGTCCTTTAGCTTGTTTAACCAGACAAGGGAATGATGGTCGGTAATCACGATGAAATGCGTACCCTCAATGTATGGCCGTAACTTCTCTATGGCCCACACGACCCCTAAGCACTCCCTTTCGGTGACAGAATAATTCCTCTCCCGCCTCGACAAAGCCCGACTCAAATAACAGACCACTTTTTCTCCTGATGGGTGAGCCTGACTCAAAACAGCCCCTATTCCGACATCCGATGCATCCATCTGCACTTTAAAGGGGAGGTCGAGATCAGGGCAGGCTAATATCGGCGCGGCCATAAGTTTCTGTTTGCACGCGACAAAAGCCTGCTCACATATATCTGACCACATAAACTTACGTCCTTTTTTCAAAAGATCATTTAATGGCGCGACAAGAGTGGCGTGATCCGGGATGAAACCCCTGTACCACGACACCATACCGAGTAGTTGTCGGACTTATTTGACTGATGTCGGTTTAGGGAATCCCTTAATCGCCTCAACCTTCTCGGGATCTACATGCAGGCCTCTTTCATCCACTAGGTAACCTAAATACCGCAATTGAGCCCTACAGAATTGGCATTTCTCTTTCGATACTCGCAGACCTTCTTCCCTCAACCTAGAAAAGACCTCTCGCAGTACTTCCAAGTGTCGCTCGAAAGTTTCCGTGACAATAATGATATCGTCTAGGTAAGTGAAAACGAAAGGTTCGAGAGTAGGCCCCAATACCGTATCAATTAACCTTTGCCAGGTGGCTCCTGAGTTGTGGAGACCGAAAGGCATGCGCCGAAAATGAAATAAACCCCTACCCGGCACGGTAAAGGCAGTGTATTGTTGAGATTCCTCCACCATGGGCACTTGCCAATACGCCGATTTTACGTCAAGCGTCGACAGATATTTTGCATTTCGAAGCTTGTCGAGAGTTGCCGAGACATAAGGTAGCGGATACGCATCTTTTTCCGACACCGCGTTTACTTTGCGAAAATCGACGCAAAATCTGTAGGAACCGTCCTTTTCACGAACCAACAAGATCGGGGAGGACCAAGCACTTTTCGATGGCTCAACCACTCCCATTCGCAACATGTCGTCCAATTCCAGGTTTATTTGCTTTTGAACCGCGGGGGAAACGGGATAATACCGCTGCTTGATTGGTTCCGATTTTGTATTTATGACGTGGCTGACAGACTTTGCGCAACCCAAGCCATCCCCCATCAATTCAAACTGTTGCTCTAATAGCTCTGACAGAATCTTCACCTCACCCTGCGTCAAATGTGACCAACCTCGTAGCGCTTTCCCGGTTCCTGACTCTACAGTGGCCACGGAGGTCCATTGTTGCCCCTTCATGTCAAGCACGACTCCAAAAAGCTGCCATAAATCTACTCCTAGGATTACCTCTTGTGGAATTGCCGCGATCACCAGCACTTCTATCACATATCTACGCCCCTTTAAACTGAATTCTAACCTTGCCACACCATCCACAGCGCACGTCTCTCCATTTGCCAGCCGCACCTCCTCTACTCTGTCTCGGTCCAAAATCAACCCTTTGGCTTCCAACCGTGACCATCCCTTCTCTCCCAAGATCGTTCGACTCGCACCCGAATCCAGAAGCCCCTCCATCTCCATACCTTCTACCTCAACTTGTAAGTGCGGCCGACTATCCTCGCCGCTTCTTACTAAGGCGTAATCCACGTCCACTGAAGGAATCAGCTGCGGCGGCCTCGTCCTCGTGCTCCCTCTGCCGCTTAGTGAGCACGCCGGTCGTTTCCCGAATCCCGATGGTCCGCACGTGCTCGCGCCACTGGCTCCCTCGCTCTAGATCGGCACGTGAGACATGCTGCTCGCATCACTCCTTGTCTGCCACACCCGAAACATCGTCTAGGCTCTGTGCACTCTCTAGATAGATGACCATCCTTCCGACAATTCCAACATTGCACCTGCCCGTGCCCGGTCAGTACGGCTATCTGCCCCGAAGTCTCTGCTCCCACGTATGCCAAGTCTGGCTCCAAACAGCGTCGGGATCGCGTATGGGGTGGCACAAACGCTGCCACAGACGCTCTGGTGGCATCCAATGTCCGTCCCATCCTCACTAACTCAGCTACTGGCGTCATAGGCGTTAGACTCAACTGCTGCTGGTAGAAAGGGGCAATGTTTCTACGCAGCGTCCTTAACTTTTTCTCTTCCGAGTAGTTGGTCCTCAACCGGCTGAACAGACGCTCCATTGCCGCCACGTATACTCCCATTGACTCGTGCTCTCCCTGGGTGCGCCTTCGGATCTCATCACGCAGGCGATCCTCATAATCTGCAGGCAAAAACTCTGCCTTCAGTTCCTGCACAAGCTCATCCCAGCAACTGACCAATTCACGATTCGCCCGGAACCAAATGAGAGCCTGCGATTCAAAGAGATCCACTGCTGCTCTAAAAAGTTGCGGCTTTGTAAGTCCCCTGGCCTGCCGTAACTCCTCCACGCGCTCCAAAAAAGCACTCACTGACCCTGTCGAATCCCCACTGAATTTAATCCCCCATTTTGCCACCTCCGCCAGGCTCGAAGCTCTCGCCGCCTGCGGTGGAGACATCACCGGGACATTATTCGCTGTCTCATCTTCGCCATCGCTGGACTCTTCTGTGTTCCCGACCAACGTTCCCATCGAGATTATCAAGCGCGAAGATGTTCCGCAACATCTTCGCGCCCTCCTTCTGTTCCTGAGTGACTGCCTGTACATTACCTAGCCGGCGGAAACCAAACTCAATTTTCACTCTCGCTTTAATGTAGTCTGAAGAGGTCTGATCCCCCGCAACTCTTGCTACCAAGTCTTCGATTTCCGACACTTTCGCGGACAGTTCCACAAAATCCGTATCATACTCATATGAATACGCTGCCTCCACGTAGGACGTGTCTGACGCCGCCTCTGCCTTTAACGTAGCCCTCAACGTCTTCCGCATATTGTCGACGGTATCCTGTGGAAAGCCCCGAATAGCGAGCTCATATGAGAGCTCGTCCTTGCTCAAGCGATCAACTAAAATCTTCATCGCACTGAACTCAAAAAGAACAAATTCCTCTCAGACTGGTCAGTAGTCAACGAAATCACCAAAACCGCACTCTCTAAATGGTTTATCCCTCAATTCCAATGTAACTCGCTCCTAGACCCAGAAAGTCTAAAATCAAAACAACCACAACAAAACAACAACAACAAAACAAATTCATACTTCTTTATATATATATATATATATATATATATATATATATATATATATATATATATATATATATATATATATATATATATATATATATATATATATATATATATATATATATATATATATATATATATATATATATATATATATATATATATATATATATATATATATATATATATATATATAATAATAATAATAATAATTTTTTATTGCAGCTATTCATTTTACAAACATGGTACAAAAAATTCATAGCATAGCTCGCTCCTCGCAAAAGTAAGAGTACTTGTGCGCGAGTGCGGGGACCTAATACGAACTACTGAATTCAAAATATATAAAAAGCTGTGATCAACTATAATAAACGTTTACATAAAATTCAAATTAGCAATAAAAAAAAAAACAATACAAGCCTAAATTAAAAACTAAGATTAAAGTTCGAGTAAAATATCAACACAATATGGCGCTAATAATTGAGAAAAAATGGATTTAAAAACAGATGTATATGTAACGTAGTGGAAAGTGGTAACAGAAGCGCAAAAAATTGCTAAATTAAAGGCGAATAAAAATTACACAAAATAATAAAAAAAAAAAAATTAAATTGAACAAATCGGAAAATAAATTATATCGAAAAGCTGACAATAGGTGAAGATAGCATGAAAGTGTAAGGCGAAACGAAAAATATTTAGACTAGAATGGACACTTTAAATTTAATGGTTTAAGAGTTTAGCACAGAATCTAAGCATTGGTTTCCACTTTGAACAAACCGTTTTAAAATTGACTTGAAATTAAGATCATTTAGCGTAAGCTTTATCTCTTGAGGAAGTTTGTTGTACAGTTTAGGTCCTAAGACACTTAGGTGCCTGGCCGTTTTTGATTTTCTACATCGAGTTGTTAAGATGGGATTTGTCAATTGCCTTCTTGTTTGGTAACCAGTAGTATGGATATTGAACTGGCTGCCGTTCAGGTACATAAATTTTAAAGCCGCATATAAGTAAAGCTGACGAATATTCATTACACAAAACTCTTCGTATGCTTTGGTTGTTGATGAGAAAATTGATTTTTTCAAACATATCTTAACTATTTTACTCTGCAAGCTTTGTAGAGGGGCAGTATGACATGAAAGCGCTGCGCCCCAAACAATGATAGCGTACTGGATGATACTCTGAGCGATTGCAAAATAAACTAGCTTTATTGTGTTAAGATTAGTGTTATATCTAAGCCTCATAAACGCATAAAGTGTTCGACGTACCTTGCGTATGATATTAAGAATATGGCTTTTCCAGCTGAGGTCTTCGTCAATTATAACGCCTAAATAATTGATTTCTTTGAGCTGCTTTATCTTAGCGTTATTTAATGAAATGTTTAAATTCGGATCGCTCAAACTATTTTTGGACCCGAATGCTAAAAAACAAGTTTTTTCTATGTTTAACACAAGTTTGTGTGCGCTCAGCCAGTTGTATATTGTTTGACAGCCTTTATTTGCTTCATGAGAAACCTTATTCCAAGTACTACCCCTAAAAAGTAAAACGGTGTCATCCGCGTATGCAATTATCTGGCCATTGAAGTCTGGATTATTGAAATGTAGGTTACAAAGATCATTTATGTATAAGTTGAAAAAAATTGGGCCAAGTACAGATCCTTGAGGAATACCGCATTTGACCTCCAAAGTATTGCTGATATCTGGACCTATTTTAACTTTTTGTTTACGACCATAGATGTAAGAATGGAATAATCTGTATATATTATCCGAGAGCCCCAGATTCCGAATTTTACGTAGCAATATACAATGGTTGACTGTATCAAAAGCCTTTTTTAGGTCTAGAAAAACTGCGATTGTTTTATCATTACTGTCGATAGATTGGTTTATGAAGCTGGTTACACAGTAAAGAGCGTCGACTGTACTAGTGCCCTCACGAAAACCAAATTGGTTTGGTGCAATTTTATGGCGCATAGCTAGAAATTCACCCAATCTAGCTTTTAGGCACTTCTCAAAGATTTTAGCCAAAATAGAAATCAAAGATATCGGTCTGTAGTTATTCAGATACTTTTTGTCCTGTGCTTTGAAAATTGGAACAACAATAGCTGTTTTAAAACGGTCCGGAAACTGACCAGTCTGCAGGCAGGCATTATAGATATGTCGAAGAGGTGTTAAAATTGTTCCTGCTAATTTTTTAATAACTTTAGCGGTTACTAAATCTTCACCAGGTGATTTATTCTCATTCATAGAATTAATATGAAACAGTATTTCTTCCTTGCTTATTGCTTTGAAATCGAATGGCTCGAGCTGGTCTACTACTGGTGGCGAAGGTAGAGTAGTTGGAGGGACAGAATTAGTTATACTTTCACCAATTTCTGAAAAGTAGTTGTTGAATTCGTTAGCAATATCACTGCCAGATTTCAACAAAATTCCGTCTCTAGCTAAGATTTCAGTTATGGATTGGTTCTCTTTCTTATTCTTCGCTATTATCTCGTTAATCATTTCCCATAATTTTTTCGGGTCACTTTTGTATTTATTAGTTTTTGTCATGTAATAATTTGATTTCGCTTGCTTAATTGTTTTGTTAAGGATATTTCTAAAGATTTTGAATCTACGCTTTAGTTCCAGGTTAAACGGTTGATTAGTCAACATCTTTGCAAGTCGACTTTTATGACGTATTGACACAACAATTCCTTTGGTGCACCAAGGTTTCAACGGAATCAATTTTTTTCTAAACGTATACTCAGATATAGTGGCTGATTTGTCTACCAGATCATTTAAAACACAAAGAAAACTATTTACCGCCTCATCGGGGCTATTGATATTACTTACAACATTCCAGTCTAATTGTTGGGCCCTTTCAACTAAAATATCATAATTGAATTTAGTTACTTGAACCGTTTTATTATTGATATTAGCTGTTTTGGAGTTTTTATAGGCCAGATTGGCTATAGTACAGTAGTGATCAGTAATATGGGTGTGAAGAATAGCTGGTTCAAAAATGAGGTTGCTAGTATCTTTGAAAAATGCGTGGTCATATATATATATATATATATATATATATATATATATATATATATATATATATATATATATATATATATATATATATATATATATATATATATATATATATATATATATATATATATATATATATCTATATATATATATATATATATATATATATATATATATATATATATATATATATCTATATATATCTATATATATATATATCTAGATATATATATATATATATATATATATATATATATATATATATATATATATATATTGTTGGAATTCATAAAATGTAATGACATAAATTGAATAGGTTTGACGTTTGAATTTTGAATTTGTAATTGGTAAAGACCTACTTGGTTATGAAAATTAAGATTTTCTGTAAATATGTTTCATACATATATTGTGTTGCTAATACTATATGTAGGATTGAGTTGTAAATGAATGTATGAAAAAGAAACCCTCTAAGTCACGTAAATATACAACTGAATTTATTATTAACTAGAAGTATTATTTTGATCTTAATAGTAGTAGTAATTTGGTTTGAGTACTAAGTTGGATAAGACTTGTTTGGTACAAAGCACCAAACTAAGGAAGAAAAGAAGACGCCAAGAACCTTCAATCCGGTACATTGAACCGGTATTGAAGGAATAACTCAACCTAGAGGAATCAGTACAAGAACTGATTCTACATAGGTGTTTCTTGACTCAGAAATTTCAGTCCGAACCCAATCTAGAGGAATCAGTACAAGAACTGATTCTACATGAGGTGTTTCTTGGTTCAGAAACTTCAATCCGGTACATTGAACCGGTATTGAAGGAACAACCCAACCTAGAGGAATCAGTACAAGAACTGGTTCTACATAGGTTGTTTTTCGGCTCAGTACACCGAACTGAGTCGACGAATGTTTAATGCTCACAATTAAACATTTCATGGTGACCCCGACGTGATTATTAAACAATGCTATTATATTTTGTATGGATTCATTATGCCGTGCGAAAGAAAATTAAAATATTAATGTTTAATTGTGAACATTAAACATTCGTCGACTCAGTTCGGTGTACTGAGCCGAAAAACAACCTATGTAGAATCAGTTCTTGTACTGATTCCTCTAGGTTGGGTTGTTCCTTCAATACCGGTTCAATGTACCGGATTGAAGTTTCTGAACCAAGAAACACCTCATGTAGAATCAGTTCTTGTACTGATTCCTCTAGATTGGGTTCGGACTGAAGTTTCTGAGCCAAGAAACACCTCATGTAGAATCAGTTCTTGTACTGATTCCTCTAGGTTGGGTTATTCCTTCAATACCGGTTCAATGTACCGGATTGAAGGTTCTTGGCGTCTTCTTTTCTTCCTTAGTTTGGTGCTTTGTACCAAACAAGTCTTATCCAACTTAGTACTCAAACCAAATTACTACTACTATTAAGATCAAAATAATACTTCTAGTTAATAATAAATTCAGTTGTATATTTACGTGACTTAGAGGGTTTCTTTTTCATACATTCATTTACAACTCAATCCTACATATAGTATTAGCAACACAATATATGTATGAAACATATTTACAGAAAATCTTAATTTTCATAACCAAGTAGGTCTTTACCAATTACAAATTCAAAATTCAAACGTCAAACCTATTCAATTTATGTCATTACATTTTATGAATTCCAACATTCTCCTCCCGTTGAACTTATGTTCAATATATTGTTAAGTCGATGGTTGGTATAACATCATGATGACATCGTGGATATTTGAATATTTTCAGCGATGATTTGTCGAGAAATCCAACTTCAATTTGACTCTCTTTTTTGGAGGTTCATCTTGCTCTTGTGTCCTTCTACCTTTCATTTGGGTTGATACTAGCAACAGACTAGTCTCTTTTGATGACTCGTTGGTCTTTGTTGACAACAGTCCATTATCTTCAATTGGCAATGGTGCCAAATAGTGGATTGCCCTCTTAACTACGCCTCCTGCTGTTTGAACATCTACAACACGTATTCTTCCATCATTGCCAGTATAGATCCCTTTAATTCGTCCCAACGGCCATTTGAAAACAGGTACATCATCCCTTTTTAGTAATACTAACATACCGATCTTCACATTTTGAGTTCCTCGTTTCCATTGTGCCTTCTGTTGGAGATGTTGTAAATACTCTGTCCTCCAACGATTCCAAAAACCTTCTCTTAATGCAGAAACTTCTTTCCACCGGTCTGATAACTTAGCTGTATTTCCCTTTGATGTAGGCTCAATAGTTGAATTTAATGGTTCCCCTATCAGGAAATGACCAGGAGTCAATGCTGTGAAATCGTTTGGATTAGAAGACATTGGTACTAAAGGTCTTGAATTTAGTATTGCTTCAATGTCTATCAATACCGTTTCCAACTGTTCATAAGTTAAAGCTGCTGATGCCACTATTTTCTTTAAAATGCTCTTTGCACTTTTTACTGCCGCCTCCCATAACCCACCAAAATGTGGCGTACGTGGGGGAATAAAATGAAACTGTATGCCCTTATTAGCACACTGTGTTCCAATTATCTTCCTTGCAGTATCTGTATAAATTGATTCTTGTAATTCTTCTATTTGATTCTTTGCGCCAACGAAATTTGTTGCATTGTCACAGTATAAATTTTTGCATCTGCCTCTTCTTCCTATGAATCGCTTCAAGGCTCCAATGGTCGTTAGGTTGCTGACTAGCTCTCGCACGGCATAATGAATCCATACAAAATATAATAGCATTGTTTAATAATCACGTCGGGGTCACCATGAAATGTTTAATTGTGAACATTAAACATTCGTCGACTCAGTTCGGTGTACTGAGCCGAAAAACAACCTATGTAGAATCAGTTCTTGTACTGATTCCTCTAGGTTGGGTTGTTCCTTCAATACCGGTTCAATGTACCGGATTGAAGTTTCTGAACCAAGAAACACCTCATGTAGAATCAGTTCTTGTACTGATTCCTCTAGATTGGGTTCGGACTGAAGTTTCTGAGCCAAGAAACACCTCATGTAGAATCAGTTCTTGTACTGATTCCTCTAGGTTGGGTTATTCCTTCAATACCGGTTCAATGTACCGGATTGAAGGTTCTTGGCGTCTTCTTTTCTTCCTTAGTTTGGTGCTTTGTACCAAACAAGTCTTATCCAACTTAGTACTCAAACCAAATTACTACTACTATTAAGATCAAAATAATACTTCTAGTTAATAATAAATTCAGTTGTATATTTACGTGACTTAGAGGGTTTCTTTTTCATTTTCATTTCTGTTTTTATTTTTATTTTAATTTTTGTTTTCAAGTTATTAATTATATTTAGCGTTTATTGATTCAATATGAAACTAGTTTATTCTACCATTGGTAAGCCTTGAACGTCCATCATTTCGTCCTGAGGTGATGGTCGCGGTGCGAAATTTTGCAGATGCGGTGGAGTTGCTCGAGCTATTAATGATTTTGTGAATGGCAATCGATATTGATGTTCTTCTCGTTGATGTTGACGAGGTGTACGGCGAGGTGAGCGTGAAGGAAACATACGGGCATTGCGTAAGTCTTCGAGAACTGACGGCGCAACGTATGTGAAACCTTGAAACATTAGATTGGCACTTTCACTGAGGTTACTATCGTCTGGCGAATCGACAGGAACTTGTCTTGTGAATTTCGTATCGAATTGTGATACATCATCCTCGCTTCTCAGCAAAGGTTTTATGGGAGGTTCCAGTCGTCGAGCCAAAACATCTTCCCAAACGATATGCTTAAAGAATTGATGTGCTCGTATTGCAGCTGCATCTTCTGGTCCGCTACCTAAACGCAGCGCTACCTGACGCTTCATTAATCTACGTATTAAATCTCTAGCGTCTGGGGTAAGGTAGCCGGGTAAATTAAGTTTCGCTTTGAGAATTGTCTCGATTGTTTTCTTTCGATTTTCACCAGTAAACGGAGGAGTTCCCGTTAGCATATCGTACATTAGGGCGCCCAATGACCACCAATCTACGGCTTTCCCATGTCCACTTCGTGTTAAAATTTCGGGAGCCATGTAATGTTTAATTGTGAGCATTAAACATTCGTCGACTCAGTTCGGTGTACTGAGCCGAAAAACAACCTATGTAGAACCAGTTCTTGTACTGATTCCTCTAGGTTGGGTTGTTCCTTCAATACCGGTTCAATGTACCGGATTGAAGTTTCTGAACCAAGAAACACCTCATGTAGAATCAGTTCTTGTACTGATTCCTCTAGATTGGGTTCGGACTGAAATTTCTGAGCCAAGAAACACCTATGTAGAATCAGTTCTTGTACTGATTCCTCTAGGTTGAGTTATTCCTTCAATACCGGTTCAATGTACCGGATTGAAGGTTCTTGGCGTCTTCTTTTCTTCCTTAGTTTGGTGCGTTGTACCAAACAGGTCTTATCCAACTTACTACTCAAACCAAACTACTACTACTATTAAGATCAAAATAATTTTTATTGAAGGAATAACTCAACCTAGAGGAATATTAGCATCAAAATTAAATGTAAATAGAAGACTTTAAAGAATGTGTAGGTTGAGGAAAAAGGTTGAAAAATAAAAATTAAAATAAATCATTATATAAAAAAATTAAATCAGTTCTTGTACTGATTCCTCTAGATTGGGTTCGGACTGAAGTTTCTGAGCCAAGAAACACCTCATGTAGAATCAGTTCTTGTACTGATTCCTCTAGGTTGGGTTATTCCTTCAATACCGGTTCAATGTACCGGATTGAAGGTTCTTGGCGTCTTCTTTTCTTCCTTAGTTTGGTGCTTTGTACCAAACAAGTCTTATCCAACTTAGTACTCAAACCAAATTACTACTACTATTAAGATCAAAATAATACTTCTAGTTAATAATAAATTCAGTTGTATATTTACGTGACTTAGAGGGTTTCTTTTTCATACATTCATTTACAACTCAATCCTACATATAGTATATTCCAACATATAGTAATTCCAACATTCTCAAAATTCATAAATGTAATGACATAAATTGAATATGTTTGACTTTTGAATTTTGAATTTGTAATTGCAAGACCTACTTGGTTATGAAAATTAAGATTTTCTGTAAATATGTTTCATACAGATATCGTGTTGCTAATACTATATGTAGGATTGAGTTGTAAATGAATGTATGGAAAAAAAACCCTCTAAGTCACGTAAATATACAACTGAATTTATTATTAACTAGAAGTATTAAATTATCTTACTTTGTTATTCCTTTTTTTTTTACAACCATGAAATGTTTAATTGTGAACATTAAACATTCGTCGACTCAGTTCGGTGTACTGAGCCGAAAAACAACCTATGTAGAATCAGTTCTTGTACTGATTCCTCTAGGTTGGGTTGTTCCTTCAATACCGGTTCAATGTACCGGATTGAAGTTTCTGAACCAAGAAACACCTCATGTAGAATCAGTTCTTGTACTGATTCCTCTAGATTGGGTTCGGACTGAAGTTTCTGAGCCAAGAAACACCTCATGTAGAATCAGTTCTTGTACTGATTCCTCTAGGTTGGGTTATTCCTTCAATACCGGTTCAATGTACCGGATTGAAGGTTCTTGGCGTCTTCTTTTCTTCCTTAGTTTGGTGCTTTGTACCAAACAAGTCTTATCCAACTTAGTACTCAAACCAAATTACTACTACTATTAAGATCAAAATAATACTTCTAGTTAATAATAAATTCAGTTGTATATTTACGTGACTTAGAGGGTTTCTTTTTCATACATTCATTTACAACTCAATCCTACATATAGTATTAGCAACACAATATATGTATGAAACATATTTACAGAAAATCTTAATTTTCATAACCAAGTAGGTCTTTACCAATTACAAATTCAAAATTCAAACGTCAAACCTATTCAATTTATGTCATTACATTTTATGAATTCCAACATTCTCCTCCCGTTGAACTTATGTTCAATATATTGTTAAGTCGATGGTTGGTATAACATCATGATGACATCGTGGATATTTGAATATTTTCAGCGATGATTTGTCGAGAAATCCAACTTCAATTTGACTCTCTTTTTTGGAGGTTCATCTTGCTCTTGTGTCCTTCTACCTTTCATTTGGGTTGATACTAGCAACAGACTAGTCTCTTTTGATGACTCGTTGGTCTTTGTTGACAACAGTCCATTATCCTCAATTGGCAATGGTGCCAAATAGTGGATTGCCCTCTTAACTACGCCCCCTGCTGTTTGAACATCTACAACACGAATTCTTCCATCATTGCCAGTATAGATCCCTTTAATTCGTCCCAACGGCCATTTGAAAACAGGTACATCATCCTTTTTTAGTAATACTAACATACCGATCTTCACATTTTGAGTTCCTCGTTTCCATTGTGCCTTATGTTGGAGATGTTGTACATATTCTGTCCTCCAACGATTCCAAAAACCTTCTCTTAATGCAGAAACTTCTTTCCACCGGTCTGATAACTTAGCTGTATTTCCCTTTGATGTAGGCTCAATAGTTGAATTTAATGGTTCCTCTATCAGGAAATGACCAGGAGTCAATGCTGTGAAATCGTTTGGATTAGAAGACATTGGTACTAAAGGTCTTGAATTTAGTATTGCTTCAATGTCAATCAATACCGTTTCCAATTGTTCATAAGTTAAAACTGCTGATGCCACTATTTTCTTTAAAATGCTCTTTGCACTTTTTACTGCCGCCTCCCATAACCCACCAAAATGTGGCGTACGTGGGGGAATAGAATGAAATTGTATGCCCTTATTAGCACACTGTGTTCCAATTATCTTCCTTGCAGTATCTGTATAAATTGATTCTTGTAATTCTTCTATTTGATTCTTTGCGCCAACGAAATTTGTTGCATTGTCACAGTATAAATTTTTGCATCTGCCTCTTCTTCCTATGAATCGCTTCAAGGCTCCAATGAACGCTTCGGTCGTTAGGTTGCTGACTAGCTTTCGCACGGCATAATGAATCCATACAAAATATAATAGCATTGTTTAATAATCACGTCGGGGTCACCATGAAATGTTTAATTGTGAACATTAAACATTCGTCGACTCAGTTCGGTGTACTGAGCCGAAAAACAACCTATGTAGAATCAGTTCTTGTACTGATTCCTCTAGGTTGGGTTGTTCCTTCAATACCGGTTCAATGTACCGGATTGAAGTTTCTGAACCAAGAAACACCTCATGTAGAATCAGTTCTTGTACTGATTCCTCTAGATTGGGTTCGGACTGAAGTTTCTGAGCCAAGAAACACCTCATGTAGAATCAGTTCTTGTACTGATTCCTCTAGGTTGGGTTATTCCTTCAATACCGGTTCAATGTACCGGATTGAAGGTTCTTGGCGTCTTCTTTTCTTCCTTAGTTTGGTGCTTTGTACCAAACAAGTCTTATCCAACTTAGTACTCAAACCAAATTACTACTACTATTAAGATCAAAATAATACTTCTAGTTAATAATAAATTCAGTTGTATATTTACGTGACTTAGAGGGTTTCTTTTTCATACATTCATTTACAACTCAATCCTACATATAGTATTAGCAACACAATATATGTATGAAACATATTTACAGAAAATCTTAATTTTCATAACCAAGTAGGTCTTTACCAATTACAAATTCAAAATTCAAACGTCAAACCTATTCAATTTATGTCATTACATTTTATGAATTCCAACAAGAAATATATTAATATTAATAGACCGAATTATTAAAATCAAAATTAAATGTAAATTTAGTACTCAAAATTATAGTCTGATAATTGGAACACAGTGTGCTAATAAGGGCATACAATTTCATTTTATTCCCCACGTACGCCACATTTTGGTGGGTTATGGGAGGCGGCAGTAAAAAGTGCAAAGAGCATTTTAAAGAAAATAGTGGCATCAGCAGTTTTAACTTATGAACAATTGGAAACGGTATTGATTGACATTGAAGCAATACTAAATTCAAGACCTTTAGTACCAATGTCTTCTAATCCAAACGATTTCACAGCATTGACTCCTGGTCATTTCCTGATAGGGGAACCATTAAATTCAACTATTGAGCCTACATCAAAGGGAAATACAGCTAAGTTATCAGACCGGTGGAAAGAAGTTTCTGCATTAAGAGAAGGTTTTTGGAATCGTTGGAGGACAGAATATGTACAACATCTCCAACATAAGGCACAATGGAAACGAGGAACTCAAAATGTGAAGATCGGTATGTTAGTATTACTAAAAAAGGATGATGTACCTGTTTTCAAATGGCCGTTGGGACGAATTAAAGGGATCTATACTGGCAATGATGGAAGAATTCGTGTTGTAGATGTTCAAACAGCAGGGGGCGTAGTTAAGAGGGCAATCCACTATTTGGCACCATTGCCAATTGAGGATAATGGACTGTTGTCAACAAAGACCAACGAGTCATCAAAAGAGACTAGTCTGTTGCTAGTATCAACCCAAATGAAAGGTAGAAGGACACAAGAGCAAGATGAACCTCCAAAAAAGAGAGTCAAATTGAAGTTGGATTTCTCGACAAATCATCGCTGAAAATATTCAAATATCCACGATGTCATCATGATGTTATACCAACCATCGACTTAACAATATATTGAACATAAGTTCAACGGGAGGAGAATGTTGGAATTCATAAAATGTAATGACATAAATTGAATAGGTTTGACGTTTGAATTTTGAATTTGTAATTGGTAAAGACCTACTTGGTTATGAAAATTAAGATTTTCTGTAAATATGTTTCATACATATATTGTGTTGCTAATACTATATGTAGGATTGAGTTGTAAATGAATGTATGAAAAAGAAACCCTCTAAGTCACGTAAATATACAACTGAATTTATTATTAACTAGAAGTATTATTTTGATCTTAATAGTAGTAGTAATTTGGTTTGAGTACTAAGTTGGATAAGACTTGTTTGGTACAAAGCACCAAACTAAGGAAGAAAAGAAGACGCCAAGAACCTTCAATCCGGTACATTGAACCGGTATTGAAGGAATAACCCAACCTAGAGGAATCAGTACAAGAACTGATTCTACATGAGGTGTTTCTTGGCTCAGAAACTTCAGTCCGAACCCAATCTAGAGGAATCAGTACAAGAACTGATTCTACATGAGGTGTTTCTTGGTTCAGAAACTTCAATCCGGTACATTGAACCGGTATTGAAGGAACAACCCAACCTAGAGGAATCAGTACAAGAACTGATTCTACATAGGTTGTTTTTCGGCTCAGTACACCGAACTGAGTCGACGAATGTTTAATGTTCACAATTAAACATTTCATGGTTGTAAAAAAAAAAGGAATAACAAAGTAAGATAATTTAATACTTCTAGTTAATAATAAATTCAGTTGTATATTTACGTGACTTAGAGGGTTTTTTTTCCATACATTCATTTACAACTCAATCCTACATATAGTATTAGCAACACGATATCTGTATGAAACATATTTACAGAAAATCTTAATTTTCATAACCAAGTAGGTCTTGCAATTACAAATTCAAAATTCAAAAGTCAAACATATTCAATTTATGTCATTACATTTATGAATTTTGAGAATGTTGGAATTACTATATGTTGGAATATACTATATGTAGGATTGAGTTGTAAATGAATGTATGAAAAAGAAACCCTCTAAGTCACGTAAATATACAACTGAATTTATTATTAACTAGAAGTATTATTTTGATCTTAATAGTAGTAGTAATTTGGTTTGAGTACTAAGTTGGATAAGACTTGTTTGGTACAAAGCACCAAACTAAGGAAGAAAAGAAGACGCCAAGAACCTTCAATCCGGTACATTGAACCGGTATTGAAGGAATAACCCAACCTAGAGGAATCAGTACAAGAACTGATTCTACATGAGGTGTTTCTTGGCTCAGAAACTTCAGTCCGAACCCAATCTAGAGGAATCAGTACAAGAACTGATTTAATTTTTTTATATAATGATTTATTTTAATTTTTATTTTTCAACCTTTTTCCTCAACCTACACATTCTTTAAAGTCTTCTATTTACATTTAATTTTGATGCTAATATTCCTCTAGGTTGAGTTATTCCTTCAATAAAAATTATTTTGATCTTAATAGTAGTAGTAGTTTGGTTTGAGTAGTAAGTTGGATAAGACCTGTTTGGTACAACGCACCAAACTAAGGAAGAAAAGAAGACGCCAAGAACCTTCAATCCGGTACATTGAACCGGTATTGAAGGAATAACTCAACCTAGAGGAATCAGTACAAGAACTGATTCTACATAGGTGTTTCTTGGCTCAGAAATTTCAGTCCGAACCCAATCTAGAGGAATCAGTACAAGAACTGATTCTACATGAGGTGTTTCTTGGTTCAGAAACTTCAATCCGGTACATTGAACCGGTATTGAAGGAACAACCCAACCTAGAGGAATCAGTACAAGAACTGGTTCTACATAGGTTGTTTTTCGGCTCAGTACACCGAACTGAGTCGACGAATGTTTAATGCTCACAATTAAACATTACATGGCTCCCGAAATTTTAACACGAAGTGGACATGGGAAAGCCGTAGATTGGTGGTCATTGGGCGCCCTAATGTACGATATGCTAACGGGAACTCATTCATTCATTCATTTATTAAAGTCGTCTAATGCAGACTATACACATACAATAAAAATTAATTATTCTTATACAGAATTCGTTTAAGTGATGCTGTAGATAAATGAAAATCAAACTTATAATAAGCTTCGTTAAAGCATCTACTTATTGCAGTGACTGGTTCATTGCAACCATAATTGGTCCGATGTTGAGGGATCGACAAAAAGTTAACGCGCCTGACACGTTTGTTATTAGTATTAAAATTAAGTTGGCTTAAGAAGTAGTTTGAGTCAACGGTGCCATCCAAAATTTTCGCGACAAATAAGATTTTGGAATTTTGACGTCGAGAGTCCAAGGTATCCATTCGTAAAAGATTTAAGCGGTCTTGATAAGGAGGTAGATGTAAAGGGTCATACCACGGAAGACCGCGGAGGCAGAAACGTAAGAACCTCTTTTGAATTGACTCAATTTGGTCTATGTAGACTTTTTGATATGGTGCCCATACAATACTTGCATATTCGACAATAGGTCTGACTAAGCTGCAAAAGAGGGTCTTAGTTAGAAAAATGTCGTTGAATTCCTTCGAACGTCTTCTGACAAAACCTAAGGCATTGCTAGCTTTCACAACAATTGAATCGATGTGATCGTCAAATGTGAAGGATTGATTCAGCAATACTCCTAAATCGAGTACTTTCGCTGATCTATTTAAAGATGTACTCAAAAGTGAGTATTCATAGATTACAGGATTATTTTTGCGTGTGTAAGATATAACCGTACACTTGTCAGGATTAATTAGGAGATTGTTATTGGAACACCAGTTGGCAAATCTGTTTAGATCCTGCTGCAAATCATAGCAATCGTTAAGGTTTCTCACAACTTTGAAAATTTTAGCGTCATCGGCATAAAGAAGAACAGAAGATGACTGTAAAATGGAACCTACGTCATTAATAAATAAGGCGAACAGTAAAGGGCCTAGATGACTACCTTGTGGAACACCAGACGTGGTTCTAATTTCAGATGACAAGGCACCGCGAAAGGATACACGTTGGGTTCGATTCGTCAAGTAAGAGTCAACCCAATTTAAAAACAAGTAAGGGAATTGAAAGGAATGAAGCTTAGCTAAAAGAATAGAGTGATCAAGCTTATCAAAGGCTTTCGTCAAGTCTGTGTAGGCGCAGTCAGTTTGGAGTCCAGCTTCAATTGAGTTGGTTATTTGGTGAGAAAATTCAAGCAGGTTGGTTGTGGTTGAACGACCTTTCACGAAACCATGCTGATACGGAGCCATAATTGATTTGCAATGAAAGGCTACAACATTTGTGACTATGGCTTCAAAAAGTTTTGCGACACAGGGAAGTTTTGCAATAGGTCTATAGTTGCAAGCGTGATTACGACTCCCTTTCTTGAATATGGGAGTGACGGTGGAGTATTTCCACAAATGAGGAAAGATGCCTGTTTTTAAGGATGTATTGAAAATATAAGACAGCACAGGTAGTAGTGACGACACACAATATTTCAAGACCAAGTTAGGTATGCCATCTGGGCTAGGTGTTATATTATTGTCAAGTTTATTAACAAATGTGATAATAGTGACCTCGTCAATTTTTAAATCCTTCATCTCCAAAGAAGAAACTGCTGAGTTCGTCAAGTAGGGTGAAAAGTGTCTGGAGTTTGGAAAGTCCGTACGATAAGCTTTACGGAAAACGGAAGCAAATAAATTACTAATATCAAAGGGATCATCAAAATAAGAGTCGTCAGATTTAAATGTGAGTGGATACCCATCGTTATAAGTCTTAGAATTAACAAAATTCCAAAATCTCTTAGGGTGAGCTTGAAAATTAAATCTTAGCTGTTGCGTATGTCTATGATATGCAAATGCAGCTTCTTTATGATGCAGATCTCGTAATGTGGAAAAACGTTGATAGTCAAGTTCTGAGCGAGTCAGGCGAAACTTTTTCCAGGCTTTGTTTTTAGAATTTTTCAAATGGCAAAGCTGTGGAGACATCCAAGGAAAACGAACCTTGCTATTAGTGAAGGTAGTTGGCACGCTCCGTAAAAAACAGCTAAACAACCGAATGTGGAAATAGAACGTAGCTTTATCAGGATTAGTTTCCTGCAACACGGAGGACCAATCATAGTTAGCAAGCAAGTCACGTATTTGATCGACATTAGCTCGTCTAAAATTAAATTTAAGTTCAGATGTGCTCGATGATAAGTAATTACTAGACTTTGGCTCGAAAATAATGTTGAGTGCACAATGATGCGCGGTTTCGTCGATGAGAGATGATGTGAGGGGTTTCACCACAGTAGAAGAGGCATCAGTCGAAAAAATCAGGTCCAGCATTTTTCCATTTGCGTTCCGGATGCAATTGGCTTGAAACAAACCAAGTGATATAAATTCGTTTGCAATGTTGATGTCGTGTTGTCCGCCAATAGAAGTAGAGCTCGGAACTTCGAAAGTGCCGTCCGCTGAAGGGCACCAGTTTATTCTAGGTAGGTTGAAATCACCCATTAAGACGACGTCGTCGTTATTGTCCGCAAGGTCGCATATGAGCTGCATAATATGTATAAGCGAAGCATAAACATCATACGAAGAATTTGGTGGCGTGTAGTTGACACCAAAAAATATTTTCTTTGACGTCAGTTGGACTTGGGCACAAATAAATTCATTATTTGTATGCGGTATTTCGATTAGAGATACTTTGAATTTTTTGTGAAACGCCAGAAGAACACCACCTCCGACAGGAGCGTCAGTAAGATCTCCATGTCTATCCCGGCGGAAAATAGTATACTCCGAATTAAAAATTTCAGCATTGTGAATATTTGCACAAAGCCACGTTTCGGTGATCGCAATGACATCAAAAGCTTCAGAGTTCGACAGCTCATAGAACATATTAAGTTTAGATCGCATTCCACTTACGTTGGTGTAAAGTGCTGAGATGAGTTCGTCCCGTTTTTTGTTGCAGCACTTGATTTATTTATTCGTTTGTTGACGAATTCATGCACAACAGAGTTCGGCGGCCAGAAATTGCTATTTGCAATGGAATCAAAGCAACAATCCGGTGCTATAATTTTAAATGATGATACGCGATGCCGATTCCCTATCTTAATAACTGATATAATGACTTAATAACTCCTCCGTTTACTGGTGAAAATCGAAAGAAAACAATCGAGACAATTCTCAAAGCGAAACTTAATTTACCCGGCTACCTTACCCCAGACGCTAGAGATTTAATACGTAGATTAATGAAGCGTCAGGTAGCGCTGCGTTTAGGTAGCGGACCAGAAGATGCAGCTGCAATACGAGCACATCAATTCTTTAAGCATATCGTTTGGGAAGATGTTTTGGCTCGACGACTGGAACCTCCCATAAAACCTTTGCTGAGAAGCGAGGATGATGTATCACAATTCGATACGAAATTCACAAGACAAGTTCCTGTCGATTCGCCAGACGATAGTAACCTCAGTGAAAGTGCCAATCTAATGTTTCAAGGTTTCACATACGTTGCGCCGTCAGTTCTCGAAGACTTACGCAATGCCCGTATGTTTCCTTCACGCTCACCTCGCCGTACACCTCGTCAACATCAACGAGAAGAACATCAATATCGATTGCCATTCACAAAATCATTAATAGCTCGAGCAACTCCACCGCATCTGCAAAATTTCGCACCGCGACCATCACCTCAGGACGAAATGATGGACGTTCAAGGCTTACCAATGGTAGAATAAACTAGTTTCATATTGAATCAATAAACGCTAAATATAATTAATAACTTGAAAACAAAAATTAAAATAAAAATAAAAACAGAAATGAAAATGAAAAAGAAACCCTCTAAGTCACGTAAATATACAACTGAATTTATTATTAACTAGAAGTATTATTTTGATCTTAATAGTAGTAGTAATTTGGTTTGAGTACTAAGTTGGATAAGACTTGTTTGGTACAAAGCACCAAACTAAGGAAGAAAAGAAGACGCCAAGAACCTTCAATCCGGTACATTGAACCGGTATTGAAGGAATAACCCAACCTAGAGGAATCAGTACAAGAACTGATTCTACATGAGGTGTTTCTTGGCTCAGAAACTTCAGTCCGAACCCAATCTAGAGGAATCAGTACAAGAACTGATTCTACATGAGGTGTTTCTTGGTTCAGAAACTTCAATCCGGTACATTGAACCGGTATTGAAGGAACAACCCAACCTAGAGGAATCAGTACAAGAACTGATTCTACATAGGTTGTTTTTCGGCTCAGTACACCGAACTGAGTCGACGAATGTTTAATGTTCACAATTAAACATTTCATGGTGACCCCGACGTGATTATTAAACAATGCTATTATATTTTGTATGGATTCATTATGCCGTGCGAGAGCTAGTCAGCAACCTAACGACCATTGGAGCCTTGAAGCGATTCATAGGAAGAAGAGGCAGATGCAAAAATTTATACTGTGACAATGCAACAAATTTCGTTGGCGCAAAGAATCAAATAGAAGAATTACAAGAATCAATTTATACAGATACTGCAAGGAAGATAATTGGAACACAGTGTGCTAATAAGGGCATACAGTTTCATTTTATTCCCCCACGTACGCCACATTTTGGTGGGTTATGGGAGGCGGCAGTAAAAAGTGCAAAGAGCATTTTAAAGAAAATAGTGGCATCAGCAGCTTTAACTTATGAACAGTTGGAAACGGTATTGATAGACATTGAAGCAATACTAAATTCAAGACCTTTAGTACCAATGTCTTCTAATCCAAACGATTTCACAGCATTGACTCCTGGTCATTTCCTGATAGGGGAACCATTAAATTCAACTATTGAGCCTACATCAAAGGGAAATACAGCTAAGTTATCAGACCGGTGGAAAGAAGTTTCTGCATTAAGAGAAGGTTTTTGGAATCGTTGGAGGACAGAGTATTTACAACATCTCCAACAGAAGGCACAATGGAAACGAGGAACTCAAAATGTGAAGATCGGTATGTTAGTATTACTAAAAAGGGATGATGTACCTGTTTTCAAATGGCCGTTGGGACGAATTAAAGGGATCTATACTGGCAATGATGGAAGAATACGTGTTGTAGATGTTCAAACAGCAGGAGGCGTAGTTAAGAGGGCAATCCACTATTTGGCACCATTGCCAATTGAAGATAATGGACTGTTGTCAACAAAGACCAACGAGTCATCAAAAGAGACTAGTCTGTTGCTAGTATCAACCCAAATGAAAGGTAGAAGGACACAAGAGCAAGATGAACCTCCAAAAAAGAGAGTCAAATTGAAATTGGATTTCTCGACAAATCATCGCTGAAAATATTCAAATATCCACGATGTCATCATGATGTTATACCAACCATCGACTTAACAATATATTGAACATAAGTTCAACAGGAGGAGAATGTTGGAATTCATAAAATGTAATGACATAAATTGAATAGGTTTGACGTTTGAATTTTGAATTTGTAATTGGTAAAGACCTACTTGGTTATGAAAATTAAGATTTTCTGTAAATATGTTTCATACATATATTGTGTTGCTAATACTATATGTAGGATTGAGTTGTAAATGAATGTATGGAAAAAAAACCCTCTAAGTCACGTAAATATACAACTGAATTTATTATTAACTAGAAGTATTATTTTGATCTTAATAGTAGTAGTAATTTGGTTTGAGTAGTAAGTTGGATAAGACCTGTTTGGTACAACGCACCAAACTAAGGAAGAAAAGAAGACGCCAAGAACCTTCAATCCGGTACATTGAACCGGTATTGAAGGACTAACTCAACCTAGAGGAATCAGTACAAGAACTGATTCTACATAGGTGTTTCTTGGCTCAGAAATTTCAGTCCGAACCCAATCTAGAGGAATCAGTACAAGAACTGATTCTACATGAGGTGTTTCTTGGTTCAGAAACTTCAATCCGGTACATTGAACCGGTATTGAAGGAACAACCCAGCCTAGAGGAATCAGTACAAGAACTGGTTCTACATAGGTTGTTTTTCGGCTCAGTACACCGAACTGAGTCGACGAATGTTTAATGCTCACAATTAAACATTTCATGAAAAAGAAACCCTCTAAGTCACGTAAATATACAACTGAATTTATTATTAACTAGAAGTATTATTTTGATCTTAATAGTAGTAGTAATTTGGTTTGAGTACTAAGTTGGATAAGACTTGTTTGGTACAAAGCACCAAACTAAGGAAGAAAAGAAGACGCCAAGAACCTTCAATCCGGTACATTGAACCGGTATTGAAGGAATAACCCAACCTAGAGGAATCAGTACAAGAACTGATTCTACATGAGGTGTTTCTTGGCTCAGAAACTTCAGTCCGAACCCAATCTAGAGGAATCAGTACAAGAACTGATTCTACATGAGGTGTTTCTTGGTTCAGAAACTTCAATCCGGTGCATTGAACCGGTATTGAAGGAACAACCCAACCTAGAGGAATCAGTACAAGAACTGATTCTACATAGGTTGTTTTTCGGCTCAGTACACCGAACTGAGTCGACGAATGTTTAATGTTCACAATTAAACATTTCATACAAATATTTAATTTTGATGCTAATATTCCCTAATTTATACAATCTGGTGACCCCGACGTGATTATTAAACAATGCTATTATATTTTGTATGGATTCATTATGCCGTGCGAGAGCTAGTCAGCAACCTAACGACCATTGGAGCCTTGAAGCGATTCATAGGAAGAAGAGGCAGATGCAAAAATTTATACTGTGACAATGCAACAAATTTCGTTGGCGCAAAGAATCAAATAGAAGAATTACAAGAATCAATTTATACAGATACTGCAAGGAAGATAATTGGAACACAGTGTGCTAATAAGGGCATACAGTTTCATTTTATTCCCCCACGTACGCCACATTTTGGTGGGTTATGGGAGGCGGCAGTAAAAAGTGCAAAGAGCATTTTAAAGAAAATAGTGGCATCAGCAGCTTTAACTTATGAACAGTTGGAAACGGTATTGATAGACATTGGAGCAATACTAAATTCAAGACCTTTAGTACCAATGTCTTCTAATCCAAACGATTTCACAGCATTGACTCCCGGTCATTTCCTGATAGGGGAACCATTAAATTCAACTATTGAGCCTACATCAAAGGGAAATACAGCTAAGTTATCAGACCGGTGGAAAGAAGTTTCTGCATTAAGAGAAGGTTTTTGGAATCGTTGGAGGACAGAGTATTTACAACATCTCCAACATAAGGCACAATGGAAACGAGGAACTCAAAATGTGAAGATCGGTATGCTAGTATTACTAAAAAAGGATGATGTACCTGTTTTCAAATGGCCGTTGGGACGAATTAAAGGGATCTATACTGGCAATGATGGAAGAATACGTGTTGTAGATGTTCAAACAGCAGGGGGCGTAGTTAAGAGGGCAATCCACTATTTGGCACCATTGCCAATTGAGGATAATGGACTGTTGTCAACAAAGACCAACGAGTCATCAAAAGAGACTAGTCTGTTGCTAGTATCAACCCAAATGAAAGGTAGAAGGACACAAGAGCAAGATGAACCTCCAAAAAAGAGAGTCAAATGGAAGTTGGATTTCTCGACAAATCATCGCTGAAAATATTCAAATATCCACGATGTCATCATGATGTTATACCAACCATCGACTTAACAATATATTGAACATAAGTTCAACGGGAGGAGAATGTTGGAATTCATAAAATGTAATGACATAAATTGAATATGTTTGACGTTTGAATTTTGAATTTGTAATTGGTAAAGACCTACTTGGTTATGAAAATTAAGATTTTCTGTAAATATGTTTCATACATATATTGTGTTGCTAATACTATATGTAGGATTGAGTTGTAAATGAATGGATGAAAAAGAAACCCTCTAAGTCACGTAAATATACAACTGAATTTATTATTAACTAGAAGTATTATTTTGATCTTAATAGTAGTAGTAATTTGGTTTGAGTACTAAGTTGGATAAGACTTGTTTGGTACAAAGCACCAAACTAAGGAAGAAAAGAAGACGCCAAGAACCTTCAATCCGGTACATTGAACCGGTATTGAAGGAATAACTCAACCTAGAGGAATCAGTACAAGAACTGATTCTACATGAGGTGTTTCTTGGCTCAGAAACTTCAGTCCGAACCCAATCTAGAGGAATCAGTACAAGAACTGATTCTACATGAGGTGTTTCTTGGTTCAGAAACTTCAATCCGGTACATTGAACCGGTATTGAAGGAACAACCCAACCTAGAGGAATCAGTACAAGAACTGGTTCTACATAGGTTGTTTTTCGGCTCAGTACACCGAACTGAGTCGACGAATGTTTAATGCTCACAATTAAACATTTCATGGTGACCCCGACGTGATTATTAAACAATGCTATTATATTTTGTATGGATTCATTATGCCGTGCGAGAGCTAGTCAGCAACCTAACGACCATTGGAGCCTTGAAGCGATTCATAGGAAGAAGAGGCAGATGCAAAAATTTATACTGTGACAATGCAACAAATTTCGTTGGCGCAAAGAATCAAATAGAAGAATTACAAGAATCAATTTATACAGATACTGCAAGGAAGATAATTGGAACACAGTGTGCTAATAAGGGCATACAGTTTCATTTTATTCCCCCACGTACGCCACATTTTGGTGGGTTATGGGAGGCGGCAGTAAAAAGTGCAAAGAGCATTTTAAAGAAAATAGTGGCATCAGCAGCTTTAACTTATGAACAGTTGGAAACGGTATTGATAGACATTGAAGCAATACTAAATTCAAGACCTTTAGTACCAATGTCTTCTAATCCAAACGATTTCACAGCATTGACTCCTGGTCATTTCCTGATAGGGGAACCATTAAATTCAACTATTGAGCCTACATCAAAGGGAAATACAGCTAAGTTATCAGACCGGTGGAAAGAAGTTTCTGCATTAAGAGAAGGTTTTTGGAATCGTTGGAGGACAGAGTATTTACAACATCTCCAACAGAAGGCACAATGGAAACGAGGAACTCAAAATGTGAAGATCGGTATGTTAGTATTACTAAAAAGGGATGATGTACCTGTTTTCAAATGGCCGTTGGGACGAATTAAAGGGATCTATACTGGCAATGATGGAAGAATACGTGTTGTAGATGTTCAAACAGCAGGAGGCGTAGTTAAGAGGGCAATCCACTATTTGGCACCATTGCCAATTGAAGATAATGGACTGTTGTCAACAAAGACCAATTGATTAAAACTTTTAATTTTAATGTTGGAATTCATAAAATGTAATGACATAAATTGAATATGTTTGACGTTTGAATTTTGAATTTGTAATTGGTAAAGACCTACTTGGTTATGAAAATTAAGATTTTCTGTTAATATGTTTCATACATATATTGTGTTGCTAATACTATATGTAGGATTGAGTTGTAAATGAATGTATGGAAAGAAAACCCTCTAAGTCACGTAAATATACAACTGAATTTATTATTAACTAGAAGTATTATTTTGATCTTAATAGTAGTAGTAATTTGGTTTGAGTAGTAAGTTGGATAAGACCTGTTTGGTACAACGCACCAAACTAAGGAAGAAAAGAAGACGCCAAGAACCTTCAATCCGGTACATTGAACCGGTATTGAAGGAATAACTCAACCTAGAGGAATCAGTACAAGAACTGATTCTACATAGGTGTTTCTTGGCTCAGAAATTTCAGTCCGAACCCAATCTAGAGGAATCAGTACAAGAACTGATTCTACATGAGGTGTTTCTTGGTTCAGAAACTTCAATCCGGTACATTGAACCGGTATTGAAGGAACAACCCAACCAAGAGGAATCAGTACAAGAACTGGTTCTACATAGGTTGTTTTTCGGCTCAGTACACCGAACTGAGTCGACGAATGTTTAATGCTCACAATTAAACATTTCATGGTGACCCCGACGTGATTATTAAACAATGCTATTATATTTTGTATGGATTCATTATGCCGTGCGAAAGCTAGATTTGAACCGATGACCTATGAAGGTCCTTTCACGGTTGCGTCATTTGGAATCTATGTCGCTACGAGCTGCACTGACTTTGTGTATTTTAATGTCACTTGGATTAAAAATTAATTAAAATTAATTAAAATGTTTTTAATGTCACTTGGATTCAGTATTGTCCTAACGGGGATATGGCCATATTTGGATAAGCTAGATCCAACAGCTGGTAAGGAGTTCATGGGATTGATAGTTGGCGCGAATCCTTTTGGGCAAATGCTCTTCAGTCCTTTGTTCGGCTGGTGGGGAAATAAGTTAGGATCTATTCGATTGCCATTGCTTTGCTCACTCAGCTTATTTACGATAGCTAGTGCAGCGTATTCATCACTCGAAGCTGTTCAGGATGATGTGAAATATTGGATGCTTGGATCACGATTTTTGATTGGTCAAACATCGCTGTCTGCAGGTCGTATCTCTCAGCAGCAACTCGAATCAGTGAACGAACTGGAGCTGTTTCGATGGTGTCACTCGCACAAGTTTTAGGATTTATTGTTGGTCCTGGTCTACAAGCTGCTGTTACGCCTCTAGGCGATAAGGGTATCGAGTTGATTCCGAAATTTTTAACACTTAACATGTATACGGCAGCAGGCTGGATTAATGTGTTCATGGGCATCGGAAATATCATTCTGTTCCTTCCATTCGTATTTCAAGAATAGCAGCCAGAGAAGTAATGATTATGCAAGGAAAAGGACACAAGAGCAAGATGAACCTCCAAAAAAGAGAGTCAAATTGAAGTTGGATTTCTCGACAAATCATCGCTGAAAATATTCAAATATCCACGATGTCATCATGATGTTATACCAACCATCGACTTAACAATATATTGAACATAAGTTCAACGGGAGGAGAATGTTGGAATTCATAAAATGTAATGACATAAATTGAATAGGTTTGACGTTTGAATTTTGAATTTGTAATTGCAAGACCTACTTGGTTATGCAAATTAAGATTTTCTGATTTCACAGCATTGACTCCCGGTCATTTCCTGATAGGGGAACCATTAAATTCAACTATTGAGCCTACATCAAAGGGAAATACAGCTAAGTTATCAGACCGGTGGAAAGAAGTTTCTGCATTAAGAGAAGGTTTTTGGAATCGTTGGAGGACAGAGTATTTACAACATCTCCAACATAAGGCACAATGGAAACGAGGAACTCGAAATGTGAAGATCGGTATGCTAGTATTACTAAAAAAGGATGATGTACCTGTTTTCAAATGGCCGTTGGGACGAATTAAAGGGATCTATACTGGCAATGATGGAAGAATACGTGTTGTAGATGTTCAAACAGCAGGGGGCGTAGTTAAGAGGGCAATCCACTATTTGGCACCATTGTCAATTGAGGATAATGGACTGTTGTCAACAAAGACCAACGAGTCATCAAAAGAGACTAGTCTGTTGCTAGTATCAACCCAAATGAAAGGTAGAAGGACACAAGAGCAAGATGAACCTCCAAAAAAGAGAGTCAAATTGAAGTTGGATTTCTCGACAAATCATCGCTGAAAATATTCAAATATCCACGATGTCATCATGATGTTATACCAACCATCGACTTAACAATATATTGAACATAAGTTCAACGGGAGGAGAATGTTGGAATTCATAAAATGTAATGACATAAATTGAATATGTTTGACGTTTGAATTTTGAATTTGTAATTGGTAAAGACCTACTTGGTTATGAAAATTAAGATTTTCTGTAAATATGTTTCATACATATATTGTGTTGCTAATACTATATGTAGGATTGAGTTGTAAATGAATGTATGGAAAGAAAACCCTCTAAGTCACGTAAATATACAACTGAATTTATTATTAACTAGAAGTATTATTTTGATCTTAATAGTAGTAGTAATTTGGTTTGAGTAGTAAGTTGGATAAGACCTGTTTGGTACAACGCACCAAACTAAGGAAGAAAAGAAGACGCCAAGAACCTTCAATCCGGTACATTGAACCGGTATTGAAGGAATAACTCAACCTAGAGGAATCAGTACAAGAACGGATTCTACATAGGTGTTTCTTGGCTCAGAAATTTCAGTCCGAACCCAATCTAGAGGAATCAGTACAAGAACTGATTCTACATGAGGTGTTTCTTGGTTCAGAAACTTCAATCCGGTACATTGAACCGGTATTGAAGGAACAACCCAACCTAGAGGAATCAGTACAAGAACTGGTTCTACATAGGTTGTTTTTCGGCTCAGTACACCGAACTGAGTCGACGAATGTTTAATGCTCACAATTACATCAACACAAGAATAGGGTTGCCAGCTATGGTGATTTTTGTCTCCTAAATCTTGCAAATTTGCTCAGCAAAATAAAGCTTTTTTCCCTATAACTTCCGGCCCAGTCATGATATCAAAATGAAGTTTATGCAGTAAATAGATTTTGATGTGAGCCAAATGTTGTAGAAAATTCGTACAAAAATCGTAAAAGGGCTGCCAGCTATGAAAATTTTTGTAAGTTTTAGACATTTCTTTACTGCGCGATTATGTCATTAGATTTGCAAATGGGATCGATCCTGCAATGAAAATTAACAATAAATATTAACGCTTTAAAAATTTGAAAAGTTTTGAGTGTGGTAGCCCTAAAAATTTTTTCATACGTATAACTTCTAGCGCAGTGATTCAATCTAAATAAAATTTATTGGTTGGATGGTTTTAGTTCAACGTGAAGCAGATTTGGTATATATTTCGCTTTGCTGCTGACACAGGGTAACGAGCTTTAGCCATTTTCGTAACTATTGCATCAACAGATGCTTTAAATTGCAAAACTCAAAACTCAAAACTAAGAAACCAATTTATAAATTTTCCGAGTTTTGAACATTTTTTGGATGGCAGTTTCAAACAACGTTATATGCCGTTCACACTAGACTCTAAATCAGGCGATCTCGATCAGCTGATCGCTTTAGAGCTAAATCAAGTTAAATCGACCTGATTACCCATACATTTTTTTCCCCTTCTGACAGAGTTAATCAAGTAGATTTAGAGTTAATCAAGTACAAATCAGGTACTATTGTGAATTTTGTCCCTGGTGAATTTTTCTCAGAGCGTGGTGGATTCCATCCGTGAGAGCGAGAGTAGATTTGAATGAAATGTCATTCGAATTTCGTCCTAAAATAACAAAAATTGAACAAAAAAGGAAAATGTGAGTTGTACAAAGTTAAAAGAAAATGTTCTTGCATGTTCCTGCACCATTTTCAACAACTTTCACGCAAAAAAATTGTACACATAAATTCGAATGACATTTCTCTCTCTAAATCTCCTCATTCTAAATCACTTCGGGTAGTGTGAACGCTTACCTGATTAACTTTGACAGCTTCTAAATCTACTTGATTTAGAGTGTAGTGTGAACGGCTTATTAACTGCTAAAGCTTTCGACGGAATCCTCCGATGAGAACGAAATTCACAGGATAAGTTGATTTAAGTATGAGCTTGTGGAGGTTAACTTATTGCTGCTTCGTTGGGAAAATGTTGCCAGCACTGAACATTTTCATCATTTGTGTTATAGTTGAGTTTTGTTGCTTTGGATAAGGAATGGTTGATATGATTCTACAAAAAAGTGTATTACGTCTTTCCACATTGTCACTCAAAGACAATTTCTTTGAAAATTAGTTTTCTAGCGGTTCAGGTGCGCTAGAGTTTTATTTCTCACTGTGTTGAAAAACTCTACAAAATGGAACAAAAACATAGCTAACACAATTCTAACGTTTGGTTTTCTTACTTAGCACGATTCCTAATGTCTTCTAGGGTTTTGTGCTAACACCTGGTCTACGTTTTATTGCTACTTTATGTCTACGCCTGAATTTTTCGATTTTGTGCTCAAATTTAGGCAGATAATGTGTATTATATGTTAAACATATTTAGTTTGTCTTGCCTATTTTAGTTTATTCTTAATAAGTTAAAGCTCTCGGTTTTTCTTGCCACCGAACAACAGAAATAAAACTGTTTGTAGCAGATTATTATTGTTCTATGTCCAGAAAGACATAGTACATAGTAGTAGTACTATTGTACTACCCAAAGCATTAGCGACTACCTTAGAATAATGAGGAAACTATTTTCAAGTACTGAGTGATTAAAATATTAATAAACTAGTGAAAATTAATGCAAAAAAAAAATTCAAATTGTTTATAATCTATAAATTAGTAGCTTAATTTGTAGCCAATAGCTAAATGAAAAATTTTGTAGTTAAACAGGTTCTTTTTGTAGCTAAATCTAGCTACAATATAGCTTAATTGGCAACACTGATTATAATAGAAACATGTTGATACCTTCCCCTCCAGTGTGTTTCGTATGGGCATGTAGCAATTGCGCTACTGATTAACGGATAATGAAACACGATTATAAATGCGTAACTAAGGAAACAATTTATTACTATATAAACTAAAAGACAGGATAGAAATAATGAACGCGTTCACAGCACGACCTGCTCGGTCGGCTGCTGAAGAAGAAGTTAGTTCTGCGTACTGACGATGGTTGTGCAGTGCGGGCAATTGGTACTGCCGCGCCAGTGTGCCCAACCTTGTCCCTACAGGCATGTCAACTCCATGTATATACTATCTCTGTGGCATTTGCTTACATTGCATTCCACGGCTATGCGAATTCATCGCGCCAACGATGGTTGGTTTAGCTGCGTATCAAGAATAGAGGTATAAGACTTTAGAGTGGCGGTATCCGTGTAAACGCCTGTAGGTGTGTGTCTCGAGCATTCTTCTCCCCCTCGCCTTCACCTCTCAAGCTTTAGGGGGTGCTGTCAAGTACCCAGGAGTCAATGTCAAATCGCACACACAAACAAACCAAACAATTTTCAAGTATGCTATTGATTTTGAGATGAAATTAGCTTGAACAAGCTGTGTTTTCAAACCAAATTTAGTGACGCGAGTGCTAAAAAGTGTAGAAAGCTATTAGAAGTATAAGATACGGTTAAAAGTGGCAGTGACACCTTCAGTTTCTATCAAAACACCGGCAACGAAATGTGAAGTGAAGTGAAGTGTTGTTCAAAAATACGGGCTCCTGCCTGCCTGGGTGAACTTTCTACAGGTAAGTACTTACCATTTACCTTATGGTAAAGTGTGTAATCCAAATTAAGTAGATTTGAGTACTTGGCGTGACTGAAAACCAAAATTTTAATCCAATTGTGTGATGCCGACTCAAGTGCTCGTCTGCTGGCCCACGTATCTGACACCTGGGTATCTGACAGTTTCTCTTGGATTCCAAAATGGCGGAAATGCCAATGAAGTAGGTTTAGAAGCTCATTCACAGGGGCAACTGATTTTAGTTTGAAGAATTCAAAAAAAATGTCGGTCGACCTAAATAAAATTCCAACAGAAAAAAATCTATGATTATTAGTAGCGCACATTTACAAGGAAAAAATTATAATTTTTGGAAAAACTTGTGCTGTTTACTATTATAACATATGCTAAAATAAGAAACTTATTAAAATGGTATGGTTTCGACTATGATAAATTCAGGTTAGTTTTAGAAGAATGAATTCATGTAAATAAAAAGAGCCTAAAAAAATCTGCGCTTTACCTTAATTCCGCCGAAGCCGGTCCCAAGCCCGGTTAAAAAGGAAGAGGGAGGTAGTAGAAAATTTGGCACCTCATTTGCATACAAAAGTTCAAATTTATCATTGTAAGCAAACGTAATGAAATGATAATAATTTTCTCATTAACCTGCGCACAGTGGTTAAATAGCGTTAATGCAATTAATGAAAATGTTGCAAGATAATAATATATAGTTCTTCAACAATTCAACAATAAGATTCGTTTCGTTCTACTTTTTAGAAGCAAATATTTTAATTTAATGACTAATTTTTACTTGAGAAGCCATCGCTTTCAAAATATTGAAATATATTAATACTGAAGAACAATGGCCGGCCACAATGTAGAGTGCAGCTTACCCTCAAATTTTAAATATACGCATATTGTTCCTTGAATTTTCATATTTTCCTATTTTTTCAAATATGCGCGCCAAGTTACTGCCCCCAAAACGAGGAACTGATCTACACCCCGAAAGATATATCGTTGTATTGAAATAATTTGTGGATATGGGTGACCTCGAGACAGAATGCTTCTTTACCACCACTCTTAATGTCTTATACCTCTATGGTATCAAGTTCCGTAGCTTGCCATGTAGACGGGTATCAACGTTGGAGACGATAATGTTTCAGATAAAAAAAATTATGGATGGTACCAATGCCTCCTAGAAGTACGGGCCGTCAGTCTACGTAATCGTTCTCGCTGTGACATCATCGCGATAGGGAATTTTGACATTTTCACGAGGCAGTGCCGACACACACCGAGATTTCACTTGCGGTTTTTTAGCTAAAATATGAATAAAACGTTAGTTTTTTGTCGGTGGATGCATTGTAATAAAAATATTTAGTCATAACTTTCATTTTGCATCGACCAATTGTATCGCGATAGTAAATCGACACGGAACCGGACATAGCCTAACAACAACTGATAAACATTTTGTAGTGAAGTTTTCCAATTATGCCGCACGCACCGCATTAATTTGTGTTTTAGCTGTTCAGTAGCACTGTTCCGCATATACCACTTTGTTTTCATTTCTCTCACTTTAACACAACCCGTACAAATGAGAGTAGAAAACTAAGAGGAGCGGCCTACCCCATCCTTCTGGCCCTACATTCCTGTCTGTGTAATAGGACAAAAACGCGCTCTTTTATTCTCTCTGGCTTGGGCCTGGTTGGGCTTAGCTGTCAAATTTTGCTGTCAAATGTACGCGCCGCCGGTTGTGGTTTCAGTGGAAGCTATTTAAAACACGATTAATTGTGTTGTACTGCAGTGATTTTAAACTTGATTAGTGGTTTCAGTTTACAATCATATTCGATTTTTGTGTTTTAGTGCGTAAATTGCGAAATAGCAATAAATATAAACAAGAAAACCATGTAAAAGTGAGTAGATAGTTCTTGCTAAAATAAACAAGGTTTCAGCGTGATTGTAGTGACCTTTTTCAAAAAAATTATTCAATATCTACGTAATACGGTATAATATTATCTCAGTGCGCAAGAAAATCCGCGGGACTTCTGCAGGTTTCGTGTAAAGTGAAAGAAAAGTTTGTGCACCGATGAATTGTATACATTGTCGGAAGTGACTTTTGCATCGCCGTGGTTACTATGGTTTCGGTCAGTGGCGCAGCTCATCATATCTTTACGAAGCTAGAGAAAATTATGTAAGTTGCTAAAATAAATCAAAATTAAACAGCTATGATATAAAATGTTTGATTAGCTTTCGATAGTTTTGATATTTAATAGACTTGTCACATGTCTCTCATGTACGTTGGTTTTACTTCTCATGTAAAACCAACGAGGTTGAAATCAAAAATGACCAAATTCCACTGAAGCCGGTCCCAAGTCCGATTGCAAAAGGTATAAGAAGGCTACAAATTTGATAATTTCTGAACGTTATACTTATGCTGTATATTTTCAAACAAGAAAACATGTGTATTTGGTTTCAAAAACATGTTGTTTATGTGCAATTCGGGAAACACTTATGCTACCTGAAAGCAAACAAATTAGCATTGTGCCGGCATTTGAAAATTCTGTTGAATTTCAAGACTTCACACAGCAATAAAATGTGCAAGGTTCAAATTTTACTCTCTGTTAAAACACGCATGTGTTTAAGAATCAGCAGACAAGTTTATGTGAGAATGTTTTGTTTCAAGCAAACACGTAAAAGCAAACATGCAGACGCAATAGTCGTATTCAAAGTTTTGCGCCAAGTGTTTGCCCCTTCTCAAATCACGAAAAATTAAATTAACTACGCCGTAGTCATTTTTACGTTTTTATGTTTGTATGCGATTTTTGCCCTGTTGACTTTACTGATGTTCCTCTCCTCATTAGTTCTCTACTCTCATCCGTACAATCAACATTTTCCCGCAGACGTCTCATAAGACTACGTGTGTTTTTCGCAACATTTTGGCCTATCTGGGACGTCATCATTCTGCATGACGGTCCGTACTTCTAGAAGGCATTGATGCACTATTCAATTTTCAAATTCAAACACCAAATGTCACTTTTTAGCTCGAAAGAATGAACTGTACAAACCTGTGGGGAACAGAGTGGAGAGTGGGGAACATCAAAGGCTCATCAGTTAGTTTGGTTGGAGGGAGTCACAAATATTTTGAATGATTTGTTCCAAACCAATGAGATATGAAAACAATCTTAACGTCTCTACTTCAATATCTTTGCGTACCTATGACTTCGAGCAATACCGCGGGCTTTCAAGTTAGAGCCTTAATTCCGCCGAAGCCGATCCCCAGGTTCGTCCCCAAATTTATAATTACCTCCATCCTTTGTTATGTATGATAGTGTTAGAGAATGTTTCACACTAATATGAACTGGTGCCACTCAGTAACACCCATTTCCAATCCACCTCTTCTATATCTTTGGACAAAACCCATGCTGTACTCGGCTCTTTAGTAAAGTGAAGGATTTTGTTAATCAACTGGAAGGTTCAATCGAATGGTTGCAGTATTTGTTTCCAAGTTTGAAGTACATATTGCTAAACAACTTGCGTACGGACAATTCATAATTCGCGAATCAACGAGTTATTTGTGGTGATTGTGTGACGAGAAAGAGAATACTCGCTACAGCGGGCTCGAAGTTTTGTTCGTGATATAGGAAATTTTCACAGCGTAGTGTTATTTTATTTGTTAAATTTGAACGGGAGAGGAAAGTGTAGTGTTTTAGTAGAAAGAACCAAGGAAGTCTGTTAAGGACACTGGAAATTTTTCACTTGTCGCCGAGAAATGTCTGTGATCGGAATCGATTTTGGTAACGAGTCGTGCTATGTAGCCGCGGCTAAGGCGGGTGGCATAGAAACCTTGGCAAATGACTACAGTTTGCGAGCAACACCGTAAGTACTCATGGATTGTTCGAGCTCACAATTCAAACAGTATTCAATCGCGAGCTGGTTCGAAGTAGAAATCTAGATATTTCTGAGTCATTTAAATTGGGAGTTATTAAATGATTTGTATGAATCGTATCCAGTTCAATCACATGTTGGGGAACGTTATTGGTGCTCATAACACGCAGAGTATTAGGTTAAGCACAATACAGCGATTTGCCGCAGTGGGATGCGGCGAACCGCAGTCAAAAAATTAGAATGCACTGTTTTGTATGGTAATGCGCACAATGACTGCGGCCGAATTTGTCAAATTTCTAATTTTGCCGCATCGCTACCAACCGTAGGTTGGCACCACCACTAGGTTCAATTAAGTTTACTTGAATTAGGTTGAGTGGTCTGGTGGAATTAGTGATGGGCAAAATGGCTCTTTGAAGTGAGCCAGCTCCGTAAAACTCACTCACTTTAAAGAGTTACTCTTTAAGAGCCACTTCAAGCAACTTTTTTATTGTTTGCTAAAGTATAAAGTATATTATTTTTTGTTTCAATAATAATAATAAGCTTAAATCTAATAACAATACTTTAAAAATATAATATAGCATATAAATTTAAAAATAAACCATAAATTAAAAATCAATCGGATTAACAATAATCATATCTGAAAATCTTTCCATATTATTAATTATTGTGTAAAAATAGCACTTATGTTATTCGTTTTGGCGATAAATTTTCAGTGAGCACATACCCACTTTTTGAAAAACTCGATCGGGGGGGACTAAAATGGCCACTTTAACCAATCGTTGCTTCACTATCTCAAAATTTTGAGGTATAAATCTTTCTTTTCCTTTCACCATTTGAGAGGGTCAGCAGTTCTGGGTATATTTACATGTTGTAAATACTTATCCATTTCGTTAATGCCTGCAGCTACATAGCTTTGCTGGCTTCTTACACTTTCTTCTTACAGTTTCTTCTTCTTACGCTTCTTTGTCATCAAATTTTCGCCATAGCGAATTTTGCGTTCCTCGTTATTAAGGTACCGAAATTAGATGTATGCAAGCAAGTTTGTACGTGGATTCATTTTGAAATGCTAGTCTTTTAAATCGTGGATCTAAAAGAACGCTCTCTAAGCAAAACATATTTTCTTTACATAATTTAAATCTGTTTGAAAGTTCTCTTTGGATCACATTTAAAAAGCTGCGTACATCAGCAGTTTTATTTTCGTTCAGACAGAGTTCCGAAAAGTAACATAATCATTGATGTAATAATATATATTTTAGAAATCGATACCGTTTTCTCACTGCTTATTTCTAGAGTAGCCTCATAGAAGATGCTCTACATATCAGAGGCTCTTTTCATAATATTCCATTCATCAGAAGAAGGAGTTGGTAGATTTTAGTTCAGGACACCTAAGGTGGCTAATAGTGGCTCTTTTACTTCTTGAATGCGCACAAGCTTAGATTACGTAGAGTTCCATCTGGTAACAGCATCAAGCTTTAATTTAAGCTCTACGTATTCCATTTGCCTCTGTTTTTGTTGTAATTTTGCCGATATTTTGCTACTTTAAGTTTTTCCGGACGATTTTCCGTCAGATTTCATTTTGCCGTATCTTCGAAACTACCTAGACTTGTATGGAAATTTCATTTTGCCGTATCTTCGAAACTACTCAGACTTGTATGGAAATTTCGCCCGAAACAACTGAAAAAGGTCCCCAAATTCATGCTAATCAAAAAAAACTCTTTTGGAAAAATGAACGTTTTTGCCCAATTTCCCCTATCAAAAATTTGTTTTGCCCTTGAAATATCACTATTGTACTCCCCGATCACCTCCAATCATCGAAAGTGTCCTAAAGGCAGTTTTTGCCAAACTATGGCCAAAAAAACCCCTTACTCCCCTACAAAACCGAAATTTTTGTATCGCAGCAATAGGTCTTGGCCGAAACCACCTTAACTCCAAATTGGCCGATTTTGTCCGATTTCAACTACTTTTGCCCTAAAAACTTTTTGAACGAAAGTATTCGATACGAACCTGTTCCATATACCTGTTCTAGTGTATACGCTTCACCTCTAAAATCTACCTATGAAATGCACCGCCTAATAGCCAACATTTGGCTACTAAAATACTCGTGAACCAGAGCAAAATATATGCACGTAAACGCATACTGTGTGCCCACAAAATGTCGCCATCAATAACCGCACACGATCAGTATCCATCATTCGCACAGTTCTTCATTCACATTCTATTCGCACTGGCTCAGTGCTTTCATTCATTCTTCATTCAACGGAGCTTACTCTTTTATTCGTCATTCGCACAGTGTTGGCTCCGTGATTTCATTAATTCTTCATTCAACGGAGCTGAGTCTTTTATTCCTCATTCGCACAGTGTTGGCTCCGTTATTTCATTCATTCTTCATTCAACGGAGCTGACTCTTTTCACTGTGCAATACGATAGTCGTATACATACAGGTATGTTCGTGTTCCGACGTTAGAATAGCCTAGATTTCGCTTCAACTACACACGGTAGTCGAATGAAGTATTGCCGTGTGTATATGCATAAGCTCTATTTGGTCGGGTGGTTGCTTGAGTTGCTCCGCAATATCGCTATTGCCACTAAAGTGAAGGTATGAAGTGTGCGGAACTATTCTAAATGATGGCTCACCTAGCGCTTTCAAAAGAGTTACTCTTTTTCTGAAGAGGTGACTCACACAGCTCTTTCAAAAGAGTTGCTCTTTTTGATTGACTCGCTCCTGAGCGACCCATCACTAGGTGGAATAGACCACCCAGCAAAAAATATGATCAGGCTATGGCTTAAATAATGAATAGTTTAAGCCTTAGTTAAGGCTAAGTTTAATGTTTATATTGGCATTGGCATTGGCATTTCTATGAAATTATTTTCTGCAAAATACTTCCGTCTGCATTGGCATTTCTATGAATAGACTTGCAAATTTCAGAAGTGATAGGATCGGTTTAAAAGTTATAATTAAAAGTGATAAAAGTTAGTGATAAGTTTGAAAAGTGAAAGGATTGATCGGAGTGTTTAATCGGTGTAAGAGTGTAATTAATTATATAGATTAAATATGTCTAATTCGCTCGGTTATTCAAAACGCCACTATAAACGGCTTATACAGAAGGCAAAACAAATTTTTTTTGGACATAATAGCACTTGTGAGAGTAATAGTGAAAATAAAGAAATCTCTGTTTTTAATTTTAATAATTATAATTTCATTACTGAAAATACTGCTAATCCTGAAAGTTCAAATGACTTTAATAACGAATTGGGAAGCTCACTAAAGAAGAAATTGGCTAATTGGATGGTGAACGAAAATATTTCGTGGAGTGCTGGGAATAAATTATTACTTATATTGAAAAGTGCTGGGCTAGATTTACCTTGTTCGGTGTCAACCTTGTTTGAAGTGAATAAAATAGAAAGAAGTGTAATAACGGATGTTCGGCCAGGTAGTTACATACATTTTGGTGTTGGCAAAATGGTTAAAAAATATGGTGATTTAAATATTAATAATAATGAAGTTATTCGTATTGACGTGAATTTAGATGGTCTTCCACTATACAAAAGTTCAAAAACACAGTTGTGGCCTATCTTAGATGCATTTGTTGACAGAAATGATGTTCGTTCTTTTATGATAGGCTGCTTTGTTGCTTGCACTAAGCCGGAAAATTTTTATGAGTTTAGAAAGGTTTATTTTTGTGTTGAAGGACATATATAAAAATGGACTTCTGATTAACAATTTGAAATACAAATTGATTATAAGAGCATTTGCTTGTGAAGCCCCTGCAAGAGCGTTTATGAATTATACAATGTCCCATAATTCATATCATGCATGTCCATTTTGTAATCAGGTTGGAGCTCGAATTAACAGAATGATGGTATATTCAACAACTGTGGGCCGTCTGAGGACAAACGAAAGCTTTCTTTGTAGAACTGATAAAGATCATCATAGCTTACAATATAAAGAAAAACAAAATAAATTGGAAACTTATGGTGTAAAATTAGTAACTCAATCTCTATACGATCTCCTACATTTAATTAATCTTGGTGTAAGCAAAAAAATAATAACTAAAATTATGAACGGTACACCAGTAAAACCATTTAATGTTTCAAAAGAGACAAGAGTAAGACTATCAATGAAATTGCTGCAGTTAGTAAAGTCTGTTCCTAGAGAATTCTGCAGGAGGCCAAGAAGTTTTGAAGAATTTCCAAGATGGAAAGGAACAGAATTTTGCCAATTGATTTTATACACAGAAATTGTATTTAAGGATATTTTTGACAAACAGCTATATGAACATTACTTACTGTTGTGCTGTGCCTATCGAATTTGTCTTGCTCCCGATTTATTTAAAGCTAATACTACAGTGGTTAAAGACATGTTCAATCTATTTGTAAAAAAAATTCCTAAGTTTTATGGGGACGATAGTGTTTCTTATAAAGTTCATGGGCTGTTGCATATAGTAGAATCAATTAGAAATATAGGATTAACTGATAGGTATTGCTTTGAAAATTATTTGCAAATTATCAAAAAGAATGTTAGGACCCACAGCATATTTTGATGCAATTAAATAATGAAATCAATGAAATTCCAATTCAAACTGGTTTACAGTCAAAAGAAGATGTAATTGAAAAATCTTTGATTTCTTTGAAATTTAACTAAAATTATCTGGCCAAATAGCATTTGTCGCATAAATGAGAATCCGATCCAAATAACAGCATTGGGAATTAAGAATAATAAATATTATGTAGTTGGCAAAAAACTGTTAAATATTACTCCTGTATTCTTGTATCCTCTAAGTTCATCGCAAATCAGAATAATTCAAGTTAATGGTATGTCGGAACAGGAAAAAGTTTTTACTGTAGATTCGAGCTTTACAAAATATTTTCCTATATCCATTTGCCATCAGGAGTATATTCTTTCGCCAATTTTGCACCAAAAAATTAAAAATTAAGAAGAAATAAATAAATAAAGTATTGATGCCAGCTAACATAATGTATGCAGAAACAGGTAACAGTATTGCAATTGGTTTTAACAGAATCGTGTGTAAAAAAAATTATATTATTATTGCAGAAAATATTCAAACCTATCAGCAACAAGAACCATTTATCGTAACAATGTCAAATTGTGAAATGAGCCATACATAATGTAACGGCCAATTAACCACATCATGTAATAGTGTAGAATTGAAAGAGTCTTTAGAAAGCATGAGAAAAATGTTGGAGCATCAATCAGCCGCAATTGTAGAGCAATCTGTTAAAATCAACAAAATTTGCGACATACTGTTACACAAGAGGTTGCAGAAGTCTACAAATTTCCATTAATTACTATAGAGAAACTTGAAAATTTGAAAAAAATACTGCAATCAGAAGTCGAATTTGAGAATAATATAGTGAGTACATTTTTAATTCAATTTATTTCAAATTTTAACTAATGTTAAAACTCGCAAACAGAAAATATTAAACGAAAAAAAAAATCAGAGGAAAAGTTTCTTCTTATCTAAGTAACATGCTTGCTGAAACTTTACCAAAAAAAGTCAATTGGAACGGCCGAACAAACATGCAGCACTTAATAAATTTAAATTTTTTAATACAACCCTATATAGTAACTTTTAAATAATTACTAGACTTAAACTCTGCATCCTATGCTTCCTTCACAGCGTGCTAACAGAAAGTTTATTCTTCATATGAAGATTACGAAAAGGATTTCAAAGAGGGAATAAAAAAGGGGAAAAATCTTCTTGACCAGAGGCGGCATCTACAACGTCAACGGCAAATCAAAAACTGACAACAGGAGCTTTGTACTTAATAAGTTATTATGTTATTATATTTATATTATGAATGAATTTATTTTTAACTTGTGTCAATACCTGTATCTGGTTTTATTTTTTTCACAGAGTATTTTTTTAGCACAGTAAGTAATGCATTTACTCTTATGTATAAATGTGTAGTTTTTCAATGAAATAAAATGAACTTACGAGTATTTACAAAAATTACGAATTTTTTAATCAATGAAATAAAATAAACCCTTTTGGGAAAACAACCATTTCTAGTCAGCGTAAAAAATAGAGCAATAGTAAGCCTTAGAGTAAGGCTTAATCTAATCATTGTTTAAGCCTGATATAATGATAAAAAAGGTATGACTTACTACTAATGACATGGCCCACGTTAAAATAAGGGATAAAATAAGGTAAAATGTATGCAGACTTTTTGCCCTTACAAGAGACAGGCCTTTTGCACTAAGGAATAGATTACACCTAATTAAGCCTTATATAATGATTAAATTGTTTGTTGGGAAGCGATGGCTGATATGTATTGTGATAAGCCAACTTAATCCTCGTACAACAGGATTTAGCAATACCAAAGAAGAAAAAAAATTAATTTGGTTGATGGCTTGGTTGCATTGACAGCGACATTGTCGCTGCATTAGGTCTGTTCGCGTACCTGAATCTATTATAATATATTAAAATAGATTCGCAGAAAGTCGTTTTTGTACTCTTGCTGCAAGCAAAATTTTGCAGCAAAAAGAAGCCAGCTGCCAAATTCTGTTACTGCTGCAGTTTGCTGAAGTACGCGAACAGACCTATTGTGGTTCACCAAATTCAACTGCGGCATTCACGCCTCCCCCTACGGCGCCGCTGCGACAATGCCGCTGTTATATGTTTACAACATATGATCGATTCGCGAGATTAGGTCCAACCAGTGATGAGTCTGCGTCCGTACGTGCGCACATGCGCCGAGGTAAACCACGCAAAGCATATGTTGCACCCAAACATAACTTTCTGAACAGCCAGAAAAGTGGCATACTCATTAAGCAATCTTTTGCTCAATTTTTGCTATGAGCTGTCCATACGATGAGATACGACTTGACATACGTTCGCTTATGCGCTGTATGGGCACTTATGTTCACTCCTGTTTGCGTATGTCAAAAAGTGCCTTTTTTGCTCTAAAACCGGTCGGTTTTGACAGATGATTATGTTCGCAGACTAATCTTTGGTTAGGACTATTGGTGAATATTCGCTGGCGGCGAAACATAACCTCGAAATGTTTCGGTGATGAATCAATGCCTCCTAATTATGGATGGGCGTTTGGGGGCAGAATAATTCAGTTAAAAGTCAATACGTCACTCTTTGAGTATAAAGATATCTTTATACTCAAATATGTCAATGATCTGGGTGGGCGATGTAAATGTGCACGGGTAGGTCATGCATTTTTTCAATGAGAAGTGAGGGTGGAATGTTTTCCCTAATTTTTTAGAAGTATCTATTCGGTTGCAAGCGTGTTAGAAAGATTCATGTACAGCGTAAGAAGTTACCCAACGGGAAACGCTGTAATGCATTCCGGACAGAATTTATGAAGCAAACATTCTTAGCAATGAGAATATAATCTGCTTGCAAAGGGCTTTCCAAAAGTCCATGACTGGCCAATGAACATAATCGCAGAAATAAGACGAAAAGAACTTGCGAGCATACATCGGCTATGGGTAGTGTGCTATATAAAACGGAGAAAAGAAAATCTCGGAGCATTTCAAATCATCACAGGTAAGTAAAATTTTGAATACAAAAGTACCAAATCCACCTAGTAGCTGCGAGAATACGATATTAGAATTTCCAATGACCGTCACAATCACTCAGCATGCAATAACTAGTGATGGGCTCAAAAACGCCAAACTGTTTGAAAAAAACTTTTGGCTGCAAAAAACGAACGAACAGCTTTTCCAAATAGCGACAAACAATTTTTCTAAAACGGATTTTTTTTTCTAAAACGAACAGCATTTCTAAAACAAACCATTTTTCTACAAAAAATAGTTTTTCTAAAACCAATTATTCCAACTATTCTACAACGAATATTTTTTCTAAAGCCGATCGTTGTTCTAAAACGGACCACTTTTCGCAAACGAACAGTTTTCCTAAAACGAATAGTTTTTTTAAAAACGAATCGTTTTTTGTTTTTCATTTCATTTATTTTTTTTCGTTGTTTTTAAAACGAACCGTTTTTTAAAAACGAATCGTTTTTCGTTATTTTAAAACGAATCGTTTTTCGTTTTTTTAAAACGTTTCGTTTTTAAACGAACCGTTATTCGTTTGCTAAAACGAACTGTTTGGCAGTGGAAAACTGTTAAGCTGCGGAAAACAGTATCTTCGTACTTGCAAGTATTTTATTCAAATAATCAAAAAGTATTTAGGGCAAAAGGAGCTGAAATCGGACAAAATCGGCCAATTTTGTGTTAGAGTGGTTTGGGATATAACGGGCCAAGACCTATTACTGTGATACAAAAATTTCGGTTTTGTAAGGGAGTAAGGGTTTTTTTGGCCATAGTTTGGCAAAAACTAACTTTACGGCGCTTTCGATGATTGAAAGTGGTCGGGGAGTACAATAGTGATATTTTAGGGGCGAAAATTTTTTTGATCATGGAAATTGGGCAAAAATTTCAATTTAAAAAAAAAATTTTTTTTTTTGGTCTACCATGAATTCGGGGACTTTTTTGAGTTGTTTTGGGCGAAATTTCCATACAAGTCTGGGAAAAAGCGGCTAGTCTCGAAGATACGCAAAATTAAATCCGCCGGAAACACCAAAAGTAGCTCTAAAAGTGCCAAGGAGGAAAAGGTTGAGATCCTCTTTGGTTCACCAGTTGGCGTCTCTGGGTGTGCTGAGGCCCTCCTCGTGACTGCAGGTCGCCACGACGATGTCTCGAACCCTACCGGGGTTTTAAAATTTACGAGACTTCGGGAGGTAAGGTGCCCCTGGACTTATCCCCAGCCTTACGGAAGAGGTTGGCCCCCTAGTGGGTGCATGTTTAATAAACGAAACATTTTTTTTATCATTTCTTCATAAAACTTTCGGCAAACTTCATGCTTTTGTGAGACGAAGTGGAAATCCGACTGTTTTAGATTAGCCAGAAAAAGTTTGGTATCAGTCATCGCTCGATGATAAATCATATAGATGACAATAGGGTTAGTTGGTCATATCTTAGTAATTTGTTTTTACTTTGGTCATTTGAACGAATACAGGAGGAGTTTTCTGCATATAATAAAATGAAAAACAAATTAAATTGATTTTATTTTATCGTTTTCCTTTAGGTGGCCCCTAGATTGGAAAAATACTTGCCAAATAAATGACCATTGAAAAATTACGGACAAGCTGCACAGACTAATGACTCGGTATCCTTTGAAGGTCATCTTGCACCATTCTAGCTTGGGAATGTTGTGTCTGGAGGGTGGGGGGAGGGCATATCAGTCCGTTGCATTACATTACTGCAAATCGTATGCATTGTATATATATATGTACATACTTCAAACAGGTAGTTGGAACAGGTGTTTTTTCGTACTCGTACTAGTTATACTTAGTATGTGAAAATCCTAGTACGACCCAACTCTAATTGTCGTACAGCATAAAATTTGTTTCTTTTCGTTAATTCAAATAGTTTAAAAAAAAAAAAAACAGCTCGTTTTCGTTTTTTGAAAACAACAGAAACGCCCATCAATAGCAATAGCCACACATTCCGGGTCATGCAGAGACACGATCTTCAATTCGTATTCATCCTAGATGACGGAAATGCGAGAATACGATGGGCTTTCCAAAAAGTTCTTCGAAGATTCGACAACTACAGACTCAGGCTTGATTTGTCGTTGCTCACATCACAGCGTAACAACGAGCGTACCAACTTATTCCAAAACACTTTGACCTTAAAATTACTCCTCCATTTACGCAATGCATTATCTGTCAAAGCAACCTAAGAGTGGGCTGGTATTTTTTTGCGAGAGTGATCTCAGGTTAGATCACTTGGATTTTTGGTCCGTATATATATACGGAGTTGGTACGCTGGTTAGGAATGGTATAATAGTATGATAGACCTTAAATTAAAAATTTGTGGTCAATAATTTCAATATCGTTTTCTGAAGACTGAACAATTTTCATCCAAGTTAATGCCAGTTTTATGTTACGATTTCGTCCTGTACATGCGTCATTATATGCAATAATATGCTTTTGAGCTGTGACATTCTGAAGATGTATTATACAATACGACGCAACTTCCTGAGACCCTCTAGATGCAATTGTTGCATCCCAAAGATACATGTCAGTATTATTGTTACGAAAATTTTGGAATCTCACATTTAACACGTACATATTCCTTTTGTAATATGATGTGGAAATCGTAAATTTGGGAAAAGGCAACGCTTTTTGAAAGTCAAATTAAAAAGCAAGATATTCATCTGGATTTTCTGTGTGTTTGCTCCTAGGCATCTCTCAAGGAGATCATCGCTAGTTAAATCTTCATAAATGGGCTTCAAAATATCTTGAACATCTTTATCTAATGGGGGTGGATGCTGGTAAGCTTGCTGAGTAGCTTGAGCCTGCTCCTATTCACACCACGACTCCGGACCTGGTGGACAATATTCGTGTTGCGGTTGTTCATTTGTAGATATTTTATGAAAAAATATTACCCAAACTTCTTCTTTCATATTCTCCACTGAATTAGGGTTTCGACGTATTGCCAGTCCATAATAAATTGACAGATCAGCTATCAATTTATTTCTGAGTTGTATTGTATATGTCCATAACTGTTTTGCGCTTTTTTGCAGCCTGCGATGTTTCGGCATCTTCACTTTGTCTCATTATTTTCCGTCGTTGCGCAAGCTGCCTTTTTGCTTCTGTAGCTCTTTTATATGTTCGTTTTTTTTACATGTAGCACATATTGATTCTTTTTATTATAACCAAATCATCACCATATGGTTTAATATCTATTAAAGTCTTAAATGTCTTTGAATCTCCATCTCCGATATAAATGGCATATTTTACTCCGTGTAGTTCGGCAGACCGTTGAAACATTTCAACAACACCGTCAACTTCCATTTATGCTAGCCCTAGTAGGTTAGGGATATACCCTAGTAGGTATATTCATATCAATATTTGACAGCCTTTGACTAAAAATTTCTCGTACAAATGTACAACACACGCTAATACCAGCTTCACATGGAAGTGGTAAAGGCTAAAATAAACGCAGCGACTACCTGCATTTCGACTTAAATATAATCTAAAATACCTCGAATTTTTCAACGAAAATTTAACACAGCACTCTTGAGAGTATACACTTTCAGAAAATGCAAAAAGAAAAAAAACGTTTTTTTTTAAGCTGCAAAGTAGAATGAACCCTTAAGACCTTCACAGTCAATTTTACAGGGAGTAAAACTTGAATAATTTTCTAAATCAAACTCAGTTGTTTCTATTGGGTCTGGATATTGTAGGTCTATGCCTTCTGTATATTATTTTTCAAAATGGAAAACCGTTCGAGCACTGTCCTTGCTCGGATTTTACATAGTTTTGAAGAACGTTATTATTTTTCGTTGGAGATATTTTTAAAAAATTAAAGTATCTAAACTGAATTCTAAACGTGTTTTAAATGTGAATATGATAATGTTTTTGAAGTTGTTAACCCTTTGTGTGCGCTAGGCGCCTAAAATGAGATTGGAAAAATTTGAAAATTTTTAGATTGCGATAACTTTTTACTAGATTATCAGATGATTATGAAACTTACAGAACATATTACTGTTGTTAAGTTGCACACTTGCATAGTTTTTGATATGCATGTTGGGAACCCTGTAGCTACGGCAGGCACTGAAAGTGAAAACATTCAAACCATCGAATCTCCTAAAAAATCCCCGTTTCTTACAATAAAAACCAACTTGGGTACAAATCTTATACTTTATCTACAGTCAAAGTAAAACTTTGGAAATTTCATGTCGGACAAGAACGGTAACCCTTTCCCAATTTACCTATATTTTTAGCATCAAAAACTTCTGTTCACGGGAACTCATGAACCAATCATCGGATACAGTTGAAATTTAAAAAATACATTGGACTTAAGTAGGACCAGGTTTGATAGAAGCGATTTTGAATTGTGGGCAACTCTGCGCCAGTGGTGCCATCTTGAAAAATTACAAAGAAAAAAAACTGCTTTTTGCCCTATTAATTCTGATTCAGTTATCAGATTTTTATGAAATTGACACAGTAGCTGAACCTTAATTTAAACCGTGTTTGGTAGAAATTTGGTTGAAAAATTCGATTGGTGTTGCCAGCTATGGTCAATTTTGTGTCTTTGGTTTTGAAAATTCGCTCAGGAAAATAAAGCTTTTTGCTCTATAACTTCCAATGCAGTCATGAAATCAATACGAATTTCATACAATTAATGGAACCTATTATAAGCATTATTCAAGCCGAATCTGGTTGAAAAGCCACGATGTTGGTTTTGTGTTTATTTGCAATGTCTTTATTATGCGATTTTATCGTAAAATTTTCAAATGGTAATGATATTGTAGTGAAAATAAACAACAAATATTAAGTTTTCGATTATTTGAAAAATGTCGCGGCTGGTAACCCTAAATTTCTTTATATTCCTATAACGTCGAATCCAGTCCTCGGATCGAGAACAAATTCGCAGGGTAGTTCAATTTCAACGGGAAGCAGATGTGATATATTTTGGCTCGCCAGCACGAGTCAGTAGTGCCATTTTTGTATCAATAAATGCTTACAGCTAGTATTCATATAAAATAAAATAAATAACCAATGTTTCAATTCCCAAAGTTCTGCAAAATTTTCGGATCGCAGTCCCAAACATCAACTTCAGTTACAGTGCTGCAGGCACTAAGCATTTTCTTCATTGATGTTATATGAGATGCTGTTTTCAAAGTTTTGTGAAATAAACAACTGATAACAAATATAATTAACAAATGTTTTGCTCTCATAAACTTTGAAATTCATGCCGGTGGTAATATCTGAAACCTTTCCTCCATATGAGTTATAATGCATTCTTGAGACCAAAGTAAAACGTGGCGTTTGAAACAGTTTGGCTGTAATAAGCAGCTCGTGTGGTAGAATATGCACTCGAAATCTGCTCGGCTGTTCTACTGTTCTTCGAACATTAGGGTTTCTAGCGGTTCAGGTGCGCTAGAGTTTTTTTTTAAAAACAACTGTTTTGTTAAACTGTTTGAAAAAAACAGTTTGAACTAACGAAAAGGAACAAATTTTATGCTGTACGACAATATATATGTTTGAAATGTAGTTCAAATAAAAATCATCGTTCATTGTTTGAATAATCTTCAATTAGTTCAGTGCAATGGATTTTTACGTATTAGATGTTTCTAATACATATTTTATGTATTATGTCTTCCTGTCACCAACGTAAACATTCATTGCTGCTCCCAAACTGAATTGATACTTGTAAGGTACTATTTTCCATTATATTATATACTTGATCAAACGTAAAATCATGCATCAATCACTGTAGGTAGTCGTAAAGAATCAACACACATGGTCGTATGCCATATGAAAGAAATCGAACCAACTGTTACTACAATAAAGAAGAGTTCCAAATCATTTCATAATATATTTATTACATAATTTATCGTAAAAATAATAAAAAAATATATACTATTATTAATTTTTTCTGTTGGTCAGTCTTTTCAATCATTGCCATTCAAAAACATGATCATTTTAACTTTTTTAGATGTCAGACGAGTTCTTCTATCACTTATCAGGTTCCCTACCTTGGGAAAAATCTTTTCGCATGGAACGGATGTCGCAACGATGTTACACTTTGTTCTGAATATTTCAGACAATTTTGGACACAACTGCCGATGTTTTTTCCACCAGCCTAACGGACAGCTATGCATACCTTTTTCATCAAGACGTGGTAGAATATCGTCTTTGAAATAACGGTTCACTTCTCTCTCAGCCCTTGTTTTTGAATCCGTCTGCTGTTTTTTATCTGCCATTATCTCGTTTAACACACCATGCACTCACTTTTCCATGTAAAGAATCAGATTGAATCGCCGCGGAAGTAGACGGTCCTTCAACATTAAACATGCAGCCACTAGGGGGCCAACCTCTTCCGTAAGGCTAAACATGAGACCAACGGGCACCTTACCTCCCGCGGTTTCGTTAATTTTACAACCCCGGTAGGGTTGGAGACACCCTCGTGGCGACCTCCAGTCACGAGGAGGGCCTCAGCACACTCAGAGACGCCAACTGGTGATCCAAATAGGGTCTCAATCTTTTCCTCCTTGGCACTTTTAGTGCTACTTTTAGTTTTTCCAGTGGATTTCATTTTGCCGTATCTTCGAAACTAGGCCGCTTTTTCCCAGACTTATATGGAAATTTCGCCTGAAAACACTCAAAATGGTCCCCGAATTCATGCTAGACAAAACAAAAATTGACGTTTTTGCCCAAATTCCCCTATAAAAAAATTTGATTGCCCTTCAAATATCACTATTGTACTCCCCAACCACTTTCAATCATCGAAAGCGCCGTAGAGCTAATTTTTGCCAAACTATGTCCAAAAAACCCCTTACTCCCCTACAAAACCGAAATTTTTGTATCACAGCAATAGGTCTAGGCCCGTTATGTCCCAAACCACTCTAACCCAAAATTGGCCGATTTTGTCCGATTTGCCCTAAAAACGTTTTCAATATTTAAATAAAATACTTGCAAGTACGAAAATGCTCGCAAGTACGAAAATATTGTTTTCCGCAGCTAAACAGTTTTCCACTGCCAAACAGTTCGTTTTAACAAACGAAAAAACGGTTCGTTTAAAAACGAAAAACGATGAAAAACGATTCGTTTTAAAAAAACGAAAAACGATTTGTTTTAAAAAAACAGTTCGTTTTAGAAAAACGGTTCGTTTAAAAAAAACGAAAAACTATTCGTTTTAAACAAACAGTTCGTTTTAAAAAAACGACTAGTTTGAGAAAAACGAAAAACGTTTCGTTTGAAAAAAAAAAAACAGTTCGTTTTACAAAACGATTCGTTTGAGAAAAACGAAAAACGATTCGTTTGAAAAAAAAAACAGTTCGTTGAAAAAAAAAACGATTCGTTTGAAAAAAACAGTTCGTTTAAAAAAAACGATTCGTTTGAGAAAAACGAAAAACGTTTCGTTTGAAATAAACAGTTCGTTTAAAAAAAAAACGATTCGTTTGAAAAAAAAACAGTTCGTTTTAAAAAAACGATTCGTTTGAAAAAACAGTTCGTTTTGAAAAAAGGATTCATTTGAGAAAAACGAAAAACGATTCGTTTGAAAAAACTGTTGGTTTTAAAAAAACGATTCGTTTTAGAAAAAGAAAAACGTTTCGTTTTAGAAAAACGATTGGCTTTAGAAAAACTATTCGTTGTAGAATAGTTGGAATAATTGGTTTTAGAAATACTATACGTTGTAGAAAAATGCTTCGTTTTAGACATGCTGTTCGTTTTAGAAAAAATGTCGTTTTAGGAAAACTGTTTGTCGCTATTTGGAAAAACTGTTCGTTCATTTATTGCAGCCAAACATTTTTTTCAGACTGTTTGGCGTTTTTGAGCCCATCACTAATAGATGTATGTATATATATGTATGTATATATATATATAGATATATATATATATATATATATATATATATATATATATATATATATATATATATATATATATATATATATATATATATATATATATATATATATATATATATATATATATATATATATATATATATATATATATATATATATATATATATATATATATATATATATATATATATATATATATATATATATATATATATATATATATATATATATATATATATATATATATATATATATATATATATATATATATATATATATATATATATATATATATATATATATAATATATATATATATATATATATATATATATATATATATATATATATATATATATAATATATATATATATATATATATATATATAATATATATATATATATATATATAATATATATATATATATATATATATATATATATATATATATATATATATATATATATATATATATATATATATATATATATATATATATATATATATATATATATATATATATATATATATATATATATATATATATATATATATATATATATATATATATATATATATATATATATATATATATATATATATATATATATATATATATATATATATATATATATATATATATATATATATATATATATATATATATATATATATATATATAATATATATATATATATATATATATATATATATTATATATATTATATATATATATATATATATATATATATATATATATATATATATAGATATATATATAGATATATATATATATATATATTATATATATATATATATATATATATATATTATATATATATATTATATATATATTATATATATATATATA